>CP136067.1:15623115-16350101 GCA_032622095.1 Siphonodentalium dalli
CCTTAATTACCTGTATACGGAGCTCTGCAATGGCATATGAAGTCGAAGCCCATGTCCTCACAAACTCCACCATTGGCACATAGTCGACTGTTGCATGACGTCATTGGAGCGCAATTCAGGCCTCCGAAACCGTGTTTGCACGAACATCTGAATCCATCATTCAGCGACTCACACGCGGCGTTAACGGGACATGGATTTACGCTGCAGAAATCAGGCGAATTTCCACATATCATTCCAGTATAACCGAAAACGCAATGACAGGAAAATCCGTTTGAGTGACTTGAACACTCACCGTGGTGCTGACACGGATTCGAAGCACATAAATCTATCTTGCGTTCGCATCGTGATCCGTTATAAGGTAGCGTGCATTCGCACGAAAATCCCGCGTTAGAGTTATGACATATCCCGCTGTGCAAGCATGGGGTAGAAGCGCAAAAGTCAATTTTATTCTCACAGTGACTTCCGTTGTAGGCGGGAGGACACCGGCAGATATATCCACTCTCGTGACTTAGGCAGGTTCCCTCGTGAAGACAAGGTCCCAAGGCGCAAAAATCTATCTCTTGGCATTGCCTTCCATTGTAAGGGAACATGCAGATGCAGGTATAGTCGCTATGGTTACTCACACATTGAGCGTGGTGTAAACATGGACTGGATTCGCAAAAGTTTGTTTTCTCCTCGCAACGTGTTCCTTTGTACGGTGGATTGCATGTACACGTATAGCCTGCATCGCCACTCACACATGTACCCATATGTAAGCAAGGGCTTGCGGCACAAAAGTCTACTGTATGTTGGCAACGCGTTCCGTTAAACTGAGGAGTACATTGACATGCATATTCTGTACTGCCGCTTACACATTGTCCGTTATTTAGGCACGGGTTCGATTCGCAATAGTCTAGTTTATGTTCACATCGTGTTCCGTTGTAAGGGGAAATACAATGACACATAAATGCAGTATCGCCACTGACACATCTCCCATTATTAAAGCACGGCGTAGATGCACAAAAGTCCACTTTTTGGTCACAACGAACACCAATGTAAGGAAAGTCGCAATGACACGTAAATCCAGTGTCCACATTACTGCAATTACCGTTATTCAAACAGGGATTTGATACACAAAAGTCAGTTTTCTGCTCGCATCTAGCCCCGGTGTAAGGCGATTGGCATTTGCATAAATATCCGTCCACATTACTGACACATGTTCCTTGATGTAAACACGGATTGAAAGCACACATGTCTATATGTTCACACTTGCTTCCCTTGTAAGGAAACGCGCATTGACAATTGTACCCGCCATCAGTGGTGACACACTTTCCCCCGTGTCCACATGGACTAGTGTCACATATGTCTACCCTGTGCTCACAACGAGTACCGTTATATGGGACGTGGCATCGGCATTTATATCCCCCGGGAGAGCTTATACAAGTGCCTCGGTGCAAACACGGATTCAAATAACATATATCCACTATACCACACTGGTGTCCGCTGTAAGGGAACGTACACTGACAAACATACCCCACTTTAGTACCGGTGCATAACCCGTAGTTCAAACAAGGGTTGGGGTCGCATGGATTGGTCACATGTTCGCAGTTATTTCCGCTGTACGGAACCAGGCATTGACATGTATAATTGTAGCGCCCGTCACTGCTGATACAAGTCCCATGATTCAAACATGGATTTGACTCACATATGTTCAACTTGTGTTCACATATCGAGCCGTTGTATGTAGGAGCACAGTTACATGTATATCCACTGTCGCTACTAACACATGTCCCATTATTCAAACATGGATTTGAGTCACAAACGTCGATCTTGTGTTCACATGACGTCCCGTTGTAATGAGGAAGACATCTACACGTATACCCGGTATCGCCACTAACACACGTCCCATGGTTCATACATGTATTTGAGTCACAAACGTTGATATTTTGTTCACATAACGTTCCGTTGTAAGAAAGAACGCAGTTGCATGCATATCCGGTATCACCACTAACACAGGTTCCATTATTCAGACATGGATTTGATTCACATAAATCTATCCTGTATTCGCACCTCGTTCCATTGAAAGGGAGATGACATCTACACGTATACCCGGTATCACCACTGACGCATGTCCCATGGTGGAAACATGGACTATGTTCACAATAGTTCATCTTGTGTTCACACATCATACCTTTGAATGGAGGAAGACACTTGCATGTATATTCGGTCCTGCCATTGACGCATGTGGCGTTATTGCGACATGGATTCGATTCGCAGTGGTCTAATTTATGTTCACAATGAGTCCCATTATATGGAGGAACACACTGACATTCGTATCCTATATTGCTGTACACACACTTTCCTTCCTGTAAACATGGATTGGAAGCACAGTAATCGATCTTCACCTCACATCGCGTCCCGTTGTAGCCATCACTACATAAACACTCCAGCTGCCCTGTGTCGGTCTCGGCACAAATTCCATTCTTTGAACAGAACGTGTCTGTACAAGTTATTGGTGACGTGCTGGTTGACCATGCATGGCCTGCTAAACAAGTATATCCGTGGTGACCATTAATACATGTAGTTCCATCGCTACAGTTGTTCTGTGAGCATAAATCGCGTATATCGCAGTTGGCGCCAACGTACCCTGTAATATTTATTTAATTGATTATTGTATAAAAAAAACAATATTCACAAATCATAACGAGTGATTTTACGGTTACTTAACCCTTTACCCAACAAACCGGCCAAAAACGCCCAAATAAAGCTTCAACAGCCTAAAATATCTTCGGTCTGTCTCAATAACACCATACAAATATGGATATCATTGGAACCGGTTCATTGACCACATTGTGATGGTTACAGTTATGCCCTTTGCCAATGCATTCTCTTATATATGCGAGTCGACCATAGGTCGCCTCGCATATATAAGAGAATGCATTGGCCTAAACAAAATCTCTTTTTAACACTTTTTTACCATTTTTTCTTATAATATTTTCTACATTCTTTGACAATTTGATCATTTTTAATATGTGTTAAGCCAATGCATTCTCTTATATATGCGAGGCGACGTATGGTCGACTCGCATATATACGAGAATGCATCGGCACAGGGCCGTTCTGTTGGTTAAAGGGTTAAATACTGACCATAGTTATTCGTATGCATGCTCTCTCTAGCACGATCGTCAAGATAACACAAATTAGTCGGGTATGAGTTGATTCACATGTGTGTGCATTTAGTTACAGTTCAAATAAACCAAAGTACTAGAGGACATTGCAGTAAGATACAATGTAGCTAGGTCACTGTGAAAGTAATCACCCGTTCAGTTTAGTAGATCAGCGACATGTGCTGGTATAATTATCTGTTTAAAACAATATTTATTGCTTCCCAGAAACATATATTTACAATAATCACTTCTCTTATGCACGATATTGTTTTACATAGGAAAAACTAATAATATGTTTAGAGTGGAGTCAATGGTTTGCCAGTACCTGTATATGGCTTTTTGTTCAGCATCGTGTTAATGAAATTGTCAGCACATTGTTAGCAATATCATTTTTGATATAACCAAATAATTATCTCACTCGATTGGTCGTGCATTTATAGCATGACCAGTGGTACGGTGTGCACTTTAAATGAAGACTATTGCCATCAATCAATATAATCAATATAACAACATCGGCTGTGAAGTCATTTACGTATATATGAATTGTGTACACACAGTTAACACTGTACATGTATGTACGTCACCAGACGGACATTGTAATATGGTTTAAGAACATGTATTGCAACACAAGTTACAATGGATTGCGACACAAGTTATTTCAACTTTTGTAGCCACAGTCTTCTCAACAATATATACACAGATGTGTATAACCAAGAGAACAGATCTAGCCTAATATAACTCGTATATTTATATGTGGTAATACGATAGGATACTATGTATGGTATTGCTGTAGCGGAAAGCACCTTGGATGCTCGTGTAACTAGCCATGAACTTAGTTAGACCTAACGCATGTTAATGACGAAAATGCTTCATTATTAATATTTTGTTTTTATGATTGTGATGTCCAGTTCATTTTCTTATATACGTGAGTCTCATATATGGAGACTCGCATATATAAGCCAATGCATTGGCACAGGGTTTTCGCAACATTTCAGAAAGCTCCAGTCATGGAATGGTTAACCTACCCTTATGGAGCCACTCACAACCGTGAGCAGACGACACTAAGCAATGCCAGCTGCCACATGTGTGGGGGTCCCTACAAGAAGCTCTAGTCATGGAAGGATTAAATGATGTTGTGTAGCTGCAACTTACTTTCGTGTAGCTAAATTGATAATTGTGTTTCTGCACGTAGCGCGCATATGGTCTTATAATAAACGTACATAAACAATTTTAATTTGTCTAATTTGCGTGAGGGGATTGGTAATAGCCAAACATTTATTATCGGATGGGTGTTGATTTTACCTGTTGAACAATCTTTGGCGCCTGTGGATGTGTTGCAGTTGTAGCTGCTGTTTTTGGCAGTTCCTGGATCACAAAACACACCACATTCCCTACCATAGTAGTTATTGTCGCACACGACTTGTGTTGAAATGTCAAGGCTGCAAATATATGCATGCAAATGAGCTCCAGTGTCCAGATTTAGTAGAGCTGGTTTCAAGTTTAATGAATGTTGAGTTGTTCTATGGAATAATAATGTATTTATAGAATGAAAACTATCGTTGGAAGCGGTCCACAAAACAATCGGAACTCCGGTTGTGATACGTGGAATTTCGACTCAACGATGGAGTGAATGTAATCATCAAAAACAAATATATGTTATCTCACATCAAAGCAGCCATGAAATGTCGATAAAATGTGCTTTTCGTGCAGTTTCTTTTAAATTACCACACCCTTCACTTAAGATATTATAGGACTTCAGGTGTGTGATAACAAAGACTACTTTGGCAATAATATTATTTATTGAGATAAAATCTCCAATAATAGCATATGAATACATATGAATACTTACACTCTCCTTACTCTCACTGTTGCACATACACTCATCCATATACCCATGAATTATGATAATGATTATGATTCTCAACCGCTTTACAAAACATAAAGTTATTCGCTATCACAGATAGCTATCTGACTATACAATAATAAATTATAAAATAAATTATTCAATTCATAGCCATATACTAGATAGCATTATGTTTCATTCAGACCCACTTTAAGCTTTTACATGTTAGTCTAAGGCTTTATACAAACGACATTATCTCAATATTAAACTTATATGTAACCCTATTACCATTTATATAAGGAATAATAATGCCTCCCGCAGTTTAATATATATATAGGGATGGGAGGATGGGAAAACAAATTGCCAATGTTGACAATTCGAAATGTCGAGTCGATATGAATTAGATTTGGGCGCTAAACGCATTTATATGGATCAAGGTATTGTGGGAAATATTCATGAATCTTGAGTACTATTTAATTATGACCTTTGACACTAGTATCAATGTCAAAGGTCAAAATTAAGGTATATAGAATACAGGCGCGTATCCAATGATTGTTTACATATTTTGATTGCCAAAATAGCCCAATTTGTTGATGGATTTAATTACAATGGAGATAAATGTACCGTGTTTCGTGGGCTATTCGGGGATTCGAGCATGAAACAGTTTGTGAACAAACAAGAAGCAAACTGTTTTCATGCTCAAATCCCCTTATATCCAACTCAGCATAGTGCGTTTATCGCCTGAATAGCATATCATTCAATTGGAAGGGTGTACGTTTATCGCCTGAATAGTATGTCATTCAAATGAAAGGGTGTACGTTTATCGCCTGAATGATATATCATTCAATTGGAAGGGTGTACGTTTATCACCTGAATAATATATCATTCATATGGAATAGTGTACGTTTATCGCCTGAATAGTATATCATTCATTTGGAAGGGTGTACGTTTATCGCCTGAATATTATATCATTCAATTGGAAGGGTGTTCAGAAATAAATAGTAGACACACGATATAATAATACAATTATTGGTCAGTCCTAATAGCTTTAGACAACAACGAACTTGTAGATGTTGTATATCTCAACTTTAAAAAACGCTTCCATTTAAAATACACGGCATTTCGGACACAATAACCCAACTACAAACTATGTTATGACAGATGACACTGAAACACCAAACATGCTTCCCAGTGCCTGTGAGAAAGACTAGTAATAAACATCGATGACAAACGTAAATTCGACATACACATAAACTTGGAGTCATTCGTCAGATATTCACATAATTTACACCATATACGCCCCGTAAACGTTATGCCAGTACGGTCCGACCAGTTCTGGAATAGTGCAATACTGCGTGTGACCCCTATTTAAAACACCAGAGTGTATAGCTTGAAGAGGTGCAGGGCAGGGCAACATAGATGACTCCACAAATGAAGAAACTAAGTTACCGTAATGTGAACGATGATCAAACGTTACTTCATTTGATGTCTGTGAAGAATAGACGTTCAGATGGGACCTCATATAAACTTTTAAGTGTGTTAACAATCTGTATAGCGTGAACACTGGACAGTTGTCAGTATTTCTAGAGAATACTTTCCGACGAACCAAGACGTCATGATCACAAACTGCAAATCCCCCGACCAGAGGAGAATATGGAAAATTTACTGTAACAATTTACCAGATTTAATTGTTGGAACCGAATCCCTATACGAGTTCAAAACGTTAGTTGACTCATTCTATCACGATTTGAGATACGACTTTGACTCGTCAAACTAAAAACAAAAACCAAAACCCAGTATATGTGACATGTGAAAATTGATAGCATGTAAAAGTGTCCGCTCTAGAAGTCGATGTGCTTGTTTCGGAATAAATGATATTGAAATTCACTAGTGGGAAAATCGCAGTTTGTCGAAATTACGATATGAACACTTCATATGGGGACTACTCTCAACGAATATATAGATATGGCATACAAAGGGTTAAAGCAATTCCTATATCAATAATTCAATCAGGAAAAAGGCTATATACCTTCACTTCTTTAAGGGTCAGATGCACGTTTGGCCAAAATGTTCTGGTATTTCTAAATGGATTTTCTCAAAATCTGTCAGGAATTTATTTGTGAAATTTGGTACAAGCGATTATTGTCATACAATATTGAAGAACTATCGAACAATTGGTTATTATAATCTCATTTACTTCACTTTTATGGCATGGAAAATATAAAAAATTTCACCGTTTTCAGGTACCAAGAACTTCCGTAAATTATATTTGTTTCAAAATCGCAGATCATATGTCCATGATATCATATATGAAGATCATGAGAGGAGACTTAATTGTTCTTGATTTATGAAATTTGATGATTATTTCCACTTAGAAAGACAACTACCCACAATTAATTTTCTATATTTGAGAATGTTCGTGTCATTCATGTTGTTCAATGAAAAATTGGGCTGAGATGAGTTCTGTCTGCATCAGAGCTTCATAACCATGTTACAGCTGACCATCATATCTTTTAACACTGTGGTCTAATTTATGTTGATTACTCCCTGCTTGAGTGGACCACACTGCATATCAACAGTTGTTTTCGTTTGGCTGGAATATTTCTGACTACTTTATTCTTCAGTATAGTATATGGGGGTATGACACTATATTATTAAAATCAAAATTAAAATTAAAGTCCATTGTTGTTGTTGTCCCTTAATAACTGCTCAGGTTCTACATATAATAAGGATAATGATACATGAAATTCATAAGTTTTTGCCAGATAGATCCAGAGAAATACTTCGTTGAAAATCTCTTGCCATATTTGGCTCTATTTATGCAAAACGTGCAGCTCCATCTTAATATGTTAGTGAATCAGGGAGAATGCGATGGAATATGATGACACAGTAGTTTTTACTTTTAGTTGTTTCTAGCTTCTAAATATTGTAGTTATGACAGATCAATTTAGAGTCAACATAACATAGAATAACATAACATATAATAACATAACATAACATATGCTAATATCAAAATATGGGAACAAGGCAGCTATTCTTCAAGAGTTAAAAGTTAAGATATTATACTTGAAGTTAAACTCGTACTTACTATTATGCTGAGTCAAACGGTTTGAAATCTTTTAGACCAGGTCAGGCAAATCCTGAGTTCCACTATTATAGTGGCATATTACCATAACCGTTTTGTGAATTTGATAAAAGGGGGATATTCCAAAATTATATTTCCCACACATAATTGAAAATCAGTGTCGCACTAATTCGGCACACGATACGCAACTAAATTAGCATGGAATTATTTTAATGTTATAAAAGAGCGATTGAGTTATCCTGTTATTGTAATATGGAAAGGCATATATTAGTAATATTATTGAATAGCATTGCTGGCGCAAAAGAATGCACACCAAATGTTGTCGGAAGACTGTTCATTCGCTGCGATATTGTTAATAATGAAATTTGGCTGGGCACTGGTATGCGCTGTCTTCTATTCCCGACGCAAATACAGGAATCATGAATATGTTATGGTCATATACCACTATAATATCGAATACCACTATAATAGTGGCATTGAGGATTTGCATGAGCTGTAGACTGCTAATTTCCATGAAAATACCAGGTACACTTTTCCGTTGGATACCATTATACTGGTACAAACAGTATTTTATAATCTTCTTATTAAGCATGAGCTTTCAGTTTTACCTTGGTATTGTATGTTGGATATATGCTCCATTATCGGTTACAATCGGTGTAAACACAGACAGTATGATATCCATTATCGGTTACCATCGGTGCAAACACAGACAGTATAATGTTCATCATCGGTTACCATCGGTGTAAACACAGAGTGTATATATAATTAGGTTAATTTGGTTCCATTGACTGTGAACAGCAAATTGTATGTGTACAATATTCATCCCAATCTAATTCGTGTTTAGTCCGTATATATCTATATCCAATCTAACATAGCAATAGATAATTGATATAATCTAATGATCGTAACTGATAACTGCAGAAACTGGAACGGTCAAAACCTGTTACATGTGGATGTGGTTATATACATGCCGACAGCGGCTGCATTAAGCTCATACTAACAGTCAGCCAGGAGCCAATTACTGAACACAAGTTCACTTCAAGGTGTCGGTTCACCAGAATATGAAATATTATTCAAATCGGACGTATTGTTGCTGATATAAAGACTTCCAAGTTTCGGGTAGTCGGTACGCACGCACTGGCGAACGGGACTCGATTCTATGCACAAATCAAACTTCTTTTGCTGTGCATTATTTCGAGTAAGGGTTGTTGTGGTGTGTAGGGATCTACTGACCGCCCATAAAAGTCGATAACGCAATCAATGATCACTCTTGTGTGTAACATGTATTCAGTTTGCTTAGGTGCCAGTATACGATTTTGAAGTGTGGTATGGGATCTGAAAAATATGAAAATACGTTTCTGGGGGACATAGTTGTCTGTGTTAAATATGGCTTTACTGGTTTGATGGTTTAATTACAGTCATACTTTTGGATGCGTAGCATGATGTTCATATTCAGTGTAGGTGTGCAGGACAACTGTATGTGTTTGTGTGTATGACAATAGCCTTGTTTACCCCCCTCGATGTTTTTCATCCGCGCTTGCAACACCATCTTTTTATTTGTACTGTATAATTTGTTCAGCTTCAAATACATCTCAGTTATATCATAAACTATATCGGGTAGACGATGCTTATTGACTGACATTCGCTCTGATATGGTCTGCTTTTGGGATGAAATTTGTCAACTTTAGTAAAACGATGGATACAATCGGATGTCTTGTATTTGTAAATCAGGGTTTTAGCTCGGTGATTAATTGTAATATCAAGGCAAAGTACAGACATTTGTTTCTGACAATAACTACTCTCTGAAATAACAAAACGAAAATGCATGAAGCTTACTTCAAGACTACAGGCCTAAACTATATTAAAGTACACTTCCCCGTCCCGATTAGTTGCCTTACGATGATGAAACTGTGCATTGCCACAGATGTGTTGATGGACTCACATTATTGTGGCGCCTTGTTTTTGTAGAAGATTGGTCTTCAGAGTTGTATATTTCCGAAATTTGGAAACAGTCTGTTGGATATTCACATTGAATTGTCCCATTCGGTCTGGTCCACCACTGTAATCTGAGTCTTCGACTGTTATAGAAAAGTTTGCAGTGCCCTGCAATTGAATATAATTTATTGAAGAACGCTTAGCCCTTTCATGACGGAAGCTTCCTGAATTGTTGTGAAAACCCTGTGCCAATGCATTTATATTATTTGTTATAATTGATGAAGAATGTAAGAAACAATGAAACAAATGATAAAAAATGGTTAAAGAATGTAAGAAATAATGACAAAAAAATTATGAAAATTATTAAAGAATGTATTGTAAGACAAAACTATATAAATTGTTATAGAATGTATGAACAAATACTAATTTTTATTTTAAAAATGTAGAAAAAATGATAAAAAATCAGAAATGTTAAAGAATATAAGAAAAATTGTTAAAAGTTTTTTATAAACAACTATGGTCGATTCGCATATATCCGAAACTGCAATGGCACAGGGTCTTTAATGTTGTGGCTTGCATTTGTTCTAAAATCCCATCACCATATTATTGTGGTGAATAAATATGTTTAAACCACTGAATCTAGTTAGGTCGACAATATTCAGTTGATTATTGCTTGCGTGGAAGTATGAATGTGTACGCTTTAATGTGACGTTTTGCCCATATATACTGCTTATGTGGTACGTTTTATGACGGAAATTGGTCATTGAATCACACTTTTAAGAGTACATAATTTGGATGAGGGATGAAATTGGAGCACGAGTACACCAAATACCGATGTACATGGTACGAGTCAAATAATTATTTCCAGCTGTTTATATTGTTCGCACGTAATTGAGACTTCGATTTCTATGTTGCCATGCACGCCTTGGACGCTCTGAAATCAATATAGCCAATTTGGAGGATACCTTAATAATATAACAATAAATAAAGCTCTGCATTCATAAAGTTGCATTCATTTGCATGATTGATGACTTATTATAGTTTTCAACGCCACCACATGTTGTCCATATTAACGCCACATATCGTATGTAGTTATTGAACAGGGAACACTTGTCTTACACTGATGCGCAGTGTTGATTGCTGTTTGACACATTTAGAATAATGAATAACACTAGTCACTAACAATACGCATTGGGAAAAGTGTACATAAGTCGTACAGATTGCGTACGATCCAAAACCCGATTCGCAGAATTGATAGCTACGAGTCCGTTGTGTAAGAAAATAGTGCCGTTCTGACTTCTTACCACCCACCGTTAGGTAATGTGGTTATGTTTTGTCCTTAAATAACACAATCGTACAAGAGCGACGTGTTTTATCCCAAAGGGTTAACCAGATGCGTGATTTTAAACCAGAAAATTATAGAAACGCAAACATGTTTGGTAGCGAGATATTTCACCAACATAGATACGCCATACCGGAATTCCACAACTTTGAGCTGACGTGGGAAGTACTTAGATGAAATTACAACATAATCATGAAGTACAAGAATGTTGGCAATAATGTTATTCATATTATGAATCAATTGGAATTGGAATAATTCTCGAGCAAGAATTGAGTTAACTATATTTTACCGGTAGGGATGAGCGATGCGGCTGGTGTTAATTGTCTTTCCAATTAATTAACCGACGAAGACGGTCACTAATTTTGAAAAGCCTAATATTGCATCCGGTAATACATCCGATCGCAAATGTTGAGCACACGAATATGGCACACATTGACCATTTGGGCGATGATAGTGGCATGCTACTATTATATAGATAGTGAATGGCTTGGAGTTGACTATGCCAAAATCGTGGTCCTCCTCGAGGACCACTATTTTGGCATAGTCAACGACAAGACATTCATTATTTATTAAATAATATCGAACATTTGTGCCTGATTTGAGTCTGATTTTGTCACATTTTTACTTACCTTGAATTTTGGAAATCGGTCTCAGATGTTACAATTTACGGCAATCATTTGAGAATGGCAGGGGAGCATAACTATGCTATTAGTTACATCTAACAGCATCTCTTCATGATTCATACATTCATTTCTATAAATACGTCATTAGCAAAGACATTTTGGCGAAATTTTAGAATTAATTTGTCTAACTTTGATTAACCGGAAAGGAAATTATAAATAACGTCCACTGGCATTGCAAAATTAAGACTGGCCGCTTGCCAACTAAACGGACAAACTATTAAATACATTGGCTTGATATCATCGGACATTTGTAAGATCATTGCAATTCATCAATAAATCTAATGATATACCGATATTGCAACAAATATCGCACAATGTATAGTTTAAGTTTGGCCGTATCTTCAGGCGGCAGCCCCATTTCGCGAAATGAGTTTGTTACTATAAATATAAAAAGAATAGTAGGCACTGGGGTACTATCGTAAAATAGTGTAGCAGTGTGCAGCCAATGCGAGAAAGTCATGTGAGATATAAAAGTGTGGGATAATACACATTATTGTGGGATAACACATATATACTCCGCATATTCCATATAAATATAATTTGTATACCTATTTCAAGCATATCCATGTATAGTACCGAATCGAGCAGTGGTGACTGGAATAGGACAACTTGTATCTACAATATATCTATATAATTGACACACACAATTAGCCAACCAATCATATAGTGGACTGGTCTTCAATGACCTCCTAAACTAATTAACACAATTCATGCCACAGGTGTGCGATCAATTATGTGATGATGCATATTCTCATAACCCATTAACTATGATATTCAAGCAGTTATTTTGGAGAAGTATAAATACCTTTGTTCCATCTTATATGAGATAATTCTAAATCTATTCCATTTTCATTCTATAACTTATCATATCGCATGAACTATTTGAGAGTCCATCCGATATTGGCGACTAAGGTAACTAACTGGTTGTGATTTTTCAACCATGGACATATTCTAATCCAGATTTTCGGTCACCAACCACGCAGCTACATGTATTCATCTGATTCCATAATATTTACATACTAAGTGTGATTATAACTAAAACCAGCATTCCGATTGGTCGGCGCCCACGTGGCTAGTAGCAATTATTTCTCGGTGAACGCGCAACAAGTCATAACTGCAGCCTCATAATTACATCGACGCGTCATGGGTTTTTGGGAAGACGAACGCATAATGTGTTGGGCCCATTTGTACTCGCGCAGGATTGACTTAAAAAATCATCCGGTTTCAATACAAAGAGAAATTGTTCCTGTTAACTTTTGCCAAGGGTGCTATGGGATATTTTGGGCTGGTTTTGTCACGATACACTTTTCGAATTAAATACATTTACAAAAGTGGCCTTTTCGCTAAATGTATATAAATATAAGGATTAGCTGTCATGTGGACTGTTTTTATGGAGATGTAACCGTGAGGTAAGTGGTCATAACTTGTATGTAAAACCCTTCGTAAGTAATGACCACTTACCTCACGGTTACATCTCCATAAAAACAGTCCACATGACAGTTAATCCTTATATTTATATACATTTAGCGAAAAAGCCACTGTTGTAAATGTATTTAAATCGAAAAGTGTATCGTGACAAAACCAGCCCAAGATATCCCATAGCACCCTTGGCAAAAGTTAACATGAACAAGTTCTCTATTAACTGTCATGTGGACTGTTTTTATGGAGATGTAACCGTGAAGTAAGTGGTCATAACTTGTATGTAAAACCCTTCGGGTTTTACACAAGTTATGACCACTTACCTCACGGTTACATCTCCATAAAAACAGTCCACATGACAGTTAATCCTTATTTAAAGATTATCTCATTTCATGATCCCACGTTCTTACACATCTTCTCAATCACTTACGTATATGACACAAACGGACCATGCGTGCGATAATATCGGCGTGCTGTTCTTACAAGCCTTACTAACACACACATATGGCTTGAACGGTGTGCGTGAAACTATCAGTGTGCTGTTCATATGCAAACCTTCCAAAGCGTAAAATTGGTCACCACTGGATTAGGTATGTCGACTATTTTATTAGAAAAGTTGATGTCGTTGGTGTTATCTTTTGAAGCTGACTGCACACAAGTGATCCTGAAAAAGAAGAGTCACATTTACACGAACATATTGATATTTATACTAGCTGCACCAAATGAATATATATATATATTTATATATTACAGTTGAATGTGACTATAATAAATCATGGTTTCCAATTTTACATTAGATTGATATCTATACTATGACTGCATCAATGCAGTATATATACAGTTGAATGTGACTATACCTAGTTTCCTTTAATCCTTTAATCCTTTATCTGCTCATTGACGAGTATTTATCTTAGGAAATGTTCAGATAATGAGTTCATCAATGCCTTTGTCAGCTCGAACTCGTGATTCTGTTGTGGTTAAATACTGATAGAAAACTGTTCTGAGTTCATTACGGTTTTCTCCTCGACTGAGATGCAGATAATAAGTGACAATATCCCTCGTAACTAACGACAGGAGAAAACCATACGCTGCTCAGTACAGTTAGCTATTGTGTTTATTATGTGTCTATAACGGTTTGTTAAACACCAGACCATAATAAAACACATGCACTGGAAGAAAGGTCGGGTTTAATTGCGGTAAGTTTGATGATTATTCCATGCTGCAAATTTTCATAACATTTGCATCGAAATAAATCTCTAAAACCCCATGATAGGTAAACTTTAACTATATGTAGTTAGGAGATATGGCACAGTAGCATGTTATATTTACGCATTGCTCTTTGGACATGCTTGGAACTATACAACACACAAGGCGCCTATTTTTAGAAGCAAATTAAATTTTTGAGATAGTGTTTTGAAAATTTCTTGAAATACATGTTTTGCATAAATTCGTGTTAAATCTGGTTCTTATAGAAAGCAATTTCGGAAAAAGTCAGAAGATGACATTATCACGTTACGATGTATAGAGACTGCTAAGTTAAACTCAATGACAACATATTCCTTCGATATAATAATTATTCTCAACATAGTTTCCATTCTATGTTTTATTTGTATAAATCGGATGACTGGGTATATATATATCGTTATTCCCACTGAAATTTCAAATTAATCAGCCTCCTGATATATAATTTTATTAAATATCGAATGTGGATTTGCACATATTCTCATAAATAAAACATCCCGTATAATGTGGCCTAGTGGTGAACCATAGCGGTATATGGACCAGTGGCCGCCTGGGGTACGTGAAGCCCTATCCGAAAAAAAACGTTTTGCAAGCTAAAAAATTGGGCATTTTGTGGTCAATTGTATGGTGATCCGGGGAAACTTCGGTAAAGTATGGTGTATCTTTCCCATTTCTGCCCGAATTATATAGAGTTTATGCTCGTTTGAATTTATTATGTTATGTTACTGTGCGTATGCTAGGAAATGTTTTACAAAGTATCAATAGTAATTGAAAAAGAAAATCGGGAAACAATCCTCACACCCGAAAAGATTCGGGACCCGTCAGGCTATGTGGGATATATATCAGTGGTAACTTAGTGGGATTAGTACCCATGCTATAATAAGCTTACCCATGATCAACGTCGATGCATATCTTGAATATTGGGTCGCAACTTTTGCCAAACCATGCTGTATCGCAGGTCACATTGTCCGTGTGGTAGTGTATGAACTTGAGTTTGAATGATCCACCAGCATGACAGACCTTCAACAAATTCAATTCAATTCAAATGCCGGTAAAGAACCCACAGCAATGTGCCCAAGACTGGTCGTAAACAATGAAACGTCAGGCTATATGGGATAAAGGATTAAGCAGGTTGAAATAGATCACTACGACTATTGTCAAAATGGAAACTATGTAGTCACATTCAACTGTATACATACTGCATTGATGCAGTTATAGTATATATATCAATCTAATGTAAAATTGAAAACCATGTTTTATTATAGTCACATTCAACTGTATATGTATATATATAAATATATATATATATATTATATATATATATATATCTCATATATATTTTGAAGACCTCTGTCTGTCTGTTTGTTTGTCTGTCTGTCTGTCATTAATACAAATCTACGATTCTCGACCGATCGGGACGAAACTTGGTACGTGTGTGTAGTTTGACCAGGCGGTGGACGTTGTCGGAAACGGGTGGAGCTATCGACTTGAAATTTGCTATGTGAATGTATCCTGCCCCGGATACGAATTTTATCAAGTCGCCGAGCCCGTGCGACGCCAGCTTCGCGCATGCGCAGACGAGATCTCGAAAACGGGTGGAGCTATCGACTTGAAATTTGGTATGTGATCCACCAGCATGACAGACCTTCAACAAATTCAATTCAATTCAAATGCCGGTAAAGAACCCACAATCCATTGTCTTTGTACTTGTTAACTTTCTCCAACCATATAGCCTCATTGTTCTTTCTACATATATTTCTAAGTTCGTGATATACAGCCTCCTCATCGTCGTCATTGGGTATACAATCGTATAGGGATTTATTTATATACATTTAGCGAAAAGGCCACTTTTGTAAATGTATTTAAATCGAAAAGTGTATCGTGACAAAACCAGCCCAAAATATCCCATAGCACCCTTGGCAAAAGTTAACAGGAACAATTGAAACCCGATGATTTATTAAGTCAATTCTGCGCAAATCCAAATGCGCCCAAAACATTACGCGTTCGTATTTTATAGGGATTATGACTTCCAGTTCAACCACCCATTTACTATGATTGTCTCAGGATCAACTATATCAGGACAATCATATTTTTTCATTTGTCAAAAATATATTGGAGAAGAATACTACCGAAATCAACCCACCTGCTCAAAGAATTATTTGTATATACAAAAGATGGCAAAAGCTGTATGACGTTATTCGACTCAATGTAACACATGGTGTTGAGTTCATTCAGGGGATTCCAATGGATATAGAAAAGGATACATTCTTTAATCCTAATGTAAGGAATATCGTTGTTCTAGATGATTGATGACGTCACTTAAGGACCCCAAATTTAGCGAATTGTTTACAGAATGAAGTCACCATCGGAATTTATCTGTCATAACATTGGATCAAAATTTATATCATAATAAATATCCGTCACAAAGGCGGAATTGTCAATATCTGATACTATTTAAAAATCCTATTGACAAGCAGAGTATTATGACGTTCGCTCGACAGATGTATCCAACAGAAAGTGCCTACTTGATACAAAAGTTTGAGGATGATACAGAAAAACCTCACAGTTATTTACTCGTTGACCTGAAGCCAACAACCGCCGAGGATGAACGATTGAAAACAAACATTTTTGAATCACGTGACACGAATATACTTATAAATTATAACGATTCTGCAACTAATCTCCATAGCACTACTGACAGTCAGGAGGGACAGAGCAAACTGACGTGTGAGGAAGTATATGACACAAATATGGCAAATTCCTGTGATGACTGTGGTGCCTTATACGAAAATGTGCATGATCTTCATAGGCATGTGAAAAACTGGTGTCCATAAAAACATGAGATATCAAGTATAAGATCCCACCCACCACCCCATCCCGCCACCAATATTATCTTATGCACATCAGGCGCCCGTACAGAGGCTAATGCCCACATAAATAATAAGTATAAGATCCCAAGTACAAAGACAATGGATAGTCAGAAAATGGAGTTTGAAGATATGAAATAATTCATAACGAAATATTCTAACTTGATTCTGCATATACTTCAACTAAAACATGGTACAGTACACACCGAAATTATGGATGAAATATTTGAACTGATATCTACCGGACACAATGTGAAGCATGCTATATCATTGGCTATTAAGAAAAACAAAGACCTAATAGCAGATTATTTTTATCCAATTGAAGAGGACGAATCAGAAATTACAGACGGCACCAGTGATGACGAAATGTCGGCAGGCTCAGATGACAGCAGTGATGTAGATAAAAACGAATATAAAAAGTGGTTGACGATACCATAACATCATATGTTACATAGTTGTGATGGATACGGCCACGTTCTCGTAGTAATTGATGTATTTTCCAAATTCTTGTGGCTTCGGAAACTCAAAGACAAAAAAGCCACATCTGTGGCAGCAGCTTTCGAAAATGTATTCTTTGGATGGAGAAAATGTAGAGCCCTTATGACTGACATCGGAACGGAATTTTCAGCCAAAATAGTCCAGGATTTGTTTCAGGCCAAAAATATTCGCCACTGTTATGCCCAAAATGAGGCCAACGCTTCGGTTTCAGAGAGAGCTATTAAAAGTATAAAAACCAAACTGTACAGATATTTTACATTCACTCAAGCATATAAATATGTGGACAAACTGCAAGACTTTTTTGACGGATATAATAGAACCATACAAAGGACAATTGATATGGCACCTGTGAATGTTACAGACGAAAATTCAGAAGTACACCTGGCTACCTATTAAGACAGAACATGAAAAATCCTTCCAGAAATATTAAATTCCGATTCAAAATTGGTGACCAAGTCTGTATTACACACATGAGGAATGTCTTCACCAGAAATTATGATGAAAGTGGACAGGTGAGATTTTCTCCATTAAGCAACGATTCCGGCGACAGGAAACCCTATCTACAGGCTAGAAGACTACAGTGGTGACGAGATCAAATGAACATTCTATCAATCCAAACTTCAGAAAGTGGACAACAATAAAGATGATATGTGGAAAATTGAAAGTATATTGAAAACACGAGGCCGTGGAGAACACAAACAATACTATGTTAAATGGCTGTATTACCCCAAGAAATTCAATTCTTGGGTCAAAGCCAGTGATGTTAATAATGTATAATTATAATTGTGTAAATACATTGTGAATAATACTTCGCTTTGTCTGTTTACCACGTCCTATATATCCCAAGCCACATTGCAGTGTACAAATAGTCTTATCAACTCACATGAGGCATTTTGTCAATAAACTGACAAGCGAGATACTAGGTGTGTATAACCCATATAATTTACACTATGTTCGTGTGAAAACAGACTCAGATTATGGTCCGTAAGATGTCTGTGTGACAACTATAAACAACCAATATTTAGCTATTGTAGTAACACATCACCACATCCCTATATATAGAACATATATGTGATCTACCTATTTTTTGCTGTATATAATGGGTTTTCCAACATACAGCCTTCGTTGGTTATATAAACGCTCCCCCATTCAGAAAATTTTGATTGTCCAATACCGGATTAGTCTAGTACCGGTGTTCTGCTTAATAAGTACGTCCTGCCAGATAAGTCAATATTTCTAATAATAGTAACGTGGATGTATGGCCCTGCCCTCGGAGAAATATCGCCGCAATTACGACATGGTCGTTTGGCGTTGCCTAGTCAATAGTAGTGTATGACGTATTACGCACACGATATCGAAAAAATGCTTCCGTGATCTGATTTTTGAAACGTTTTTACGCGAATAAAGGTTTAAAATCAACTACCCGGGCAAATGTCTTCGTATTGGGGACAGGGAATGTGTTTATACATATGGCATCGCTGTTGATAAGAATAAATTCACATTTATGCAATGACTAGACCTATCCTAACTTATGATGTCGATTAATAAATATGGCCCATCGATTGCTAATTATGGCAAAATAATTAAATGCTTCTGAAAATTTAGCATTGAATGAGAAAACAAAGGTTATTACCCCCCCCCACCATTGTTGATAACTACTGTATTTTTGGCTATATTACTTTCTTTGAATGGTCGTATAGGCTATATGCTATATTATCACGATAACCCCTTCGGTGGCTACATGCATCACAATGAATGTGCATTGATACACGGCAAGAATCACACCCAGTTTTGAATATTTACTAAAATGCTTTAACAAATTCGTAGCAATGGATTGGTCAAGTACGCTTGTATTAAAGATCATCCAAGGTTTGATACCGCACGCTCTGTCGTCTATTATACTACAATCCACGGAAACATGCGAATTTAACTAAATCAACCACAACATAATCACAAACTTTGAGTTGGTGGTTATATACTGATGCTGCTTGTAGTTATAGATGAGAGCACACATTATATCAATATATAGTGTACTATATTTGCATTCTTGGCAGCTATAGTGTAAACTATCAGCATCGCGATAAAGGTTATACAGTGAGCAAATTTATATTTAAAACATATTTAGGCCCTACATGAACGTGTCTAGAATGTTTCCGTTTTGGTGCAAAACTTGGAATTTCTAAATGCACCACCTTTGATCAAACCAAAATAATTCTCAAAATTAATAACGGTATGTTCAACTCAATTGCAGAACATTCTGCAAATACAATATTGTTTGTATGATTTTATGCGTGGGAAAACGAAATACCATTTACGAAAGTAAGTTCTATATGCATTTCTACCCCCCCCCCCCCCCCATTTCCACAGAATAATGCCCATTGCATCAATTTCGAGTAGTGGTTTGGACGACCCAAGTTCGTCAGTTCTATGTTCTTGTTGTTTTACCAAGAACTCAACGAACCAACAATCGAGCATTCAATAAAAGAGAATTAAGTGCGAGTTTACACACTGTCGAATTATATGGATTGCTCGATAATAAATTACTAACGCAAGCGCGATTGGCTTAAGGACTACATATACTCTAATTAAACAGCAGGAGGTAGTACCATGCCTCTTGGAAACTAGTGACACAAGATTATTTACTGCAGATGTCACTACCTAAAGAAATGAACTGGAAAATATTTCATTTGACTATACTAAGTTATTATAAGTGAGCAATTACTGGTAGCGTGATAAAAAAAAATCCCAGACAAAAGAATTTTTCTAATATAAAATATTATCACCTGAGCGCATGTTTAGGCCTCTGTCAGAGATAAGCACCTTGAAATTGGAGACTGCTACTTTGGGTACAAAGTTTCAGTTTTCTTTAGTAAAATTATCTAACTCAATTTAGAACTCTGACATATATTAATAAAACTGTTTGTCTAAAAATGTTAGCAATAAAGAGCGTTTATTTTCAACTTAAAAGTAGAGGTAACTTTATCCAGAGTTTCATGCAATATATATGTGATGCTTATATCATGTGACTAATAAATAGTTTAAATGACTGGAGGGGGCACTAATAATGTGTTCATTCTTTACCTGAGCAATGCCAGGTACCCTATCTAGTAATTGATAGATATGATGGACTTATTGTTGTATGGTGGAATGATTAGGTCCCGCGTGGACAGCACCCCTCCTCTCGTGCAAGTTTCCTCACCAAGCAGATACTCACTGTCTGATGGCTCCATTTTCATATTTTAAAATCACCTCCATATCACCTTATTGTGAAGTGCATCATTGATCTACCATTTAGTAAAGGTATCCCACAAATTTGTCATAAATGTACTTCAAAGCTTCAAATATATTACTGTATGCAGACATCTATCCAATTATTGGAGATCCTAACACACGCTTGTCTTTCAATACACAATTGATACAAACGCTTGCCATTTAAGGCACATATCTAAATTATTGTTCCCTCAATACATTGAAACTCCACAAGTACCACAGGGCATCAGATGAATATTTAAACTAAACTGTTTAAAAAATGAAAAGATTCTTTGCAAACTTCAAGCTTCTGTTGGCCCACCAGAGGAGATACTGTAGGGAATCTTTTTGAACAAACCACTTTGATTTGAAATGGAAGTGTGCGACTAAAATATTGTAATCTGTGGGTAACATCAGGTGTGGTTTCTTCACTGCTTCACGATTGCTGACTAATATTGATTTGAATTTATAGATATTGGGATGAAATATCTCCAAATATTGACAGTAGAATTCTTGTCTATAGGCTCTATAAAAGCTGGTAATTTAGTGACACAGCTGGGAGATAATACAAATGGAAACACTTTAGAAATGACTTATTGAAAGATGCAATTGCCCACATGCCTGTAAATATATTCATTATTGACTGAATGTAATGCAGAACCGCATGCACTGTATCTGTAATTGATAAACATCTTGCAATAGTTATTTCATTTATAACACTGGTTATACATGTTGGTATATCTTAAAAGGATAAGATATAAAAATGTCGTTTCATCTCATCGATAGAGGCAATATTATTTTCATCTCATGCATCCATGAAATGTTTGAAGGTCTTCTCCCCAACTTGTTTTCAGAGGCCATATATCCAGGACAATGGAGAGAGAGAGAAAGAGAAATACTGTCAAACTATTTATTCAAATTCGGGAAAAGTCCATAACAACAATATCTAATATGTGCTCTATAATAGTACATACATGTATATATTAAAGTATGGAGCTTCAAAGATAAAATGAGAGTTGCACAAAATATTGTATTTAAGAAATGAATGTAGTGGGTGTGCGTGTGTTATTGAGGGACACGGCGCTGTGGTCGTCTGGGGACATTGTGTAAAGCGGTTGACACTAAATGTGCCCCAACAACCTATGTGCAGTATCTCTCGATAACACACACGCATAAACCCACTGCATTCATTTCTTTATTTATATAACTTTTTTATTGTTTATTCCCATAAACAAGACAGTCAATGACTGTGGGTCGCTCACCAGACTTTAAAGACTGAGACGACTGAGACTCTGAAGACTACAAGGGTCAGCACGTGACAATATCACTTAAGACAAGTAGTTCTAAACAGGGACATAGCTGGAGGTTCTCAGATGAGCAAGGCTCGTCAAATTAAATTTCTAATTGCACACCACTGACAAATCTCCAATTTCTTACCTTTTAAAGAAAACAACCATACCACAGTACTAAGTTCACAAACATCCTTTTGCACATCCCTCTTAGATTGAATTTTACAACTGGTACCAGTACTTCAAGCTCTCAAACGTTTGAAAATTACCAACCAAATAAAGTTAAAATTTGTGGCCAATTTGGTCCAACAGTTTAACCTGAAGTAGGAACATATGGACTGTTGGTTTAAAAACATACATGAGGGAAAAACAAACCAAACTATGAGAAAAATTCTAACGTATTTTTATGTGAACATCTAATCTACAACTAATGTTATACCAGGCATGACATTTTCAACTGTTTGAATTTTGATCTAATAGGGGGTCAAAAATCCACCGTTGTACACTCCTTCCCCGTTGCCTCCAACATTAACCCCCACCCAGGCTTCCTAGAAATCAATATTATTATACCAGTACCAAACAGGATAGAGGAGAGTTAAATCTCTTATCTCTGCCCCTATTAGAACAAATGTTAATCCCCATCTATGAGATCCATTCATCTAGTAATATCAATATACCCCCACTATCCAATAGGGTATGATTTCACCTGGATGAGTGGTGGTTAACAAAATAATATTGGGACAGCCAAGTCTGTATTTAGAGTGTCTGACCTCTGCATAATGAGGTCCACAAAAGGTGAATTTAATGACACTATTCCCAAGGTGGAATAGCACAACGTATTCACCCTCTGGGGACCTCATTTCATAACGAGAGGCCAATCACGATCGACAGATGTTTAACCCATACCTTGGCGATAGCGATTAGCTATAACTGATAATTGGTCTAAGATATTATCACAGTAATACATATATTAGTACTTAAACTTAAAATCAAAAGCTCAAATAATTTGTCTTAAGAAGGGGTTAAAGTATATGGGGTGGGGGAGGAGTCGATTTAAATCTCATAACTCTGTCCCTATTCACACAATGACCTCTCACTGTGAGATCCAATGGTTTAGCCATTAATAAATTTGACAAATATGATAAACAATTTTCCAGCCAGCAGGTTGTTTGTCTTTACCTTCATACAATCACCCCCTAGATCTTTGTAACATATGTCACCACTCAATTAATAACAGATTTCGCTTGGAATGACATCTATTAAAGGTACTCTCATATACTCTGGATATTGGATGTTCACATGGCAATTTATTGCTATCATTATACCACATGCAACTATTGCAATAAAATCTTCATATCTTCAAAAAAGGACATCACACCTAATTAATGGTATACAACTAAACAAATTAGTGTCAATGATTTTTTTTTTTAATTAAATATTATTTTTATTTAATATAAAAGTTTTTTAATATTTTTTGCGTGTTAAATTGAGCGAGGAAATTCAATCTAAAAAAAATTTAAATTAAAATTTTCAAATAAAAAAAAAAAAAAAGGGTCATAACTCCTTTAAAATAAATCGGATAAAGCCCAAATTCGAACTTGATCTGTATTTTGGGCTGATAATCTAACATGCCAAATTTGGTGTCAATCAGATGAATTATTTTGGAGTTATGGCAGCATGTGTAAATTCTAAGTTAACAAGGGCCATAACCAGCCAAAACTGTAAAAAAAAACTCGAATCAAACCCATATTCGAACCCGAACTGTATTTTGGGCTGAGAAACCTGTATACAAAATTTGGTTCCGATCAAATAAAAAGTGTTAGAGTTATCGCATTATGCCTAAAGTGTCTACGGACGGACGGACAGATGGATGTATAGATGGATGGATGAACGACGAGTGGTCAATCCGGACATTGACACTATGTGTACCATACTATGGTATAGGTACACATTAAAAGTTTTATCTCATGCAGAGTACAAGAAAAATGTATCAAAGTTCAAACCTGTTGTGCCTCTTTAATATTTCTATTCACATTTGTAATCAATTGAAACAATGTCGAAAAAGCTTTCCATTAATATATAAATAAAACAAACTAGACTTACAGTTCTAAAAGTGTTTTTGAATAATTATTTTGTTCTCATAGACTGATACAGAGCTCTCAAGTTGTCTTCCCATGCAACCAACAAATCTACTAAACACAATCACATTTTCAACCTCCAATAGTAATGCTATTAAACAATAAAACCAGATTATGCCTTTAAGATGAAATTTAAATAACCATGCATATAAAATATAACAGCATAAACATTCCATCTATGATATCGCATCATATGGCCAACACATCTGCTAGCAGTTAATTAACTCAATGCAAGAGAGAGTCATTGCCACTTGATACTATCTCTGTTGCTCAATGTGAGAAGACAACATCATGGCATTGTAAACCTGATTTATTAGATTCTACTTGGACAGTGCAAACTGTGTATCTTTGATATATTTTAGAGATGAATAAAATAATCAAAGGGTCATAACGCCCGCCATTAAATAATATCGGATCAAACCCATATTCGAACTCGATCTGTATTTTGAGTTGAGAAACTCACATTCAAAATTTGGTTTCTATCAGTTGAAAAATGGTTGATTTGTCGAAGCATGCATGAATTCTATGGATCAAACC
Source organism: Siphonodentalium dalli (assembly GCA_032622095.1). Taxonomy (NCBI): domain Eukaryota; kingdom Metazoa; phylum Mollusca; class Scaphopoda; order Gadilida; family Siphonodentaliidae; genus Siphonodentalium; species Siphonodentalium dalli. The sequence goes on from CP136067.1 coordinate 15,648,388, forward strand.
CATATTCAAACTTGATATGTATTTTGGGCGAAGAAACTCGCATACAAGATTTAGTGACGGTCAGATAATTTTTTTTTGAGTTATGGCAGCATGCATGAATTCTAAGTCTAAAAAGGGCCATAACTCCGTAAACAAAATTCGGATCAAACCCATATTCAAACTTGATCTGTATTTGGTGCTGAGAAATTCATATACAAAATTTAGTTCTGATCAGATAGAAAATATTTCAGTTATCACACCATGCGTAAAATGTCTACAGACAGACGACGGACTAACGACGAGTGGTCAATAGGGACGACACTATGTTTACCATACTATGGTATGGGTAAACATAATATAAGTGTCAATGACACTGTAGCTCAACTTAGGTAGGGGAATATTTTAATGGTTGACAATAAATGGAGGAATAGGAAAGGTGCTAATTGAAATGTCTAACATAGCTGTGCCAAAGGATTTAGTCATGCAAAGAGTAAAATCCAAGATGGCCACCAGCGGCCATGTTTTTTGGCCGAATGGCCCCAAAATAACTCGTTCCCATCTACATGTCATTGTTGACATCTATGACAAATTTCATGAAGTTCTGACCAAAGCTACGACCTGTAGCCCGCGCCAAAGGATTTAGTCATGCAAAGAGAAAAATCCAAGATGGCTGCTGGCTGCCATTTTTTTTGGCCGAGCAAGCCCAAGATGACTCGTTCCCATCTACATGTCATTGTTAACATCCATGACAAATTTCATGAAGATCCGACTAAAGCTACGACCTGCAGCCCGCGCCAAAGGATTTAGTCATGCAAAGAGTAAAATCCAAAATGGCTGCTGGCGGCCATGTTTTATGACAGAACGACCCCAAAATGACTCGTTCCCATCTACATGTCAATATTAACATCCATGACAAATTTCATGATGATCAGACCTACAGTACTACCTGTAGACCGCGCAAATGGATTTAATTTTGAAATTCAAGATGGCTGCCAGCGCCCATGTTTTTTGGCCGAATGACCCCAAAATGACTCGTTCTCATCTACATGTCAATGTCAACATTAATAAAGATCAGACCAAAGGTACGACCTGTAGCCCGCGCCAAAGGAAATTGTTGATAGACACAGACACACGGACGACGGACGCCAACTCATGGCAATAGCTCAAACTTACAAAGTAAGTTGAGCTAAAAATTACCCTATTTGAACAAATCTGAACCCGGTCACCCAAGGCCCATCCATACCGAATATAATTTAATTTCATTAAAGATTAAAGTTTCATAACTCTGCAGATGTTATAATGGTGTTACCATTTTCAAATTTTATAACATGTTTAAACAAAAATTATGTTTGTTAAATTGAGCAAGGCGAAAATTCCCAAAAAACTGAATTAAAATTTTTGTTTTGTTTTTTTGAGTTATGTCACTGGCTCCGTCAACATTTGACCCAGTGACCTCATTTGAACTAATCTGAATCACAGTCCCCCAAGGACCCTTTGTACCAAATATGAACCCATTCGCCCCAATGAAATTTGAGAAGTAGTCATTTTAAATGAAAGTGTCAATGACACTGTAGCTCATCACTCGTTCCCATCTACATGTCAATATTAACATCCATGACACATGTCATGATGATCAGACGAACAGAACGAACTGTAGCCCTCGCCAATGCATTGAATTTTGAAATCCAAGATGGCTGCCAGGGGCCATGTTTTTTGGCCGATGACACAAAAATGACTCGTTCCCATCTACATGTAAATGTCAATATTCATGACAAATTTCATAAAGATCAGAACAAAGGTACGACCTGTAGCCCGCGCCAAAGGAAATTGTTGACGGACACACGGACGACAGACGCCAAACCATGGCAATAGCTCAAACTTACAAAGTAAGTTGAGCTAAAAATTACTATGGTGGAAAAGAGTTATGGTCCTAGCTTCGCAACTATTTGACCGGGTGACCCCATTTGAACAAACCTGAATGTGTTTCACATAGGGAACATCCACACCAAATATGAACCCATTCTGTCTTACGGTTCTGGAGGAGAAAACGATTCTTGACGGACGGACGGACAAGGAGTGATGATTATAGCTCCATCGGAAACTTCGTTTCAGGTGAGCTAAAAAGCTGAAAGTATTTATTTTCATAAAAATCTGCCGAGTATTTTTAACCCACACAGAACCAAGTCAGTCCAATAATAGCTTGAGTTTCACTAGATCAAGTCTTCTCAGTCCACAACATATTGGGACATCTGTTGGGTTGATGCTGTTTTGGAAGAGTCCCCTCCCATTACTCTTCTATAACAAACTTTACATCCATAATTGTGTGTGGGAGTTATCTTGCTTATATGTCTTCATGACCTTTACCTTTATGTGCACAGCCAATCAGAGCACGTCCATAGCACATGTGCGCACCGGGGCCTTTGCTTCAGCCATTCTATTTTTAGATACTGACTTATCTGGCAACGTACTTAATAAGCAGAACACCGGCATACCTACATATAAGACGTCGTGTTATATCAATTCTCCGTACACATGTCACTGTGGCATAGCGAGGCGTTAGCGCTAATCTTTAAATATATATGATTCAATATCGGTGATCCTATATAAACATGAACTGCGACAGTGCCTGCGATGGCATATAAATTATTGACTCGAACTTAGTTTGTGTTAAGATTGGCAACATTGGTGACATCAGCACATTGGAATAAGAATACACAGATATTAGTTTAAGCAAATCAAGGCCATATTTAAGATGACCGTGAATGTCCTTCCGCTAATATTTCATGATGCTGATTAGCAGATTACATGGTTATGACGATTCAAATTGCTCAATAAGCTATAGTGCTGCTCCATTAGGGCGCGTTCATAAACTGACAAATTTGCACGGAATGTTTTTCAGGCATTTTCCCATAAAAACACCATATGGTGCGAGGGTATGAACGACAACTTGCATTGTAATGCATATTTACCACATATAACGATATGAGCATACAATTTTGGTAAATCCACATGTAACGGTGCAACAAAAACATTGCCTTCAAATACATGTATGATTGATTCTTGCGAGATCATTGCATGTTCTTCACGGGCTAATTTCGATAACATCGCTACTAGTGGACCTACTTACTTCTCATGCAGTTAGCTGTGGTACGGATGAATTTGTATAAGCATTTTTGCACTCTTGCACATTGTAGCTTCCTATACAAATGCCTGCAAAGTAATGCCGCGCACGAACTTAACCTTAATTTCGACGGTAATGCGACAAATAGCGGATTTCGGCAGACTCCGTACGTGGAGCATTACGTGTATGATTTAAATCATATAGGGAACTGAGTGCTAACATTACTGTTAATATACTCACACAAAGAACACTAACAGAAAATAATGCAAAGAATAGTTTGTTCTCCATTTTGGGATAACACTGTCCTATCGATCGCAGTCATGCACACCACATAATTTATCTCACAAGTGTAACTTAGTGTTACCGTATGCTATAGTTAGAGATTAGCTTAGATAAAACAACGGACGTAATATTAGCATATAGGTCTGCAGTCGGGTGTTATCTATGGTGCGATACAACGCAGCGAACTAGTTTATGATGGTTTATCAATATCATGTTTTGATTTGATAACAAATGTAGTTCAACTTAAGTAACGTTCAGCTTACCAGACAAATTAACACTCTCGTGACGGGAGCTGCGCTGGTGCAGCATTCAATATCATGTGCTAGTGCATTCTCTTATATATGCGAGTCTCCCATTTGGAGCCTCTTATATATAACAGAATATGCTGGCTTACAAGTCAAGGTAATCACTGTTAGACCATTGCCTGTTCTTATATATACGCGGCTGTGGGAGACTCGAATATACTCGAAGAGGGTTTTCGCAAAGTTTCAGGAAATTCCAGGCATAAAAGTGTTACAAAAGAAAACATTTGCAGTCATCTTCAATTGTATGCAGGCAATCCACAAATCGTCCACAATAATACGTCGATAAGGATCGAAGAAGCTCGTAATTTAAAACGCTCTTTATTATCTACCGCTTTTTGGCGAGTAAAACATGGACGAATTTTATTCGAGACGAACTCTGGATATGTTGTTAGCCTATCACAAATGTAAAATGTGTGTTTGTTGTTGTTGCACATTCATGTTTTATTATCCGATTCATTTTATTATAGGATATCGATAGAGACATACTTACACACTATAGAATAGAAAGATATATATATAATATATACTTCGATGACAAACATGGCCGTCGTATACATATGTTCGGGTGTCCTTTAGATTTAAGGCTATGCATTTCTTTTTCGTGATTTTGTTATAAAACATGGTCACGGTCAGCGGCAGCCATTTTGTAATTTACTCTTTAAATGAATATAGTATTTGGCACACACCATATCCCTAATTCAATCATTAACAAACTTCATGTGGATATTTGTGGCAACCATCCGTAATTTGTTCAAAAACGTGCCGCCAACTGTCAGCTTGTTCTGAATTTTGTTTTACAAATATGGCTTTCGGCAACCATCTTGGATTTTACTCCTTGCACGACTAAATCCCTCGGCATGCCATGCACCTAACATTTTTCATCCGATTGATCCCAAAAGTCATAATGGCTCTCCGTTGACCTCTAGTGTAACTTAAACATTTAATCCTAATCGCTCCAGAGAATGCTATATATGCTATTATCCCCTCTCTATGTTGAACAGCAAAGTCACTGACACTAAGTCCTTTATTTGGATTTCCGTTGAAATGTACATCCGTACCCACACGTTTACAATTGACGGTCGAATATAGGCAACAGTGTAACACAATCAGCTCGAATAAGTCATAAACATTTGTCAGCAACGTGGTCATGTGATATATTGTCAGGTTTCAATCGATTGTGGTTTATGTAACTAGGGCAAGTATATGTTTATGAACTCGAAAGTTATAAATCAATTTGACAGTAGTCACGACTCTAGTGGGCATGCACGTTGAATCTCAAGAGCATCATATCGTATTGGGATAAATATGCTTGACACAAGTGTATCGCTCACCATTCAGATCATATGTGTTGCGGACTGCATGATGTTAGGATTGACACTAGTGTAGCGCTCACCATTCAGATCATATGTGTTGCGGACTGCATGATGTTAGGATTGACACTAGTGTAGCGCTCACCATTCAGATCATATGTGTTGTGTACTGCATGATGTTAGGATTGACACTAGTGTAGCGCTCACCATTCAGATCATATGTGTTGCGGACTGCATGATGTTATGATTGACACTAGTGTAGCGCTCACCATTCAGATCATATGTGTTGTGTACTGCATGATGTTAGTATTGACACTAGTGTAGCGCTCACCATTCATATCATATGTGTTGTGTACTGCATGATAGGATTTACACTAGTGTAGCGCTCACCATTCAGATCATATGTGTTGCGGACTGCATGATGTTAGGATTGACACTAGTGTAGCGATCACCATTCAAATCATATGTGTTGTGGACTGCATGATGTTAGGATTGACACTAGTGTAGCGCTCACCATTCAGATCATATGTGTTGTGGACTGCATGATGTTAGGATTGACACTAGTGTAGCGCTCACCATTCATATCATATGTGTTGTGTACTGCATGATAGGATTTACACTAGTGTAGCGCTCACCATTCAGATCATATGTGTTGCGGACTGCATGATGTTAGGATTGACACTAGTGTAGCGCTCACCATTCAGATCATATGTGTTGTGGACTGCATGATGTTAGGATTGACACTAGTGTAGCGCTCACCATTCAAATCATATGTGTTGTGGACTGCATGATGTTAGGATTGACACTAGTGTAGCGCTCACCATTCAGATCATATGTGTTGTGTACTGCATGATGTTAGGATTGACACTAGTGTAGCGCTCACCATTCAGATCATATGTGTTGTGGACTGCATGGTGTTAGGATTGACACTAGTGTAGCGCTCACCATTCATATCATATGTGTTGTGTACTGCATGATAGGATTTACACTAGTGTAGCGCTCACCATTCAGATCATATGTGTTGTGGACTGCATGATGTTATAATTGACACTAGTGTAGCGATCACCATTCATATCACATGTGTTGTGGACTGCATGATGCTAGGGCTGTAACGATTCATCGTGAATTCAATGTATCGCGATACATGTGCATCGCGATACAGAACATCAAATAAGATAACTTGGACATGACATTATGTATAAGAGCAAAACCTGCAATGTTCTCTAAAGTATACATGTTTATTACGTGTATTTGATCAAGCTAACTATTAAACTGCGTATAATTTAACACGAGCCCAGTTCCATCATAAACATGTTCGTTCTCTGATAATTCAGGTCCTATTAACTTGGGAACACTAATTTGTTGAAATCACTTATAATGATCCGCATCATATCGTATCGTATCGTATACTGATACAAAGTTTGTTTTTATATATGGAAAAAATGGTGTAACTCAGAAAGCTCAACTCGGATTTTAGGGGACTTTTCGTGACGCGTCGCGATGTTATGTCCTAAATAATAATAAAAAAATCAGCTTTCCCCGATTTATTTCCCTACTTTTCCCCTTTCACGTCTAATGTGCCTAGACTACTTATTTGTTGTAATCACTTATAATGATCCATATCGTATCGTATCGTATACTGCTACAACCCTAATAGTTGTAAAATTTAAATACCGATATTTTATAGCTAGCATCACTACATTCACCCTCTGGGGACCTTATTCTGCTAAGGCTCTCAACTGCTATGGCAGACCTAGGATCAGATTGAAGTTCCTTAGTTGAAGTTGGTGATGTTCACACATTGGGCATCTCAATTATGAATTTTATCTTCTGCAAATTAGGGGATATAGAAACGTCCTAGAAAGGAAATGTAACTAAAAACAATGTTAAGTTGATACTATAGATACTTCCCAGAAGATGAGGAATGAGGTTTCCAGAGGGTGAATTTGGTGATGCTAGCCCGCTGTGCGGGATAGCATCACTAAATTCACCCTTTGGGGACATCATTCTGCAAATGACAGACACGCTATATTCATACTTGGTTAATAAGCATGCAGATGATTGATGTAAAACTGTTTGATATTTTATTTAGCAAGCTTCCAGTCGCCAAGAGCCATCCTATATCAAGTTATACTAGATGAACAACACGAACGAGATATTTAAACACAGTAAGTGAAAATGCTGAAACTAATTGACACAATACATGTTTAGTTAAGTTGAAGAATAATAGCTACTGGTAGATATATATGACAAAGCTTATTGCACACACACACGTGTTATGCGTTAAGTTATTACAACAAATGGGGTCGGATCTGATCATTCAACGCTACCCCGCGACGAACTCGACACCGGCTCCATCGACTGGCATGAACACACACCGGCTCTCTGGACTGGCACGAGCACCACACCGGCTCCTTGGTCTGACACGAGCACCACATCGGCTCCCTGGACTGGCACGAACACCACATCGGCTCATTGGACAGACACGAACACCACACTGGCTCCCTGGACTGACATGAACATCATACAGACCCTCTTGATTGGCACGAACACCACACCCGCTCTCTAGACTGACACTAACACCATAGCCGCTCTCTGGACTGACACGAACACAACACCGGCTATCTGGACTGACACAAACACCACACCGGCTCCATGGATAGACACCAGCACCACACCGGCTCCCTAGACTGACACGAACACCACACCGGCGCCATGGACAGACACCAGCACCACACCGGCTCCCTAGACTGACACGAACAACACACCGGCTTTCTGGACTGACACTAAGAGCACACTGGCTCCATGGACTGGCACGAACACCACACCGTCTCCTGGACTGAAACGAACATCACACCGACTCCCTGACTGACATGAACACCACACCTGATTCACGGACGAACACTAACAGCACAATGGCTCTTTGTACTGACACTAATACCACACCGGCTCCCCGAACATACGGGACACCACACGGGCTCCCTGGACTGGCATAAATCAACCAATATAAAGAGTCGACTGGTTCCCGTAATATGGATATTTCGCTATATAGGAGAGACCCGGTCAACGCAATATTTGAGATAGTAGAAAGGCTGAATAATCTTACATTATTCCACTATTTAAAACATGCGATAAATGTATCAATAGATAATAAGAATAAAGAATTTATTTCTGCGAGTATGTGGGCATCTTTGACGAGCCTCTAGGCGTGCCGATTAGATGCCCACATACGAGCAAAAGTAAATGTATTATTCAGCTACAATATGCGGATGTTCTGTTTATCCACCGAACAAATTTATATATATTTTATCGCAGTTTTTGTCCAAAAAAAACCATCGCAAAATCCACAGGCTCCTTACAGAGAAGCGATGACTTACTTAGCGACTTTATCTGTATCGTAGAGCCTAATTAATTATGCAAACAGTTTTGTATTCATGCGATCAGACCGCGAAATAATCCGCTTTATAATTTATAATTATGCCGGAAAAATATCAGAGCATGGTTTTACTAGTATAGCATTCATGTGAATTTGGTTGTTTGCGCTTGAATCTTATTAACAAATTGAAACAAGTTTGAACTTTAACAGTAACACTAGCACCAATATCGGCAGTGCAAATGCACTAGATCACACAAGAATGTCGTATAGTCCAGGAGATATTGGTTGACCTCTTCACCCCCCCCAGGACTTAACTTCACCCCACTAATTTTCTTCCTTAAGGTCTCCTCTAATTTTTTTCACTTGTTAACAAGAAAAAAAAGTGGCCGCAGAAACTCCAGACAAGATGGCGTCCATCATGGCGGCCATTTTTTTTAAATGCACCAGGTCTCTTTGATCGCCATTATAGTAAAGATGATAGCACATGCGGTCTTGTTTTCCGCTCGATTCGTTATGCTAATATATAATCCTTACAAATTAGCCAAAGATCCGACACTAGAATCCAATATGGCGGCCAAGATGGCCGCCGAAATGTGAAAATATGCTATTTTTCTGACATGTTACCACCTTTCGTTTGTCTCTGTGGGAAAATGTTAGAATTTTTGCGTCATGTTATACATTTGTCATATAGAGGAGTCATTGGCGAACACATGGGGACCATAGTATGCATTCATTGCGGGATATTTTTGTCCGATATCACGTTTTCCCAAATGCCGGTATCATAGGCCAAAGCCGAATCTCCGTTAATAACGCGATGTTATGTTTCGAATCAATGAATGTTATTGCTATTATAACAACACCCATGCATATATATTTGCAGGAGATACTCGAGCTAGGATTCCTCTTATACCTGAGTTGAGGAATATTTACCCAAATCCAAGATGGCGGCCAAAATGGCCACCAGAAATAAAAAATCGCCGAAAATCGCTGATTTTAACATCAGTGAGCATTATTGTCATGACAACTCCACACCTGCTTACTATTGTAAGTTGGGAACACTTAGGCGAAGAACTTTCCTTGTACTATATCCAAATAAAAGTCCGACAAATCCAAAATGGCGCCCACAATGGCGGACAGATTTTGAAAAATCACCGAAATTCCCTCATATTCACATCATTGGGCATTATTGTCGAGACAACTCCACCCATGCTTACAATTAAGTTGTAAATACTGAGGTGAAGTAATTACATTACATCTCATGCAAGAAATTGTTTTCCAAATCGAAGATGGCGGCCAAAATGGCGACCGAAGTGTGAAAACAAGTCTACATTACTTTACTTTCTTACGATTGGCGTTATTGTTTCGCGATTTCTATCCACCATTACATGTTGATATGGAATAGTGACATGAAGTATTCATTAGGGTTTGGCAATTGATACTCACAGCCAAGATCGCTGCTAAATTGGCGGCTAGAAATTGAAAAGAAATCGATATTTTCACATATTAATTTCAACTTTTTGTCATAATATCGGTATATATGGACGAAACTGTACATAAACCATATACTAGTTCAACTTAAAGGTATCAAAACGCATAACATAGCTCGTATCCTTCTGGAAAGATGAAACACCACAATTAATATCGCGATGTGGCATTTCTAAATCCAGTCTCCACTTAGCGCCGATAATGACCGTAAGCGTAGATGCGCCGAATAGTTATATCAGAACAATTACATGATAACAGATTCTTCCATTTCTTTGTCTGAAAAATCTAGGTCGCTCACACCGACAAAGTAGTCACCACTTCCTGGGAGTAGGGTCCCTCTAATCATAACGTTTCAAACAATTCATGTTCCGGTGTCTAGCTTACAGAAGGTCATATCTATGTATGTGTCTCATACCCCATGGGATAACGACGTGTACACCTGACGAACCAGTTAGCTAGTCACTTCTCAATAGATGGTTCGTCAACTCACAAACTCAGCGAACGCATTGGCATATGTGGACAACTTCGACAGTGCTTCGAAGGTTGCTAGCTGTCTCATTCCCTTGGACAGATGTCTATCTGCTAAGGAGAAGACCTTAGTGTACAGACTACCCACACTTCTTGACCATTATCCGAAGCAAACTGTGTGACGCCCCGCAGTTGTCTCGTCGAATATCTCCCAGCAGAGAAGAACAATGCTCGCGGTGCTAGTTTGTGGACATGCGCCATGATAGTGGGAATGAAATGGGCCACTGTATACACCACCCCTACACCTGGTGCATGTTTAAGATATCGAATGTCGTGCGTGTCGGTTTTATTTGGTGTGGTAAGATTGTATTTCCACATCCGTTTCGAAGCCTTTCTGATTCAACTACGTACACTTTTGTCTGGATAATAATATGCTAGCCTCCCTCAAAACAGTCGGATGGACTAAAGGATAATGTCTTTATAGCATGAATGTATGCGTGTTTTGTTATCCTCCCTCGGGGTGAGTGTCAGTATGTGGGCGGTATTATTCAAGAAAATGTCAGGAACTGTGGTGCATTTATTTCACTATGTATTTAAAGAACAATTTACAGTCTCGATGGCAATGGCTGTGGCCGTTGGGGAACGCGACCTTTATGATCATATAGCTTTATATATATAACTTTAGAATATAGTAGTTAATGTCTCATGCAGGAAAATGGTCGCATTGGTGATGTTACCAAGAAATCACTTGGTGTACCAACGTTTGTTGAACTGAATGCAAGAGCTCATCAACGTAACATTCCTCTGGATGTTCTTCGCGTTGAACATTTCACCCTTTTGTTGATGGCATTTGTACTTTATTGAACCATACCACCCAGCGTGAGTATGACATATCAACCAACTATCAAAGGTATCGCCTTTAAGACTACACCCCAGTCTTGGCATACTCCTGGTCCAGTTGTTTAAGAACGGCTTCCAAACGGATGGGGACATACAATCTTAGCATACAAGGAAAGCAAAGCCACACATGAGATCCTGTCTGAATCTAAAACATAACAAAATAAGAGACGGTGCAGTCATGGTCCAATTTCATTTCCACTATCATGACACATACCCACAAACTAGCACCGTGTGTAATGTTATCATCTGCTTGGATATGTTCGGTGAGACGATTGCTGGACGCCAACAAGCTTGTTCTTATGATCATGTTCAAGGAGTTTGGCTATATTATGCATTATGGTCTTCTACGCCTTAGCAGAAATGCATCCGTCAAATATCGGGCTTTCAACATTCGAAGCCATATACAGAAGTTGTCCGGGTACGTCAGTGCATTAGATGAGTATGTGAATTGATGAACCATATATTGAGAAGTGGCTCTTTGTGAAGATCACCAGGTGTACACGCTGTTAACCCCATTAGGTCACAAAAACAGACAATACGCAGATAGATAGGTCTTTCTGAAAGCTAGTATACGCATCGACCGAATACCTGTATAGTGTATCGCAAAAGATGACGCATATACCCCATATGTAGCATCTGAATTATACCATAAGCTATACCACGAATGAAGCTCGGTAAGAATTCCAAGCTTTCGAAACCAACACGTGAGCTGGACACCGGCATATGTATTGTTTGAAACATTCCGATTAGTGGCACACTCCTACAAAGAAGAGTAGTGAACTGTTGTTGTGAGTGAGATAGATTAATCTGACGAAGAGACGGAAACGAGCCTAGATAATGCTGAATGTGGCAATTCAGAATAAGCTCAGGTACTGTTGTTTTGATTCTTGGAAGTCATAATATGACTATTCGGCGCACCTATATACGGTTACGGCCAGTATAAGCCCTTAGTGGAGAATGGATTTTGAAATGCCACATTGCGATTGTGGGTTTTCATCCTTCCAAAAGGCTACGACTTACATTGGAACTAATATATGGCTTATATTATGTACCGTTTCGTTTATACAAATCAATATTACGACAAAAAGTTGAAATTAGTATGTGATAATATCGGCTTCTTTTCAATTTCTGCCCGCCAGTAACAGTTGCCCGCCATATTGACTGTGAGTATCACTTGCCAAACCCTAATGAATAATTCATACATATCAACATGTAATGGTGGGTAGAAATCGCGAAACAATAACGCCCATCCTAAGAAAGTAAAGTAATGTAGACTTGTTTTCAAATTTCGGTCGCCATTTTGGCCGCCATTTTCTATTTGGAAAACAATTTCTTGCATGATATGTAAGGCAATTACTTCACCTCAGTATTTCTAACTCAACTGTACGCATGGGTGGAGTTGTCTCGACAGTAATGCCCATTGATGTGAATATGAGGGAATTTCGGTGATTTTTCAAAATCTGTCCGCCATTGTGGGCGCCATTTTGGATTTGGGGGACTTTTATTTGAATATGGTACAAGGAAAGTTCTGCGCCTAAGTGTTCCCAACTTACAATAGTAAGCAGGTGTGGAGTTGTCATGACAATAATGCTCACTGATGTTAAAATCAGCGATTTTCGGCGATTTTTTATTTCTGGTGGCCATTTTGGCCGCCATCTTGGATTTGGGTAAATATTCCTCAACTCAGGTATAAGAGGAATCCTAGCTCGACTATCTCCTGCAAATATATATGCATGGGTGTTGTTATAATAGCAATAACATTCATTGATTCGAAACATAACATCGCGTTATTAACGGAGATTCGGCTTTGACCTATGATACCGGCATTTGGGAAAACGTGATATCGGACAAAAATATCCCGCAATGAATGCATATTATGGTCCCCATGTATACGCCAATGACTCCTCTATATGATAAATGTATAACATGACGCAAAAATTCTAACATTTTCCCACAGAGACAAACGAAATGTGGTAACATGTCAGAAAAATAGCATATTTTCACATTTCGGCGGCCATCTTGGCCGCCATATTGAATTCTGGGGTCGGATTTTTGGCTAATTTGTAAGGGTTATATATTAGAATAACGAATCGAGCGGAAAACAAGACCGCATGTGCTATCATCTTTACTATAATGGCGATCAAAGAGACCTGGTGCATTTAAAAAAAATGGAGCCATGATGGACGCCATCTTGTCTGGAGTCTCTGCGGCCACTTTTTTTTCTTGTTAACAAGTGAACAAAATTAGAGGAGACCTTAAGGAAGAAAATTAGTTGGGTGAAGTTAAGTCATGTGGGGGGGGGGGGGGTGAAGAGGTCGACCAATATCTCCTGGACTAGATTAATTTAGAGTAACAAACTGAGAATTGCTAAATCAAGTTATAGATTTCACCAACTGCACATTGATCAATTATATTTGAGTGCGCTGTGGGGCGAATCGTTTGATCTTTTAGAAACGAGTCGCCGCCGATTGCACGAAAATACGTTGTGGATGTTGACGTTTCCAAGGACGCTGTCGAAAACAACGGAAACCAGCATGGTCCGTTCTAATGGTGCCCCATAACTGCTGGAGAGGTCAACTGGTCCAAGTCCTTGCAATCTTTCTTCCTCGCATATAATTAAATTTATATGTCTAGTAGAGGATGCTTTATCTGTCATGCAGAAGGATAGAGGCGTGGTTTATCTGGTGTGCTTTATGTGTATAGTAGAGAGGAGTAGGAGGCGGACAAAGCATGTTTATATATACTATTAAAATGAATATATTATAGTTGAAAACATATATTATATAACCAATGTGTCATATTGACAAAACAGTTTCAAGAAACGACAAACGACCCAGCCGCTTGTCGGGCAACCGATCACCAAACATATTCACATATAATTCCGTGGACATTGTAAACAAAATATATAAATAGTGGTTGGATTTGATTTCAACACATAATTAGCCCTAAACACTGCCTCATATTTGTTAGTAAGACACTCGTGTCTTATCGGCACGCACAGTTAAGAGCTTAACACAATGATGTCGATGGCAATGCCGGAACTTTATTATTATGTTAATTAGACTATATTTATTATAGTTATTCCGATTTGTTTGGTTATTGCCTGTGAGAAAAACATTGGTGATAAGGGTAGTTGAAAAAACTATTTTCAACAAAAAAAGACACATTTAAAATGGAATTATATTTGTTCTTGACGGTGTCTTTACTTCCTCATTGGTTGGTTAACGGACATCAATATTAGTTTTGTTTAACTCCAGCCGTGTCGAGTTCCTTGCTAAAATCAGATTGTGTGATAAAATGGATCTAATTCGTCGCAATTCTATACGAAATTTATAAACCTTGTCAACTAAATTCGATTCGAGCCTCGCTAACACTCTCTCGAATAGAATTAAGTGCACTCGGTTAATATATATCGTATATAATTGCGATCCATTAGAGGTCCTCTATTATACATGGTATAAGCGTGAAACTAATTGACACACAATATTAAAATTGAAGATTACTAGAAAACACTAGATACACATGGCTCGCACTTGTCGAAGTTTCATTAACCCTTTACCCAACAAACCAAATAAAGCTTCAACAGCATAAAATATCTTCGGTCTGTCTCAATAGAACCATACAAATATGGATATCATTGGAACCGGCTCCTTGACCATATTGTGATAGTTACAGTTAGCCCTGTGCCAATGCATTCTCTTATATATGCGAGTCGACCATAGGTCGCCTCGCATATATAAGAGAATGCATTGGCCTAAAAAAAAACTTTTTTTAACACTTTTTACCATTTTTTCTTACATTCTTTAACAATTTTATAATTTGTAATGTGTTAAGCCAATGCATTCTTTTATATATGCGAGGAGACCTATGGTCGACTCGCATATACAAGAGAATGCATTGGCACAGGGTCCTTCTGTTGGGTAAAGGGTTAAGTCTAAACTAGCTTGTGATACTGGCTGTTCTCAATTAAACTGCAAGGTAGAGTTATGACTCGTGCTACGCCGGATTGATCGCTGAATTGTCAGTTACAATTGTTTTTGGCATTCTTCTGCGAAACGGAACTGTCCATATGCATTTGAAAATTGGATAAATGAAGCCAGAATAAATTGTAATTAACAACACACTTGAATAAAAACTGTTGTATTTTATATTACAAAAATATGCGTGTCGCGAGATGACTAAACTCGTCCTTGCACCGTGGTTCTTTATGTGCTGGTATACCACGCTAACCACCTACTCGTTTTAGTGTTCATGGCATTGGCCATCACATTGTTCACTGCATGGTGGTGTGTACTAATAACTCACTTTAAATAATTATGTTTTTATATTTTTGTTTTTCGAGGTTTTTTTTTACAGTTGACACAATACAATATACGCAAACGGCGAAGTGGGCATGATACGCATCTGACTTAGCTAAAGCTGTGATTGTTATCTTGTATCTCATATTGAAAATTAGTTTATGACTCCAGCCATACATTCATTTTCATTATAATTACCTCGTTACTTGCACCGTTCGTAGAGTACATGCGTGTATTTTGCGTTAATCCATGCTCACATTCATTCAGTTGTTGCATTTAATCTGTTGGGTATAAAAGTAGATAGTCCCATATATGGCCGAATTTAGTGTACAGTACCCCTTTAAACTGATATGGCTCAATCGAGCTTCCAAATTATATCGTTTTCATGTTCCATGCCGTGCACGTGGAATTGTTTTGTTCGGAACCCAGGCATCTTATTAAAATACAATGTTTTAGTTTAAAACAGGTTGCAGCTGTTGTGGGAATATCTGATGTCTGAAAATAATCACTTAATGTAGTTTTTCATACACCCCCCGATAGGTGATAAGATTGGGCTGAAGTTCACTAAATCTAATGTTGCTAGGGGTAGGTCTGTTGTCACCATGTTGCTAGGGGTCACCGTATTGCTGTGAACGGAAAAAATGCATATGTAGTAATTGTCCTTGATCAAGATATGTACACAACATATGGTTATATTATGTTTATTGATCGCATAACTATCACCTATTATGCTTGCAAACTTGTCACCATGTTGCTTGCTATGTTTTTGCTATGCATGACTGGTGTTGGGATGTGATTGTGACCTAGCTCGTCTGAGTTGTACACATGGTTATTTATGATTTGTGAAGAATAATGTCAATTATCGCAGGTTTATCATATTTAATAACCTGTCTTACACCTCCTTCCAAATTACGTATAGACAATTTTTTTAATATCGAATGAGCCGTGTACATTTAAATAAAGTATACTTATTTTTATTTCAACAGACGGTCAGACAGACCTCTATTATTGGAAATGAGGTATATTCACACATTACACAATGTTACGCTAAGGTCGTCGAACGATGTGTATTATTAATCACAAATGATATGCATAATATCATACAGTGTCGTAGTTTCTACAGAGAAAATCACGTATATGCTATATATATTATTATATATTCCTTAGACATCACGTAAATATGTAAGCACAACTTAGTGGTATGTCACATTTCTTTAAACAGTGGCGAGATGGTTAGATTGAGCCACTAATACATCCTTTATTTTAATATTGTCACTAGAAAGTGGCTGAACTAGGAAAACGCCACTACAGCACTGACGATCACGCAACGTTCAATCTCAAAACATGTTTAACGAAATTCAATCATACTATTGTTATATAATGCAAGAACATTCATATATAGTATTATTTCGATACCGCCAACCAAACTAAATTAGCGTACAACTAAACTAATGCCCTGGTATATGAGAAGAGGTTGTACAATTTTCAAACTCAATTTCCCACAAAAAGAGGAAATGTGACATACAACATTAAAGCACTCAGCGGACATTATGTCTGGTCCGATGCGCGTTCTCATCGGGACAATCTAGTCCTCTGAATGAGAACAGATCGGCGTCAACAAGACAGAGGTTCTTGTTGAGTGAACCGATCGTGGAAATGAACCACCCATTGTTCAGTTATTTGAATATCAGTTATTGTGAAAGAATAGGAAGTTGCCTCCAGCATTTAATTAGCTGCATTACAGAAAATACTCAAATTGAATATAAGTTGCAGATAAATCAAATGCAGACTCCAAAGAATTGTTCTTCGTTTCAAACGATGCTAACCACGTTACTTATGAATCCACCAAGAGCAATACGCCGTGTTTACTGCATTGTAGACGTGTACTGCACTATATTAGAAAGAGCATATGTGACAACTGATTTTAATAACGAGCGTATATTAAATCTCATTTAAATAAAGAGCGTATGTGACATCTGATTTAAATAAATATTATATATGGCATCTGTTTTAAATAAAGAGCGTACATGTAGTTGACGCCAAATTTAAATAAACATCGTTACTGATACCTTGTTTAAATAAAGAGTGTAGGTTTAAATAAAGAACGTAAATTGACAGCTGAATTCAATAACGAGCGTAAAGTGACACCTGATTCGTAAAGTGACACCTGATTCGTAAAGTGACAACTGATTCGTAAAGTGACACCTGATTCGTAAAGTGACACCTGATTCGTAAAGTGACACCTGATTCGTAAAGTGACACCTGATTCGTAAAGTGACAACTGATTCGTAAAGTGACAACTGATTCGTAAAGTGACAACTGATTCGTAAAGTGACAACTGATTCGTAAAGTGACACCTGATTCGTAAAGTGACAACTGATTCGTAAAGTGACAACTGATTCGTAAAGTGACAACTGATTCGTAAAGTGACAACTGATTCGTAAAGTGACAACTGATTCGTAAAGTGACAACTGATTCGTAAAGTGACACCTGATTCGTAAAGTGACAACTGATTCGTAAAGTGACAACTGATTCGTAAAGTGACACCTGATTCGTAAAGTGACACCTGATTCGTAAAGTGACACCTGATTCGTAAAGTGACAACTGATTCGTAAAGTGACACCTGCTTTAAATACAGAGTGTATTTGAAACTTGAATGAAACAAAGAGTGTAAAGTGACTACTGATTTAGATACAAACGTGACACCCGATTTAAATAAAGATCGTAGTTGACACATGATTTAAATAACGAGCGTAGGTGTTACCAGGTTTATTTAAAAACCGTAGGTGACACCTGATTTAATAAAGATCGTAGGTCACACTTGATTTAAACAAAGAGTGTAGGTGGGTATACCTGGTTTTAAAAATAGCGTAAGAAAACAAATTTATATAAAGGGCGAATCTGGTACCTGATTTAAATAAAGAGCGTATGTGTTACCTGGTTTAAACAAAGACCGTAGATGACATTTGATTTAAAGGGGATCCTAGTTGATACCTGATTTAAATCAAGCAACCTTACCTTCATTCCAGTATTAGTTCAGACTAACATTTCTGACGTAAATATCAGCTGTCTGATTTGACACGAAATCGAACTTTCCTAAGGTTACCTTTACAATGTAACTTACCAATAGAAAATTAAAATACAAGGGATGATGTAAATTCATCAATTTTGTGGCTCATGCATCGTGAAAATCCACACAATCATCGAAAAGGAGCACATACGAGCACAATTGAGAACGCACAGTGTTATCTACTGACTTAGGGAAATTAGATAATGGACGAGCTTTGTCGGAGACGATCGATGGAATTTTATTATCGGCTAAACATTTTATTATCGGCTGAAAACACACCAAAACTGGCTAAACTTCCCCTTTTAAAATTCGACATTTGACTATCATAAGTGCATAACCCATATCAGGGTACAATGGCACGATATCATTATGTTCTGATAGGGAACACGTGACAATGGTAGTGTTATGGTGTCAAGTCGGAACGTTGATATTTAATTGTGTACTTGTATAGATGGATACATTGACGTTGAAAACTATTTGAAAAATAAACTATTACAGGCTATAATATTCAACAGTGAACATTGTGGTTGAATACACCGAATTATAATAATTTAATTTGTACCGAGTTCAGTTACTAATTGGCCGGATTCGTCATCTCATGTTTAAACCTAGTCTACGTAAACCTCTAGGTTTAAACCGCCTTATGACAGCTAAATATGTGGTTTAAACCCGACACCGCAGGTATAAGTGACGCATTCGTCATTTCTGGATTAAACATGGTCTAGCCAGACCAGCGGTTCAGCAGTAGAGTCTCTTTCCTAACGCGGACCGTCGCGTGTTGTTGATAGCAAAAATCAATTATTACGACAGCGAGCATATCTTGATTTGAAATGTATAAGTGAGAAGCACTCACACCTATAAAGTATGTGGGGATAAGTTTTTTTCAAAGGATTAGAAATCCAACAATCAGATCAAAGAATGGAACTGTAAATGATCTCGAGTGAGGGCGCGTCTAATTGGCGACTGACGACTTGTGTTATCATGTCACACTTGATTAATTCGCACGCGAGCTTTGCTCAGATATGGACTTGTTCCTTCACAATGATTTTTAAATCTATCATGTGGCTTTTTTGTTGGCTTGTGGCATTCACAAATAGTGGTTCAACATTTGTATTTGGACACCAAAACGATGCTACTGCATGATCATATATGTCATACACATAGTTTGTAATTCTAAAATTATATTGCTATATGGGTCAAATTCGATAACTTATTTTGAAGCAGATCATACCACAAAGCTCTACTCTGGCTACGCCCACAAAAAATCCATCATAATATTCTACCAGTTTAAAGCCTGGGAACTTTTTGATTTTTTGCATGACGGGAAATTTATGATTGAAAAAAGCAACGCATGTAATATATTTCTTTAATAAAAGCTGTGCCTCTGCATTGTTGCAGACTTCCAACAGACCAGATGCCGCTTCTGGTGTGCGCTCATATCAATTTGCCTTTACTCGATTATGCAGCCTTTATTTAGCGTCAGAGGGAACTGCGGCCACTTTTGCCATAGAAGTCTGCGACACCTTTGTGCACATTTTGACTATTTGAGCATTTTAATTAAAAAAAAAATTATATTTAAAACAAACAAAAATAATTTTAATTTTAAATTTTGTTTCTTGTTAGGTTCAAGTCCTTACTCAATTTAATAAGTTTTTCATTTTTTCTTAATTAAAGTTTTCTTCTTTTTAAATCAAATGTGAACAGACAAACGGACAGACAGATAGACAGCTCATATACGCTTTAATATATACATATATACATATAAATGCACCAAATGTAATAGTTGTCTTTGCGGGTAAAGCATCATGCAGAAAATTTTTCACAAAGTGAAGAAAAGCGCCTGAAACTCGTGTTGAGAGACATACCCTTTGCCAGCTTGATTTAAACAGAATGAGATCGGATTAATGGTCCATGAGCGATATTCGTTTCTGACTGAATAAATCCAATGAGCGTGAACGCGTTCGAGATAATTTATCGCGTGTCAATAAAACCATCACATATACCTGTCTTGTGGTCCGATTGGTAAGAGGGTAGTTTGACTGCATACTGATATCACCGAATCGAGTTGTCAATTAGCTGGCACTTGAAAAAAAACACCCCCTTAGACCCGTTTTGGCTGGACCACCAATGTAGGTTTAAACCACATTTAAACCGGAGATGACGTTGAGTTTTCTTAAGCTGATGCCATGACAAGTCAAGATTGTAATCACGACATCACCTATACAATTTTCCAATCACCAACGAATGCACATTTCCTGAGCACTATCTGGACTATCCTGGACTATCTGGATCCAGACTCTATTATTACAGCTCGAGCGCGAAACCATAGCAACTTTAGTTGAGCGTGACGAAGTCGCACCGGGTGTCAAATTAAGCGTTGTTCCCTGTGGTGAACGCTTTGGAGACGTGCAAAGTCCAAACATCCCATATAACTGTTTGGGAAACTTTCTCCCAGTGAGGAAATACATGTAAAAATTAACTGCGCTGTTCATATCCGCGAAAAGATTTACCATGGAGTCAATCAAAAGCAACTTAGCGTACTCGTATTTCTGTGCAGGGTCCCACCGTGGCCGGATAATCATGAATATTGCCAAAGGTGCCGCCAAAATCAAAAACGTAAAGCTGACCGACAGTAGCATGAGAGTGGCCTGTCGCGAATTTGCTTTCTCTTTCATATCCTTCTGACTAGCATTCATTTTCTGTTGCAAAGTTTCACTTCGTCTCATTCCGAATATAATTGCAACATTGCAAATGATTAAGATTAGAAAAGGAAGGACTGACCAAAAAATCGGGTACAGAAAAATTCCAGTTTTTTTCCAGAACGTTTCGAAATCAGGATTGATCACGCAATGGGCACCACCGTCATGTATCATGGTCCACATCATATGAGAATTCAACCCCATGAGTACAACACAAGCTGTGGTTATTGCAATTATAGTGTTTCTTTTCGTGCACACTATCATGGCACGGAACGGAAACCAAACAGCAATGGTACGTTCAATCGTCATTAAAACGACCAGCCAGGCGGAAAACATCACCATGCCGCTCGTCATCCAGAACATAAATCCACATACGGTCGTATTCAGCGTGTCGTAAGCAACCATCAGCTCGAAGTATGTGTTCTTCATAATCAGCATGCAGTTATCGCTGATGGCTAACACGGCTATGAGTAATGACAATGATTTCATTGGCTTCATGTGTATAATAGTAACAAAGGCTAGTGTGTTGCCAGGGAAACCGATGGCCAGAAGAATCTTTGGATATATTCGATGTATCCAATTGGATGCCTCCCGCTGCCAGTAGCTCGGTTCTTTTTGCGAGGGACACATATCTGTTATGATTCTGTAAGTTATGTTCGGTTCTATGCGAAACCCACCGGCTGTTGTCGTATCCGTATTTGCCATTATCGTAACAGCGTTTTTCATTGTCGCAACAGTGTTTGTCGTTGTCGCGACAGTGGTTGTCGGGAAGTGTTCAAATCCCCACTCCTTGATAATATTTCACTCTTAGACGTGGTTCCATCAGCAAATATGCTGCCAAGAGTGTTGTTTTCCAATGAAACACCCGCACAATTCATAATCTCCCCAACAACAAGTTCATGATATGCATTAAGTAACTTCCCGCAAATGAACTCCAGGTTGGTCAATACAGCGGTGTAATTTGTGGGGATGTATTCAGCATCAAATTCGAGATCCTCAAAACCTATGTTATTAACATAAATGGGAAATAAATACACACATGCGTTTTCAGTTACGTTCGCGTCCGTTATAGCTGATTTAGGAAACAAACTAAGGAAAATCACAAGCCAAAATGTTGTCCCGACCATCTTCGTTCTTCAGTGGAAACCTGGAATAAATATGTCAAGATTCATTCAGAATCGCGCATTTTCCCTTAATAAGTATATAGCAAAAACTACGTGTAACGCAGGAAACACACAGGATAGTTTCAGATTGACAGTGTGTTCAGGTGGCAATACGATTGTGCAAACACAAATTATGTTACTATAAATAGAAAAAGAATAGTAGGTGAGTAGGTGGGCTACTGAGGTACTATCGTAAAATAGTATTGCAGTAGGCACCCAATCAGAACGCGAACAATTTACGTGAGATATAATATCGTAAAATAGTATAGCAGTGTGCAGCCAATCAGAATGCGAGAAAGTCACGTGAGATTTAATATTTATATTTAAAGTGCGCGGACGTGTGATATACACTTTTACATATATCAACCAAAATGCCGTGAACAGCCCTAAGTGTTATCAGAGTAGTGATATACATATATCAACCAAAAGGCCGTGAATTGCCCTAAGTGTTATGAGAGTAGTGATATACATATATCAACCAAAAGGCCGTGAATTGCCCTAAGGATTATGAGAGTAGTGATATACATATATCAACCAAAAGGCCGTGAATTGCCCTAAGTGTTATGAGAGTAGTGATATACATATATCAACCAAAAGGCCGTGAATTGCCCTAAGTGTTATGAGAGTAGTGATATACATATATCAACCAAAAGGCCGTGAATTGCCCTAAGTGTTATGAGAGTAGTGATATACATATATCAACCAATAGGCCGTGAATTGCCCTAAGTGTTATGAGAGTAGTGATATACATATATCAACCAAAAGGCCGTGAATTGCCCTAAGTGTTATGAGAGTAGTGATATACATATATCAACCAAAAGGCCGTGAATTGCCCTAAGTGTTATGAGAGTAGTGATATACATATATCAACCAAAAGGCCGTGAATTGCCCTAAGTGTTATGAGAGTAGTGATATACATATATCAACCAAAAGGTCGTGAATTGCCCTAAGTGTTATGAGAGTAGTGATATACATATATCAACCAAAAGGCCGTGAATTGCCCTAAGGATTATGAGAGTAGTGATATACATCTATCAACCAAAATGCCGTGAATTGCCCTACGTGTTATGAGAGTAGTGATATACATATATCAACCAAAAGGCCGTGAATTGCCCTAAGGGTTATGAGAGTAGTGATATACATCTATCAACCAAAAGGTCGTCAATTGCCCTAAGTGTTATGAGAGTAGTGATATACATGTATCAAACAAAAGGCCGTGAATTGCCCTAAGTGTTATGAGAGTAGTGGTATACATATGTTAACCAAAAGGCCGTGAATTGCCCTAAGTGTTATGAGAGTAGTGATATACATATATCAACCAAAAGGCCGTGAATTGCCCTAAGTGTTATGAGAGTAGTGGTATACATATGTTAACCAAAAGGCCGTGAATTGCCCTAAGTGTTATGAGAGTAGTGATATACATATATCAACCAAAAGGCCGTGAATTGCCCTAAGTGTTATGAGAGTAGTGATATACATATATCAACCAAAAGGCCGTGAATTGCCCTAAGTGTTATGAGAGTAGTGATATACATATATCAACCAAAAGGCCGTGAATTGCCTTAAATGTTATGCGAGTAGTGATATACATCTATCAACCAAAAGGCCGTGAATTGCCCTAAGTGTTATGAGAGTAGTGGTATACATATATCAACCAAAAGGCCGTGAATTGCCTTAAATGTTATGCGAGTAGTGATATACATCTATCAACCAAAAGGCCGTGAATTGCCCTAAGTGTTATGAGAGTAGTGATATACATATATCAACCAAAAGGCCGTGAATTGCCTTAAATGTTATGCGAGTAGTGATATACATCTATCAACCAAAAGGCCGTGAATTGCCCTAAGTGTTATGAGAGTAGTGGTATACATATATCAACCAAAAGGCCGTGAATTGCCCTAAGTGTTATGAGAGTAGTGATATACATATATCAACCAAAAGGCCGTGAATTGCCCTAAGTGTTATGAGAGTAGTGATATACATATATCAACCAAAAGGCCGTGAATTGCCTTAAGTGTTATGAGAGTAGTGATATACATCTATCAACCAAAAGGCCGTGAATTGCCCTAAGGATTATGAGAGTAGTGATATACATATATCAACCAAAAGGTCGTGAATTGCCCTAAGTGTTATGAGAGTAGTGATATACATATATCAACCAAAAGGCCGTGAATCGCCCTAAGGGTTATGAGAGTAGTGATATACATATATCAACCAAAAGGCCGTGAATTGCCCTAAGTGTTATGCGAGTAGTGATATACATATATCAACCAAAAGGCCGTGAATTGCCCTAAGTGTTATGAGAGTAGTGATATACATCTATCAACCAAAAGGCCGTGAATTGCCCTAAGTGTTATGTGAGTAGTGATATACATATATCAACCAAAAGGCCGTGAATTGCCCTAAGGGTTATGAGAGTAGTGATATACATATATCAACCAAAAGGCCGTGAATTGCCCTAAGTGTTATGCGAGTAGTGATATACATATATCAACCAAAAGGCCGTGAATTGCCCTAAGTGTTATGAGAGTAGTGATATACATCTATCAACCAAAAGGCCGTGAATTGCCCTAAGTGTTATGTGAGTAGTGATATACATATATCAACCAAAAGGCCGTGAATTGCCCTAAGTGTTATGAGAGTAGTGATATACATATATCAACCAAAAGGCCGTGAATTGCCCTAAGGGTTATGATAGTAGTGATATACATCTATCAACCAAAATTCCGTGAATTGCCTTAAGTGTTATGAGAGTAGTGATATACATCTATCAACCAAAATGCCGTGAATTGCCTTAAGTGTTATGCGAGTAGTGATATACATCTATCAACCAAAAGGCCGTGAATTGCCCTAAGGATTATGAGAGTAGTGATATACATATATCAACCAAAAGGCCGTGAATTGCCCTAAGTGTTATGAGAGTAGTGATGTACATATATCAACCAAAAGGCCGTGAATTGCCCTAAGTGTTATGAGAGTAGTGATATACATATATCAACCAAAAGGCCGTGAATTGCCCTAAGGGTTATGAGAGTAGTGATATACATATATCAACCAAAAGGTCGTGAATTGCCTTAAGTGTTATGGGAGTAGTGATATACATATATCAAACAAAATGCCGTGAATTGCCCTAAGTGTTATGAGAGTAGTGATATACATATATCAACCAAAAGGCCGTGAATTGCCCTAAGGGTTATGAGAGTAGTGATATACATATATCAACCAAAAGGCCGTGAATTGCCCTAAGTGTTATGAGAGTAGTGATATACATATATCAACCAAAAGGCCGTGAATTGCCCTAAGTGTTATGAGAGTAGTGATATACATATATCAACCAAAAGGCCGTGAATTGCCCTAAGTGTTATGATAGTAGTGATATACATATATCAACCAAAAGGCCGTGATTGCCCTAAGTGTTATGAGAGTAGTGATATACATATATCAACCAAAAGGCCGTGAATTGCCCTAAGGATTATGAGAGTAGTGATATACATATATCAACCAAAAGGCCGTGAATTGCCCTAAGTGTTATGAGAGTAGTGATATACATATATCAACCAAAAGGCCGTGAATTGCCCTAAGTGTTATGAGAGTAGTGATATACATATATCAACCAAAAGGCCGTGAATTGCCCTAAGTGTTATGATAGTAGTGATATACATATATCAACCAAAAGGCCGTGATTGCCCTAAGTGTTATGAGAGTAGTGATATACATATATCAACCAAAAGGCCGTGAATTGCCCTAAGGGTTATGATAGTAGTGATATACATCTATCAACCAAAATTCCGTGAATTGCCTTAAGTGTTATGAGAGTAGTGATATACATCTATCAACCAAAATGCCGTGAATTGCCTTAAGTGTTATGCGAGTAGTGATATACATCTATCAACCAAAAGGCCGTGAATTGCCCTAAGGATTATGAGAGTAGTGATATACATATATCAACCAAAAGGCCGTGAATTGCCCTAAGTGTTATGAGAGTAGTGATATACATATATCAACCAAAAGGCCGTGAATTGCCCTAAGTGTTATGAGAGTAGTGATATACATATATCAACCAAAAGGCCGTGAATTGCCCTAAGGGTTATGAGAGTAGTGATATACATATATCAACCAAAAGGTCGTGAATTGCCTTAAGTGTTATGGGAGTAGTGATATACATATATCAAACAAAATGCCGTGAATTGCCCTAAGTGTTATGAGAGTAGTGATATACATATATCAACCAAAAGGCCGTGAATTGCCCTAAGGGTTATGAGAGTAGTGATATACATATATCAACCAAAAGGCCGTGAATTGCCCTAAGGGTTATGAGAGTAGTGATATACATATATCAACCAAAAGGCCGTGAATTGCCCTAAGTGTTATGAGAGTAGTGATATACATATATCAACCAAAATGCCGTGAATTGCCCTAAGTGTTATGAGAGTAGTGATATACATATATCAACCAAAAGGTCGTGAATTGCCCTAAGGATTATGAGAGTAGTGATATACATCTATCAACCAAAATGCCGTGAATTGCCCTAAGTGTTATGAGAGTAGTGATATACATCTATCAACCAAAAGGCGGTGAATTGCCCTAAGGGTTATGAGAGTAGTGATATACATATATCAAACAAAAGGCGGTGAATTGCCCTAAGTGTTATGCGAGTAGTGATATACATATATCAACCAAAATGCCGTGAATTGCCCTAAGTGTTATGAGAGTAGTGATATACATATATCAACCAAAAGGCCGTGAATTGCCCTAAGTGCTATGAGAGTAGTGATATACATATATCAACCAAAAGGCCGTGAATTGCCCTAAGTGTTATGAGAGTAGTGGTATACATATATCAACCAAAATGCCGTGAATTGCCCTAAGTGTTATGAGAGTAGTGATATACATATATCAACCAAAAGGCCGTGAATTGCCCTAAGTGTTATGGGAGTAGTGATATACATATATCAACCAAAAGGTCGTGAATTACCCTAAGTGTTATGAGAGTAGTGGTATACATATATCAACCAAAATGCCGTGAATTGCCCTAAGTGTTATGAGAGTAGTGATATACATATATCAACCAAAAGGTCGTGAATTGCCCTAAGGGTTATGAGAGTAGTGATATACATATATCAACCAAAAAGTCGTGAATTGCCCTAAGGGTTATGAGAGTAGTGATATACATATATCAACCAAAAGGTCGTGAATTGCCCTAAGGGTTATGAGAGTAGTGATATACATATATCAACCAAAAGGTCGTGAATTGCCCTAAGTGTTATGCGAGTAGTGATATACATATATCAACCAAAAGGCCGTGAATTGCCTTCAGTGTTATGAGAGTAGTGATATACATATATCAACCAAAAGGCCGTGAATTGCCTTAAGTGTTATGAGAGCAGTGATAGACATCTATCAACCAAAAGGCCGTGAATTGCCCTAAGTGTTATGAAAGTAGTGATATACATATATCAACCAAAAGGCCGTGAATTGCCCTAAGTGTTATGAGAGTAGTGATATACATATATCAACCAAAAGGCCGTGAATTGCCCTAAGGGTTATGAGAGTAGTGATATACATATATCAACCAAAATGCCGTGAATTGCCCTAAGGATTATGAGAGTAGTGATATACATATATCAACCAAAATGCCGTGAATTGCCCTAAGTGTTATGAGAGTAGTGATATACATCTATCAACCAAAATGCCGTGAATTGCCCTAAGTGTTATGAGAGTAGTGATATACATATATCAACCAAACGGCCGTGAATTGCCCTAAGTGTTATGAGAGTAGTGATATACATATATCAACCAAAAGGCCGTGAATTGCCCTATGTGTTATGAGAGTAGTGATATACATATATCAACCAAAATGCCGTGAATTGCCCTAAGTGTTATGAGAGTAGTGATATACATCTATCAACCAAAAGGCCGTGAATTGCCCTAAGGGTTATGAGAGTAGTGATATACATCTATCAACCAAAAGGCCGTGAATTGCCCTAAGTGTTATGAGAGTAGTGATATACATCTATCAACCAAAAGGCCGTGAATTGCCCTAAGTGTTATGAGAGTAGTGATATACATATATCAACCAAAAGGCCGTGAATTGCCCTAAGTGTTATGAGAGTAGTGATATACATATATCAACCAAAAGGTCGTGAATTGCCCTAAGTGTTATGAGAGTAGTGATATACATATATCAACCAAAATGCCGTGAATTGCCCTAAGTGTTATGAGAGTAGTGATATACATATATCAACCAAAAGGCCGTGAATTGCCCTAAGTGTTATGAGAGTAGTGATATACATATATCAACCAAAAGGCCGTGAATTGCCCTAAGTGTTATCAGAGTATTGATATACATATGTCAACCAAAAGGTCGTGAATTGCCCTAAGGGTTATGAGAGTAGTGATATACATATATCAACCAAAAGGTCGTGAATTGCCCTAAGTGTTATGAGAGTAGTGATATACATATATCAACCAAAAGGCCGTGAATTGCCCTAAGGGTTATGAGAGTAGTGATATACATATATCAACCAAAAGGTCGTGAATTGCCCTAAGTGTTATGAGAGTAGTGATATACATATATCAACCAAAATGCCGTGAATTGCCCTAAGGGTTATGAGAGTAGTGATATACATATATCAACCAAAAGGCCGTGAATTGCCCTAAGTGTTATGATAGTAGTGATATACATATATCAACCAAAAGGCCGTGAATTGCCCTAAGTGTTATGAGAGTAGTGATATACAATTATCAACCAAAAGGCCGTGAATTTCCCTAAGTGTTATGAGAGTAGTGATATACATATATCAACCAAATGGCCGTGAATTGCCCTAAGTGTTATGCGAGTAGTGATATACATATATCAACCAAAAGGCCGTGAATTGCCCTAAGTGTTATGAGAGTAGTGATATACATCTATCAACCAAAAGGCCGTGAATTGCCCTAAGTGTTATGCGAGTAGTGATATACATATATCAACCAAAAGGCCGTGAATTGCCCTAAGGGTTATGAGAGTAGTGATATACATATATCAACCAAAATGCCGTGAATTGCCCTAAGGGTTATGAGAGTAGTGATATACATATATCAACCAAAAGGCCGTGAATTACCCTAAGGGTTATGAGAGTAGTGATATACATATATCAACCAAAAGGCCGTGAATTGCCCTAAGTGTTATGAGAGTAGTGATATACATATATCAACCAAAATGCCGTGAATTGCCCTAAGTGTTATGAGAGTAGTGATATACATATATCAACCAAAAGGCCGTGAATTGCCCTAAGGATTATGGGAGTAGTGATATACATATATCAACCAAAAGGCCGTGAATTGCCCTAAGTGTTATGAGAGTAGTGATATACATATATCAACCAAAAGGCCGTGAATTGCCCTAAGTGTTATCAGAGTAGTGATATACATCTATTAACTAAAAGGCCGTGAATTGCCCTAAGTGTTATCAGAGTAGTGATATACATATATCAACCAAAAGGCCGTGAATTGCCCTAAGTGTTATGATAGTAGTGATTTACATATATCAACCAAAATGCCGTGAATTGCCCTAAGTGTTATGAGAGTAGTGATATACATATATCAACCAAAAGGCCGTGAATTGCCCTAAGTGTTATGAGAGTAGTGATATACATCTATCAACCAAAATGCCGTGAATTGCCCTAAGTGTTATGAGAGTAGTGATATACATCTATCAACCAAAAGGCCGTGAATTGCCCTAAGTGTTATGAGAGTAGTGATATACATATATCAACCAAAAGGCCGTGAATTCCCCTAAGTGTTATGAGAGTAGTGATATACATATATCAACCAAAAGGCCGTGAATTGCCCTAAGTGTTATGAGAGTAGTGATATACATCTATCAACCAAAAGGTCGTGAATTGCCCTAAGGGTTATGAGAGTAGTGATATACATCTATCAACCAAAAGGTCGTGAATTGCCCTAAGGGTTATGAGAGTAGTGATATACATCTATCAACCAAAAGGCCGTGAATTGCCCTAAGTGTTATGAGAGTAGTGATATACATCTATCAACCAAAAGGTCGTGAATTGCCCTAAGTGTTATCAGAGTAGTGATATACATATATCAACCAAAAGGCCGTGAATTGCCCTAAGTGTTATGAGAGTAGTGATTTACATATATCAACCAAAATGCCGTGAATTGCCCTAAGTGTTATGAGAGTAGTGATATACATCTATCAACCAAAATGCCGTGAATTGCCCTAAGTGTTATGAGAGTAGTGATATACATCTATCAACCAAAAGGCCGTGAATTGCCCTAAGTGTTATGAGAGTAGTGATTTACATATATCAACCAAAATGCCGTGAATTGCCCTAAGTGTTATGAGAGTAGTGATATACATCTATCAACCAAAATGCCGTGAATTGCCATAAGTGTTATGAGAGTAGTGATATACATCTATCAACCAAAAGGCCGTGAATTGCCCTAAGTGTTATGAGAGTAGTGATATACATATATCAACCAAAAGGCCGTGAATTGCCCTAAGTGTTATGAGAGTAGTGATATACATATATCAACCAAAAGGCCGTGAATTGCCCTAAGTGTTATGAGAGTAGTGATATACATCTATCAACCAAAAGGTCGTGAATTGCCCTAAGGGTTATGAGAGTAGTGATATACATATATCAACCAAAAGGTCGTGAATTGCCCTAAGTGTTATGAGACTAGTGATATACATATATCAACCAAAAGGCCGTGAATTGCCCTAAGGGTTATGAGAGTAGTGATATACATATATCAACCAAAAGGCCGTGAATTGCCCTAAGTGTTATGAGAGTAGTGATATACATCTATCAACCAAAAGGTCGTGAAATGCCCTAAGTGTTATGAGAGTAGTGATATACATATATCAACCAAAATGCCGTGAATTGCCCTAAGTGTTATGAGAGTAGTGATATACATATATCAACCAAAAGGCCGTGAATTGCCCTAAGGATTATGAGAGTAGTGATATACATATATCAACCAAAAGGCCGTGAATTGCCCTAAGGATTATGAGAGTAGTGATATACATATATCAACCAAAAGGCCGTGAATTGCCCTAAGTGTTATGAGAGTAGTGATATACATATATCAACCAAAAGGCCGTGAATTGCCCTAAGTGTTATGAGAGTAGTGATATACATATATCAACCAAAAGGCCGTGAATTGCCCTAAGTGTTATGAGAGTAGTGATATACATATATCAACCAAAAGGCCGTGAATTGCCCTAAGGATTATGAGAGTAGTGATATACATATATCAACCAAAAGGCCGTGAATTGCCCTAAGGATTATGAGAGTAGTGATATACATATATCAACCAAAAGGCCGTGAATTGCCCTAAGTGTTATGCGAGTAGTGATATACATATATCAACTAAAAGGCCGTGAATTGCCCTAAGTGTTATGATAGTAGTGATATACATATATCAACCAAAAGGTCGTGAATTGCCCTAAGGGTTATGAGAGTAGTGATATACATATATCAACCAAAAGGCCGTGAATTGCCCTGAGGGTTTTGAGAGTAGTGATATACATATATCAACCAAAATGCCGTGAATTGCCCTAAGGGTTATGAGAGTAGTGATATACATATATCAACCAAAAGGCCGTGAATTGCCCTAAGGGTTATGAGAGTAGTGATATACATATATCAACCAAAAGACCGTGAATTGCCCTAAGGGTTATGAGAGTAGTGATATACATCTATCAACCAAAAGGCCGTGAATTGCCCTAAGGGTTATGATAGTAGTGATATAGATATATTAACCAAAAGGCCGTGAATTGCCCTAAGGGTTATGAGAGTAGAGATATACATCTATCAACCAAAAGGCCGTGAATTGCCCTAAGGGTTATGATAGTAGTGATATAGATATATCAACCAAAAGGCCGTGAATTGCCCTAAGTGTTATGAGAGTAGTGATATACATATATCAACCAAAAGGTCGTGAATTGCCCTAAGGGTTATGATAGTAGTGATATACATATATCAACCAAAAGGTCGTGAATTGCCCTAAGGGTTATGAGAGTAGTGATATACATATATCAACCAAAAGGCCGTGAATTGCCCTAAGGGTTATGAGAGTAGTGATATACATATATCAACCAAAAGGCCGTGAATTGCCCTAAGTGTTATGAGAGTAGTGATATACATATATCAACCAAAAGGCCGTGAATTGCCCTAAGGGTTATGAGAGTAGTGATATACATATATCAACCAAAAGGCCGTGAATTGCCCTAAGTGTTATGAGAGTAGTGATATACATATATCAACCAAAAGGCCGTGAATTGCCCTAAGTGTTATGAGAGTAGTGATATACATATATCAACCAAAAGGCCGTGAATTGCCCTAAGTGTTATGAGAGTAGTGATATACATATATCAACCAAAAGGCCGTGAATTGCCCTAAGGGTTATGATAGTAGTGATATACATATATCAACCAAAAGGTCGTGAATTGCCCTAAGGGTTATGAGAGTAGTGATATACATATATCAACCAAAATGCCGTGAATTGCCCTAAGTGTTATGAGAGTAGTGATATACATATATCAACCAAAAGGCCGTGAATTGCCCTAAGTGTTATGAGAGTAGTGATATACATATATCAACCAAAAGGTCGTGAATTGCCCTAAGTGTTATGCGAGTAGTGATATACATATATCAACTAAAATGCCGTGAATAGCCCTAAGTGTTATGAGAGTAGTGATATACATATATCAACCAAAAGGCCGTGAATTGCCCTAAGTGTTATGAGAGTAGTGATATACATATATTAACCAAAAGGCCGTGAATTGCCCTAAGGGTTATGAGAGTAGTGATATACATATATCAACCAAAAGGCCGTGAATTGCCCTAAGGGTTATGAGAGTAGTAATATACATATATCAACCAAAAGGCCGTGAATTGCCCTAAGTGTTATGAGAGTAGTGATATACATATATCAACCAAAATGCCGTGAATTGCCCTAAGTGTTATGAGAGTAGTGATATACATATATCAACCAAAAGGCCGTGAATTGCCCTAAGTGCTATGAGAGTAGTGATATACATATATCAACCAAAAGGCCGTGACTTGCCCTAAGGATTATGAGAGTAGTGATTGTGATTTTCTTACATGCAAGTCACAAAGGTCACAAAGTGTGAAATGAAAACAAAAACGGTTCCCGGAACCAATAGAAACTCCCCAAATCGGCAAAGATCTCCATGGCGGGAACAAACCATGGATTGTCTCCCTGCGTGACCTGTGATATATCCCAATTTATCAAGCTGGCCCATTATATTGACCACTGAGAACGTGAACAAACCATGGATTGTCTCGCTGCGTGACCTGTGATATATCCCAACTTATCATGCTGGCCTATTATATTGACCAATGAGAACAGGAGATAGGGGCATATTAGAAACACCTTGATAGATACCGACCCCATATTGAAACCATCAGATTCATATGGTGTCGATAGACGCCATCTTGTTTGTCTTGGAACTCTGGCGCCTGGGGATATTTTGGTGTATTTTGGCGCCAAAAAAGGAATATCTTTCGGACATGTTCTGCGAATTTAAAGACATAGTACCATGTACCAATACCTGCATTTGATATATTTGAGGATTTATAAAGACTCATCAATTAACACTCAAACTCATTTAGGTTATTAGCCATTGACTCAATGTGTTGACGTTCAACGCCCATGGCGCTTCACTGTGGCGTTATATAAGTTAATGGCCATAGACGACACATTTAACTTACCAAATTAAAATATATTACATCCACGATTAATCAAAGGAATGTGCTGGATTTTGTCCACTGACATAATAAATACGTTACGGGACGCTTAGTGGTCGGATATGATGTCACGTGAGGCTCAGTGAGATCGATATTAGGCTCGGTCTACGGCCTCGCCTAATATTGATCTCACTTCGCCTCACATGACACCATATCCGACCACTAAGCGTCCCGTAACTTCTAATATACTGTGGCAAATAGGTTCATAATCGACTTATAATATTCACATATCTTCATTTTAGATTACTTGATTCTTAAATAAGCCCATAGTTGACATATTTCCGTTTTTTGGCGCTGGCCACAGTTAAAACACATCATTTGGAGCCTACATCTGGTAAGTCATGAGTTGGTCTATTCGTGTCGTGAGTTGGTCTATTCGTGTCGTGAGTTGGTCTATTCGTGTCGTGAGTTGGTCTATTCGTGTCGTGAGTTGGTCTATTCGTGTCGTGAGTTGGTCTATTCGTGTTATTTGCGCCCATAATAAGTGATAATGAACTTATATTAAGTCAATATGAATCGATAATCTCGGTTCGTTATGGAATCATAATGTGAGTCATTGTGAACATAAAACCAACATATCCTCGCGCAAATAGGGTAATAATCGACCTATATTGTTTACATAGGTTCATATTGGATTATTGGACTTAAATCCGCCATGAGTTGTTTTATTCGTTTTATTGTCCGCACATAATGAATTAATAATATATATTGTGGGTTGATAATGTGACTAAAACACAAATATTTGGTTCGTTATTGATTTAAAATGAGGTAATTATACGCCAATTATGAGCCTAAAACACATCCCTGTATCAGAAAATAACATGCTGAGTTTCGTGCGTGATCATTTTCACGAGAACTTACCTTCATACCCATACCAATATAATGAGAACAGGCTTCATACCCATACCAATATAACGAGAACAGGCTTCATACTCATACCAATATAACGAGAACAGGCTTCATATCCATACCAATATTACGCGAACAGGCTTCATACCCATACTAATATAACGAGAACAGGCTTCATACCCATAACACTATAACGAGAACAGGCTTCATACCATACCAATATAACGAGAACAGGCTTCATACCCATACCAATATAACGAGAACAGGCTTCATACCCATACCAATATAACGAGTAAAGTTGATATCCAATGAGAACTCACGTAAAGTTAATCCCTCATTGGACCAATTTAATCCCACATTGGACCAATTTAATCCCGTATTAGACCAATTTAATCCCGTATTAGCCGAATTAAGTGTGAAACTGGGGGAATGCACTATATCAGTGATTCGAATACATTAGCTGCCAATATACTACCTGTCACATCAAAGATTTGCGGGGTTAATTATCGGGTAAAGGGTAAATCGGTTCGATGGCGCTGACACGCGCTCCAGCGTTAAATATTCCTACGCCTAAATTGTATTGGCTTATTTCCGTTACCTGGATCCTATATAAACAACAACAATGGCGTCGCTTATGCGGAACGATTACTTTTTGGATGAATTAACGGAGGCAGATTAAGACGAATTAATGATGGCGATAGATATACCAGGGTCAAATACAACAGCCGCCGATGAGATGGTGTCTCGATCTGAGTCTAGTATTTTCATCAGTGAGTTGGCAGTAGGCCCACTAATACTAAGTATTACAAATACTACGAATGAAATCGCGACTGTTCCACAATATGAACAATCAGATCCTTTGTCCGACAACAGTGTACCCAGTGAACATTATGATAATAACGATATACTACCGGAAAATACCCGGAGTATATCACTCAACTAGGCTAAATGTCACGTGTGCCTAAAACTTATACATGCACCAATAAACTTCCCTCATCACAGAGTCTCATCTCACTCATTTCCTTTTCAAATACAGTTCATACAAATAATGATCATTTTGATATAAAATTAATACAAAATAATAAGAAATATAGAATTTAAAGATTAGCAGAAATTTAATTAAATCTATTTTGATCTATATCCTTATCTCTATCTTTACTGTGGGATGATGAGCTTGATAACGATGAACTTGCGTATGATGTATTTTCCGTCAATGCAGAAAAGATGTGTTTAACATCTTCTACAGTTCATCATGCCCGCTGTGTGTGGCTGCCACACACGCAGCCACACACAATGGTTTCAAGTCATCATTCTGATTAACCTCCAAACAAGGCAAATCCAAAAAATTTAATATTAGGACTAACGTTATACCGATCACCACGGCAGACAACATTCAGTATTCAAACGAATTGACTTGTTCGTGTGTCTTATGATATATGCTATACTTAATGCTATATACTAGTAAGGCAATGTTTAATTTAACAGCTGATGCTATTATCTACAAGTACTGCAAGCAACACCATAGCACATTGAACAGCACGGTTTGATACCTTGGGTGAAAAAGAAACGAGGGAATTGGAAGAGTCGTCAACAACCAGAGTACACACGCAATGACAACATGGGCTGTGATAATGTTCAGATGTATATACATTTCCTCATCTGAATATACAATTGGATATACTACTCCTGAATATAGCATACCTTGTACAAATTTAATTAATTTAATTTTTAAGGAAATTGATTACAAAGGCACTCAATATATTTATAGTTCACCTACACAAGTTATAGAACACCTTTGTAGCCTAATGAAAATGACCTCTTTATATATGATATGCCCCCTCCAATGGAGCTGGTGGACCATCCTACTCCCAAAGCAGTATGGTGAACAGGTTGACAATGCAATAAACTTTCGTTGGATTACACATCTCAAACATGAAGATACATGAAAGAGCTCTCTAAAATATATTAACATTGAAGAGGCTACTCCTGGCAGAAACATCCACTCTGGAAACATGTGGAAACAACTCCTTTGAAGTCACCAAGGCGACAATTAGGATGAAAATGTCAACACATCTGTCCTCTCTGATGTAGCGAAGAAGTTAAACACCACTTCTTAGTCAAGTGCGAATAACTAAAATCAATCAAATGCCCCTATATGGACACCATCGTCAACGTCGTAAAAGCCGAATCTATACCCAACTAGCAGCTATTATGCAGGGTATATGTAGTCTTGAAATCGGGTTTTATAAATAGTATGTTATTGTAATTATGGCCCGGGTGAGATAGATCGTCTTTAAGAACAGCAATAAACCAGATAAACATGTCCTATTGTACTGCTCTGGCGTTGGTAGTTCCTGATGATTTAGTTATGATGTTGGGAGGGCAATCGGTATATCATAGCATGAATCTATTTTCTGCCTACAACTGTAGAGATAATATTCCATCAGCGTATCGAAATTTTACTTCTCGTGTCGTTAGCTTTGGTAAATGTAAATGTGTATTTATATGCATGCTGCCGTTCATATTCTGGTACCATATAGTTTTCTACGAGAAATCACCTGCAAACAAAAAAAAATGGAGATTTATCAAAACTTCGAATATTTTTAACAAATCGCGAAAGAGTCGGAACTTAATTCGATAGAGACGGACCCAGAAGGGCAATAGAATCGATTCTGGTTAAACAGTTTCCCCCAGTTGATAACAAGATGGAGAAATAGATCAAACAGCAGCTATTATCATTAATTCAGACGAACTTATTCTAAAACTAATCATCGACTGTTCAAGACTGAAACTAACTACCAGGTCAAAAAATCAGGAGCTCCAGTCACGAAAGGGTTAATGATCATCATGCTAGTGTGGAACCAAACTGCTTGGTTCCATATTGGTATATGGTTCTCCGGGGAACCAAATTCGGAATTTTTTTTAGATTATATTATTGATTCATATTTCTCAACTAAATATCTGGACCAATTGTTCTGATTCACTGGTGGCTCATCGCTCCTGCTAAATACGTTCGAAATCGTATAATCGTCCAGTGCGCATCGATAAATGCTAAATTGCCCTCTCTGCAATTTTATAAAAATCCAAATTTTTCTTTCAAAATTGAATTGTGATATTTCAATATCACCGTCTGTATCCGTGTGTGTTGAATTTGAGTTGTAGCACTCACGGAAGATTGAAAAGTTAGGAGTTTATCACTTCGTTTTCGACATTTTACCGTAACCTTC
The DNA here is from genome assembly GCA_032622095.1 of Siphonodentalium dalli. Lineage (NCBI taxonomy): Eukaryota > Metazoa > Mollusca > Scaphopoda > Gadilida > Siphonodentaliidae > Siphonodentalium > Siphonodentalium dalli. Next base: position 15,686,703 of record CP136067.1, read on the forward strand.
GGCGATAAAGTTTTGTTTTATACCAGAAATGGGACATTCCAATGGGCAAACCATAGTTTTCTGGTAAGTGTGTTATCTCCGGGACACAAATATGCAAAAATATACAGGAACAATCTGAATAGTGCTACATGTGGCACATTAAAAGACAAGCACACGGTGGCTCCAGTGCGAACTTTGTATGGCTCCAGTTCGAAAACGAGCAAAAATGATAAGCTCCAGTGCGCACCCACGATAAATAATTTCGATATTGCACATAATTCATTGATAATTTGTAGATTATAGGCGTTATAGCCGAGCACATTGACATTTCATCTAATATTTGTGCACACATGTGTCTCTTTGTGCTTTGCAGGGCAAATATATAGATGTTACCATTGCAAAAATATATTAGGCGGCTAAATGTAATTTGAATAGTATACAGAATCGTTCACTTTATGATACAAACCTGACATTTGTCATGAATGGCCAGTGTATGCCAATTTTTAAGACTTCTATTTTTTTCGACAAACCAATCGCAATGGTTAACATATTCAAAATGGCCGCCACTTTTACGAACTGGTCGCCGTTTTCAGCTTTTACTCAGCGTATACGACGAATGTGACTTCTATTCCTTATTTCAAAAATGTAATATTTCACTCAAATAAAGGGTGTTGTAGGATGGCCGCAAGACTCTATTTCCACACACACCCTCACACACATACATCCCACCCCAATCCAACATGGCCGCCGCCCAGAGGGATTCAAACAGGGAACCCATTTATGCCAGTTATCAGCCCTTTACCGATTTCGGTCTAACAAAGAGTGATGTAGGGTTGCTCCCAAGACAACCCACATATTCACCAAACACATCCGATTCAAAATGGCCGCCGTCCAGAGGGGTCCAAATAGAGGACCACTTGGTTTGAACTTTCCAACGGATGAAAATTTCCAACCAACCTGATCCTATCTATAATGATGGTATATTTCCAATAGATAGAAATTTCAGACCAAAATTTGGACTAAATATATAGAACAGATTTGCTAGAGTTGATATAAAACAACAAATATGCCACTAACTAATTACTGGAAAATCAAACAACTAACAATTTCAACCTATAAGTGTTGTAATATTTCCAACAAATGCTGTGTGAGGCATGAAATTTCCAGCTGTTGAAAATGTTGATCAAAGTTAGAGGGTTAGTCCCTCAAACTCCCCCTGTCGCCATGTCCCTGTGGTGAATACACGCCTATGGTAATATCCCCGGCGCCACCTTCCTTTATATCAGCAAAAAATAGCTTCATGGAAACCGTGAAGCATCGAAATCAACATGAAAGCACACTGAAGTGATGAATTCGAACTGGTGCACTTTCGCCGAATGCGCACCATGCAGTTATGTAGCTTGTTATCGCAAAGACAACGTATCATTTTGTGATATTTTATAAACCTTGTTTTAACAAACTTACGATCTCCACATAACAATGATTTTGATCGGCAATATTAAAAAACAATACCAAGATGACAATAAACTGATTATTGTAGTAAAATTGAGCACATGCTCCCACTCAGAATGCTTTCGGATTGGTCATAGTAAACAGCACTGGAAATGATGAGGTTGGGAAAAATACAAAAAATTTCAGGTTTATTGAATCTGCGGACCAAAATCCGATTTACATATGCATGATGGCCTTTTATTGGGGGGAACACACAATTTTCTTATATAAACCTCTCACAATAACGCTCCCTGAGCTCAATTTCTGGGCATGGCAGACTTTCTCTCGCCGCAAACGCACAGGAGCCCCGCGATTGCGCACTGGACGATTTTCAGATTTCGGACGGATTTAGCAGGAGCGGTGGGCCCCCAGTGAGATTGTTTTCCCGTATTTGGACCCATTGTGTCCAGAACGCTAAAATCGTTTCTTAGTGGAAAACCAACATATAATCAACTGATTTGGAACCAAATCGAAGAACCAATGGTTCTGAAATTGTGTCCCATATTTGAACCTGCAGGTCCTGTACTAAATTTGTTTGGTTGTTCATCAGAAACAGGCAGGAAACATATTTTTCCATCAGAACCAAACCAATAAGCTGATGATTCTGAATTCCCCCATATGTGAAATCAGTAGGTTCTGAAACAAAATGAGTAGATCCTCATAGGAAACAGATTTAAGAAGATGGTGACCTTCCCGCCTCATGAACCAAATGAAGTATATGTAGATTCTCAACACATTTTGTTTATCATGGTTTAATAACTAATTATAAATTATTCACACTCAATACTACTCACATTTCTTAACTATTTATCTGGTTCTATCACGTAATCGATATATCGATACATTTTACGAACACTGAACAAGGATAATGATAACATGTCATTGGCAATGAGAAGTGATCATTATACCTCAACTTTAATATTACTCGTCAGGTAAACCTACAAAGTCGGTTTATGCAAAAATAGACTAATGTGTATACAAGTTTGTAAATCAACCATCATCAGCAGTACATTCGGACATAGATTAACTTTGTTATACCACACAAATAAGCCCTAAACCCGACCTAATATGTTTTAGTAAGATCATGTATCATGGGGACGCGCAAAGACGTAGGAGCTTATCGCAATGATGTGGATGTTAATGCAGGAATGTTTTATTGTTATGTTAATTATAATATAACTAGCAGGTTTGCCCGCCACTTGCGGCAATCGTCAGAAACATGACAATTTTAAATTTTTTAAATTAAATTAATTTTTTGTTTTTCAATGAGTTAATGATGAGCCCGACGTTGTCCGGGCTATTCAAAAACCAAATTTCAAGTCGATAGCTCCACCCGTTTCCGAGATCTGTTCTGCGCATGCGCGAAGCTGGCGTCGCACGGGCTCGGTGACCCGATAAAATTCGTATCCGGGGCAAGATACATTCACATACCAAATTTCTAGTCGATAGATAGCTCCACCCGTTTCCAAGATTTGGTCTGCGCATGCGCGAAACTGGCGTCGCACGGACTCGGCGACCCCGATAAAATTCGTATCCGGGGCAAGATACATTCACATACCAAGTCGATAGCTCCACCCGTTCCGAGATCTCGTCTGCCGGGATTTAAGAGAAGCATTATGCCTATATCCACACTAACTACCCCACTAAGCCCTGACCTAAGTGTAACAATGATGCTGAACACTTTGAGGCAATTATATTGCAGAAATGTTGTAAGAGTACTATGGCATCCAATAAATCTCCCCTCATATGAAACCACTCAAAATCCCGTATATCTCTCTGCAGATACTAATAACGTTGAATGGTAAACAAACGCTCTTTATAGAGATGCGTCAAAAACAAACGCTCATTAAATCACTTGATTAACCACCGCAGTGCCGTTTTTTGTGACTGAGATTGGAGAACGGGTGCTCTGAGCTTCTCCAAAACGCGATCACGGCGGTGTCGGTAGGATTTTACACTTACATACGAAATTTGAGCTCAATCTGTACACGCGTTTTGGATTCTATGAAGTACCCACATATATACACACACACACATATATATATACGGAAGTCTCAAAATATATAGGACTAGCAGGTTAGCCCACCACCGGCGGCTTGTCCGAAACATGACATTTTTTTATATATTTTTTAAATTTTTAGCTCCACGCGTTTCAATAAGAAAAATTTGTACCCGGTAGCTCCACCAGTTTCCGAGATCTTGTCTGCGCATGCGCGAAGCTGGCGTCGCACGGGCTCGGCGACCCGATACAATTTGTACCCGGCGCAAGATACATTCACATAGCAAATTTCAAGTCGATAGCTCCACCCGTTTCCGAGATCTCGTCTGCGCATGCGCTGCACGGGCGTCGCACGGACTCGGCGACCCGATAAAATTTGTACCCGGCGCAAGATACATTCACATAGCAAATTTCAAGTCGATAGCTCCACCCGTTTCCGAGATCTCGTCTGCGCATGCGCTGCACGGGCGTCGCACGGGCTCGCCAATACGACAACGACCACCGCCTGGTAAAACTACACACTCGTACCAAGTATCGTCCCGATCGGTCGAGAATCGTAGATTTGCATGAAGTACAACACACACACACACACACAAACATAAATATATAATAGAGATATGTAAATTAGATAGATTGTATCAAAATATATAGGAGAGATATGTAAATGATCTACACACCATTACTGGTGTTTGTCAAAGTTTAGTGGGGTATATCAATACTCATTCACGATCATATCATTGAGGTCCGGAGGGTGTGGGCTATCTCTCGAATACACGGAGTTCTCAAAATATATAGTACTAGCAGGTTAGCCCGCCACCGGCGGCTTGTCCGAAACATGACATTTTTTTAATATTTGTTTTTAATTTTTAGCTCCACGCGTTTCAATAAGAAAAATTTGTACCCGGTAGCTCCACCCGTTTCCGAGATCTGGTCTGCGCATGCGCGAAGCTGGCGTCGCACGGACTCGGCGACCCGATAAAATTTGTACCCGGCGCAAGATACATTCACATAGCAAATTTCAAGTCGATAGCTCCACCCGTTTCCGAGATCTCGTCTGCGCATGCGCTGCACGGGCGTCGCATGGACTCGGCGACCCGATAAAATTTGTACCCGGTGCAAGATACATTCACATAGCAAATTTCAGGTCGATAGCTCCACCCGTTTCCGAGATCTGCCTTTCTGCATAATATTTCGAGCGATAACATTGCATTGAAATGTCAGACTCCCATCGTGAACCTCAACACGAAGTAAACACGTGTTTCGAGCGATAACATTGCATTGAAATGACTCCCATCGTGAACCTCAAGACGACGTAAAACACGTGTTGCGTTCTAGGAAATGCACTCAATGCAGATGCTAATAACGTTGACTTCGTATATATATATATAATGACGTTATTAACCCCGGCCGTGCCGTTTGAGCTGATTTTTATGACTGGGAGTGGAGTACGGGTGCTCGGAGCTTCTGGAAAACGCGTGGACGACATCGTACGTGTTATTTTACATTTAGATAGGAAGTTTGAGCTCAATCTGTCCAGCCGTTCCCGTCCTAATGTACTAATTCGAGCGATAACAATTGTCAGACTCCCATCGTGAACCTCAACACGAAGTAAACACGTGTTTCGAGCGATAACATTGCATTGAAGTCAGACTCCCATCGTGGACCCCCAAGACGACGTAAACACGTGTTTGTTCCGGTATAACTTTGGAGACTCTGACTTCATATATATATATATAATGACGTTATTAACCCCGGCCGTGCCGTTTGAGCTGATTTCGATGACTGGGAGTGGATAAAGGGTGCTCAGAGCTTCTCGAAAACACATCTACGGCGGTGTCGGTTGGATTTTACACTTACATACGAAATTTGATCTCAATCTGTACACGCGTTTTGGATTCTATGAAGTACACACACACATATATATATACACACATATATACGAAGTCTCAAAATATATAGTATAGAAGACTAGCAGGTTAGCCCGCCACTGGTGGCATTCGTCCCATGGCTTTGTTTCAGAAACATGACATTTTTGTAATTATTTTGTTTTTATTTATTTTTGTTTTTTATTTTTGAATATGAATTTAATGTTTTTTAAATTTAATATATTTTGTTTCTGAATTTTTTTTTTATTGTTAATTTTTTTTTAATTTTAAATTGTTTTAATTAAATTGTAAATTGTTTTAATTATTTTTTTTGTTTCTGGAGGAAAAATTTACCCGTAGAAATCCCCCCTTCCTAGGAACGACAGACAACGCATTCTTTGTTTCGTGAAATCTCTCTACGATAACATTGCATTGAATTTAAAACAAACGCTTCCCGTCGGGAAATCTGTCTTCGGGTCGTTGTTGTTGGCATCACGGCTCCCCGAAAACTCTCACATTGCCGAAAACGTGTATTTAGTAATATCGTTGTTGATGATATTTACAGCTTGGGGGCTATTTTCTTATTTAGCAAGTTTGAGCTCAATCGGTTAGAGTCTATAAAGGACACACTCATATATATGACACTTCCCGTAGGTAGCAAGTTTGAGCTCAATCGGCATTCCCTGGAATTTCCCGTAGATTGGCAGATTCCAGTAGCTTTATAACGGTATATCTGGGGAGAAATCTGATGCTATATTCGTGATTATCTGCGATGATTTCGGTATATACCGAAGGTATATACTGTAAAAACAGAGCGCGCCATCCGTGCTCGCAGGGAATAAATTTCGAGCGATAACGTTTGCGTTCCCGTATAACTCTGCATATGCGAATAACGTTGAATGGGAAACAGACGCTCTTTATAGAGATGCGTCAAAAACAAACGCTCATTAAATAATCACTTGATTAACCCCCGCCTTGCCTTTGCGGTGATTTGAGATTGGAGAACGGGTGCTCTGAGCTTCTCTAAACCGCGACCACGGTCGTGTCGGTGTGATTTGACACTTACATAGGAAGTTTGAGCTCAATCTTTACACGCGTTTTGGATTCTATGAAGTACACACACACACACACATATACGAAGTCTCAAAATATATAGTATAGACTAGCAGGTTAGCCCGCCACTGGCGGCATTCGTCCCATGGCATTGGTCGATCCATTAATTTTAGTTTTTCAATGTAACCCCGTACAGGACCGGGCTACTCAAAAACCAAATTTCAAGTCGATAGCTCCACCCGTTTCCGAGATCTGGTCTGCGCATGCGCGAATCTGGGGCACGGGCTCGGCGACCCGATAAAATTCGTATCCGGGGCAAGATACATTCACATACCAAATTTCAAGTCGATAGCTCCACCCGTTTCCGATATCTCGTCTGCGCATGCGCTGCACGGGCGTCGCACGGGCTCGCCAATACGACAGTGACGACCACCTGGTCAAACTACACTCACGTACCAAGTTTCGTCCCGATCGGTTGAGGTGTTGGTATCTGATGCAAAAGACGAAAGTGTGAGTGTTGGTCAATAGTCCCCGCCGTGAACCTCATCGTCGCAAAGAGCGGACAGTCAATTAACCCCGTTGTGAACCTCAATCACCAACGCGACGTAAACATGTGTTGCGTTCTAAAAATAGGAAAGCACTTTCTCTCTGCATAATTCTGCAGATGCTAATAACGTTGCTCCCCGTAGGTAGCAATATCGTTGTTGTTGATATTTACGGCTTGGGGGCTATTTTCTTATTTAGCAAGTTTGAGCTCAATCGGTTCGAGTCTATAAAGGACACACTCATATATATGACACTTCCCGTGGGTAGCAAGTTTGAGCTCAATCGGCATTCCCTGGATTGGCAGATTCCAGTAGCTATATCTGGGGACAAATCTGATGCTATATTCGTGATTATCTGGGATGATTTCGGTATATAAATATATACTGTAAAAACAAAGCGCGACATCCGTGCTCGCAGGGTTGGTCAGAAACAAATGTTTTTTAAATTTAATGTATGTTCCGTATATCTCTCTGCAGATGCAAATAACGTTGAATGGCAAACAGACGCTCTTTATAGAGATGCGTCAAAAACAAACGCTCATTAAATAATCACTTGATTAACCCACGCCGTGCCTTTGCGGTGATTTGAGATTGGAGAACGGGTGCTCTGAGCTTCTCTAAACCGCAACCACGGTCGTGTCGGTGGGATTTGACACTTACATAGGAAGTTTGAGCTCAATCTTTACACGCGTTTTGGATTCTATGAAGTACCTACATATATATATATACGAAGTCTCAAAATATATATAGAAGAAGAAGATTAAGATTATGACATTCGATTTTCGTTGGGTTATTTAGTGTTGATTTGTGTTGAGTTATTTAGTGTTGACTGTGAGATAAACATTTGGTGATAAGTGTGGTTGAACAATTTTGAGAACACGAAAAAACACATTTAAAATGGAACTATATATTCCTTCCTCTTTTGGTGTGATAAGAAAACCAATATGAATGTTGTTTAACCACAGCCGTTTTCGTGATCGGTTTTCCTTGCTGAAATGTGATTATGTGATAACAGTGATATACAACTCGTCGTAATTATATACGAAATGTATTAACATCGTCCAGATTCGGCTCGAATGGATTTTTTGCACTCGGTTAATATATAGCGTATATAAAGCAAAAAAAAAAAGTGTTTTGTTTCACGGGCAATTTTTTTTCTTCAAAACGATGAGGGAAGGGGGGGGTATTTTGATTTTTTATTTTCCACTTGCCATATACCTCGAACTGGAAAACTTACAAAACTAACACACAGGCTAGCTATTGACTGTTGGGGGTAATTAAGAAAGGTTTTATGAATTGCTGGCTTTGTCAAATTGTGCAGCACAGATGCAGTTTGTTCCACAGCAAATTATTTCTTCCTATTTAAATCATGTTCTGTGCAAAAGTGCAGCTTTGTTGCACAATACAATTTAATATTTGTCTCAAAAGCCAACACAATAACCAATTATAACCTCATCCCCAGGAAACACACGTTGGTGGTGATGGCCCCAAAAAACTTACTTTGAGAATCGGAACCGGAACATTTATTTTAAACTTAAAGTCATTTGTTGTTTTCAATACCAAATTTGCAAATATATAATTATTTTAGAGTTAAAACAGGTAGAGCGTGATTTAGTATTCTGTTACATGGCCCATCTCAAATGTATGAAATTGAGTGCTATGTCGCTTTTTGTCATGTACCATTTCATCCAGAAAATTGATTCCAACTTTCTAAACAACCAATCGAATACTTTTTTGCATATAAATAAATTCTCCTTTTCTGGCAATTTTCCCGGATTTGTTTGTGGAATACTTACACTCTGAATCCTGTTGTATGACACTTTACATAGGTAATACACAAGGCAGAATATTAAAGCTTACTTGATGTAAAATCGCGAGTTGTATTTGCTGTTACCTATTTTCGTGGTGTTTCGTGGAATTAGGTCTATTTTATATTGTCTGGGGTCAAAATACCAATAAAAAGCACCGACGCGGGGGTTAAAAGTCGACGCGCCGGTGCCCGTGAAACAAAAACCTTTTTGTTTGGCCTAATTGCGACTCATTAGATACCATCTGTATAATTTCATTATTAATATCTCTCCAGTAACGAAATTTCGCATTTTGAAGCCGTTGTTGTGAAATATTACTGTTACGGTGGATTTACCGATCAAAGTCCAAAGTAGTCCAGCAAGATACCAAAGTCGACGGTAAACATTGGAAACGGCCATTGTAACGTATTCCGAATTCATACATAGAATAAAATATTTTAACTTATAACCCGATTAGCGATATTTTTGATCAAATATGGCGGCTTCCAAATGTGGTAAGAGTGACACAGTCAGTCCAAAAACAGCAAAAACGATGTTTTACCAAGCTTGAGAACTGATATTCCGTAAGGAGAATCGATTTTCGGATTTGATTTTCTGGATACTATAATCCTTGGGTTCAGACGGTTGAAGTCGGTATGAAGTGTAATCGATTCTGAGTATTTCGGAGAGCTTATGACTGTTTTGGCAGCTGGAGCCCACAATTAGCTTTCACCACCATTAAATAACCATTAAATCACAAACGGATTATATCCGTGTCGGTGTGTCATGTTGTGCGAAAAGGACTCCCGATGTTGTATAATCCATAAATGTTGTGGCCAGAATCCCGATGTTGTATAACTTAGAAGAGTTGGGGTCAGAATCCCGATGTTGTATGACTTAGAAGTATTGGGGCCAGAATCCCGATGTTGTATGACTTAGAAGTATTGGGGCCAGAATCCCGATGTTGTATGACTTAGAAGTATTGGGGTCGGAATCTCGATGCTGTAGTATAACTGAGAAGTTTGGGTACATAGCTTGGGAGAACTACGTACACCAACGGAATTATTGATACGTGTTAGTTATGGCTGGTGTTGTCACTTCGTTGTACAATATATGCATTAGACGAATTTTCCGGATATGCCGAAAAAAATCCTCGAATGAAACGTGGTTAAGTACCTATTATCTGATTACACACTGGTCAGTCTTTAAGTTGTTCTGTCCCAAATGAGAGTGCAACACATTGACCTTATAACACACTACAACCCTCTACGCATAATTACCTGTACAATTATAAGGTATGTGAACACACCATAATACGAACCTGAACTAATCATGTGAAACATCCGGGTAACAGTTAATTCATGTTTGACTAACACTAGTCCTCACTATACCAAACACTGACTAGACTCGATGTCCTCACTATACTAAACACTGACCAGACTCGACTATTCTTAACAGATACCTGAGTATACGTCAGAAGCCATCAATATCGTTTGGAGTAGTTCGAGGCCGGCGAGTCGTTATGTAACATCAGACGTTAAATCCGATTTAAAGAGCATTAGCATGCCCTTGTTAACTTACGCGGCAATGATCAATAACATGCAACCTTCCAATTATGGATTCCATGTTTATCTCACTAATATATTGTAGCGATCACTGATCCTCACATGTCCCTGGAGATAAGACACTTATTCAGTCATGAGGAAGTCATGTCGAAGTATGTCACTAGTATTATTATTTAACTAGTATTGTTAAATCCAGCCTTTAATACATAATCTGGAAAGTACGTATTGGTTTGAGTATGTACAGTGATGGCGCCCTGTATTGGTTTGAGTATGTTCAGTGATAGCGCCACACGTATTGGTTTGAGTATGTTCAGTGATGGCGCCACCCGTATTGGTTTGAGTATGTTCAGTGATGGCGCCACACGTATTGGTTTGAGTATGTTCAGTGATGGCGCCACACGTATTGGTTTGAGTATGTTCAGTGATGGCGCCACACGTATTGGTTTGAGTATGTTCAGTGATGGCGCCACACGTATTGGTTTGAGTATGTTCAGTGATGGCGCCACCCGTATTGGTTTGAGTATGTTCAGTGATGGCGCCACACGTATTGGCTACCCTCATATTGCACCACCGCTGAGTATGGTTTATCGTCACTTCATGAAATCAATATTGTATCTACTTTAGTGTGTATAGGCAGCTGGGGCATGTCTAGGACATGTTAAAAGAAATAATATTTTACACAAGTTAAAATCAGTTAGAATCAGGAAAGCACGTATTGTTTTGAGTATGTTCAGTGGTGGCGCCAACATTTCCCTGACGCATTGACTACGACCTCTACTAGGAGGGGTAGATCCCAGTATGGGGGGTACATCCCTCCTGCCCCTCCTATTGCGCCACCGCTGAGTATGTGATATCTTCAGGCAATCAATGCTGTATAGACTTTAGTATATACCGGCAGCTGGGCTATGTCTAGAAAATGTTTTAAAAATAAAATGTTATACGAGTTAAAACCTGTTTAAAGCAGGCATAAACACCCATTTCTGTTGTTTTATATATATTTATAGAGGAATTCACATGAGTTTCTATTGTATGCGGAATTTATCAACCGAGTTCACTAAATTCGATTTGAGCCGAGGTTTACCGAGGCTCAAATAGAACTTAGTGGACGGGGTTGATAAATTACATATACAATAGAACGAGTTTGAGATACCTTTTATCACATGACCAAATAAACGCGAAGAATTCATCGAAAACAACAATAATAAACTTCAGCGATCGCAAGTCATTTAAATAATGGCGTGACGTGATCGCACAAGCTAATATTACACGCGGGTCTTACCAATAATTATGAAGCTGGTTTTGTGGGTTACGAGGCCACAAGGAATCACCGTTGTGGCAATTTATACAAGCTCAACGTCTTCGTGCAAGTCGCGATGAATCCAGTAAGTGTAGAAAGTCGGATTGCCCAGAGCTATATCATCATTGGCAACTAAGCCCAACCATTGTGTTTAGAGTTACCCGCCGTGCCAACAAAAAGCTCCGAGCATGCGCAGATAATTCACCATTTCCGTTCATTCCAACTCCGACTCGCATAAAGACAAGACATAATTTTCATCTCCCTCCTACCCTACGGTGGCCAGGCCATCAGTTCCCCCGGATATCCCCCCCCGGCAGCCATTTTTACTCGCGTGTCACATTCCGGTCGCTGTTGTCCCGTTACCACTTCGGCGGGAATGCTTTATGCTTCACCCGCTGCTTCCGCTTCTCCCGCCGTTTATAATTCATGGCCGCTTCCGCTTCAGCCGCCGCTCGTGCTTCACCCACTGGTTCTGCTTCAACCGCTGCTTCCGCCTACACCGCCGCTTATGCTTCCCAGCCGCTGTTTATTTCACACGCTGCTTATGCTTCACCCGCCGCTTCTACTCCACCCGCCGCTTATGATTCACCACCGCTTACGCTTCACCCGTCGATCACGTTTCACCCGCTGCTCATACTTCACCCGCCTCTTACGCTTCAACTGCTGCTTATGTCTGGGCCGACATACCACCCGCATCTGCCACTCGAGCCGTATCCCATCGAGCTCATCCCATCCATGCACTCCAATGTCTGGGCCGACACACCACCGGCATCTGCTGCTCGAGCCGAATCCCATCGAGCTCATCACATCCTCTGCTTCACCCGCTGCTTCTGCTTTACCCACAGCTCATGCTGCATCCGCCGCTTATGCTTCACCCGCCGTTTATGCTTCACCCGGTGTTTATGCTTCACCCGCCGCTTATAATTCCCGACTCTTACACTTCACCCGCCGCTCTTGCTTCACCCGCTGGTTATGCTTCAACCGCCGCTTACGGCTCAACCGCCGCTTAGGCTTCCCCGATGCTTTGTTTTTTGTTTTGCTTCACCCGCTGGTTATGCTTCAACCGCCGCTTACGGCTCAACCGCCGCTTAGGCTTCCCCGATGCTTTGTTTTTTGTTTTGCTTCACACACTGCTTCTGCCTCATCCGCTGCTTATGCTTCACCCGCCGCTCGTGTTTCATCCGCTGCTCATGCTTTACCCGCCACTTACGCTTCACCTGCTGCTTATGCCTGGGCCGACATATCACCGACATTTGCTGCTAGAGCCGTATCCCATCGAGCTCATCCCATACATGCACCCACGATGTCTGGGCCGACACTCACCAGCATCTGCTGCTCGAGCCGAATCCCATCGAGCTCATCACATCTTATGCTTCAGCCGCTCGTGGAAATTCTGTTCTTCCTTGCACCCACTCTCCGCCGAACACCAAGTCTCTCTCACTCCCAACAAACCTAAAAAATGGGCCCGTACACACGGTAAATGTTTGAACAGTTGGGGTCTTGTATAATTATGTGATAAATATATATATAATATATATTTTGGGACTGCTGTTTGTTTGTCTGCTAGCTATGGCCGGGAAAACGGCTGGACTGATTGAGCTCAAACTTCCAATCTAAGGTTAAAAAAACACGGGCAGTGTTTACCGCCGTTTTGGAGAAGCTCCGAGCACCCCTTATCCACACCAAGTCACCAAAATGACCGCCCTTGGCACTGTGGGGTTAATCGCGTTGATATCGTTGAGAGCGTTCGTATCCGCAGTGACGTTGATAAAGAGAGTATGCGTGTAGTGTGATTCTTATGTCTGGGTCCAGACGTGAGTGTGTCTGTGTCCAGACATGAGCGTGTTTTGTGATTCTTATGTCTGTCTTCGTACTTAGGGGTTCCAAGGAACGGGGGAGATTTTCATCGGGTTTTTCCGCCCGAGGTGATATTCACCTTGAAATGGGTACCCACAAACGTACCTCTTTTATGGACGGGTACCATCACGGGACGGGTACCATCATTTCTCTTGATTAAAAAGGCAGAATTACTTCAAAATGGTCAATTCAAGGTCAAATCGGGTAAAACGGACGGATTTCGACGAAATTTTATACATAAGGGTACTTTTGTCCGGGGAGTGTTTTGGACGGGTCAAATCGTTACCTTCAAAATGTTCAATTCAAGGTCAGGAGCCCGAACGAAGTCGGGTCACCTGCTAGTATATATATATTATTGCATTAACTAGTAAATTTTTATAACCATACATATTTAGAAGTTTAAATGTCTGTACATTGAAACAATGATTCAATTTGCAATGCTTAGCAGTTCATTGTTTGGAATTAAACAGGAAGTAACAGTAATTGCGGTTAATAAATAAAACGTGGATGGAATAGGATGCAGACGCTTAAATAAAACATGGATGGAATAGGATGCGGACGCTTAAATAAAGCATGGATGGAATAGATACGGACGCTTAAATGGACCGAATGTGGATATGGATAGGGGTGGGTGTCAAAAATTAGATGGACAACAATTACCCGGAAGGGTGGGTGGGTCCCAAATTTCGGAAAACAAAATCAACCCTGGGTATGTACTATTCATGCGCCCCCTTGTGGAAGCAAATCAAAAGTGAATGTTATTACAATAATGTATGTGTACCTTCCAGTGTCTTCACAACACTGTGGACAAATCGTCAATTGACCATGTTCTCTAACCACGATTGTCAATATCATGGGCGACGTCCTGTAGGATACATATTCGATGCGAAACTTTCATTGTAGGCGACGTTATAACGGAGCCATTTACATCACTATCTTGCAAAGTGGGTGGGAGACACCTGATTTAATAGGCGGTTTGCGCTCCAAAATACACCTTATAATATTCGCTTTCAAAATTTTCCCTGTGTATGTCGATAACTACTTGTACTACTTTTCTACGGGCATTATATGTCCCCGAAAGCCTCATGGAAGTCATCAAAAATACAGCTTTGATCACGGTGTTTGGGTCCCAAACAACAGCCATGATTGTGCACGGAATGTAACAAGATAAGCGATTCACATACATGCATAAGTCGGACAGTAATAATAATATTCCAGGTTTATAAGAAGCAAATTAGGTCCTATTTCACAAACAAAATATGTTGAGAAAACCGGCCGGCTATTACATCTATGCTATTTCCTCCGCTACACATTGTAAATAAGACAAGATTATTCGATGCCGCCATGTTTTTACATTTTCAACGTGAATATTTATCGAGGACCAAGTGATCGCCACACCCAATCAGCTTCTGTCATCAATTTGGTATCGCGATAATACCAAAACCTTTGGCTCCCAGAGTGTATAATACCATGTGTGACTTCTACTAAGTTGTTATTTGGTGGGAGAATCTGGATTCAGACTCCTAAACCGGGGCGAGGCTAAATCGAGATTACACGGATTCTAGGTCAAATTTTAAAATGCACGTGGTCTCCGATACTATGTTTATTGTTCTCCCAGCGTCAAACATGGCCCATGTGTTTGTCACCAGTATTATTTGTATCTAAACTTTATAAAGTTCATGTTTGCTGTTGAAGTCATGTTTTCTTCTATGTGTATATACATGGCACCTAATTATCTGCCAATCCGAGTTAATCGAATCTTTTTTTCAAGTTAAAGTGTGTTTATTGATGAGGGCAAGTATTTCAAACAACTCTAGATCTCCTGAATCAAATGCCGAAGAAGTTGTGGAGACCACACGAAACTTGTTGTACAGAGACGTGGCGACAGGGGTTTTTGTGATGTCCCGACCCCCCCCCCCCCGAACTTTGACACAATTTGCTTAGCTGTACAGTCATTCATACGTGAGTCAAATCAGGATTCTGGTGACTAACTGCTCCAAATAACGATACGTACAAGCCAGCAAACGCAACACAAACCCGATTTTAAACAAATACATATACAAACTTATGACTAATTCGGGAGAGGGGGTGACCGGTGATCTGTATATATGTTCAACTTGTTTTGGTAGTCATGTTGCTTTGCCATTACTAATTATTTATTATTCAGTGTAATAACATATGGGAGAGGGGGTACCCTTAAGTGAGTCAGCATTTGTCCACCAATCCCATTGTCTGTATAAACAAATGTATGTGTTATATATCATGTGTTATTTAAATTTGACAAATAGATATGTTTAAACCAAACTTTGGTACATTTCCAGCGGTTGGAAATTTCATGGCTAACACAACATTAGTTGGACTTTAATTTGACACCATATATATGTTGGAATTGTTCTCATTGTTTGATTTTTCAACCAATAAAAGTTGGTAATTTTTCAATCTTAGGGTGTGTCATGTTGGATATTGCCAAGGGTGTGCAAACGGAATTATGTGAACATGTGAGTTGTAGTTCATGTGTGACCACAAGACCACAACATTAGCTTCATGGGCAAAGCTTTATTTTCCAACTAATGTTGGCCAAAAAATGTCCGTGTTTTTGCACTATGCATAGACTATTGTGCAAAATGACTGTATTTAACGAAACAAAACATTTTAGATATGAAATTGCTATAAGACTAGATAGTACATACGTGTATCTGATAATCCATCGATATCATATAATACTACTATTTCTTGAATAAGAAGGAAATTATAATACATAGACATATCCATGTATGTTCGCGTGAATTCGGTCAATGTATCCGCCGAATTTGATATCTACATGCGTTCGGGCGGTATTTTATGGATGGAATTGTGAAATGAACACGATGGAAGTGACAATGAAATTGACAATGAATTGCTTCAAGTTCACCAACAACCGAAGTGCTCCCCCAGCGTTACTATCAGTAACATTATTATTTGGCTAATTTCATTAATATTCTCCCTGTTTACACTCGATAACACACATTTGTCTCCGCATTTAAATTTCTTTGATATAGATCGTTTATCTTCTGCAATAATTTGTACACAAGGGACGGATTCTTATGTTTTATTGTGTTATTGTTGTGTTATTGAACTCCGAGATGGCGAAATCTCGGTTTGTTTACATTATGAACGTTTGAGTCCGTAATGGGAATCAGAATCTGAATCCGGATTACGACGAAATAACGATTGATTACGATTACGGTCTGTTCATTTACTGATTCTGGTCCGTTCGTTTACCGAACCACGTCGTACGGGGACTAATCCGAAATCTGAATCCAGATTCTCTCACGAAATAACGACTCTGTGGGTCCACCGCCACTGGTAAATCCGTCCGAAATTGCATAATCGCCCAGAGCTCATCAATAAATGCTAAGTTGCCCTATCTGCAATTTTATAAAAACAAAAATAGCACGACGGCACTTACAGTAATGTAAAACAATCATGTGCTATCTATCGATCTTCTCACTTCCACCTCAATGGCTGTTTTTGTTTCTGTCCTGAATGCATGAATTTTAATTTCTGTACACTGAAGTCCAACTGACTCCTGAATGTCAAATCCTCGTCGGCCACACGGGATCTCCTGAAATTAGTTTGTCCAGAAAAGAACAGTCATGTGTGATAAACTTATCCTGCATCTCCGAGTTCCGCCATCAACATCTGCTATGTATTATGTTGTTCCCTGTGGCGTAATTCGGATCAGGTATTTTATTGTGTTGTGGTATTTGTATTGCGACCATATTTCGGCCATACATGTAGCATGAAGATTTGACACCCCCTCGATGAATATTTCGAAACAGTCGATAATATTTGAAACAATGTCCAAATGCACCCTTAAATTGTTAAAGTGATGTGAAACACTCCGGTTGGGTGGCCCAATAGAAATGGAGAATAATCTTGCTCATAGTTGTTCTTTTTACGAATATTAGTCCCAATTGCCAACACTCACCTTCCATCTGATATATTAATTAAATGCACTGACTCTGGATGGCGAAATCATTTGTGTTTGTTTGTCGCCGATTGTTGCGTCCCGAATCCAGATGTAAATAATTACAATTGAGCGTAGTTTTGACGATGTTTTCTATTGAGTGGGTATGGTCGATTTCTTTGAAATCGTCGGCGATATTAGCAGAATGCTACATTCTCCGGGTTGGCATAGCGCCTGAATACTAACAAATCAGTTTCACGAACTCGAATAAGTCCATAATATGTCTTTTCTTAAAAATCCCATTTATTCTTTCAAAATTAAATTGTGATTTTTCAATATCACCGTCTGTATCCGTGTGTGTTGAATTTGATGTATAGCGCTCGCGGAAGATTGAACACTCATGAGTGTTTATCACTTCGTTTTCGACATCTTACCACCTTCTGCGATAAATTTTGTTTTTAGACCAGAAATGGGACATTCCAGTGGGCAAACCATAGTGTTCTGTTAAGTTTGTTATCTCCGGGACACGAAAATGCAAACATATACACGAAACATCTGAACAGGTCTACATGTGGCACATTAAAAACAAGCATGCGGTGGCTCCAGTGCGAAATTGTTGTGGCTCCAGTTCGAAAACGAGCACAAATGATAAATAATTTCGACATTGCACATAATTCATCAAGAATTTAGAAGATTATATGCGTTATAGCCGAGAACAATGACATTTTATCTAATATTTGTCTCTTTGCGTGCGCTTTGCAGAGCAAATATAGAGGTTACCGTTGCAAAACATATTAGCCGGCTAAGTTTCAAATAGTATCAGAATCGTTCACTTTATGACGCGAACCTGTCATTTGGCATGAATGGCCAGTGTATGTCAATTATGAAGACTGATTTTTTTCCGACAAATAAATCAGAATGGTCGACATATTCAAAATGGCGGCCACTTTTACGAAATGCATGGCCGCCGTTTTCTGATTTTACTCAACGTATACGACGAATGTGACTTCTATTCCTTATTTGAACATTTTAATATTTCACTCAAATAAAGGGTGTTGTAGGATGGCCGCAACACTCTATTTCCACACACACACCCACCCCAAAATGGTCGCCATCCAGAGGGATTCAAGTAGGGAAACCATGCCAGTTCTCGGCCCTTTACCGATTTAGGTCGAACAAAGAGTGGTGCAGGGTTGGCCCAAGATACCCCCAAATATTCACCAAACACATCCGATTCAAACTGGCCGCCGCCCAGAAGGATCGTTATATTTAACAATGTGTATTATACCTCGAATGAGCCGTATCCATTTAATTAAAGTAAACTTATCTCTATTCCGACGGTCAGCTGGTTCCATTCCTCTATTATTGGAGATGGGGTATATACAAACATTATACAATGTTAGGCATAGGTGATATGAAATATGTGTCATATTGATCACAAATGTTATGAATACCATCAAGTGTCATAGTTCACACAGGGTAAATCGCAGTAATAATATGTAATCAAAACTTAGTGGTATGGTCAATACCAGTAGATGCGCATACAGTGGTTCAATAATTATTCCCTCATTTCGAGTATACGGTAACATTTGTCCGTTCATGGAGGAGTAATGTCGATGGACATGTCAAAATTTTAGCCAATCTCGGCTGAGTGCTATAATGTTCTATTTCCGTTTTGGCGGGAAAATTGGATTCTGTTAACGTTCAATTATCTGCCGAGATCTGTCGATTGCCACCAAGAAACCCTGTTGATGACGTGTCCCAATAATGGGATGCAGATTCAAATAGTGTCAATTGTTGAGTGCTATATTGTTCTATGTCATGAAGATTCGTATAGTGTCAAGTATTGAGTGTTATATTGTTCTATGCCCACCAGTAGCCAATGATATACCGTTGTGGTATCACGTGGTCACATAATTTCATGTTTTACGCGCTGTAGTGTTCCATCTCCAGAGTTTCAATCCACCCGGATGTAGACTCCCCAAAACAATTTTGTTAGAGCCAAATGGTACATTTCTTTAAACAGTGGCAAGCTTGTTGTTTCTTAGTCACTAATGCATCCATTGTTTTCATATTATCACTAACGCAGCTGAAATACGAACAAGCCACTTTAGCACTAACGCTCACAGAATGCTCTATCGCCAAACAAGTTTTAAAGAAATGCAAGCATAATATTGGCATTTAATGCAAGACATTTCATATATAGAGGATATGAAATGAGTGTTTCTCTCATATGATATTTATGAAACGAGTCTAAGAATTTTCAGTTTTCTCGAGCCTCCGGCGAGAGAAAACTGAAAATTCGTGACGAGTGTCATAAATATCATATGAGAGAAACACGAATTACATATTCTATTTATCATATGACACCTATAAATTGATTATGATGTCCAAAACGCACACAAATCACTAAATAGCTATATGACATCGGCATCAAAAGGTTAATGTGACGTCACTTCATTGCACCGGAAGCCCAATTACAACTGGTGAACTAGCAGAAATAATATGGACGCGAAGATATAGTGCGCTATTCTGTTCTCAGTTTGTGACATTATATCGTATGTTTATTAGATAAATACGAATTACATATTCTATTTATCGTATAACAATGTCCAAAACTATATATTTCAAGATTATAATTGCGAGAATTTCGGCATCACGTTGATTGACGCGCACGAATTTGACCTGCATTTAGTTAGAGATGCGGCTCGGCTCAGGCTGCCATTCAGCAAATCAGAACACACTTTTGTCAACAAACCAATCAAATTATCGGAAGGTGATATGAACTAGTAGTTCATATGGAATTGATTTATGACATACTTTCCAACGTAAATAATGATATATGATAAATAATTTTATTTCGACACCACGAACCAAACAAAATCAACATACAACTAAACTAATGCACTGGTATATGAGAACAGGATGGTCAAATTTTCAAACTCAGTTTCACACAAAAAGAGGAAATGTGACTTGGTTCACTATAGCGTCAGCCGACGCAATGTCCGTCTGGTCCGCGTTATCGTCGGGAAAATCTAGTCCTCTGAACGAGAACGGATGGACGTCAACAAGACAGAGGTTCCCGTTGAATGAAAGTGTGAACCGATCGTGAATATGGACCAATAATTATTCAGTTATTTGAATATCAAAGATATTATGAGAGAATAGGAAAACAAATAGTATTAACTGTCTCCCAGAGAATACTCAAATTGAGCATAATTTGCAGATAAATATAATGAAGACTCCAAAGAATTGTTTTTCGTTGCAAACGATATCAACCGCATTGCTTATTTGCTAATGAACTGCGCTTATATTGGAGGCGTGTACTGCACTATATTAGAAGGATCGTAGGCGACAACTGGTGTTAATAAAGAGCGTAGGTGACAACTGGTTTTAATAAAGAGCGTATGCGATACCCGGTTTAAATAAATATCGTATATTACACCTCATTTAAATAAAGAATCGTTTGTGACAACTGATTTAAATAAAGAGCGTGATTGCAGGTGACACCAACTTTAAATAACGAGCGCTGATGACACTTGATTTAAATAAAGAGCGTAGGTGACACCTGATTTAAATAAATAATATATTTAACATCTGTTTTAAATAAACAGCGATGCTGATACCTTGTTTAAATAAAGAGTTTGGGTGACACATGATTTAAATAAACAGCGTATGTGACACTTGATTTAAATAAAGAGCGTAAATTGACAGCTGAATTCAAAAGATAGCCTAAAGAGATACCTGAGTTAAATAAAGAACGTAAAGTGACACCTGATTTAAATAAAGAGCGTATGTGACACATGGTTTAAATAAAGAGCGTATATGATACCGGACTAAACAAAGAGCATATTTGACACATGGTTTAAATAAAGAGCGTAGTAATATGACACCGGACTAAACAGTGTAGACAACACCTGGTTTAAATAAAGAGGGTAGGTGTCACCTGATTTCAATAAATATCATAGGTGACAATTGATTTGAATAAAGGGCGTATGTGACCTCTGATTTAAATAAATAGGGTAGGTGGGTATACCTGTTTAAAAAAAGTGGAAACAAAATGTATATAAAGGGCGAATCTGATACCCGGTTTAAATAAAGAGCGTATATGTTATCTGTTTTAAATAAAGACCGTAGGTGATATCTGATTTAAAGGGGATCGCATGTGACACCTGATTTAAATCAAGCAGCCTTACCTTTATAGCAGCATTAATTCAGACTAACATTTATGACCTAAATATCAGCTGTCTGATTTGACACAAATTAGTCAAACTTTCTTAAGGTTACTCTTACAATGTAGCTTACAATAACAAATTTAAAATACTTGTGCTGATGTAAATTCATAAATTTTGTGGCACATGCATCGTGAAAATCCACACAATCATCGACCATTGTCGAACTGAAAAGGACACACGAGCATAATGTCGGACATTATAATTTCCAGCGTGTGTCCAAGCTTGAGATTATTGTGCCTGTCATTTGCAGAAAGAGGTCCCCCGAGGGTGAATGTAGTGATGTTATCCCGCATAGCAGGCTAGCAGCACCAAATTCACCATATGGGGACCTCATTCTGTTTAGGCCTCATTTCTCTGGAGTGTTTCTTTATTATCAAATTTATATGGACACTTCTTCACATAGATTATATTTCTTGTTTAGCTTAGTTTTTCTATATATCCGAATTGGCAGATGGCTCATTGCATAATCGATAATCCCAATGGGTGTACATCACAATATTCAGCATTTGGGAACTTCAATCTTAGTCTTTGTCTCCCATAGCAGATGAGGTCATGCAGCACGAGGTCCCCACATGGTGAATTTGGTTATGATAGCCCGCTATGCGGGATAGCATCACTAAAGTCACCCTCTGGATAGACCATGCTGCAATTCACAGGCAAACTAAACTCATAAACTGATGTGATGACAAGTCAAGCTTGTAGTCACACCATCAATTATATTTAATACCTAGATATGCCTCAGAAATATCAAGCCACCAACGAATGTACATTTCCTGGCTATAGGCTTCTGTACTCAGATTTATGTTCTAACAACTCGAGCTGGAAACCATAGAAATGCTAGTTGAGCGTGACGAAGTCGCACCGGATGTCATAATAAGCGTTGTTCCCTGTAGTGAACGCGTTGGAGACCTGCAACATCCAAACATCCCATATAGCTGTTTGCGAAACTTTCTCCCAGTGAGGAAATACATGTACAAATTAACTGCGTTGTTATTATTTAACAATTTACCCAACAAACCGGCCAAAAACGGCCAAATAAAGCTGCAACAGCCTAAATTATCTTGGGTCTGTCTCAATAAAACCATACAAATATGGATATCATTGGAACCGGCTCATTGACCACATTGTGATAGTTACAGTTATGCCCTGTGCCAATGCATTCTCTTATATATGCATTCTTTAACAATTTTATAATTTTTAATGTGTTAAGCCAATGCATTCTCTTATATATGCGAGGCGACCTATGGTCGACTCGCATATATAAGAGAATGCATTGGCACAGGGTCCTTCTGTTGGTTTAAAGGGTTAATAGCAACTTAGCGTACTTGTATTTCTGTTCAGGGTTGTGGCTGTCACAAATACTGGTTCAACATTTTAATGTTGACACCAAAACGATGCTACTGCATGACCATATATAATATACACATGGTTTGTAATTCTAAAATTATATTGCTACACTCTTAAAAATATAGGTACCTCAGAGTACCTACGTATGTACTAAGCTTTGTACCAGGGGGAGTACCAACTGTTTGGTACTCTGGAGTACCAAAAGTGGTACTCTGGAGTACCAAAAGTTTAGGTACTCTGGAGTACCAAAAGTTTAGGTACTCTAGAGTACCAAAATGATTGGTACTCTGGATTACCTTATAAATATTTAGGTTCTATCCGGGTATTGTGCATATACTACCCACTCTGACTGTATGTCACCGAAGTCATGACGCACACGACATGAAGCGCCAAGAAATACACGCTTTCTTGACACACCCATTATATTATATGAAGTACCGAATATAAAGACAGGTACTCTGAAGTATTTAGGTACTATGCATAGTACCTAGCAATTTGGTACTCCAGAGAACCAAACATATAGGTACTAAGCGGAGAACCAGCCCAGATACCAAGCACTCGAAATTACGAAACATGGCCGACGGCAAATTTAACAATGTAGAAATTTAGATTCCAAATGAAGCTATGGCGTTTAAACATTGAATAAAGTACAAAACCACTCCATTGCATAGTGATAATGCAATAATCCAAATTATACATGCCTTACTTTTATTAGTAAGCACCTTGATCGTGATTTTGTACTTAAATCAAAGTTTAAGATCTCGATTTCAGGATTCCCTGTTCCCTGCATGTGGAGTAAAATTGGTCTGAATGTCCAAAAATTATTTCTTAATTTGTGTGCGATAATATTAAGCAAACATGAATCAAACATCTTGGAACTGGTCTGGATGAATCACCGATCGATCTAGAATAGCCCGATAAATAAAACAAACTACCTTGCGATAAATCGCAAACCTTTGCGAATCGCAAACAACTTTGCAATAAGTACCGGTATATGCGATTTAGTGTAAAGGTTTTCGATTTATTACAAAAGGTTTGCTATTAATCGCAATGGTTTGTGATTTATCGCAGATAAATTTTCATGCATTGCCATTATTGGACTTGAACCGAATAAATATAAATATAATCCGATATCTTCAACAGGTCTGGGTAAACCACCAATCGATCTATTATAGCATGGTTGGGATAAAATAGACCGATCGTTCTTTGGCAGCAGGCATGCATGTGGGATAAGGCGAGCAAACCTTCGCGATAAATCACAAAACAACTTTGCGAAAAATTACAAACACCTTTGCGATAACTCGCAAACCTTTACGATAAATCTCAAACATCTTTACGAGAACTCTCAGACTGCGTACTGGGTGATTAAATTTTGCGAATTATCGCAAACATGTTTGAGATTTGTGGAAAACATTTTTGGTGCTAAAAATTTCTTAATTTGTGTGTAAACATTATAAATCACCCACCTTAAACAGGTCTCAGTGGACAACCTATCAATTTATAATTGAACGGTCGGGCTAAAATAAACCGATCAGTCATTCACAGCCAGATGAAAGAATGTTGAGAGGAGCAAAACTTTGCGAAAAATCACAAACACCTTCGTGATAACACGCAAACAATTACGATAAATCTCAAACATCTTTACGATAAATCTCAGACTATGTACTGTGTGAATAATTTTTTTTATTTATCGCAAAGATGTTTGAGATTTGTCGCAAAGGTTTTTTGGCACTAATGGGCTTCTGTGAATATTATAAATCAGACATCTTAAACAGGTCTGAGTGAACCTATCAATCTATGCCCGGTCGGACTAAAATAGACCGATCAGTCATTCACAGCCAGATGCATGAGTGATGAGGGAGCAAACCTTTGCGATAAATCACAAACACCTTCGCGATAACACACAAACCTTTACAATAAATCTCAAACATCTTTACGATAACTCTCAGACTACGTACTGGGCGATTATATTTTGCGATTTATGGCAAAGATGTTTGAAATTTGTCGCAAAGGCTTTTTGCCGATAATGGGCTTCTGTGAACATTATAAATCAGACATCTTAAACAGGTCTGAGTGAACAACCTATCAATCTATAATTGCCCGGACATGCTGAAATAGACCGATCGGTCATTCACACCAAGGGAGCAAATCTTTGCGATAACTCCCAAACCTTTGTAAATAGTGTACGATAAGCAAAATACTCAAAAATGGGGAGACCATTAACTTTGGTTAATTAAAACTGTTGTTTGAACAATACCGCTATAGCGCTCACTAGTCCTCGCTACAAGGATATTTTGAATGGGTCAGCAGAATTATTATCACTCTCCCAAAAAAATTGCCACGGAGTTCAGTGTTTTGCTTATCGTACACTTCCAATGCGCTCTATCAGTATATGAACAAATACTAAGATACATGTAACACAAAGAGAGTTTAATGTATTTAATATATGATAAAGTTTGGTAAAGCCATAGTTAATAAATTATTCTCCATTCGCATCTATGCGTCAACAAGTCAGTGGCATTGCCTGATCACCAGAGCCATATAATGTAGAATTTCGCTAATATGGTTTCCAGTTATGGATGAGGTTATTTCCTAGCAAAGCGGAAATGGCCGAATCGCTCAGAATGATGACCACACATGTAGCCAGACATGTTTTGATAACAACATGAAGCATCTGGACATTGGAATGGTCTACATGTTCATGTATGTATACAGCTAAGCTTTAATTGACCCCTCCCCCTTAATGACATAGGCCACCGATATTACGAGTAGTTGCGAATGTCGGTCAGTGACCAACTTTGAATGTTAATTAAACCGTAAACAAATTATTAATTGAAATATTGTTTTGTGTATAGTTAATATGGTCATGGCGCTGACGAAAAGCTGGACTGGGTGTTTACAAGGTGTCCATGTGAAAAATTAGTGCGGAGTACAGTGGTCGCAAAATATTATTAATAAGACTGTATACAGATTATCTGCGGTTGCCACATATCAACCACTTGACCATGGTTGAACGGCGGTATGGTATAACCGGTGTCATTAACGCCCTACAACCTTCTTAAAGGGGGGGGGTGATTAATTAGAGCATAGCTGTAGTACGTTACTAAAAGCTTGCGATTGATTCAGTTATAATGTGGGTCCCATAATTGGATCCATATTTCCTAGTCCAACAAATTAGACTATTCAGATTAATACATATTTTAATATTTGGACATTTACGATTGTATTAATCCTTCTAGTCTAATAAAACAGCTGAAATCCAAGATTGCACAAATTATGAAGCAGGTCAACACCAGTGACCAGCGATATAACCCCTTCAAAATATCATTCTATCTGAAATTTTCTACAAATACATGAGTCTTACCTGTAGCGGAGATAGTATTCTTTGTGTTCAAACATAGATTATGATATAAAAGTTGTCAGAATTACAGATTTGTTAGTTTAATCCCGGATTGGAAAACATATCACCATTTTGAAATACAAATAAATTATGTTAATTTCGTGTGTTTTCCCAGATTTCTGATCTATTACGCATGCGCGCAACGTCGTTTTCGTATGTGTTCGCTAGCGCAGACGGGTTTGAATATTTCTGTCGGTTGAGTTGTTATAAATTTATATGGATTAATAGTGACACAAATTTATGCTAGTTAGTTCAGTCATGATATTTAACATTCCAACAAAAGGTATGTGTTTTTTATTTGTAGTTTTATTTGTGTCATTAGACGTGAACAGTGCAAGTTAAAGGGGCATGCCCTTGCCACATAAAAAATGTGGCTTCGTTGCGTTCAAATTTTTCAAGTGTTCCATTAGACTGAAGGATTAAAAGGTCCATAAATGTCCAAATATTAAAATTCATATTAATCCGAAAGTCTAATTGTTGGACTAGATATTTCCGAGATTATCCACCATTCCATAAATATATCAGAACAATATGACAGGCGTTTCGATCAAAAGAATAGCAGACTCCGTAACTGGACGACAATCACGACATGTCATGGCGACATGGTTCTCAAATCACGTTTCGATGAAAATTGAAGAATATGATCCGTCGTCCTTTGCACAGGTACTACTTGTACGTTGTAGCCATCACACTTGTTACTGACTCAGGAGTCATGACTGATCTGTGACGTCATAACTCTGACTAATTTCTACATAATTGGATGTCTCGTAATCATAGTCACCAGTGGTTGACTATTGTGAGTTAATTGGGCGGTTTATAATGCTGTGAAACTTAAGTATCTGTCTTTTGTAATTCACAATACTGTTGTGTTGTGCATGTAACCACACTGCACTCAATGACTTCAATTTGGTCTGGCTCAGTTCACCGAAAATTGCTTCTTTCAATAATGTAAACGCCGTTATTTTTTCGGAGGTTATATATCATTTTGTCCCGTCCATATACAACCACAATCCACACAGTGCTGACAATAATCCAGGTTATTGAGAAGCCAGTTAGGTCCAATTTCACACACACACAAAATATGTTGATGAATTTCAGAGAAGTTACTTCCCTAATCTTAAATCCACCCAGCGAGCGATCAACGTACCTAAACTGGCATATACTACAGCATGTAAGCCCAGTCCGATCCCAACATAAAATGTCTAAGCCTGATGTTTGTTTGTCTCTTCGTCCATATTTATATACTGTAAAAAATCTCAATCGTCTCAACTTGAGTTGCCTGGAAGCCGCCATTTTATCGAGATCGGCTAGTACCAAATGAATTATCACGTGTTGCCATCACGTGGGTAACACTTGGGTACCGAGATCGCGCTAGTGCCAAATGAATGATCACGTGATGCCATCACGTGGCTAACATTTTGGTTCCGAGAGTGGATAGTACCAACATGGTGTGGTACTTGATCAATATATAGAACCAAATTCTTCTCGATACCCGTTGGTCTGGTACTAAAAGACATATTGGCACTACCTTAGTACCTATATGGCTTGTTATTTCTAAGTGTGTATATGAGTCAAATTTGATAACTTATTTTAAATCAGATCATACCACAAAGCTCTACTTTGGTTACGCCCATAAATTCCCATAATATTCCACAAGTTCAAAACCTGGGAACTTTTTGATTTTCTGCATGACGGGAAATTTATGATTGAAACAAATCAACTCATGTAATATAGTTCTTTATTAAAATCTGTGCCTCTGCATGGTTGCACACTTCCAACAGTTCTGATGCCGCTTCTGGTGTGCGCTCATATCAAATTGCCTTTACTGGCTTATGCAGCCTTTAGTCATCGTTAGAGGGGACTGCGGCCACATTTGCCATAGAAGCCTGCGACACCTTTGCGCACATTTTGATCATTTGAGCATTTTAATTTAAAAAACAATAATTATATTTAAAACAAACAAAAATGATTTAAATTTTAATTTTGTTTCTTGTTAGATTCAACTTCTTACTCAAAACTAATTGCACAAGTTTTTCATTTGTTCTAAATTAAAGTGTTCTTTTTAAATCAAATGCGAACAGACAAATGTATATACAGATAGACAGCTCATGTAACCTTTAATATATTCATATATACATGTAAATTCACCAAATTTTGACTGTGTGGGTAAACCATCTTTCAGAAATCTACCACAAAGTGATGAACAGCGCGTGAAACTCGTGTTGAAAGACATGCCCTTTGTCAGCTTGATTTAAGCAGAACGAGATCGGATTAATGGTCCATGAGCGATATTTGTTTCTCAATGAATAAATCCAATGAACGTGCAAGCGTTCGAGATAATTTATCGCCTGTCAATAAAACCATCACATATACCTGTCTTTTGGCCCGATTGGAAAGAGGGAAATTTGACTGCATGCTCATATCACCGAATTGAGTTGTCAATTAGCTGGCACTTGAAATAAAAACGCCCCCTTAGACCCGTTTTGGCTGGAAAGACAATGTAGGCTTAAAGCATGTTTAAACTCGGAGGATTAAACCGGGGATGACGTACCGTGACGTAATGTACTTTATTGAGTTTTCTTAAACTAATGCCATGACAATTCAAGCTTATACATATGCTTACATATGCCTCAGAAATATCCAGCCATCAGCGATTGTACATTTCCTGAGCACTCGGCTATCTGGACTCAGACTCTATTATTACAGCTCGAGCGCGAAACCATAGAAACGCTAGTTGAGCGTGACGACGTCGCACCGGATGTTATATGAAACGTTGTTCCCTGAAATGAACGTTTTGGAGACCTGCAACATCCAAACATCCCATATAGCTGTTTGCGAAACTTTCTCCCAGTGAGGAAATACATGTAAAAATTAATTGCGTTGTTCATATCCGCGAACAAATTTATCAAGGAGTCAACAAAAAGCAACTTAGCGTACACGTATTTCTGTGCAGGATCCCACCGTGGCCGGATTATCATGAATATTGCCAAAGGTGCCGACAAAATCAAAAACGTAAAGCTGATCGAGAGTAGCATGACAGTGGCTTGTCGGGAGTTCGTTTTGCTTTTCGCATTCTGCTGAATAGCATTCATTTTCTGTTGCAGGGTTTCACTTCTTCTCATTCCGAATATAATTGCAAAATTGCAAATGATTAAGATTAGAAAAGGACAGACTGACACAAACATCGGATACAGAAAAACTCCAACTCTTATCCAGAACGTTTCGAAATCAGGATTGATCACGCAATGGGCAGCACCGTCGTGTATGATGGTCCACATCATATGAAAATTCACTCCCATGAGTACCACACAAGCTATGGTCATTGCAATTAGAGTGTTCTTGTTTGTGCACACTCTCATGGCACGGAACGGAAACCAAACAGCAAATAAGCGTTCAATCGTCATTAAAACTACAAGCCAGACGGAAAACATCCCTATACCGCTTGACATCCAGACTATAAATCCACATACGCTATTGCTCAGCGAGTCGTAAGCCACCATCAGTTCGAAGTATGTGTTTTTCGTAATCAGCATGCAGTTATCGCTGATGGCTAACACGGCTATGAGTAATGACAATGATTTCACTGGCTTCATGCGTAGAATAGTGACAAAGGCTAGTGTGTTGCCAAGGAAACCGATGACTAGAAGAACCTTTGGATATATTCGATTTATCCAATTAGATGCCTCCTGCTGCCAGTAGCTCTGTTCTTTTTGCGAGGGACACATATCTGTTATGTTTCTGTACGTTATGTTCGGTCCTATGCGATAATCACCGGCCGTTGTCCTACCCGTGTTTGTCATTATCGTACGAGTGTTTTCCATTATCGTAACAGCGTTTTTCATTGTCGTAACAGGGTTTGTCATTGTCGTGACACTGTTTGTCGTTGCCGCGACAGTGGTTGTCGCGGAAGTGTTCAAATCCCCATTTCGTGATAATATTTCGTTCTTAGACGTGGTTCCACCAGCAAATATGCTATCGAAAGTGTTGTTTTCCAATGAATCACCCGCACAATTCATAATCTCCCCAACAACAAGTTCATGATATGCATTCAGTATCTTGTCGCAAATGAACTCCAGGTTAGTCACTACAGCGGTGTAATTTGTGGGGATGTACTCAGCATCAAATTCGAGATACTCAAAACCGATGTTATTGACATAAATGGGTAATAAATACACACATGCGTTTTCATTTACGTTCTCGTCCGTTATAGCTGATTCAGGAAACAAACCAAGGGAAACCACAAGCCAAAATGTTGTCCCGACCATCCTCGTCCTTCAGTGGAAACCTGGAATAAAAGACACACGCATATACTTTCATACAGGGCTAAAGTTCTTGATACCCATCAGAATCGCAATTTCTCTTAATAATATTCAGGTATAGTAATTATAGTCACCCTTCTGTTGAGTATCGTGATAAACCGAAACAAAACATAAAAATGTAAAAATAAATATGACTTGATACAATATCTACTGTATGTCATGATTTTAATTACAATATAAGATTGCCCGGTCGCCTGGTTAGTGCTTTTTGGTGCCAGTTGATGTAAGAGTGCAAGCGTGGGGGTGTATACTTGAATGTATGTATAAGACGAATGTTATCTAGTGTGTCTAACATGTATAATTATTCGTTATGTCTGTAATAAATTATCTGACTTTCAAAAACAAATATAATAAACACAAATATTCATACAGGGTCCTGGATGGCCTCAAATGTCCCTTTGCAATTTGTTTTTACCCAATGAAAATTATTTTGCCATTTCTTTTCAATTGGAAATAGTTTGTTTTCAAAACTATTGGAATAGAAATTGCCAAATTATTTTGGTTTTTCTAATAATGAGTCTCATGTTTAACTAGTAACTGTGTGACGACCTCATGTTTAAATAGTAACTTTGTGACAACTTTTGACATTGTCGTCGCCAATCAATACCATTCATTTCCGGTAACCCTTACTATATAATTATATTAGTGGTGGTTTATATTGTTTAGGAATCCTAAATTAACACAGCCATTAAGATGCAGTTAACCTGATAGCATTAGTATCGATGGGTGGAGGGATTATTGTGTGGTGGTTGTGTTTACATAGATACTCCTCTTGTGATGTTCCCTTCTGATGAAGCAACAATTATACCATGTTATTGTTCGGTGATTGGTTTATTGTTGTATGACAAACAACATTATATAGAGATGCTAGTATAATATAATTATAATTACAACTACTTTCGTTTTGGTCGAAATGCGGGCATTTGATTGGTCGAGAGGCTAGAACGTGACCTGATCTATCAGTGCATACACTTTGCAGTAGACGAGTCACATCGCGTAGTGACACTTTAAGAAAAATGGGCGAGTCTATAAGCGTCGCCCAACACGACGTCCCTGGATGACGCGAAAGCGCGGAACGAGAATTCCATTAGAATTTCAGTGAAAAAACAACTCGAAAACTCAATGCTAGAAATATTTGAACAAGTAGTTGATGTCTATATTGCATGTTTCTGCTTATTACGGACCCTATACTATACTTATGTATGTTCATTTCAGCCGTATTCATGTTTTTGTAACGCTCGACTGAACACTAAAAGTTTGTGCCGCGTTTTCCATTTGTCCAATTTTCGAAAAAGCGTCTATGACAACGTGTATAGTTACTGCTGTGAACACAACTTATCATGAATCAGGCTGATCAACATGGCAAATTTTATTGGAGATAAATAAATGTGTTACCCGATTACAACCCTTTTAACACTTTTCAGCTTCATAACAATGCTACTGACACGACCTTTGCCACGATTACATTAGATATGATCAGGGCATTTGTTTACAAATTACATCGGCCATCCGGCTGGAGCCTGGACTGTCTGGAGTTAATAATTTTACCGGAGATCGCGGATTCGACTCTGTGTGTGTTGATAATTATTAGGTTGTTATTGAGTCATTTTAAACGTAAATCGTAGCCAAACAAGTAATTCTATTTATCATGGATAGTTCATAAGTTGAAGTGTAAATATCTATTTTTGAAAGTTTGCTTGGCGAAGTTGCTCGTTGACAATTTCTGCCAATTTATTTTCGGCCCCCCATCAACCAAATTCCGAGATCGTCCAACGGAAAATCATGTTTTGGCAATTAATTTTCTGAGATGGATTAATAGTAGATAGTTGAAAATAAAGTGTTATAGTTGTAATTATAAGCCACCAACGTCTTTTTTCGGTTGATCTATGAGCGTATAGACAGATCAGTAGACGAATAACATACTTAGTATAATCCTCTTCGCGGAATTATACAGTATGTTATTCGTCTACTGATCGGTCTATACGCTCATAGATCAACCGAAAAACGACGTTGATGGCATATATTAACTAACTGCATTCCTGGCGATATCAAAAGTCGTTCAAATCGAGAGTGTCGAAACATAAGACTCACTGTTGCAGAACATGATGCTATTCTAAAAGAATTTGGCAAACAAAAATTTTCATTTACTAAATTATTAGATTTTGTGGGGATGTATCAGGGAGGATTTGCGATGGTCATATGACCACATAAATAGTATACACAAAACATGAATACATAAATCTATGTCAAGAATTATTCTTTTTCGTTTTCTCCTTTCGAGGTTCGAAGGAGTCACTCAAGGACAATGATATACCCTTTGCTTTTGTTATGGCACAGTAACAACTTTTGCAGACGACTGCCTACTATACCAAGAAATAACATTTAAGGGTCAACTCAACGTGTAGAAAGACTTTTATACCATGACTCCATATTATACTGTGTACACACATGGTATCTACTATATAATTTGAGACTTCCGTATATATATATGTATGTGTGCACTTCATGGAATCGAAAACGCGTGTACAGATTAAGCTCAAATTTCGTATGTAAGTGTAAAATTCCACCGACACGGCCGTGGTCGCGTTTTTGGAGAAGCTCAGAGCACCCGTTCTCCAATCTCAGTTACAAAAAACGGCACTGTGGTGGTTAAGACATCAACGATCTTTATATTGACCTTATACGGAGGTGTTAACGCTCTTTATTGCAATGGACGTGGCTAAACGACTGACCCCATGCGTCCGAAATACGGATGCGGATTCCAATGGACGTGGCTAAACGGCTGACCCCATGCGTCCGAAATACGGATGCGGACGAAATGCAATTATCTCGACTTTCACGACGGGATTAATTGACTGTCCGCTCTGAAGTTTAGGACGGGGAGGACGGGTACCACTCATTGAAAAACAAAGAATGCGTTATCTCGGAAACGGGTGGAGCTATCGACTTGAAATTTGCTATGTGAATGTATCTTGCCCCGGGTACGAATTTTACGGGTCGCCGAGCCCGTGCGATGCCCGTGCAGCGCGTGCGCAGACGAGATATCGAAACGGGTGGAGCTATCGACTTGAAATTTGCTATGTGAATGTATCTTGCCCCGGATACGAATTTTATCGGGTCACCGAGCCCGTGCGACGCAAGCTTCAAATTCAGAAAAAAAATATATTACATTTAAAAAACATTAAATTAATATTAAAAAATAAACATGTCATAAAATGTCATGTTTCGGACAAACGCCGCCGGTGGCGGGCTAACCTGCTAGTATAATATATGTGTGCTGTACACCCTACTGTGTGTGAACAGGAGTCCGACCGTGGGTAACACGTTTCTACTGTGGGCAACACGTTTGAATGGCATTTCAATGGTTGAAGTTTATACCCATAGTAGAACTACATCCGAGTTGACCTTTCGTTAACCTTCCGTGATCTCGATCAAAATGACTCTATTTTTAAAATGTAGCGCCTCGCGATGAAAACAATTTGATGTTTTCGATTCAATTGAATAGTATACTCACTAATGCAATAAAAACTAACAGTTTATTCCGTGGAAATCACATCCAGATCAACAAATTGAACATATATTTAAGAAATAGACGTAACAAACTCGAACAACAAACGGTGGATTTCAAAATGACTTTCGTGGTTTCCTGTTGACTGTCCGGGGGGGGGGGAGGATTTTTTTTTCCCGCAATGTGTTATATTTATATTCATTAAATTCGTATTCCCAAATATATTCATGTTGTTTATTTATGGCGGTTTCATTACAGTTTATTGTGAATTGACTATACACTGATGCCATATTCGTACAAGTGAGTGTTGACCTAATTCAATGTATCAATACGCCTGATCTGCTATGATAGTGTACGTCGATGTACGGCCAAGTGTGGGGAACACAACGGGTATGATTGTGAATGGTGCGACAGAATCGTCTTAATTTAAATGGATTTATTTCGATTTCATAGCATTTTTTTGCTCCTGTACCGGTCATGGTATTAACAAAATACACACGTAGTGTTTCTGAATACCAAATTTACACCACTCGTGTGATTGATGATTTACGACACTCGCTAAAGCTCGTGTGGTAAATCATCAATCCCACTCGTGGTGTAAATTTGGTATTCAGAAACACTACGTGTGTATTCTATATAAACACGCTGAACGTATGGGCCAACACCGGGGAGGGGGATGGCATTGAATAAAAAAATGCCCATCCTATCAATCAAGAAAAACATCCAACTTCTACTACTACACGTGAAACGTCGATGTACCCCTTAGGTCAATGTACATCGGAATGATAGTCACATGGATTGCGGCTCCCATATACACAACATATCGCGGAAAGTATCATAGATGCTCGGCTTCCTTCAACGAAACCTCAAGCATTGCTCATAAGACCTACATAAACTAAAACTAATCTATATAACTATATACTATATGCTGATATAGTATGAAACCCTTATATATGAAACAGTACCATCGACAAGCTTAATACGATCCAAAGAAGAGCTGCCCGTTTTATCAACACAATTACTGTCATGTATATTTGAGGGTGCTGTAACAAACATGCTAGCTGACCCACAACTCCAATCACATTATAATAGAAGGGAGGAAACCAGCACGCTGACATTCGTGCACACAGCAGTGGACTGGATATTCCCGGCCATCTTCAGATAATCTACGCTAATCGCTCTCTAAAACGATCGAGTTCGAAAGTAAACAAAACATCTGGAGGGATACGATACTAGCGCCATAGGTGGCCCCGGGGTGGGCTGAAAGTTGCCGGGTGGACAAGGAGACGACTGACTTAGCCCGGCGTATGAGTCATTGAATAATTATCTCCGTACAAAACTAACAAAATTAGACACACCAACCTTGGGATTAATCCCTCCCAACGCCAAAAACTACAAAATACGGAAAAACTCGCATGCCCTAATATACAGTTCACGGTGCAATCAATTGTTAGGTCGCCTCGCATATAACAATTTTTTATCATTTTTTTTAAATAAATGTTTCTTACAATTTTTAGGACATACAATAAAAAACATCTATTACCATGCATGGAGCCCCACACATATATAGAAGCATATCTAAGAGTGTCGTCTGCTCATGTTTGTCTGTGGCTCTGTATGTGTGGAATTATAAAATTGTTAAAGAATACAAGAAAAAATTATTATAATTGTAAAAAATTGTTAGGCCAATGCATTCTCTTATATATGCGAGGCGACCTATGGTCTTATATATGAGAATGCATTGGCACAGGGTAACAAAATCCCGACTTACGACTGGATTTGATATGGCGGGTCACAATTACAACAATCAATCTGTATTATGTCAACCCTACCTTCCTAGTCACGGTGAATTTATAATGTATATCTACTATCCAACATTGAATGAAACGATAAAACACAAATGAAAATTCGAAACATTAACTTCCATAAAAGCCACGTTTTTACTGTTGTTCTCCCCAATACACATCACATACATGAATTCCCCAGCACTGTGGTTATATTATTTTTCAAACCCACATATAAACTGTATAAACTAATTATTACCCTGAGGCAATAATGTTTCATTTCCATTTATTAATATGATCCTACCCCGCATTCCATTCAACAAACCCATTCTATAAATTGTGATATTAAACGTTCGTTTAATAACATGCAATAGTTCCAGGTGATCTTTGACTTCCGGTTTGTCGTCTGTTTGCATTATGTACGTCTCAACATACTATGGCTTCAAATATTTTTCTAAGAAACTATAATGAATGTAGACTCGTCCCTGGCTCATATGTGAAACACTACGGCGCTATCGCTCTGTGACGTACCCTCACATAAGAGACCAGTACGGACTATCGCCATCTTTAAGTATATGACGTCATTTGCGTCATCGGTCCAAATATAACGACATAGAGACAACAGCAACACTGGGATACCCATCACAACACAATACGTTGCGAAATAATTTACATATTTAAAATATCTATTCACAAATACTAAGTAGGATATCAAAATATAATTTGTTATCGCCAGAGATCGGCAGAATCTAGTCAAATGTGGGTCTTTGAACACAACACACAAATCACTTCAGCCAATCAGCTTGCACTGTTCTAGTTTAGTCCCGGTCAGAATTCGGACCGGATATTCACACAATGGCGATAGTCCGTACCGGTCTATAATAACGAAGTCCAAAGCAGAGCGATGGCAAGGTTTATAGTCCGGGGACCAGTCAATAAAGAATGAAGAGTTTGAAAAGTTATGTAATTAAATATAGGCTATGAAATAGACCAACGATTATTTATTTATCTGGGACTATTTCTTTACGCGGACAAAAAACGAATAGTTAAGTGAAACGTCATCGCATGCCTTATAGGTGACGATGTTAGTTTCGCATCATTTTTGTTGATTTAGGTATGTTTTGTCGAGGTTTTGGATCATTTAATAAGTATAATCTACAACTCATCCAGTAAATTCCGCTATAAACTGGGGACTCGTTGTAGATCCCCGGTGTATGTAATGTACATATGTTACCTCATACATATATATATATATATACTGTATACTTTGTCCGAATTGTATCTCTGTAGATTGTAGTCTAATTGTGGACGAATGTTCCAGATATACCTGAAACATTCCTCGAATGAAACGTACTGAAGTACCCGGTATCTGCTTACACAATGGTCAATCTTTTGTTCAGTTGATCTGACCACAATGAGAGTGCCCTATGTTGACCTGCCAGATAGAGTCATATATATGCGAATATGTGAAGCCGCTCTGCTCTTCACGAGTGAAGTGAATTTCATGCATACAGGGAAATTAATATATTGTCATGGGTAATTCAGGTTTATCAAAATTTTTAGCGAACACGTGCGTGGCTGTACTTATATGTGAAATATGGTTAAAATCCGCTTTGCTCGTCACGAGTGAAGTGAATTCATGCAAACCGGGCGACATTAATATCTTGTCATGGGTAATTCAGGTTGAACTTGTATCAAAATGTTTAGTGAACATGCGCGTGGTTGCAGTAATTATTAAGTCTATGCCCGCACATCTAGAAAAAAATGGTGGGAAAGTTTGCGGTAATTATTCACAGATTGTCCTCTATAGTGAACCAGTTTTAGTGGTAGCTTTTGTAATTACAGAATATGTATTATGAGTTATAGCACAATATAATCCTGTCAGATATTGGAACGGTAGTGTCTGGAAAATGTGAGGCACATAATGTCCTACGGAATATCACACAACATACAGCAAATGATGGACTTGTGCATTTTGACGCAATTACTCACGCCTATTATAATAGGCATGTTACTATGAACAACACGCGAAGGCAATCGCTCAACTCAGCTGTCCTGAGACAGACTTGTTCTACCACGCACACATACATGTATGTGTCAATCCCTCAGTTACTTTGAGGAATCTTACTTCCGCTCTCTCCTGATGAGACCTTGCGGGTTCACCAATTTCTAAATTGGGTGACAAAATAGGTCGAAACACTAATAGGCAGTGTACAGTGCTACATAGAATGTCCCGTCCATAGATCGGTTGGGATGTTGGTATTTATCCAATTTTATATAAAAACTTGTGCATTTTACAAGTAGGTTGTCATTCACATTATAGCACACAAGAAACCTCTGCGTATAATTGCTCACACAACTGTATGGCCTATTTGCCAGCGTGTGAACTCACCATAATACGAACCTGAATTAATCATGTGAAACATCCGGGTAGCTATTGACATGTCTGACCACCACTAGTCCTCACTATACTAAACACCGACTGTACTCGATGTCCTCACTATAATAAACACTGAATCGACCCGATGTCCTCACTATACTAAACACTGACCAGACCCGATGTCATCACTATACTAAACACTGACCAGACCCGATGTCATCACTATACTAAACACTGACCAGACCCGATGGCATCACTATACAAAACACTGAATCGACCCGATGTCCTCACTATACTAAACACTGACCAGACCCGATGGCATCACTATAAT
Organism: Siphonodentalium dalli; assembly: GCA_032622095.1. Lineage (NCBI taxonomy): Eukaryota > Metazoa > Mollusca > Scaphopoda > Gadilida > Siphonodentaliidae > Siphonodentalium > Siphonodentalium dalli. Next base: position 15,725,394 of record CP136067.1, read on the forward strand.
AAACACTGACCAGACCCGATGGCATCACTATAATAAACACTGATCAGACCCGATGTCCTCACTATACTAAACACTGACCAGACCCGATGTCCTCACTATACTAAACACGGGCTAGTCATTGATTGGATGTTAAATCAGACGTTTAATCTTACATTAAAGAGGATTGGCGTGGCCCATGGTAACTTGCGCGGCATTAATCAATAATCCACAACCTTCAAATGGTGGGCTCCCGGTTTATCTTGCTTATATATTGTAGCGATTACTGAGCCTCACGTGTCCTCGGCGATAAGGCACGTATTCAGTCATGAGGAAGTCATGATACTAGTCCCATACAATCTGACATTGACTTTCTCAGCGCTCGCCAGCGCTAGATTTTTATAACAATATGTTTTTCAAAAGTAGGAAAATCGAATGTTGGTGAGATTGCGAGCGGTAAAGCTGAGATTTTCTTTACACGAAGCAAGCAGACGTCGAACAAGGACATTGGGCACTCCTTTGTGCACAAATACATATTAATTCACGTATAATAATAACGGTACGCCTACGTGTTTTGTGAATGTGGTATCTCAATGTTGTTTGCGACAAAGAAAAACGAGACAAAAAACTGCAAGGCTCAGTGATGACGTTGGCATCACACTCGGTCTCAATTATGGCATCAAAACACGTTTTATATAGAAAGGGCAGCTGAGTATGTGACCTGTAGAAAGGATGGTCGAGCTGTTTCTCAACAGTTAATCTTTAATTCTTAGTCCCATATTGGTCATGAACGATTCATTACAGCATACGTACCTTGAGAGTATAAAACCAAATTTGATCTCGTATTTACTTTAAATATGACTATTTATAATATTTACTTTAAATATGAGAATTTATTTAAATATATGAATATTTAAAGTATTTGAAACATTGGCATTTATTACTTGCCAATAGAAAACTATGAAGATTGTAGTAATTGGTGACCATAATTATCACAACATTTGTCATACACAACACATAACAGAGACACAGTTATTTTCACTTTGTTGTCTGTGAATATCAATATTTGGCCAATCAAAGTGTAACAATTGGGTACAACCAAATATCACACCTTGATTGGATTTAGTAAAATTCCACGCCACCCCGTTCCCAATATGATTTAACTTATGAATAATTAGTCAATCAAAGTTTACATTTGGACACAACCAAATATCACACCATGATTTGACTTAGTAATTTCCACCCACATAGGCCCCAATATGAATTAATTGAAATAACAACTTCCACGAAGGCTACGGTCCACACAGGCAAAAATGCACACAGACTATTTGTGTGAAATAAGAATAAATCTCCATTTAAATATGGAGAAGATAACTTAGCAGAATTTACACGCTACGTCCTAAAAATATTATGAATACCATGAACTGAACATCTTAGCATAAATTATTTGCTAAGACTATATGAATATGAATTAAGATGTGCACTATAAAATGTAAGACAACACTTAAAGTGTTTGATATTTTAACACTCTATTTGTGATTGTGAATAAGACACGAATTAGATCAATGATTGAGTTACCATTTTTCAATGGAACTAAGATATATATTGATGTGAGAATATGAAATAAGACACAAAGGCTGAAATAACACCAAGTAGAAAAGGTAAGTTTTTTCTCCGGATTCTGCCCTCCAATTAACTTTAAGTAACTTAATGACTTACTTTATTTATTACAAAAATATTTATTTGCTATGGCTGATAAATTTCTAAGTCATGCGCCACTTCAGGCTATGACAAAGATAAAGCTGAGTGCTCATTTCAAGTGGCTAAATAGTTAGGTACAACCTAAACGTATATCTTCAGGCTAGTATGGCATAAATGCCTAATTTTCCATAGAATAATATAACTATTAATTGCATCTTCTGGCCAAATTTCAGAGATAGTTGAATTAAATGGTTCTCAACTTCGAGGATCTAGCCACTTCAGGCATTGTCCTAACTAGGCTTCTTCAAGCAAACTCAGCTGAGCACATACCACTAAATTCAACATGCCACTTCAGGCTCTCACTGAAAATTCCCACCATGGAAGGATTCTGTCATATATGACAGTAATAGTGCATGGCTACTTACAGAACTTGCACAAATACAACCTAGATATCTCATAAATTAAGCCATTGAACAAATTAGTAATGAGCAACATCAAAAGCCATTTGAAAATAGTAAAAGAAGCACTATTGTTTTTAACCACTAAAAGTTAAATTACTTATTACAAAAGTTAGATATTACTTTAAGTAATTAAATAGCATTCAGTAATAACTTAGAAATAATTGCCTGAAACATAATAACTTACAAAACCCATGTTACCAAATATATTGGCCGGTTAATCGTTAACCCTCAATTAACAGCTCCGCAACCAGAATATGGTAGAAGAAATAGTGCCAATTACGTTTGCGCATAATTGGCGTAATAATCACAAGATATTTATGAAACATTTGTAATATTTTATAAATAAGTACATAATAATTCATAATTATGCATAATTGTGGTGGACACATTTTTATTTGAGTTGATGTTTAGTTTAGGCTGATTACGCAAAGATCTTTATACCAGCGTAGGACTAAGCAAGATGGCTGCGCCCATAATAAGCGAAAATGCCAAATTTTGAAATGAAAGTTTTGACAATAGATGCATAGTTAGCGCTTTAGTATAAATGACACTTTCCAAATATGAAGAGCACGATATAGTGAATAATCAAAGAGACTGTGGTAAGTGATGAACTAGTAATTTGTGACTTATCACATACGATGTGATGAAACATTTGTAAGGTGATACTTCTGAATACGATGAGAATGGTGTAGAATACACAATAGTTTGATGATATGAATATTATTGTTTGGCAGGCCTTTATAGTATACCCTAGGTCGCGTCGCTTCCGCGGCTTCGCCGCGGGAGAAAGGGCGCTATTATCAACAAAGAATTTGTGTTTGTTTGTATTTTAAGATAAAAATAAAAACAGTTGTCAAACACATATCTTACGAATTAAGTTCAGCTGGTGTTTTCCTTGGTTGATACTCATGACGTTAGCTTTCATCTGAGATTAGTGTGCCTGTCATTTGCAGAAAGAGGTCCCCGGATGGTGAATTTAGTGATGCTGTCCCGAATAGTAGGCTAGCATCACAAAATTCGCCCTATGGGGGACCTTATTATGTTAATGGAATATTCTCTAGAGTGTTTCTTTCTTATCAAATCTCTATATATACTTCTTCACATAGATTCCATTTATGTTTTAGTTTAGTTGTTCTATATCCCGAATTGCAGACGACACATTGCATAATTGATCACCCCAATGGGTGTACATAACAATATTCACCATTCAGCTTCAATCTCAGTCTTTGTCTTCCATAGCAGATGAGGTCATACAACATGAGGTCCCCACATGGTACATTTGGTGATAATAGCCCACTATGCGTGATAGCATCACTAAATTCACTCTGCCATGCTGAAAATTACAGGCACACTAAACTCCTGAACTGATGCCTTGATAAGTCAAGCTTGTAGTCACAACATCAATTATATATAATGCCTAGATATGTCTCAGAAATATTGAGCCACCAACGAATGTACATTTCCTGAGCACTAGGCTGTTTTGACTCAGATTCTATTCGCATGGCTCGAGCTGGAAACCATAGAAACGCTAGTGGAGCGTGACGAAGTCGCACTGGGTGTCATATCAAGCGTTGTTCCCTGTAGTGAACGCTTTGCAGACGTGCAAAATCCAAACATCCCATACAGCTGTTTGCGAAACTTTCTCCCACTGCGGAAATACATGTAAAAATTAACTGCGTTGTTATTATTTAACCCTTTACGCAACAAACCGGCCAAAAACGGCCAAATAAAGCTGCAACAGTCTAAATTATCTTGGGTCTGTCTCAATAAAACCAAACAAATATGGATATCATTGGAACCGGCTCATTGACCACATTGTGATGGTTATAGTTATGCCCTGTGCCAATGCATTATCTTATATATGCGAGTCGACCATAGGTCGCCTCGCATATATAAGAGAATGCATTGGCCTAAATTTTTTTAATTTTTAATGTGTTAAGCCAATGCATTCTCTTATATATGCGAGGCGACCTAAGGTCGACTCGCATATATAAGATAATGCATTGGCACAGGGCATAACCATCACAAATTAAATGCCTGCGTTGTTCATATCCGCGAAACAATTCAACAAGGAGTCAACCAAAAGCAACTTAGCGTACTGGTATTTCTGTTCAGGGTCCCACCGTTGTCGTATAATCGTGAATATTGCCAAAGGTGCCGCCAAAATCAAAAACGTAAAGCTGACCGACAGTAGCATGACAGTGGCCTGTCGGGAATTCGATCTCTCTTTTACATCCTTCAGACTATAACATTCATTTTCTGTTGCAGATTTTCACTTTGTCTCATTCCGAATATAATTGCAAAATTGCAAATGATTAAGATTAGAAAAGGAAGGAATGACGCAAAAATCGCATAAAGAAAAATTCCAACTCTTGTCCAGAACGTTTCGAAATCAGGATTGATCACGCAATGGGCACCACCGTCGTGTGTCATGGTCCACATCATATGAGAATTCAACCCCATGAGTACAACACAAACTGTAGTCGTTGCAATTGTAGTGTTCTTGTTCGTGCACCCTATAATGGCACGGAACGGAAACCAAACAACAAAGATACGTTCAATCGTCATTAAAACGACTAGTCAGATGGAAGACATTCCTATACCGGTTGCCATCCAGAATACAAATCCACACACGGTCGTATGCAGCATGTAGTAATGCACCATCAGTTCGGAGAATGTGTTTTTCGTAATCAGCTTGCAGGTATCGCTGATGACCAACACGGCTATGAGTAATGACAATGATTTCACTGGCTTCATGCGTAGAATAGTAATAAAGGCTAGTGTGTTGCCAAGGAAACCGATGACTAGAAGAACCTTTGGATATATTCGATTTATCACATTGGGTGCCTCCCGCTGCCAGTAGCTCTGTTCTTTTTGCGAGGGACACATATATAGTATGTTTGTGTACGTTATGTTCGGTTCTATGCGATAACCATCGGCTGTTGTCGTACCCGTGTTTGTAAATATCGTACCAGTGTTTTTGTTTATCGCCACAGTGTTTGCCATTATCGTAACAGCGTTTGTCATTGCCGTGTCAGTGTTTGTCGTTGTCGCAACAGTAGTTGTCGCGGAAGTGTTCAAATCCCAACTCCGTGATAATGTAAATATGCTATCAATAGTGTTGTTCTCAAATGAATCACCCTCAAAATTCATCTTCCCAACAACAAGTTCATGATATGCATTACGTATCTTCCCGCAAATGAACTCGAGGTTGGTCACTACAGCGGTGTAATTTGTGGGGATGTAATCAGCATCAAATTCGAGATCCTCAATACCGATGTTATTGACATAAATGGGTAATAAATATACACAGATGTGTTTTCAGTTACATTCGCGTCCGTTATAGCTGATTTAGGAAACAAACTAAGGGACATCACAAGCCAAATTGTTGTCCCGACCATTTTCTTCCTTCAGTGGAAACCTGGAATAAAAGACACTCGCATATAATGATCAAGTTTCATACATGGCTAAATATCTTGATACTCATCAGAATCTGCATTTTCCCTTAAGAATTGTATTTCCTTACTTATGCTTACTCCCTTCATTATATTAATTGTAGTCACTCGTCAGTTGAGTATCTTTATTAACCGAAACAATAAATTAAAATGACATATATAACGTGATATAAATCTTCAAGTCAGTATCCATTGTATCATGATTTCAATTACAATTTCCCGATCGCCTGTTTGGAGCCTTTTGATGCCAGTTTATATATGTAAGAGTGGAAGCGTGAGGAGTGTGTGCTTGGATGTATGCATCAGACGAATGTTATATACTGTGTCCAACATGTGTAACCAAAGAAGACCAATTAATGATGACGATATATATATTCCAGGACCAAGCCCAACAGCTTCCGATAAAAGGGTGTCTCAATCTGAGTCTAGTATTTATATCAGTAATTTGGCAGTAGGCCCAAAATACTACTAAATTATTAATAATACTATGAATGAAATCGAGACTGTCAGATCTTTTGTCCAACAACAGTATACCCAGTTGGCATTATAATAGCGATATAATACCGGAAAATACCTGGAGTTTATCCCTCGAAAACGCTAAAATGTTATGTGTGCCTATAACTTTTAAGAATAAACTCCCCGAACCACATAGTCTCATCTCACTCATTTCCTTTTCGAAAGCAATGCATAAACATAATGATATTTTTTAAATATAAAATTAATACAAAATCATAAGAAATATAGAATTTAAAGATTAGCAGAAATTTCATAAAATTTATTTGATCTATATCTATATATCTCTTTATATTTGAGGTGATGAGTTTGACGATGATGAACTTGTTCAACTTACCAAACTCAATTTTTAACGATAAGCCGTGAGAGCGATGTTAATTGAACATATTTGTACAGATTACAAAGTTAATCGCTAATGTGGTCAAATTATAACTTTGAAGCATTGACATAATACATAATGTTTACAAATAGTAATAAATAAATTGCAGGATAGGATAGGATAATGTCATTCACAATACACACATGGAAATTACAAATACAAATATATATAGTAGATTAAATATATATGTATATTGTCAGGAGTGACATAGTCATTCCTGTCACCCCAAGGGATACAGAACACTATTTTTGCCATTTATGGATCCATCTCATATTATATCCAACAGAATGTATGCCACAAATGAATAAATATGAGCCATGGGCGAGTGCAAAATACACTCATGTGCTCTACATTATAGAACAATGTGATGAACATATGAATTTTGACAAAAATGAGATGGCCTCATAAATGGCCGGATTTGGTGTTATGTACCCCTATAATCTCTTTACTTTTGTATAAACATGTGCGTGTGATACTATCACCTCTGTATAAACAGACACGCTATGATGAGTGGTCAGTGATTGATGATCCGCATGAATCCTCTGCGTTCGATTTGTTGTGAAAACAGGTTTGTAAAATAAAGATGGTATATAGATTTCTTAAGATTGTTAAGATCGAAAATGGTTGTAAGAAAGGCAACAGACAGCTAGTATCCAGTGACGGCTATATGCTTTGTGTACAGACGGACCCAGAAGAAGATATGCATTTTGTCAGTATTTTAATTTATTCTATTTTAATTTATTTAAATAAAGAAAATTATACCTAATTTTAAAATTTTAATTTAATTTTAATTGAGGTCCGTATGAGTCGGAGGTCCGTAAAAGCCAAGTGCCGTATCAGCCAGGGTCCGTAAGAGCCAAGTTCCGTATCAGCCGGCATTCACCGGAGAGAGTCATATATATGTAAATATGTGAACTATTGTTAAAGGCCGCTTTGCTCTATTGAAATGAGTGGAGTGAATTCCATCGTAATTCAGGTTGAGTTTCTAAAGAAATATTTAGCGAACACGCGCGTCGATGTACTTATTGCTAAGTCTATGTTCATACAACTGGAAAACAATTGCTAGGAAAGTTTGCCGAAATGTTTCGCATATGTTCACAATTACATAATATGTATTATTATATAAGTTATAGCACAATATATTCTTGTCAGATATTGAATCGATAGTTACGGGCAAATATCAGACACATACTATCCCTAAGAATATCACACAACATACAGCAACGATGGACTTGTGCATTGTATAAGTAGTTTTTACAATAAGATTATAGCATACTACAACCCTCCACGTATGTTGTAAAAATATAGAGATCCAGGGGGCTGTGAACACCACAGAATATAAGGGTAAACCTGTCTTCGGTAATATGGAAAAGGTGTTCATTATCTAGGTACACATTCCGAAGCGCCACTTGGACAATTTCATAGTCAGTTAAATGAAAAACAGGAGCATAATAGAAGTATGCCTGATGTTTTGAATTTTGGAAAATATAGGTATACATATGACAGAGTATGCGTACCAGTATCGTAGAATCACGCACTATCATAAATGAATAGTTATACTAGAACAGATAACAATAATTTAATCTGAAAAAATGTAGAGATGCGTGACGTGTAGAGTGCTTGAACCGGGTTTCGCTTAACCACCGTCTTGAAAATATGCATGAGCTAAGTTCTACCTGCATTTCAATGCCACTCGTGGTTCGCCCACCATTGTACCACTATAAGTCCTACACCACACATCTCGGATATACCGCACGGCAAATAGAGTGTCACATTGGGGGCGACTTACCCCTCAAAGTGGGGTGGTATGCCATTTCCACCCTGGCTCACACGGGGATATAATTGTATGATGATATAATAATACGTTTTATAATCGAACACTGTGGTATTTGGGGAAAAGGTTAGTGCCAGGCGATCAAAGTACATTGTTATCCTTCATCCCATTTTCCTCTCGTCTGATATGCTGAGAGTGCGTCACATGGCGGGCCGCAAATCACTTGTTACCCTCGAGGGTAACATATCGGCAGTTGTTGACCGCTCAGCGGTTACCAGTAAACATAGAACTGCGAAGAACTCAACATGCACAGTTCTCTCACAGCTCTCTAATAAATTCCGAAAACACTGTTTTTATAAAACCCACTGTTTCGTAACAACCGCGAACAGTGGTGTTTGCTAATTTGCATAATTGTGTTTGTTTTTATTTGCAACTAAAGCACGCAATGTATAAATGGTGTTATCATAGACACAAATCCGTTATAAGGTGTAATGTTCCTATGGGAACTTTTTATATCAATAATAAAGACCGTGGAACAAATAGATAAACCTTATTATGCAGTTGGTATGTGCTGCAGACAATTGCGCATACGATGTACATACGTTCCAAATACGTTTATGTACTAAGCTCTAAAGATCAAACAGCCACTCTTTACTGTTCATCAATTGACTATTTTTTTTCGGCAATACATTCCTCAGACTTCAGAAGAATACCCTTACTCTCTGCAAACTACTGTGTAGGTAGAATGCCATTGGCACTGGACACATGGTGTGTACCTCCAATATCTATACAGTATTGTATACATGTGTATACACATGTTGTGTATGTTTTTCTATATTTACACATATATGTGTAAACACTTGAACCTATATGTGTATCGAGTACAGGTATTGGCCAGGCATGCGCACTGATAAAACTCCATCTGCACGCGTTGTATCATGTAAGACATATTGGTTTGTTGGTGTTGATCACAGTTTCGACTCCAATAAGGACCAAGACTACTGAATTTGAGCCGTTATACAAGAATATTTTTAGTAAAGGTGAGAATATTTATGCAAACATACGAAGAACGTAATTAGATACTTCGTACAGAATGTTGATTGAAGGTAAATTCGACGAAACAGTAGGCTAATGCTAATTCGGGAATTTACACTCGACTCATCATCAATTGGTAATGTTATTTTATACTAGTTGGAACTAATAACTATCCAAATTTCAAAAGTTATTTAGTCTAGTATGGAAGCCGGAATCCGGTAAATGTATCGAACAAATGTGTCCGGAAATTACCTTTCCCTGCGACCGGAAACCTTGACCTTTCTATTTCTGCCGTAAAAATTCGCATAATTTCGTGTTCGATAACACGTATACTGCACTTTCTGCAGTACTATTCCTTAAATTATACTCAGTTCTCAACAATGTGAAGTTTGCTTACATATTAATTTTTCTAAATGAAAAAAACTCCAACAGGCTGTCACTCACTGACTGTGTAAAGTGTGTTCACTGGCAACCTGCACGCACAGCCACAGGCATTCTGAAACTTTCACTGAAAGTTCTGTCGAGTTCTGAACAGTGAGTGATAAATAGTTAAAATACATTTATATTATTTATTAATATCTGCCTATAAGTGAACATTCAGACGACCATGATACAATCGTATATGATAGCTGACTGACGTAAGTGGAGGAATCGTGGCCCGATGAGATCATGATTGCGATGTTGACATCATGTTGTCGTACATGATGATATCGAACTAGTACTCGAACCCGCTGGACTTTCAGACAAAACAATTGGCACCACGTTGTATTTGACGTTCGGCCGCGGAGTCGAAGAGTGTGTAACTGTAGCAGTTGAGCACTGCAGCTGAACGGCAAGTGAACCGCGGCCGAACGGCAAGTACACCACAGCCGAACGGCAAGTATATACACTGCGGCCGAATGGCAAGGCACCATGGCCGAAAGGCAACTACAATGGGGCCGAATGGCATGTACAACATGGTTATACAAAGTTTGTATCGTCTTTTTTCAGTTTAATGAACGTACACCGTGGCAACTACATGTACACCATGGCCGAATGGCAAGTACACTGCGGCTAGGGTCCTGCGAATTGGATATTTTGATCGAATCGAATTCACGAAATCGAATCGAATATAGAATCGAATATCGAATCGAATCATATATGTGTGTTGCTTCTCAATTAGGCATGTTTTGTTAACGATTTGTGAAACGTTCTATGAACTACATGCATGAAGTTTCATCACAACTTATGTGGCGATGAACCGCCGTTTGAGATACTATTAACTTCGATTTATAATTGTCGAGAAAAAAAAACAAATTAAAACGTCCATGCTGCCATCACAACAATTAATATATTGCCACTAAACGGAAAATTTATATAGTCTGCATGTACATGTACATGCAAAATTGCAATTCGGCATTCGGAAACACTCGTTATAAACTTGAAGACGCAACAACAGTCGCAGGGTAGATGATTCCATAGATGGGTAGTTGTCCCAGATGCTTGCGTTTTATACACCATGTTGCATTCATCACACGTGTAAGTCCCTGCACTGCCTGAAGCTTTATCATGTTTAAAGTACGTACTCAATCCAAACAGATGGTCCCCATCTCAACAGATTCCAACAACAACAATCCGATCAGAGGGTCCTATATTCAGCCTTCATAATTGGCTACGGCAATCGGCAATGCCAAAGCCATTTGCTGAAGCAAACTAGGCCACGGTAAATGGTTGCCGTAGCAGATTGCCGAAGCCAGATAATCTGAATTAAAAGGGCTGTATATTACTATTTCTTTGGCTTTGGGGGTAAAAAATATTTGATTCGAGTCGAGGAACCCATCAAACAAAGCTCATAGTTATTAGATATTGATTTTTGAAATGTGTTATTTACTCGAGATGAGTACTAATAATTTTTGAAATTTGTTATTTACTCGAGATGAGTACTAATAATTGCCTTCAACTGCCATAATCTGCTCGGGATGTGTACACCAAAATCTATTCAAACAGACAAGGATGGATAACTCTAAAATCAAGTGGTAATAATAATGCAATTTTGACTGAGTTCTGGGCCAGAAAGTATTCCCGATAATGAAAAATAATAGATTTCTAAAATCGATATCTAACAAATCTGAGCTTTGACGGGTGACTTCCTCGACTCGAATCAAATATTTTTGACCCCCTCCCCCCCCCCCCCGCCGAAGCCATTGAAATAGTAATTGAGAGGAGTTTTATCGGATTGAGTACCTTTAAAATAAACATGAATGACTGTCGACATTTTGTCCAGTGTAAAGAAAGCTCCGAAACTGAAAGACAACTTCAAAAGAAAACACCGCCAAAATGCTCTTTTCAAAACCGGGAACACGTGTTGTTTACAGTCTCAACGATATTACATAACGCGGAATCTGAGACGGATAGACGATGGATAACGCTATCGGTTGCTCAGTCTCATAGCAACCGATAGCTACTCGCGTCGTCGGTCCATCGGCAATCTCCGAGCTGTTGCTACCATTTTAAAGCTATAATTCCCGTCGTATTTAGTCGTCCTATAGTGGCTAATTGCTGGCTATAATTATATTTAATAGTATCCGAACATCCGCGATGTAGAATAAGAATTATTAGGTGTATATATACATAATTTTCTGGAATTAAATGCCACAAAAACAGCTAAGATCGACATGTGTACTTGTCCGTAAACAGCTTACGTTTCCGTCAAAGTATATTCGAAAGTTGGCAATTTCGACTCGAATCGAATTTGACTTTCGAATCGAATCTCGAATCGAATATCGAATATTCGCAGGAGCCTAACTGCGGCCCAACTGTAGTTAGTAGGTGGAGCATCGGTGTAGAAGGTTTTGCATTTTGGCCGCGGTGGCAACGCTAACCACACCACGGTTAAGTAGTGGAGACTTGTTTTGACAAGCTGAGTGGGTTGTTTGTATAGCATGTGATTGACTACCCTGCGATCTTTCCAGCCAAATTTGTTATGTATACACGACTGCGATTACGTCACAAGTGGATACGACACAATTTTGAATCTAAAATCAAACGGTGCTTGATATTATTTCTTGACTTGTGATTTTGACGTGAGAATGCGCAGTCTAACTATCGGATACTTCCTACGACGAAAATCCTTCCACTTATGATTGAATCGTGGTTGTCTGAAATCTCACTAAGTAGATAATATTATTTCATTTCCAATTTCCAACAACACCTAATTTCGAATTAATGGAATATGCACAAGTCATCAAAAGCCAAAATTAGTTTTTGCACCTTTTATAGCTCGAACAAGTTATTACAGACCACAGTTGTTGGAAACTTGTGTCGAAACCTCGAAAGAATAAATATCTCCACCTCTACTAGTACTTATAATACTGTCAATAGCAAGCCCACGGGTAGCCATGGGGCTTCGTACCCTTTGAACGAACTGCCCTTTTTACTGCAAGTGCCCGGTGGTGGTGATTGCCATTCAGGTGAACATGTCATGTGCAGCATTTGCTGTGTGGCAATTACCGACAGGGACCTCTCTTCGAACGAACGATGTATATACGTACCAGTATATAAATATAGTCACATGTACTTAATGCAGACTTAGTCTCGACAGAGACTGGTGCACACAAATTCAATAAATACAAATGTATAGACTGCCAACCCATGTCGGTATAAAGCTGCTATTACAGACATGCGGCTGATGCATGAGGCTACATGTAGATGGGTTTTTATATATAGGCACAACGTTTCAAATCATATATATTATATAAATCACTGGGTTTGTGGCTGATGCAGTTACGCACATATTTAAATCGAATGGGTTTAACTGCATCAGCCACAACCTCAGTTGTCGCATGCGTCAGTCGCAGGTCTGTGAAAACAGGAATTCAACTTGCATAAAGTAGCCTGACAGAATCGCTGGATATAAAGACCAATGTATACAGCAAAAGGGTATCGTGTAAACTATATCCTTCGAATGTCCGGCGAATATCATATTAGCCTATAACCGGGGCAGAGACTGGTAATGCTACAATTAACCTATGTCCATCAACCGTGGTCAAAATGTTCAACTGTTCTAAACCTCGTTGAATTCCAGACATGTACTAGTACATTTATAGTCGGAAATTTCACAAGAAACAATAGGTTGAAATCTTTTTGTAGATTGATTATCAAACAATCTATTAGTGTGGAATAATTTGTGTTAGACCAACATATCAGGTCTGATGTTTCTAAAACCTTGAGGCTACTCAATAGATGCTATAGGATTTTGCAATTTGTATGTTCAAATTTCAAATGTTCTCACACGGCCCAGTGAATTCTGTGTCACCGATCACTCAAGGATGGAGTTGTATTAATAATAATAACATGCATGAGCGTTATGTTTTATTAACAGCCCTTGGACCTATTTGTGGTCCTTGACTGTCAGGACATTATTTAATGCCCTCCAAAATTATTATTATACCCCCCCCCCCCCTGCAAGTTGTGGGGGGTTATACTGGAAACATCTTAGCCCTCCTTCTGTCCATGGACACACATTTGTGCAGAGTATTTCTCAGTCATTTTTAATCATTTTCCATGAAACTTGGCACAGACAGCAACCACAATGATAACCTGTGCACCTGTGATTATGAAGTCTGTCCAATTGTTTTTAGTTATCCCCCTTTTTGACTTAAAGGTACTCAATCCGATCAGAGGGTCCCCATCGCAACAGATTCCAACAACAACAAAATTTCATCAAAGGTCACTTTAGTTATCAGAATCAAATAATTATCCAAAAATAATGCTAACGACTGTGAACTATCGTATATAATTGCCCAAAATCTGTTGTATAGCAACATTTTGTTCAATGGAATTTAGTATCGAGAGTATGTCGGTCGGCTTTTTCGGGAAACTTCTGTGACAGAAAGTATTCCTGATAATGAAAAATAATAGATTTCTAAAATCGATATCTAATAAATCTGAGCTTTAATGGGTGCCTTCCTCGACTCGAATCAAATATTGTTTACCCCTGAAGCCAGCGAAGCCATTGAAATAGTAATTGAGAGGAGTTTTATCTGATTGAGTACCTTTAAGAAATGTTTTAATATATTATACAGGGGTATTACTTTGAGCTTTTGTTCCTATAATTTTTGGTCAATTGTTTCAAAACTTTCAGACATTTAGTAACATGGGAAACTGCATTATTCCTACATTTTTGTTAAATTTTTTTAAATGGCACAGATATTTATTACCATGGGAATCTGTGCACCTGCGCTTTTAAAGTCGGCCAGAGTGCACTTGCACTTTACTTGCTACCAAAGCTCATATACAGAGAATACTCTTTTTTATTTTATCTTCTTTTTTTCCCGTTTCATGCAGAACATAACTCAACATTTGAGTTGAGTTGCTATGGATGCTTGCGACAAAAATGGCCAAGATAAGTTCATCATAAGTTATTGTCGTTAAAGAGACTGTTCAGCAGACATTCTACTAGTACTTATGTTCCAATTCACAATTTTAACTGGCTCCAACTTGATTGGTTTGGTTTATTAGGGTTTATCGTCATTCTAGCCGCAAGGCCACACATGATGTTGTCAATTTTACTGGTGGAGGAAAGACCACGCAGAGGCTTGATTTCACCAATAAATCGTCCCACTGCGTGTAGAAACCACCAACCCCCAGAAAGCAACTGACAAAACTTGCCCAGATACATGATTCCAGTCACCCTTCCTATGACGGGGTTCGAACCAGCGTCGTCAGCGCTGGACGGACTGTGACGGTGTAATTTACCTGGCACTCTACCGATTCGACCACCGGAGGCTCCTGCTCCAACTTGAAAACAAATTGGACTTCTTGTCTGATATAATACAACATGTGTTGGATATTTTAGGAGGTGGGTGTGGGGAAGGGTGGCTTTATACATTTCAAATTCAAGGTGCATCCCTCCCAATGGAGACGCTCCATCCACGTCCCTGATGAATGTTGGTGAAGTACATGTGTGATTTTATAGCCCTGGAAATTATTGCTGTGGCCAATTTTCAGATTTCAAATGTATGTATACAATTGCAATTAAATAACTAGTCTGAGTAATAGCTTTTTCTAATGAAAACAATATTGTAATAAGTGTTTACTAATTTTTGCAGATAACCTCAGCTTATCGTAAGAATGAGTGATGTGATCCTCTGAATTTGCTGCAAGACAACTTCGCCATAATTCTGGAATTTGTGAGAGGACAAAACATTTCCAATGGCAGTCTGTGTCTGTGAGTAAAACATAATGATGTTACTTTGCATTTCAACTAATCTTTTAATTTTGCGGGGCATTGGGGCTACATGATCGGACTCACATGTATCACAACCTACATGCACATGTACAGTCGGTCAGGATGCTGAAATCAATCATCCAGATGAACTACTCTCATAATGAGGCGGTGCTTACGACTCTACGGCAATGCCATCGATGTGTGCTTCTTACGGAACACTCATTTTAGCACTGCGAAGCTCAATAGGGATATTATATAGATATATTCTTCGCTGATGTTGAATCAAATATGAATCATATACTCATGCAGCAGCATGTTTAATTGAATATGATTTTTTTAATATTTGCAGGATCCTAAAATTAAGTTACCCCTAGTGTCATCGAGAATCTTTTATCAAATGAGTTGCAGAAGGTGCATGGATATATTTTGCGACAGCAAAACTTGAGCAGAATGTAATTATGCACTGTCCACCATGATTTTGATAAAATATTTGAGATTATGGTACAAGTTGTGTTCTGTATTTATTCTACACCATTGTGTCAATCCATCAGTCAGCTACCTTTATTGTGATTTAAGTCTGATGGATAACCGGTTATGATCGGGACATCACCTGAAGCTGATTGTTGACATACTAAATGTACCTATAATAGCGGTTTGTCACCTTTCTTGGTGACAACATCAACAACAAATAGTTCCGGCTTCTATTCCACTAGAGGCATACAATAATAGGTATTCAATGGTGAGATTTGGTTGAATAGTCAATAGGTGTGGAATAAAGCTTTATTTTATTTTACTTCTAATTACACAGCTGCAATATTTTGGTCTATTTCGTAAATTCAGTTACATTGTTGGTATAATTTTTCAGCTTGTCCACGATAGTGCAATTGACAGGGCACGAGGATCTTCGGATTGACTCCAAGCCACCTATCCCATGTCAATGACATGAAGATCTTTCAAAAACTGAGAATGAAAGTATCATATTGATAAAAAAAATTGTGAAAACACAGCATTGTCAGAAAAATGTTACCCAGAATAAAATCCCGAGGAATGTGCTATTAGATATACATCCAGTACACTTAATTGATCGAACATCACCCATAGTTGGCATTGTCATTTGCCTGTAAAATAAATTGGCAATTAAACAATTATATTGAACCGGAAAAGTTAGATAAATAATGAGTTAAACTTTTCTTGCCCATTTCATTGTCATTGCAAATTTATTATACCAGTACATGTAAATGCCAATGTAATATGAGGTCCATTCAGCATATATAACATATGATAGCATGTTTTTCATGAATTGTTTTGGCTAATCAAAAAAAAGAAGTAATAATTATGGCTTTCGATATCAAACATTCTTACTGTGATGGCCTAAATTCAGTGGCCTCAACCATGCGATTCTGATTCGACATTACAGTTGCTACATCACCCAAAAATGTCCAATATTTGCAAAAAGAATGCATGTAAATTTATTACACATAAAGTGTATAGATTAGTTGTTACACAGTGTGTGTACCAAATATGCACAATACTGGGTACTATATACTACAAAATTGTGTAGGTTGTTACACAGATGTGTATAAATAAAGTACACACTACTGTGTACTATGTACACAAATGTGTATAAATAAAGTACACACTAACTGTGTATTATCTGTGTACTAACTGTGTAGTAACTGTCTACCAACTGTTTACTACACACAAGTGTATAGCGACTACACATACATGTGTGTATAGAGCTACACATATTGTGTGTACCAAAAATTGCTCTATACACATACATGTGTGTATAGAGCTACACATATTGTGTGTACCAAAATTGCTCTACAGTTTCTACACATAATTGTTGGAGAGCAGATGTTACACATATATGTGTACAAAGTGTGTAGCGTTTCTACACAGTGTTTTTTAGAGAGTATGTTGCGTAACAATATGTAACAGTTGTCAATTTCTTTTTGCACCACTACAACGTGTTAGTTTCACATTTTAGAGTTCTGGAAATTAACACGTCTGCCTGCGTCTTTTAATACGCTCATTTGAAACGAAACCGAACATTTCGCTGCATGGCTACTCAACTTCGAAATTGCTTTACTCCTCTTTCCGTAAACCGACTCCTATCATGCGAACAGCAAACTGACCGGAGAATAGCTGCGCAAATGGCGGGGCTGTTAATTGATCCAGAATATGAATGTTTTATTTTCTAAATAGCGAGGATTCCAACATAAAATTAACTTTTCGAACTGGATTAAAGAATATATGCGCAGATTTATGCCTACCATTAAGGAGGTTCGTGTGTACTCCTTTGTCAGATAACAAAACAGTTGTCACCCTAGCGGCCCTCGGGTAACATTCCAGGTCTCGAGCGGGCGACAAATCCCCGTGTCTGACTCAATCGCGGGCGACAACTGTATATTGTTCCATTGGATATTCGGGACATGACAACTGTCGATGAGTTCACAATCGATGAGTTCACAATCGGCGTCCATGCTCGAATATCCTAATATGCAATGAAACAGAGTGCGTCTATTGCCTACTTATAGCATGTATCTCCATTGAAATTCATTACAACAAAACAATTGAAAGAATATGTACGAAAACATTTTAACGACATTACAATTACCTGCCATGCAGTGAGATATATTGTTTGAGATTATCAGAACACTATGTACATTCCATAGGTTTACTCTGAACAGCACTCGAACATCTTCCTGGCAATGGTAGCTATGGTATATGTGAGAGCGATTGACTCGATGATGCGGCTCCTGGCTACGCTGTGATGTATTTTTAGATCATCGGCATGCCATGGTGCTCCAGTTAAAATGTGTTATCAGATCAGAAGGTAAACGGAAGTTTGTAGTTTTCGACCAATCAGAATGACTGTTTATGAGAAAACTATTGAACGTGAATTACAATCTAATATACACCACAAATATCGCCGAAATGAACCATATACACATACATATATATACCACCTCATACTTCGCAGAAATGAACCAGATGCACACGCATATATATATATATATATATATATATATATATATATACCAATACATACACAGCAAATATCGCAAAAAAAAACAAATACACAAGCAAATATGCCACCACACATTTGCGTAGTTCTACATCTCAATCTAATATACGCAGCAAACATCTCAGAAATGAACCAGATGCACAAGCATATATACCCGCGTGGGTTATTGACGTCTGTATTTTGAAGGCATTGATCGAAAAGTTGGCTAGCAATCCACTCGGTCTCGGCCAGCATTCCACTCGGTCTCGACCAGCATTCCACTCTGTCTCGGCCAGCATTCCACTCGGTCTCGGCCAGCATTCCACTCGGTCTCGGCCAGCATTCCACTCGGTCTCGGCCAGTGTTCACGCTGGGCATCTATTGGCCAAATTAAATTGTCATGTTCTGTTTTCACAATGAATGCATATATATGTTTTATTTAACACCTAACATTCCCTATAATTATGTCCGTTCTAGACTGCATTAATCCCGCAATTGTAACTTAACAATATACGACCACCCACCATCTACCATTCAGCGTTATACCCGACAAATGATTCGTTAGTGGTAATCCTTATTACTATCATATTTCATTTGGTTGCCCATTAGTTGATAGTGCACTGCATTGAGTGCCTTTTGTTACCCATTAGCAAATGATCATAATATACATTTGATTTTCATGTCGTTCCCGTTACACAAACAATATGGATTTTTGAATTAGATTTCAAAGTTTGGGGGGTAAAACTTTGACCAATAGCTTGATCAAATGAAATTTTGGCCTATGACAGCGTGGACCCTGGTCTCGGTCATGATGTGTTTGGTTTGCATTTTGTATTTGCCCTGCGAATAGCGCTTATGCATCATTAAACCCCTGTCACAGTCAGGCCGGCGCTTGCATTGCGATGAAAAGGTACCAAAATATGAGTAACACGCAGGAGGAGCGCGGAAAACTGTCCAAAATTATCAAACTTTTAAAACAAAGTATGTCCCTATTGCGTTGCTACTTTGTCAAGTCTCACGCTCTCACGCTCTCACTGTGCTTTATCTAGTTCTTAGTGCGTCCAAGTCGCTGTCATTGTGTTGCTAGTACGTTCTCAATGAGTTTGCAAAACGTTCTCTGTGTGGACACGGAGAGTAGAAATAGCGCCTCCTGCGTGCTCCAGTATTAGGGTCTATGTATGTTGCACACGCGCGTGCGATTAATCATCGCAGCGTTGTCTAAAGCTAGCCACACATACTTGCGTATGCGTATGGTGCGTTGCGTTATTTTTATCGCATGCGATTGTCGGATGGAAAATCAAATAGAAATGCACTGGCACCCACACATGCATGCGGTTCCGATGCGAAACTATTCTGACGCTCCGAATGCCTCCGATTTTTATCGGACCGAAAATACTCGTATTTTCCATCCGATAGAAATCGTCGCTCCGTTTGCGTTCGCAGCGGAATTCCCAATTATTTATGACGTCATCCTGGAAAGCCGCGATTTTTCAAAGTAATAAAATATGCCGCGAATTAGATCTACTCCCATAACACCACAAGAAGTGGAAGCTTTGTGCCTTTCTAGTTAAACTCGGGTATATATGTATGTGTGACAGCATGTGGACTATCACGACAGCCAGAAATAATTTAATGCGTGGCAGGATATTTACGAGAAGATCAGGGGGGGGGGGTCTGCAAAAAAAAAATCAGTATATAGGGCCGGGGTGTGTGGGTGGTCCAGAGGCCGAAACAATCGTGCTTGTAAAATTTTTTCCAAAATGTTTTTTTTTTTCAAACAATTTACAAGTACTGACCATGTAATGTTTGTTGTAAGCATGTTAGTACCATGTTTGTTGGTATAGGGCTATATAGGCAGCTATAGAGACTCTTTAGTCTCAGATTTGGCAACATTCTGGATTTCACAGGATCCCGGCCCACTTCACAGTGGACCACCGTAAAACTTATGATCAACGGAAGAAATATTTAGTAACAAAATTAATATATTACCCAGTTGTATTACCTGAATAAAAGTAATAAAATAAAAAATCTGTATCACAAATTGGATACTACATGATGAATACTCAATGAAGACTAGATATCATTAACCTGATTGTTGCATAACATGAAATTGAAAAGGGTATCTCATAAATTTCTAATGTCTGAAATACTGTCTTGTTCTGGCATGTAATCACATTAATTCCTTCTGGTTATTTTTCATCTTGAATGATTGCAAGTAATGTTAATTTGCAACACTTATCCAAGTAAAACTGAATTGGTTATGAATGACCGTTACTGTTTAGTGCTCAGACAATCCCAACCGAAGGTGACGCTATTCTTATTGAATTTCAGAACTTCATCTTGGAGCTTTACTGCTCAACAAGACTAAACTAAAATACTAATTGTATACTGTTATCGCTTACAAATATATGAACTGAAATAATGTGATGCATTCAGATGCATTAAGAAATGACATTCTTCAATGTCTTCAAAGTTAAAGTAAAATCAAGAATAAAATCTGATGAGACTATACTGCAGACTCTAGTGCACAAATGGTTGAGTTATAATAATGCAAAATGTGTTTACGGATGGAACAAGGCCGGTAACTCATTGGTATTCATTGACAGGGGAAACCTGTGATATGCAGTAATACACGTATGTGCATACATCCTTTCTCTATCATTCTGGTCTATCACCACACCAAACCACATCAAAATTCGACAACCGACACTTCAACTTATATTGCAAAAACATTGTACGGACTGAATTTCAAAAAGTCGAACAGGGCCCATAACTCTGGTAGGCATTGGTGCTCACAACCCGTGATATTATGCACATTCGTTCCCCATTTCTGGTCCTTCCCCATGCCATAGAGCATCAACATATAACAACCGACTCTTGAGTTATAATGCAAAATGTTTGTACGGACGGACGCACGGATGGCTCGAGACATCAACGATATACCCGCCGACTAATATCGGGGGTATAATAACCATATATCTATGTGTATACCTAACCCAAAACAATTCCCCTCTCCAACCCCACCCCGGTGGATAAGAATAGAGAGTTCTTTGGTCATGCACAAATAATTGTGGAACCCCTGACCTGTTTACCACAATTTACACTGATCAGTGTTCTCTGTCAGACACAACACACTCGATATATTAATTAAGGCTATAATGGGGTCTAGGGCGATTTGTTACATAAAGTGTACCTACACTATATGCTTTATTATTGTTGTTAGATACTGAAAACACCAGGAAACACCTGGAAATAGTTTATTTTTCGTTTTTCTGATCTGTGTTTACCAATTAAGCATGTTATTGCTTGAGTATTAATTTTACACAGCAAGAGTTTACACACAAAATGGATAGTGGAATGGGATTGAAAGGCAGTTCACCCAATTATTGAAGAACGGCTAAAAAAGCTATGAAATTTTAATAAAAACATGAGAAAGGGGGGTGAGTCCCCAAAAATTGGAGGAAAAAAATTGCAAAAATGGGGTGGTGGGTCCCCCGGGGTCGGAAAAAACTTTTTGGGCCCTATATGTGCAATTTTTTTCCAGACCCCCCCCCCCTCCCCCCTGAGAAGATCGTTTATTTCTTAACCTCCTATGGTAATGATACACAGCAACAATCACTAACAATTCCTCCTCCTGTAAATCCATGGTGAAGTGACTGAAACGATCACTATCGGACAACGTTCGCATGACCCCAACGGAACGCTAACGCAAACATGTGTGGGTACTTTCGCACGACGAACGGATCCGATGAACGGATCCGATTATTTTCGCTAACGCATACGCAAGCATGTGTGGCTAGCTTAAGGTGCGTGTTAACATAACGCAGAGCGATTCGTGATCAATTACCTTCATCAAACAATCACGTCCTAATCGTGACCAATCATCTTCTGCAATCAACCTCGTCATCGCGATAGCCGTTACAGAGAATGGCATGGTTCACTATGTCACATATAATATCCGGGTACAGTCACTCTCATAACTGATGAGCGATAAAATAATAAATGAAGTACGGAAAGGAAATGGCTTGAAAAGAAGTTTCCAACGTATAGCTGGCATCGGTGATAATTTCTGTAGAATTCAATTGAATTATATTACCAGTCAGTCTCGCGCAAAACTGTACCCAGGATTGTAAATATATAGATTGATAGTATCGTGCCGTTTAGCATGTGTGATCACTGATGATAAGCCGCCAATGAAGTTCAAATTGAAATCAATCGCTCATGCGAACAGCGTCCTGGCGACAGAATTCGACCTGAAACGACGCGTGTGTGACTCTTAAGGTCGAATTTTGAGTCCCGTCGCTTATTCTATTTTAATGGCGGTTCATCAATTCTAGTGCCGCGTTGTCACTGTTGCCATCGGCTATATAAATGAGCACTCGATGATGGGGGAAGGGGTCTGAAAAAACGTCCATACACAGGGTTGAACATAAAATTCCTTCCCAACCATGGGTCTACCATCCTCCCTACATGCAAATCTAGTTTTTCCTCCAACAAATCGGGGTCTCATCCCCTCTTTCCCCATAATTTTTATACTAGATATCATATGTTTGAGTGTAACTGTTTTATATGAGCTTTATTCAGAAAGACGATTTTTGTCAGACCTAGCTAACTATAAGTAAAATTTTGAAAGATCTAATTCAACCACTTGAATCGTACACTTTTATTAATTTTGAGTGATAATAATAATTATTTACATAAAACTCCTGTAATCTGGTTTGTGATCGTACCATATAGTGGTATATACGTGTCAAGCTGGAATAAAATATGCATATTTATGCCCAACTACATGGAACTGAACTCTCTATTTCTAATTATAATTATATAGATATAAATTGTTTCCTCAAAACTTATGTCATTTTGATGGCATGGCTCGTTATACTCAACATATACCTGAGTAAATCTAACTGAGGAAAATTAAAGTTGATGTGTCAGCATATATATATATATATGTTGTCACCCCCAACCAAAAGTACTTTATCATCCGCCAATCTACCCTAGCCCTGTTAGCAGTGGGAAGAAGGAATGCAATCGAACGCACATATAGAGCCGATCGACCGTAAAAAAACGCTGCGATTAATCGCACGCGCGTGTGCAATATTAATAGACCCTTAGTCAGTTTTTAGGTTGCGGGGAATATACCCAACAATCAGCAATATATACTAGTTGCCCGATTAAACCACTGTCATACTCCGCTGCGATCGGCCGGCGCTTGTATTGCAATGACAAATTATCAAAGCGCCAAGCTAAAGGCATTAAGGTAACCAAGAACCGATTGGTGACGCAGTTGACACTGGTTAGGACGGGAGAGGTTCCACATGATCGCCCCTGAGCACCAGAGCGCCGCGCTTGTTTTGTGCATGCACAAAACAAGCGCAGATGTTCGGCGTTCTGACCAGGGCGCAGTACTGTCGCCGTGGCAACGAAAAGCAAGCGACGTGAGCGTCTCGTTGACGTAGCAAGGATGCATACAAGCTACCCGTGGTCGCAGTAAGAAACACATTTTGTCCTCTGCGACTGCAGTAAGCGTAAAACCGCTGTCACACTGTATATATACATTGTATACCGAATAATTACCAGTACTATGTGCATTATGGTGCTTGACGAATACGCGATTGAACGACTCGAGTATATCAAGATAATGAACTCAACGCTGCTGTTTCATAATCGATCATACGCGTGCACTCTCACCATCGATTATACGCGGGCACTCTCGACATCGATTATACGCGTGCACTCCCGACATCGATTATACGCCTGCAGTCTCGACATCGATTATACGCGGGCACTCTCGACATCGATTATACGCGTGCACTCCCGACATCGATTATACGCCTGCAGTCTCGACATCGATTATACGCGTGCACTCTCGACATCGATTATACGCCTGCAGTCTCGACATCGATTATACGCGTGCACTCTCGATTATACGCGTGCACTCTCGACATTCTTCTGTGTACGAACATGTACATCGTGCCCTACTTAAAACACTCGCGAAGTGATTACCTCCAGTGGCGTATCCGACCATAATTATGACCACGAAATTTATTTAATATCAATTTAAATATGAACTTAATTTCGCAAGAACAGGCTGCTTGGTTACTCGATTTTTTTCCGTTTACCTCTTATTCTCTCGGAAGCTACAAGGCGAAGGTTCGAACTCAATTGTTATATTTAATAACATATCTGAATTACTACACCTCTCTTTGGCAGGGAAGTTCGGGTACGTATTCGAATTAAGGGCCGGCATACTCAATAGCGTTTATATGCGTGTATGGGAATTTTGAAACTAGTGTCGTAGTGTTAATTCTTGAATCCATGACAGGGCTCGTATTCACCAACTGGGTTTATACATAGCCCAGGCAGTTAATACCGGACGAGGCTCAACGAGGCGATATGTGTGAAACCAGGGCTCGTATTCACCAATTGGGTTTATACATAGGCCAAGTAGTTCATACATGGCGAGACTCACTGCGAAGCTATCTGTGTGACACCAGGGCTCGTATTCTCCATCTGGGTTTATACATAGGCCATGTAGTTTATACCTGGCGAGACTCAACGAGGCGATCTGTGTGACACCAGGGCTCGTATTCACCATCTGGGTTTATACATAGGCCATGTAGTTTATACCTGGCGAGACTCAACGAGGCGATCTGTGTGACACCAGGGCTCGTATTCTCCATCTGGGTTTATACATAGGCCATGTAGTTTATACCTGGCGAGACTCAACGAGGCGATCTGTGTGACACCAGGGCTCGTATTCACCATCTGTGTTTATACATAGGCCAAGTAGTTCATACATGGCGAGACTCACTGCGAAGCTATCTGTGTAACATCAGGGCTCGTATTCACCAACTGGGTTTATACATAGCCTAGATCGTTTAATCCTGGCGAGACTCACTGCGAAGCTATCTGTGGCTGTCCTCTCCGTGAGAGACATGGGCGCTGTGTTGATTACACAATCCAGGCTACTTAACGGCGATATTAGATTGATCACTATTTTTAATCGCCGGTTACATGCAAACATGCACATGCAGCAGTGCATGACTATAAGGTGTTGGATGTGTATAATATAACTCCGATTAACTCGACTGCGATGTTGCATTGGCTCTTGCTCCTCACGTTTTGCTAATTTTGTGACCAAAATCATATCTTCTAAACTAATTCCGCACAAACACACAGTCTGAATTTATATAGCGATAGGTGTGAGAAACACACGGGTTGTATCACGAGTTTGTTGTCGCCATTTAGTCGTTTTGTGGTTGTTTATTGAATACATCCATGTAACTCAGTGATAGATGGCTCAATTATATCGACGATTGTACATTGTTTTTCAGCCGCTATCAAAATAAACTACCCGCTTTATAAACTAAACTACGCGATTTATAAAATAACAAAGTTGGTGAAACGAGCCTAAATCATTCTTAGGTTTTCGTTCATTCGTTTATTTTAGCGTAGAGGTCATTCAGTATTTTTATCACAGTCAACATGTAGCTTTATATTGTACTTCTGGAAAACAGTTGGCTCCATTGTCACTGTTACGCTGAACGTGTGTGCAACATGTATTGTAATTCTCTGAAATCTCTCGATCATCCGACAACAAGAGATATAACCAATCGCCAGGGTTAGTTTGTAACACGGCAATCTTCATACTAGAGCTGCTATAGACATATCCTCGGCACGATTATGTGTGAAGTAAACTCTAGCGGGTGTACATTGATGTACATTGATGTGATATATATTATCACAATATAGTAATGATACCATATGTAACAATCTAGAAAATAAGTCCTACAGAGTTACCGACCAGTTATTGACATGTCCCAAGACATATGGGTCACCCTGATACCATATAATGTGCAATTTCATAATACGTACATTTTCATGCACGTACATAATTAGCTTAGCCCTAACATACCCATATTCAAATGTCAAACTCCTGTTTTATAAAAAGATTTATCATTGATAAACCCTTCAACGTTCATCCTTGATGTGGATACTCATTATTCACCTTTGAGCGCCATTATATATGTAACGTTATATTACAGGGGTCGGTAAATTTGTTTACATGTATGTACCACTGTATTGTATAAATATGCAAAATAAACATTCAAACATCTTTTTTCAGCCGCTATCAAAATCAACTACCCGATTTATAGAATAAACTACCCCCTTTATAAACTAAACTACCCGATTTATAAACTAAACTACCTGGTTTATCAACAAAACTACCCGCTTTATAAACAAAACTACGTGATTTGTAAATTAAAACAAGTTGGTGAAATGAGCATAAATTATTCTCTTGTTTTCGTTCATTCGTTTTTTTTAGCTTAAATGTCAGTAAGCATTTTTATCCCAGGCAACATGTAGATTCACATGCATGATGCAATGCATGCCTCAGACATATGTCGATCATTCGACATCAATAGATATAACAACAGTCAGGTTTAGTTTGTAACACGGTAACCTTTATACTTGGAGTTGCTATAGAAATATCCTAGTCGCACATGATTACGGTTTAAGGTGCACGACTTTATGCATTAATATGGATATCGCGCTTTCTTCGTGTTAATTAGTAGTTGTCGGAAGTCCTAAAACAGTTTCGACTCAGCTGGACGTCGGTAGCTCATGTAACATTCGACAACTAACTACATTAATTTTAATGTGATCCCGCTGGTTTCTGCTTTGCATATATTAATAACGAACCAAAGCCGGACGCTTGGGTCGTATATAGGCTATATCTGATTTTATGACGTCACCAATTATTAACTAATACGACGCTCCAATTTTTGAATTTGGGGAGCACGAATGTGCACAGTAGATCGGTGGGCCTAAAGCATTATTGTCGTAATCGGCTGTCAAGGGGCCAACACAAATCAGTCGACGTGCAACATTCTCCTATTTATATAAACGTCCTAAAATCATTTATTTGTTTTTATTTATAAGGGAAAGTAGGTCCATAATGCATCTCTAACGGGTCTACTCCGGCACTCTAGTGGATCAAATCATAAATAAACTAAAATCACCACAACTCAACACGATCTACGTGTATCTCACAGCTTTATATTCCAAATGGTGCACAGCAGTTGATCAATACTGCATGGTTATGTAGAGACTATACCGTGCGAAAGGCAATAAGATCATATTTAATGTGGATTATATTGTTATCATAAGTCTGCATACTTACATGCATTCAGTTCCACGCGAATTCGGTCAATGGTTAAAGTTACACGATGACGTTGTTTGCCTGATGACATGTTATGATTGAAATGAACATCCTCCCCCAGCACGCCAAGTAATATAGGCCTAATGGTTTGTTTCATTTCCATGCACTCTCGACAACATATATAACTTTTTATAATTATAATTTGGTGGGAATCGATAAAGTGATTTTGACAAGAATTGTTTTAAACGCTACATGCAGAAACCCCTATCTGATTGTTTTAGCTTTGGTTTGTTAATTACGCTTGCGTATGATCATATTATAATAACACAATGCGATACATGCCATATGTGCGTTAGCCCAAACACGTCGCCCATTAGCCCAAACACGTCGCCCATTAGCCCAAACACGTCGCCCATTAGCACAAACACGTCGCCAATTAGCACAAACATGTCGCCCATTAGCCCAAACACGTCGCCCATTAGCCCAAACACGTCGCCCATTAGCACAAACACGTCGCCCATTAGCACAAACACGTCGCCCATTAGCCCAAACACGTCGCCCATTAGCACAAACACGTCGCCAATTAGCACAAACATGTCGCCCATTAGCCCAAACACGTCGCCCATTAGCCCAAACACGTCGCCCATTAGCACAAACACGTCGCCCATTAGCACAAACACGTCGCCCATTAGCCCAAACACGTCGCCCATTAGCACAGACACGTCGCCCATTAGCACAAACACGTCGCCCATTAGCACAAACACGTCGCCCATTAGCACAAACACGTCGCCAATTAGCACAAACATGTCGCCCATTAGCCCAAACACGTCGCCCATTAGCCCAAACACGTCGCCCATTAGCACAAACACGTCGCCCATTAGCACAAACACGTCGCCCATTAGCCCAAACACGTCGCCCATTAGCACAGACACGTCGCCAATTAGCACAAACACGTCGCCCATTAGCACAAACACGTCGCCCATTAGCCCAAACACGTCGCCCATTAGCCCAAACACGTCGCCCATTAGCACAAACACGTCGCCAATTAGCACAAACATGTCGCCCATTAGCCCAAACACGTCGCCCATTAGCCCAAACACGTCGCCCATTAGCACAAACACGTCGCCCATTAGCACAAACACGTCGCCCATTAGCCCAAACACGTCGCCCATTAGCACAGACACGTCGCCCATTAGCACAAACACGTCGCCCATTAGCACAAACACGTCGCCCATTAGCCCAAACACGTCGCCCATTAGCACAAACACGTCGCCCATTAGCACAAACACGTCGCCCATTTGCCCAAACACGTCGCCCATTAGCCCAAACACGTCGCCCATTAGCCCAAACACGTCGCCCATTAGCCCAAACACGTCGCCCATTAGCACAAACACGTCGCCCATTAGCACAAACACGTCGCCCATTAGCCCAAACACGTCGCCCATTAGCCCAAACACGTCGCCCATTAGCGCCCATTAGCCCAAACACGTCGCCCATTAGCCCAAAGACGTCGCCCATTAGCACAAACACGTCGCCCATTAGCACAAACACGTCGCCCATTAGCACAAACACGTCGCCCATTAGCCCAAACACGTCGCCCATTAGCACAAACACGTCGCCCATTAGCACAAACACGTCGCCCATTAGCCCAAACACGTCGCCCATTGGCGATTACGCTGTTACGTATACTAATTATTGTGTGTGTTTTCTAAAGCCCAACTAAAGATAATCATTCAGAATGGATATTCACACTTAGCTGAAATATATTCTCAGATAAACTTCAACAGTCATTATTGACACAAGTTGACTACACTGTCAGTTAGTGTCAGTTAGTGTAATATTGATTATAATATTCTAGTCATTTCATTAATTACAAAATGTTGACTACAGATAGTGTAACAAGTATACCAATATTCTACTCATTTCGTGAAATTGACTGACCCTACAGTCATTTCATGAAATGACTTAAATATTTAGTCATTTCACGAAATAACTGATTTCGCAATCTGGATGTAACATATATGCCACGGTAAATCAGAGTGAAATCCCTAGCAATTACATGACATAACTAAACTGGCCCAGTGACTACACGTAATTGCTGAAAGTGTCAGGGATTACGCCAAATGACTGAAATGTGTCAATTGAGTTTATATATCTTTACTGTTCGGGTTTCAGTAAATTATCGTAGTGGTTTTCAGACTACCACTCTGTACTTCATGCATTATAAGTTGTCTGCATTGCCTAATCAGGATCTATGTTGACTTTGTTACAATCTGAGAGCTAACTGAGCTTGTGGAATTTGTTTATTTTATGCATTTGAGTGACATTGAAATGAGTAGCTGTTGTCTACCACAAATACTGGGCTGCCACGCCGTCATCATC
Source organism: Siphonodentalium dalli (assembly GCA_032622095.1). Classification (NCBI taxonomy): domain Eukaryota; kingdom Metazoa; phylum Mollusca; class Scaphopoda; order Gadilida; family Siphonodentaliidae; genus Siphonodentalium; species Siphonodentalium dalli. Next base: position 15,755,454 of record CP136067.1, read on the forward strand.
ATTCTGACATGGTGTCTGTTATCAAGGAGGAGGTTTTCAAAAGAACGTTTTTAAGTAGATCTGATCGATATGCAGTCCTCGAAAAGTTCTTACTACAAGTGAAAAATGGTTTACCGATACCACCTTACGACAAATAAACGAGCAACAAGGGTGGCAGTCCAACTTCTAGATAACGTTCATCTGTTCGGGCACCAGCCATTCTGCAGAGTGGCAACGGATCGGATTTCACCACTGTCACCAAAGAGCTGTAAATTATGTGGCCAAAACTGACAATTGTTCATGGTAAACCACACCATCCTCAAAATCAAGGTTCAGTCGATAGGGTAAATGGTGACACACAAGATATGCTGGTGGCCTGATCGCTGACAAGTAAGACAACAGACTGGCCAAACGGTATAAACTTAGTTCGGGGTAAACAAAATCTGCATTAAATTCTAGCCATATTCAGCTGTGTTTGGTTGTTCGGAATGGTGTGTTAGTTCCTCATATCCAACTGGGGTATTATCGATGATGGCGACAGAAGCAGATATCATTGATGCCAAAAAGAAAGAGCTTGCATCACAATATATAGGTTTCTTCACGTATTCAGCAGAGCTGCAAGACAACTATTGTGAAGGGGAATGCATGGCAAGTGTAAATGTCCCAAGGCTAGATAACGTTCAATTTGCGATGTCACAATGGCCCAACATGTAAAATCAAGTAGATAATGTACATATATTAGATATCAAGTTGTATCACCGTTGATTGTGTTTGTAATACCAATAATGAACCGTACCTTGTTAGTAATAAAAATTGTCAAACTTAAACATGTATTTACTTCGTTAATTTCATCAAATCACTGACACCTACAATCAAAGATTACACCAAATCTCTGAATATTTAAGTTATTTCATGAAATTCCTAATCAGATCAGTGATCTCACGATTTTTCTAACAAGTTCAGAGATATATAAGCTAACTGCAATGTGCACCATGACTTCCTTGTTCAGACTTGTGTGTCATACACGCAGTCTCGACTGTTTATTATTTCGGGACCTCTAACTCAGTTGTTATGCATGATGGTGCAATTATTGTTAAACCATGCGTCGTATAGTATTACTGATACAGACAGACTAACACGTTCGCTGCCACTGCGAATCAACTCATAGTATACGGTTCAATGGGGACTGCTACTACGAGTCATATCGTACTGGTATTGGTACCATATAGATAACAAGATAAACTACAACAACGTCAACGCAACATGGGTTTACGCGTCAATACATACCCAGCGATCCCATCGATTGTACATGTATATGACTAACTATGATGGCTTCAGGTACGATTCAATACATACCCAGCGATCCCATCGATCGTACATGTATATGACTAACTATAATGGCTTCAGATACGATTCAATACATACCCAGCGATCCCATCGATTGTACAAGTATATGACTAACTATGATGGCTTCAGGTACCCAGCGATCCCATCGATTGTATATGACTAACTATGATGGATTCAGGTACGATTCATCATACTGAGGATATATGTGGCTTTTTCAATTAAAAAAATATATATTTATAGATCCCCACCAAATAAGTTTATCATAAGCCTTATTTCGAGGGGTAACTATTATTAATTACAATCCATACACAACGGGTGGTCGAAAGAGTGGACCCTAATCGCAATTTCGTGTATGAATTATGCCAATCGTTCATATGGGTAGGCTTGAACAATCGTATTTTACCAATAAGCTATACATGATATCATGGTTTAAACCACAATAAAGCATAATATTCTTTTTGTTTGTAAACAATATTATAGAATGGAAACAAAAAACATCAAACTATACTCAAAAGTGAAAATAGTTGTATGCTGACGAGAGGAGGATGGGAACATTTTACTGCAATTAACCAATATTTCTTAGTGTTGGTGGAACTCTGCGCTTTAGATACTACATGTAACAGCTAGTCCATTTCAAATCCTCGCGGAAATACGCATATAATTGACATATAATGTGAAATATGTACATAATGTGATTATTCATTTCTAACTACCTAACTCGTAGTTAAATTCGCGTAGTACTATTTTTCGCGAACCCATCGGTGTGCGAACTTAAAACTGAGCGAAACATAGTACGAGTCCCAAGTCTATCTAAACCACAGTCCATAGGTAGTACAAGAGTGCGATGGTGCTGAGTTTATATATATTATAAACGGTTGAATAGACAATTACGCCTATACCTGTATGTATATATTTGCATTCGACCAACCGCTATCAAGACCATTGGTCACAATGCCAAGCGACAAATCATGGTAATATAGAGTGACCTCGAGATCGGCTGCAGCTTCGGTCACAGCCGATATCGGAAATAAGTCTGCGCATGGTCCATATCCGAGGAATCTCGAACGACTATGACAGAGGCTGCAACCGCAACAAATGCCACTTTCAGTTTCCAATATAAACAATAGGAATTCCCTGTAATTTAATCATCGATTTTGAGGGTCTGGTATCGTAAACTTTATAGGGTTATCTGTTGATCAGACCCAATGCTGTATATTTTATACTTTAAGAGCAATAATTATATATAAATAAACATTATTAGTTTGTATAAGCCTAGGCGTGTATATACGATCGGTAATAGCGCCCGCTCTCCCGCGGCGAAGCCGCGGAAGCGAAGCGACCTAGGGTATACGTATGCGAATATGAGATATACTAATCGACTTTTTCAGCCACTCTAAAAGTAGATTAAATTACCTAAAGTAGAATAATTTATTCATAATTCAAAGGTCAGCGGAGTCCAAAAATGATTGTTGGCGACGGCCGCCATTTTGTTTTGATTAATGCCACCTCGAAATGTGTAATTGGGCAAAATGCTCCAGGGCAAAAATTAAAAACTTTGATCTAGCAACTGTTAGCTATACTTCATCATATGTAGGAACATCATGCTCCTAAAGCCAAATATATTTTCAAAAAGTGAATGTAAATTGAACAAAAGCTCTGGTTAACATAAAAGTTAAATTGCATGAAAAAGTTTTGTTTACATATTTCATAAAATTATTAAAAATATTTATCCCGAAAGAGGAATCTAGCAACCTTGCTGGCCGTTTACATATTATCTTCAATTTTCTAACGGTATTTCCACCTAAAAGATTGATGAAATATTCTCAAAGTTCAAGGCCGACAAACGGAAACTTTAAGTTCCGATTGAAAGATCGCAGAGTCATTTTAAGATTGCTTCTTGGGAAACCAGTACAGGCGTCATGACATCAAGACGTACATCGTGACGTCACTACCTACACCGGCGCGCAAAATTCCAGACAGGACTGCGTCGATGGCCAGACAGCTGAGATTCGTATTACATGGCAGGCTAAATATCCACATTTACGTTATATGTGATTATTTACATACATTGTATATATCATTTACTTGTGTCCCATTATAAGGGTGGATACACACATGCATGTAATTTCCAATAATTGACAACATATATCGCCTGCGCGCGAGCGGTTCATTGTTAACAAGCCAGACAAGTGAGTAGTGCTAAGCGAAGTCAAATTGTCTTCTATCAGTACATTTAAGGCCAGTGCAAAACATGTCTTCTCTTACGGATGCGGAAATTAGTCAAGTCTGTGTGATATCTGGCATTTTATTAATGCACGAACACCAGAAGCCATAGCCTACGTCTGGCATATACAGGCTTGACGTAGAACATTTTCAACCATGATGCTTGTTTGTGTGGGGTCTCGAAAGCTTCAAATCGCTAAGGGACTTAGTTGAATGTATCGGTCGGAATAATCTGGGCAAGAATGTACAATATGATATGTTTACTTAAATAGCTCAGAGTTAGCCACCCCGCCTGGTAGCTTTCGGGGTCATATATAGCCCCTGCATGCGTCGGGGAAATCCCAATCCACCACTGCTATAAATAAGAGAGGACTGGTAATTATTTAAATAGAAAGTCTACCACATGGGTTATCACACGAACAATTATTTTAAGTGGCCTGGCGACTCGGTCCAAGATAAAGGCTTATCTACATTCCGACTTAATTATAACAAGAACTCAGTGCGTTCAACACGTAGGCAATGATTGGGTTGTCAGTGGACACATATTACATCGTCTGTATGATCCATGTAAAACGCCAAATACACGATAATTACAGAGATTACATGCATGTGTGTATCCACCCTTAGGGTTTATCATCAAATCCTTCTATACAGATAACAATTCATCCGATAATTCCATGAACAGAAACAAGCGGGCGCAAATTACGTTTACGTACATGATCATATTAGCGCCCGCTCTCCCGCGGCGAAGCCGCGGAAGCGAAGCGACCTAGGGTATACGTATGCGAATATGAGATATACTAATCGACTTTTTCAGCCACTCTAAAAGTAGATTAAATTACCTAAAGTAGAATAATTTATTCATAATTCAAAGGTCAGTGGAGTCCAAAAATGATTGTTGGCGACGGCCGCCATTTTGTTTTGATTAATGCCACCTCGAAATGTGTAATTGGGCAAAATGCTCCAGGGCAAAAATTAAAAACTTTGATCTAGCAACTGTTAGCTATACTTCATCATATGTAGGAACATCATGCTCCTAAAGCCAAATATATTTTCAAAAAGTGAATGTAAATTGAACAAAAGCTCTGGTTAACATAAAAGTTAAATTGCATGAAAAAGTTTTGTTTACATATTTCATAAAATTATTAAAAATATTTATCCCGAAAGAGGAATCTAGCAACCTTGCTGGCCGTTTACATATTATCTTCAATTTTCTAACGGTATTTCCACCTAAAAGATTGATGAAATATTCTCAAAGTTCAAGGCCGACAAACGGAAACTTTAAGTTCCGATTGAAAGATCGCAGTGTCATTTTAAGATTGCTTCTTGGGAAACCAGTACAGGCGTCATGACATCAAGACGTACATCGTGACGTCACTACCTACACCGGCGCGCAAAATTCCAGACAGGACTGCGTCGATGGCCAGACAGCTGAGATTCGTATTACATGGCAGGCTAAATATCCACATTTACGTTATATGTGATTATTTACATACATTGTATATATCATTTACTTGTGTCCCATTATAAGGGTGGATACACACATGCATGTAATTTCCAATAATTGACAACATATATCGCCTGCGCGCGAGCGGTTCATTGTTAACAGGCCAGACAAGTGAGTAGTGCTAAGCGAAGTCAAATTGTCTTCTATCAGTACATTTAAGGCCAGTGCAAAACATGTCTTCTCTTACGGATGCGGAAATTAGTCAAGTCTGTGTGATATCTGGCATTTTATTAATGCACGAACACCAGAAGCCATAGCCTACGTCTGGCATATACAGGCTTGACGTAGAACATTTTCAACCATGATGCTTGTTTGTGTGGGGTCTCGAAAGCTTCAAATCGCTAAGGGACTTAGTTGAATGTATCGGTCGGAATAATCTGGGCAAGAATGTACAATATGATATGTTTTACTTAAATAGCTCAGAGTTAGCCACCCCCGCCTGGTAGCTTTCGGAGTCATATATAGCCCCTGCATGCGTCGGGGAAATCCCAATCCACCACTGCTATAAATAAGAGAGGACTGGTAATTATTTAAATAGAAAGTCTACCACATGGGTTATCACACGAACAATTATTTTAAGTGGCCTGGCGACTCGGTCCAAGATAAAGGCTTATCTACATTCCGACTTAATTATAACAAGAACTCAGTGCGTTCAACACGTAGGCAATGATTGGGTTGTCAGTGGACACATATTACATCGTCTGTATGATCCATGTAAAACGCCAAATACACGATAATTACAGAGATTACATGCATGTGTGTATCCACCCTTAGGGTTTATCATCAAATCCTTCTATACAGATAACAATTCATCCGATAATTCCATGAACAGAAACAAGCGGGCGCAAATTACGTTTACGTACATGATCATATTAGCGCCCGCTCTCCCGCGGCGAAGCCGCGGAAGCGAAGCGACCTAGGGTATACGTATGCGAATATGAGATATACTAATCGACTTTTTCAGCCACTCTAAAAGTAGATTAAATTACCTAAAGTAGAATAATTTATTCATAATGCAAAGGTCAGTGGAGTCCAAAAATGATTGTTGGCGACGGCCGCCATTTTGTTTTGATTAATGCCACCTCGAAATGTGTAATTGGGCAAAATGCTCCAGGGCAAAAATTAAAAACTTTGATCTAGCAACTGTTAGCTATACTTCATCATATGTAGGAACATCATGCTCCTAAAGCCAAATATATTTTCAAAAAGTGAATGTAAATTGAACAAAAGCTCTGGTTAACATAAAAGTTAAATTGCATGAAAAAGTTTTGTTTACATATTTCATAAAATTATTAAAAATATTTATCCCGAAAGAGGAATCTAGCAACCTTGCTGGCCGTTTACATATTATCTTCAATTTTCTAACGGTATTTCCACCTAAAAGATTGATGAAATATTCTCAAAGTTCAAGGCCGACAAACGGAAACTTTAAGTTCCGATTGAAAGATCGCAGAGTCATTTTAAGATTGCTTCTTGGGAAACCAGTACAGGCGTCATGACATCAAGACGTACATCGTGACGTCACTACCTACACCGGCGCGCAAAATTCCAGACAGGACTGCGTCGATGGCCAGACAGCTGAGATTCGTATTACATGGCAGGCTAAATATCCACATTTACGTTATATGTGATTATTTACATACATTGTATATATCATTTACTTGTGTCCCATTATAAGGGTGGATACACACATGCATGTAATTTCCAATAATTGACAACATATATCGCCTGCGCGCGAGCGGTTCATTGTTAACAGGCCAGACAAGTGAGTAGTGCTAAGCGAAGTCAAATTGTCTTCTATCAGTACATTTAAGGCCAGTGCAAAACATGTCTTCTCTTACGGATGCGGAAATTAGTCAAGTCTGTGTGATATCTGGCATTTTATTAATGCACGAACACCAGAAGCCATAGCCTACGTCTGGCATATACAGGCTTGACGTAGAACATTTTCAACCATGATGCTTGTTTGTGTGGGGTCTCGAAAGCTTCAAATCGCTAAGGGACTTAGTTGAATGTATCGGTCGGAATAATCTGGGCAAGAATGTACAATATGATATGTTTTACTTAAATAGCTCAGAGTTAGCCACCCCCGCCTGGTAGCTTTCGGGGTCATATATAGCCCCTGCATGCGTCGGGGAAATCCCAATCCACCACTGCTATAAATAAGAGAGGACTGGTAATTATTTAAATAGAAAGTCTACCACATGGGTTATCACACGAACAATTATTTTAAGTGGCCTGGCGACTCGGTCCAAGATAAAGGCTTATCTACATTCCGACTTAATTATAACAAGAACTCAGTGCGTTCAACACGTAGGCAATGATTGGGTTGTCAGTGGACACATATTACATCGTCTGTATGATCCATGTAAAACGCCAAATACACGATAATTACAGAGATTACATGCATGTGTGTATCCACCCTTAGGGTTTATCATCAAATCCTTCTATACAGATAACAATTCATCCGATAATTCCATGAACAGAAACAAGCGGGCGCAAATTACGTTTACGTACATGATCATATTAGCGCCCGCTCTCCCGCGGCGAAGCCGCGGAAGCGAAGCGACCTAGGGTATACGTATGCGAATATGAGATATACTAATCGACTTTTTCAGCCACTCTAAAAGTAGATTAAATTACCTAAAGTAGAATAATTTATTCATAATTCAAAGGTCAGCGGAGTCCAAAAATGATTGTTGGCGACGGCCGCCATTTTGTTTTGATTAATGCCACCTCGAAATGTGTAATTGGGCAAAATGCTCCAGGGCAAAAATTAAAAACTTTGATCTAGCAACTGTTAGCTATACTTCATCATATGTAGGAACATCATGCTCCTAAAGCCAAATATATTTTCAAAAAGTGAATGTAAATTGAACAAAAGCTCTGGTTAACATAAAAGTTAAATTGCATGAAAAAGTTTTGTTTACATATTTCATAAAATTATTAAAAATATTTATCCCGAAAGAGGAATCTAGCAACCTTGCTGGCCGTTTACATATTATCTTCAATTTTCTAACGGTATTTCCACCTAAAAGATTGATGAAATATTCTCAAAGTTCAAGGCCGACAAACGGAAACTTTAAGTTCCGATTGAAAGATCGCAGAGTCATTTTAAGATTGCTTCTTGGGAAACCAGTACAGGCGTCATGACATCAAGACGTACATCGTGACGTCACTACCTACACCGGCGCGCAAAATTCCAGACAGGACTGCGTCGATGGCCAGACAGCTGAGATTCGTATAACATGGCAGGCTAAATATCCACATTTACGTTATATGTGATTATTTACATACATTGTATATATCATTTACTTGTGTCCCATTATAAGGGTGGATACACACATGCATGTAATTTCCAATAATTGACAACATATATCGCCTGCGCGCGAGCGGTTCATTGTTAACAGGCCAGACAAGTGAGTAGTGCTAAGCAAGGTCAAATTGTCTTCTATCAGTACATTTAAGGCCAGTGCAAAACATGTCTTCTCTTACGGATGCGGAAATTAGTCAAGTCTGTGTGATATCTGGCATTTTATTAATGCACGAACACCAGAAGCCATAGCCTACGTCTGGCATATACAGGCTTGACGTAGAACATTTTCAACCATGATGCTTGTTTGTGTGGGGTCTCGAAAGCTTCAAATCGCTAAGGGACTTAGTTGAATGTATCGGTCGGAATAATCTGGGCAAGAATGTACAATATGATATGTTTTACTTAAATAGCTCAGAGTTAGCCACCCCCGCCTGGTAGCTTTCGGGGTCATATATAGCCCCTGCATGCGTCGGGGAAATCCCAATCCACCACTGCTATAAATAAGAGAGGACTGGTAATTATTTAAATAGAAAGTCTACCACATGGGTTATCACACGAACAATTATTTTAAGTGGCCTGGCGACTCGGTCCAAGATAAAGGCTTATCTACATTCCGACTTAATTATAACAAGAACTCAGTGCGTTCAACACGTAGGCAATGATTGGGTTGTCAGTGGACACATATTACATCGTCTGTATGATCCATGTAAAACGCCAAATACACGATAATTACAGAGATTACATGCATGTGTGTATCCACCCTTAGGGTTTATCATCAAATCCTTCTATACAGATAACAATTCATCCGATAATTCCATGAACAGAAACAAGCGGGCGCAAATTACGTTTACGTACATGATCATATTATGGCTAGGCATATAAAAACAAACATCGAATTAACTTTAAACTCAAACTTTCCAAAAATAGTTTCATAACATTAGATAGATAAGTGTTTTCCTAAAACAACTATCGACCCAAAGATAAAAATCTACATGTATCAACTACACATTCATTTTTTCATTCTTTCAATCATTGTCCGTCTTTTTCGTTTATTCAATGGCCGCCATTTTGGATTGGATCGGTAGTATGGGAACTCGCAACCAGGATTTGGTGGATACGTGACGTCACATATCCTGGTCATGGTAACTTCGAGGTCCCAAATCCGGCCGTGACTAGCTACAGCCGATCTCGAAGTCACTCATAGACATTGTTAAACTTGTATAAGAAATACTAATATTCCGGGTCGCCACAAAATGATGCTGTATGAGTGTATGTAGTTACTAGTTTATTGTCTACACGATGTAAATTCGCCGCGATTGTGTTTAATATACACAAATAGTATCTCCAGCAATGACTAAGAACCGAAACTGTCATCAGCTCCAATATATACGAAAATATCACGGAAATATTACGAAAATATTTTTGTCAGTTTTGAATTCGCGCAGGTTGGTGCGCGAATTTAAAGTGCGCGAATTAAAAACAAAACGAAAAATAGTACTGCCCGAATTTGGATACGAGTGAGGTAAGCAGATAATGAACTCGCCGCCATTATTTCGTTCCATGGTGAAAACTCACGTTAAAGAGAGTACACCTGAAAATTCCAGAGTTGGCTTATTTGAGTCATTCTCCGCATATGTGACCCGCCATATCAAATCCAGTCGTAAGTCGGGATTTTTTTTACCCTGTGCCAATTCATTCTCTTATATTTGCGAGTCGATCATAAGTCGCCTCGCATATATAAGAGAATGCATTGGCCTAACAATTGTTTATCATTTTTTTTAAATAAATGTTTCTTACAATTTTTAGGACATAAAATAAACAACACCCATTACCCTACAGGGAGCCCCACCCATATATAGAAGCATATATATATCTTTATTTCCGCCATCTAGGAGAGTATGTTTTACAAAAACAAAAACAAAAACATAAAACAAATTTATAATAATAATACAGAGAAGACAATAGGTAATAATTCCCGCCACCATGAAGCACAAGAACTCATCGAAACAAACTCACATAAACACATAATCTCATCAGCTTGCATCCGAATCCATGTTTACACATATACATACAAAAAAGATATACATACATGCACATACAACCTCGCCAATAAACACCCCTACATACACACACGTATACAGTAGGCCGTACAACAGAAATATAAACTACATTTACGCGGGTGCACAATCATACTTATATACACATGTGTGTACATACATACATGTTCGTACACATAACTACACATAGACCAGGGCGGCCACGCATACCGGTCGGTTATAAGGCAATCCTTAATACCGTGATATGCGTTGCCGCCCCAAGCTGCTAATGTGTACATATTATGGATACATACATATATACACACATACACATGTACACACATATATAATACATACACACACATTCATACGTACACACACATATATTTATATTTGTAATGGAAAATGCCTACACCGTGCGGTCACCGACCCGTAGTTGATAACTACTAAACATTAACAAATGATACCAGGACATGCCGGGATGCGGAATTCACTGGGAATTGAATGGAAGATAATCGACTTATTTTAGTTAAGAACGTGAGTGTATCATTATATATTGTTCTGATTAAGATATATGTGTCTGTTGGACGTCACGAAAGCAACAGAGGAATTCACAATGCAAATACAATTTATCTTGCAGTTTACGTCATTGGTTACGAGCGGACACAAACACCCATGTATACCACAAACGGCGCGTTGCCCTTAAAAAGAAACGAGCCATAGTGGAATCCGCATCACGGCAATCTTCCGGCACGTACCCTAGAAATATGCGTATAATGTCTTCGAGTGGCATATTGTCAATATGAGTGAACATTGAACACGAAAATTTATCCAAAAAATCGTACCAAATGGTATTTCTGATATGAATCAGAGCATAACACTCAAACAGAATATGCACAAGCTTATCGACGAAACCCCGTCCGCAGGCACCGCACGTGGAAGGTGTTGAGATAGCTTCAGAACAAATGAGCTGAGCCGCTGTATGGAAATTATTCTTTTCTGAGGGGAACTTCTTACACATTACCCACAGGTATGACATATCAAGATTGGTATGCACCAATTTAAATTTCTGAAAAGAATTATCGTTCTCAATCCTGTATAACCACTCACGCTCCCAGTGCAGTGCCGTCAGGTTGACAAGGGTTTTCCATGTGCACTTATCAGGAAATAATGAAGATGATATGTAATCGTGTACATAAGTAATTAAGTCGTGTTCTTGTAAGGCCTTGAAAAGATCTTTGAAGTAAAGATTCTTGTTCGAATCGGAAATGGACGAACAGTAGAATTGGAGTAACCGTAGAATAAATATTCTTTGACAGCTTTGGAAGTATTTAAATTGCACAGGGAATAGAAAAATGACATTTTTCTTCGGTATATGTACCATTCAAGCGGATAGGCTCCCAAGAGACCAAGTGCCATGTCAGTTCTGGTTCGCATATGCAAGCCTTGTATGTGTTTCAAGCACAAGCGATGAGACCTTTCGAGGCGGTCGCTATCTGTTTTAGTTAGAGTATGCAGAAGCTCTGAGCCATATAAGCCACATGGAAGTACAACAGATTGATAAAATTTGAAGCTGCTGGCGGGTGTTATACCACCGATATGTAAGCCAGCATTGGATAACATAAAATACGTTCCACGCAGTTTAGAACATATGTTTTCAACACATTTTTAAACAAAGTTAATCTTTTCTAAGGGAATTCCAAGATGATTGACACTTTCCGTATCTGTTATGCGATGACTGTCCAACAACCAGAACCGTTGGGGGGAGCCGAAACAACCGTGGACTCGTTAAATACAATAATAACTGTTTTATGTGGGTTATATCGATATCTCCACGTGCGACAGTAGTTTACACATGTATCAATAAGCGATTGTAAACCACTCTTGGACAGTGACAAAAGAGCCATGTCGTCCGCGTGTGTTGGGCTTGCACAATTAACGCCCTGTAAACATAGGCCACAATTTGAAAGTTCTAGATTGGCCAACAAATCGTCAATATATATGGTATAAAACAAAGGGGACAATGTACTTCCCTGGCGCGTTCCTTGCAACATCGTAAGCCAACGAGAGGTGTGACCCATGTATTTTAAGCAACATTGGATATCAGACAGAAGATGCGAAATAATTCTCCAGAGCTTGCCTTGAAATTTCCTATGATACAGTTTATGTAATAGCCCCTCGACCCAGACGGTATCGAAAGCTTTCCACACGTCTAAGAAGCAAGAAAATAATCTGCTCTGCCTCTCAGACGTGTAGGATATGCATTCCGTTACAAGGAAAGATGACATCATGCAGCTGACCCCTCGTTGGAATCCGTGTTGCAAGGGATGCAAGTTCAGTAAGGAGGGTGTATAAGTTTCGAGTCTTTGTAAGATAAGTCTCTCAAATAGCTTGTATACACATGGTAGAAGGGTAATTGCCCGATAGCTATCGAATGAGTCCTTGGGCTTCGGGTGCCCTTTATAAAGTGAAAAAACAACACCTTTTTTAGCAGATAAAGGAACACATTCTTGACTTATAACTTGATTAAACAGGTAAGAAATTGCTTCCGCTAACATATTACCACAAAAAATAATGTGTTCATAATTAATTCCATCAAAGCCGGCCGCTTTGTTTGGCTTTAAGCATTTATAAAGAGAAATGTTTAGAACATGAGACTCAGCGAGATTAATATCGGGCGAGGCGCTGGCCGAGCCCGATATTAATCTCACTTCGCCTCATATGACACCGTATCCGGCAACAACTCGCCCTGTAGCTTATAGTGTGCACCATCCATCATAGTATCAGCTCCAACAAAGGATTTGATCCATCGTCTGTGAATCTCGCTTCTAATGTTGAATATATAAACAATGCATCAACTTTTAAAGCGCGACAAGTGAGAACCTCATCACAATAGACTACATTAAAGGTCGGTTCGAACAAAGCATATTTACCCATCAATAATAGTTCATGATTTACACAAATGCATTTACTAAACTTAAAAGCCATTTCCGCTAGCGAGTGTTGTAGAGAAGATCGGCATGGATTGATCAATCTCGATCGAGGCCACTGGATCGACAAAGAGATAAATGGATTGTATCCAAGACTTACAGTGCCATAAACGATGCTGTATTCTTTTCACGTTTCTGGTTTGATTCAGAGGTATGGAACAATACTTATGAGCCAGCAGGACTAGTCGATATGAGTTCGGTAACTAGGAAACATTCTGTCGCGATTACGAACAGGAACATTAAGTGCTATTTTAGAATGGTGCGTCGTTCACGCGTGATGTGTGTAAGTTCTTGGATTGGAAATGTATTGGTTAAAATCAGGTGAAGAGAAAGTTGGTAGACAATTAGTTCAACAGTTAGAGTGCCACAAACCATGTCACATTAGGTTAGTGTCATGTACAGCAAAACGTTTGAGTCAGCGGGAGTAATCAACGGAATATTCCATAACTAGGTTATCATTTGTCAAGATACACTATCAGGAATATAACGACTAGGACTGTACACTATTCACTCGTAATGTATGTAAGTTGTAGGATTGGAAATCTATCGTTTAAACTAATTTGAATGAAAGTGTGTAACAACGGATATCTTTTCATGTCTTTTGTTGATATTTAAACTTAGATGTATAGGACTGTTTGTTGTTTTCTGTTTTTCGTAGAGTAGGCTGACGTTTTATATTCCAAATAATGATATAATGTCATTGAAAATTATGATCCATAATTTAATTGTGAACGGCAACAGTATTAGCATCAGCATATTTGTTCATAATATAATACAATACGTCCAATGTACATGCATGGCAGGTATCAACGACTTTTTCAGCATAATTATAACAAAGTTAGTCGTTCCGCCAGCATAACGTGAGCCACCAGAACGGCATAATACGTACATCACAGTAGTCAGAGGTCGACTGACTGTCAGAAATTAAGTCTCTCCTTCGGCATGTTACAATTTGCTTATAAGAGAATAACAATGGTCTATGTTTGATGCCAGTTACTGAAAAGTAGAAGTCGGATCTAATAACTTAAAACAGGGTGAACATCAAGACACCGCTCCGGACTGGCAGGTACAAACAGTATGATTAGTCGACTGTCAGCCGGATGGATTGAACCTACTGAAATATACAATTAAAAAATGAATACAGAATAGTAAACCGGCCGATTTTCCACATGATATGGTTATACATAGGTACATGTATCGTGAAAGATTTGGAACGTACATATCAGAGTACAATTTTAAATAGTCAAACACGAATAATGTTTAACTTTCAAAAAGGTAGAAATGACACTGAAACGCGTCGACATGTGCTGTCGCTTGCATTTAAGAGCCTATAAGGGGTCGCCACATTTATCCATTTCGGCACTCAACTAATTACATCTCTCATTGAGCATGTTGAAATTTTCCCGGGAAGCATAATGATATGATGTTGTGTCATAATGAAAGTGAAGTAGAATTAAACAACTCGAACATATTATATGATGGTAGTTATAGCTGTAAAGTATGACATAATTATATATCTTGACCAAGAAAGCGTGAGAACAAATTGTTAAGGACGACCAGCTGGGCGCAGGTCAGCCGCGCACGTGTTGCATAGATGGTCGTCCCTTTACTAAGTCCGTTTTTCAACGTGGGCCACGCCATCTTGAATTGTATTCGGCACCATCTTGGAAACGTTTGCAATTAAATTTAACCTGCAAATATTACCATTTCATATAGCCAAAATAATGTCATTCGTTGCAGAAGGCGTTTGTACTTTAAACAATACTCGTTAGTCAAGTCATACACTTATACGACCGGAAGTTTTGCTATGCCATTCTGAAATTACTTAAAACTGCACATGTTCGTGAGCCACATCGTCAAAACAACACTATAGCTATTTATTTCATTTTTAAATGTTTGTCATAAATAATCTTTTAGTTAAGTAAACGTTCACACGGTATTGCGCCTAAAAGTAAATATACTGTTATGTGACGTCAGATCTTGTATCCAAAGCAACGTCATACTTGCACGTGCATTTCTACTCCTAAGTGGTTGATGATATAGAACCGACGTACTAGCAGGGACAGTTAGTTCACATTACAAAAGGAGAGTAATAGTTATCTAAATAATTGTATATGACATAATGTAAGGACAAGAGAACCACTGTGACGTGGCAACATACGTCCGAGAAATGCACATATCGTACCATTAACAAATATGCATATATATCAATATCTACTGAGGATTCGATAGACATACCGCCAGACAATTTAAATAATAATAGGGTCTACGTACGTTCGTCTCGGTGCTCCGACGAGGCTATATGGAAACAAAACGACTGGGGTAACGTTATAACGATCATCCTACCAGGCAAGTCAAATGAGACAAACAGTCCAACGCGGATTAGATAATTTATTTTGAAAGTATGTTCTAAAATGGACAAAACAGAATGGTTTTCACAGCTGTTTGATTCAGGTCGGTGGTAAAAACAATTGCACGTTATAATGTACGCCGTTCATCAGATGTTGGTAAAGTTCATCAGATGTATAACAACATTATATTTGTGTCTATGTTCATATAATCATGTATATGTAAATGGCTATAATGCATAGTTATAGTTATTTCAATATTGACGTTCATATTAGTCATTGAGCAGAGTGCTAAGCAGTGCACTCGTACTTGTTCACATAGATTAAAATGCCATAATTTCTTGTTTTTGAAATAATAGAAACCGAACGATTATTAAGAATCCATAAATCTGGGCTAAGCCAAAGTTTCCGAGAGAGCACATTTTATGTGGCACTTAATGTATTTCCACTCTCAGAGAAATACCAGTTCCTCACAGCTGGATTGATAGATAGATTAATTGAGGTTTCAACGTCGTTTTAGCTGCTAGTCCAAATGATGACAAAAAATGAATCAGGTATAAAACAAATCGGAATGAAGCAACTGTGTAGATAAATCAGACAGTAAATTATTTAAAACAATGAGAGTTATACAAATAAAACACACAAGAGGAATGTTTCCACTTGGGAGTCAGGAATATCAATTCAAGAACGGAATAATGGGCAGTCATATTATAACACGTATAAAAATATATGTTAGAGTTAAGTAAACACGTATACACCACACATGATGTGCGGCAATAATAAATAGATACCATATAAATAACACGAAATTACCAATTTTGCACATCAAAATATGTAAAATAGCTTTTGACATCTAATTTTGCTTTGATAAGATATTTATAATATTTGATGAATCGCACATACACCTTTATTGCATCAAGCTGTCGGTCGTGTGTGCATGTGAGATAGAGGAATGTCATCTTTCACCCAACCGGCAGCCTCAATCCACAAATACTGCCTGGTGCCTTGTAGTGTTAATCGCTTCTCATCAAGCATCTGGTCACATTTAGAAAGTTCATACATGATCCTCTCTTGCTGAGAGTATAAACGTTGGATTGACGTTGGTGATTTTTGTTTCGAAGCAGCAGGCGATTTTTGCTGAGGAGGAATAATATCAACACGAACTGTGTTGCAGTACAATTATTTTCTTTGCATCGTCATAATATAAATCGTACGTGACACGTAGTGGAGCAACCACACATGATGTGCGGCAAATTTGCTTTTTTCGGCGACTTAACTCTAACAATAATTTTTGTAACATCACGTAGTGGTCACGACGGAAACGATATGCCAAATTGACAAGACGTGTCGTGGATTGTAAAATCTTGTCTGGATTATCATCATGACTTCTTCATTTTTCGTTTTCATTAAGCTCACCAACGAAATTGGTCTAAATGAAATTAATTGACTTAAATCCATGCGAATTCTTCGTAAGTTGTGAAGTAGTTACTTTCATTTTTATCGCGATGCTTCATTTCCAATTCCGCGTTTTTTTTGCAATCTCCACACGGTTACTAACCGAAAGTCACGTGACAATTTCTCCAAAACCTATACCCGCGATCCTGAAAAATCACTGATGGATATAGAAAACAATATATGACGTCACCCACCTGCCTTAGGAATACCCACTCTTAGTGGTTGCTTTGATAGATGTTTCTCAGCTCCTACACAGTTTAATTTTGAACCAATAGTCCCATATGGGACACGAACGATCATGGCGGCATGTGAACCTTGACAGTTTGAGTCGAAACGTTATGTGACATGTGCTTAGCATGGCATATAGTCAGCAATCTGCAACTGATGATGATCGTAGCTAAACATTTTGGCATGTCTGTAACTCACTGGGAGCATTTTCCAAAAATGTATAAATTCTACTTTTGGCATAAAATGAAATCTTATTTTTGTGGGGTACGTTCTAATACTATCTTCAAAATTCCAATAAACCGCTCCAGGGTCCAGCTTCCACATCACAATTCATATCAACAGAACGATGAGCAAATTGTCTGCGATAAATTGGGACCTTGGTTATCATCATATTTAGCCTCGAATCTTCTTTAATATGCCTAGCAGACTACCTCCCCTTTCTATTGACAGCCATATACATTTATGCACCACTACGTAAGTCAGTGGTCCATTCTGACTTGTTATTGTCATTCCGGAGGAGCTAGGTGTGATTTTCATGACCCAGGCAGATGTGTCACTGTGTCCGGCACCTTCTTACCTGTATTGGTTACCCATAAAAACATATGGGACCAGAACGATCCGTGGCAGCATGTGAATCTTGACAGTTTGAGCATTTTATGGTTTAGTACAATCATGATCCAGAGAAGAACAGCGTGCACATATGGTTTCTTGACTGTTATAATGTTCCTAGCCATGACCACACCCCTGACATTTAGAACATCGTAAGGGATTTGGAACATATGTAGACACATATATTGTCATATATCTAACCTTCATTGCCGGCGGATGTTCGCAATGATCGAAATTCAAAAGGTAACTTTGCAAAAGAACTTTTAGTCCATCAACATCAGTAACGCTCTGTGGTGCCAACTCAGGCAATATATCCTAACGCAGAAGCGTTGGGGATATCGCAGGTTCTCAACAAAACTCATCTGCTTGGTGTTTGTGCAGTGGCTGTTGACTTCAAAATAGCATCATATTGAATTTCTGTGAACAGTCTGTCAGTATAGAGCCTGTCACTGCTCGGATTGACGTATTTCGAGTGTCCGGTATTACTTGAAGTGTCTAATCAGTGACAAACACATAGGGTATTTTATAGTCGAGTCGAATCTTAGAACCAAGTACTGATATGAAGGAATACCCTATCCTCATTGGAACTAAGTGAGTCATCATTCTTACGATCACGTGTGTTTTTGTTTTTTAATTGCCATGTAAACACCCGCCCAGCAGCCGCCGCGGACTACCCTTCGAATTATAGTCGGGCCATATTGACTCGTGTAGCCACTGCATGTAGCAATGTAGCAGCATCCCTGTGCATCCCCGAAGTGAGACGAGCGTGATAATATACATTCAACCTACAACAAACAGAACGACCGCCAATGAGACAGGAGAACACAAATCGAATACGTTAAACTAAAACGGTACTTCAAACATCAGACGAGCAATACAACATATAACACACATTGAATATGAAACGTGTGGAGGTGCTTGACTAGCCAATTGATTGACTAAAAGCCGTACCAACAGGTCGATGCCTCACGTGGTACGCCGGAAATTGTCAATACTAGATGTCACTGGTCATTCTTCAATTTTTTGGATGTCAAAGGGAGATAACTCATCCACTAGAATAAGTACCGTGCACTTGAACATAACGATAATTAAAACAACAGCACAACAAAAATATAATTTAGTCAAAATTTTTGGGTTATCCACATTTGGGTTAATGGTTGGGTCAAATTCAAGAAGTTGGATTCAATTGTTGGGTTAGATTGTTGGGTGAGAATAGTTTAGTTAAAATCACTGGTTGTCAGTTGCGCCCATTGTTGACGATTTGCGGGATATGAGACATCTATGTCATATGTGCTTCAATTTATTGGTATCAAACTCAAATAAATACAGGGTTAAGACATATGTTATGTCGGAATTAAATATGTGTAGTATTGCTTGTGTCTTTGGTACAATAATTATTTTCTAGTTGGATAATTTATACCAGCAAAAGAAGTAATTACATGTTGCACCTGGTTTCGGACTTTCATATTACATAATTATGTTCGGTGCATGATCTAATTCAATACAATTCAATTTAATTTTGGAACTTGATTACCAGAATCTCTTATCATATGGTTATAACTCATCCAATGAAATATAATTATGTTTTGACATATGTTTTGTCTAACCCCATGTATAGTGAATTCAAACCCAAATGTTTGGTTAATTTAGCGTAATGTTTGGTTACAGGGTTGGGTTACAATAACCAAATGCTTTGTTACTTTTTATAACCAAACTAGTTCAGTTAACAATGCTAACACATCTTAACTAAACTTAGTTACTAAACAAGTTATATCCATCCCAATTTGTTAGTGTAATTTGTTCATTATGAAAATAGCAAACAGAAACAGCTAATGGTATAACCTAGGACATCCGCGGGTTTATTATAGGTTCAAATGTGTACATTTGTATAGAGACAGTAACTTGTTTAACCAGGAGGTAAATTTTTGAAACAAAAAGTGTCCCAATTTGCTTGAATAAAATATTCATCTGCAAAATAAACACTAAACACACTATACACATAAGTGTTCGGCTTCTCAATGGGCCCATACATTTGAGGCTGTAGCTTCAATCATGGAAAATTAGTTTCCGAAAACCTTGCCATAACCGTTTCATCAAAATACGCTTTAGTTATCAGAATCGATTAATTACCACATACTAATGCTAACCACTGTCAACTCTAGATAACATTTTCCATTTTGTTTTATAGCAACATGTTGTTCAACGCAATTTGGAATCGATCGAGAATATGGTTGGCTCGTCAATTATTTGTTAGGTCGCCAAATATTCAAGGTGTCAACAGCGTTCAAAAATCGACTTATGATAAGTATATGTATTGATGGGTGAGGTCTTTGACTCGAATGAATTATTTGTTAACCCCGAAGTCAAAGAAAGAGTAACTTTGGAGGGTTAGTTCGGATTAATATGTATCTTCAATGTTGAAATACACCCAACTAACGCTACATTAGTACCCCGATTTTTTCACTTCCAGATGATCAACAGATGTTGAAGATGACAGTAACGATATATTGGATCTCTATTGCTCTAGGTGTGTTGACTAGAGCAATTACGCCAGGGGCTAACATCGCTGAAAACTCATGTTTGTTCCTGTTGCCAATTTATGTTAATATCAGCCATTCCAGTTTGGACGATGTCGTAATTGCTTCTGAGTACATCACAAACTTCACTGTTATAAAAACCAACATCGACTTCATATGTGAAGCCATATTCCCCAATAATAAGGTGTTAGCTATAGGTGAAGTTGTAAACTGCACACTTGGTTTGTGGGGAGAAGTCACGTTCGCTACCGAAATTACCAGCGGATCCGCGACTACTATCGAGACCAACACTATCGTAAAATCAACCAGTGAAAATGCAACAAGTATGACAAGTTCCACTACAGTGGTTACAAACAGCTATCGTATAGAACCAAATGTAACGTTTACAAACATAACTGATATGTGTCCAACACAAGACTCACCAACATACTGGCAACAAGAAGCCGCAGAGTGGATATCAAATATATATATCAAAGTTATTGGATCACTTGGTTTGCCTGGCAACACTCTCGCTTTTGCCACGATCCTCAAGATGAAGCCGGTCACATCGACGTCGATGTTCATAGCTGTGTTAGCTGTCAGCGACAACTACGTACTCCTCACGACGATGATATTCATAGAGATGTCGAAAGCAAAGTATATATTCAGTGTACAAGGTTGCGGCTTTATACTCTGGACTCTATTTGGTATGGGGATGTTTTCCCACTGGCTCGTTGTTTTGATGACGGTCGAACGTTTTGTTGCTGTTAGGTTCCCGCTGCGCGCCAAGACGTTATGCACGAAAAAGAACGCAGTAATTTCAATGATCACCACATGGATCGTCCTCATGGGGCTGAATGCTCACATGTGGAATGTCGCAAATCGTAGATCGTCATCGAATAGTTTGTGTGGGTACCACCTGGAACACGGTGAGTTCTCAACTGGGCATTGGTTTTGGGTTATTGCACTTTTCAATTCGATCATTCCAGGTACTATCTTGTTTTTTTGCAATTTTGCAATTATACATGGCATCCGGAGGAGTCTGAATATACAGAAGGACATGCGCGTTGGAGATGATTCTCTGGATGAGAAAGCTAAATCACAACGACAAACGACCATTATGTTGCTTGCAATCAGCATTACGTTCATTATTTTAACAGGACCTATGGCAATATTCGACTTATTTCAAACGTACTGGCATAATGGAATTGACGGATACGAGCATGCAACATATAAATTAATCGAGTCCCTACTACTTGCTCTTCTGGAATTGAATTATGGAGTGAATTTCTACATGTATTTTCTCACCGGGAGGAAGTTTCGCTTACAAATCGCAAAGATATGTGGATGTTACAGACAACATAAGCGATCCGCATACGGAACTGCGCTTACAGTGACAACTGGTGATTCACCGACATGCACGACTGACATGTCCGTGATTTCGGAGTCCCGGTGTGGTGAGTTATGATGCAGCAAAATGTAATCATAGTCATACGATCCGCTGTGTTGGAAGAAATCGACACGAAACGTAAAGTGACATGCGCTTAGAATGGCACCTAGTCAGCAATCGGGAACTGCTGATGGTCATGTCCAAACATTTTGGCATCTTTTCAACTCATTGGGAGTAATTTCCAAAAATGTATAAATTTTATTTTTTGATATAAATACAAATCTTGTATTTGTGTAGTACGTTCTAAAGCATTTTCTAAATTCCACTCCACTAAACCTCTCCAGTATCCAACTTCCCTCAGAGTTCATGTCATTAGAACGAAGAGCAATTTGTCTGCGATAAAATGGGACCTTAGTCATCATTCTATTCAGCCTCGAATATTTTTAATATGCCTAACAGACATCCTCCCCTTTATTATGGCATACATATGTTCATGTACTACCTTCGTTATGTCGTCAGCCATTATTTACTTCACTATACTTATGTTGTCAAACGGAAAGGCCAGTGCTCCATTCTGACTTGTTATTGTCAATCCGGATGGCTAATTTGTAAATATCGCTAACTAGGACAGGTGTGTCACCTTGTCAGATACTCACTTGCCTGTATTTTTTAACATATGAAACATACGAGCCAACGTGTTGGAAGAAATGTGTGCCGAGACGACGTGATCTGTTCCGATGAGCCAATTCAGCCGAGTGTTTTTATCTTGCTTAAAGGCACGGTGGCCTTTACATTGGGTATACTGTTAAAAGATGCAGATCCGTTCAAACTGCTATAAACAGAACTAATATTAAAGTATGAACATATTTTATTCTTATTCCAATCATAAATATCGCGAAATAGTATGCTATTGTCAAGTCCAATACCTTTGTTGTGTAAACAAGTGGCAGATGCTGTAAAGTGTTTGGTTTTTGTTTCCATAACAAAGCGTACACACACGACAATAACATACTCGCTATGCGATATTTAAGATTGGTATTAGAACAAAGTATGTGGATATTTTAATACCCTTCATGGTGATGTTTTAACGGATTTGATAATGTTAAAAGCAATACCCAACACAAAGGTTATCCGTGCCTATAAACCATTTGCACCACAGCTGCACTGTTAGCCGTCGTTTAGAAAAATGCCGCCGCAAATTCATTTCAGGTCAGCTTTTGCCGAATGCTAATGCTAATTCCCAGGGCTGCCGTATATGCACACGATGCTCCCAACTACCAATTCTCATAAATAAATTGTCTCACAAACAACCAATTCCTCACTAATAACTAAAATGGCAATCTGAAACCGAATGCGGTGAACGTCAATCTGAGTATGTCTCCCATAGCAGATGAGGCCATGCAGAATGGGGTCCCCAGAAGGTGAATTTGGTGATGCTAACCCACTATGCAGGATAGAATCACTAAATTCACCCTCTGTGGACCTCATTCTGAAAATTACAGGGACACTAAATCCAGGCTTGTCCACAAGTCTTTGAAGAGTGGTTATTTTGAGTAAACGATTATCACTTATCGGGATGCCATCACTAAATTCACCTTCTGGGGACCTCATTCTGCAAATTTCAGACACACTAAATCCAGGCTAAATAACCAAGAGGAGTGATTGCATTTATTGTATATGTTTAAATATCACATCTACTATTAACCGACCAGAGCCCATAATTTGTTTAATTCCGCCCTGCATCTTGGCCAAAAATCCGTTGGAGGGCGCTGTAGCAGAATGCCGTTAGCGATATGGTATCTGCCCCTTAATTAATTATGTTAATAATAACGATGTGTTCCTTTAAGACATTTCTAAGCTTTGCTAAATTAGTTAACTTCCTTGTTCATTGTTTTACCCAACCCGAACAAGAGTCTTTTTCTAAATTATTTATCTCTGTATCTATAGCGGTGATTTGTTCATTATGATACCCAACCAACTCGGGTCCTAATTACAAACAATAAGCACACCTGCAGTAGCCTAATGAGGTATATCTGCTCATGATGGATCATCGCTATATTACAATACTAATTATGATTATCAATTTGTTAACAGCCATGTTACTGTCCCTGTCGCTTGTAACTTATGCGATTACATATCGTCGGTGGGATTCAAAGAGGTCGTAAAACTGTTAAAATCGTATTTTGGCGCGAATTTTTTTTATTGCAAATTCGTAATCTACGCGGTCGATTACACCCCTAAAATTCTTATCCTTGTTCTAATCCAACCAGAAATGAGCTTTTAGGCCATGTGATAGAAATTCGTATCATTGGTTGGACAAATTTCTTACTTAAAAAATGTCGTATAAAGTATACGACATATTTGAAGTAAAACATATGACCATCACGTCAGTTACGTTGTTCTCAGAACGTCGTATATAGCCCGGGGGCTAATAGGGGTACCCTTGCACCCACCTGGGACTAAACTTCACCCCACTCATTTTGTTCCTTATTATGTCCTTCAACTTTTATGCAATGTTAACAAGAAAAAAAAAATGGCCGTGAAGACTCCAGAAAATATGGCGTCCATCATGGCCGCCGTTTTTCAGACCAAACCCTAAGTGAGTTTTATGCAAATTATAGCGTGAAATCTAGTAAAATGTATATATTTTCGTGAAGCTAAGACACAACAATACCTTTTTGGGCCAAAATTGAAACTCACCATCCAAGATGGCCGCCAAAATGGCCGCCGAACTTGAAAATATGACACTTCATGCTGTTTGGAACTGGTTGAGTAATATGACTTTATTTTGTGTTTTATATATGACCTGATCATTGGAGAAATTAAAATGGAATTATTGGGGTCCTAACCCCTTACGATCTCTCAAAAATTCGATTTTACAGAATGCGGTATAAAACTTCACAAAAAATCACAATTGGGATTCTAGTCATATTTCAACAAAAAATGAAAAGAACTTTGTAATGTAAGTGAGGCATATCATTACCTATGAATATTCCAACTCACTGGAACCAAAATTCTTACTTTGGTTCAAAATGGCTGCCAGTATGACCGCCAAAATATGGTAAATATATTACCCCAGCGTGTTCTGCAATCGTTTACAAGTTTTGGTTGATGTATAAAATAGGATATTCTGCATTAAATAAATTGAATACTAACATGTCTGATGCATCATGTTTAATTTTAACTGTTGTCTCCACTGACATCACCAAAATATTGGACTTTTCACTCAAAAACTTGACATAAATATCGGCAAAAATTAACTTTTTAGGTTTGGACCACTTGATTTTGTTTTCAGGTAAAATGTTACTATCTTTGGATCGAAAGGTGCTTATTGTTTTGGACTAAATTAAATACGTCATACAACGGTGTGTATTGACCAAATTGCTCAAGATGGGTTCCAAAATGGCAACCAAACATTATATCCCGAACATTATTATCGGCGTTATCCGAAAAGGTAGCAAATTGTGACTCACTTGGTTATTATACGTGATAGTTAATTAACTGACAACTACATGTTCTATTCTGGTTGTCTCAGTTCAGTATGGGGCATGGTAAATTCATTTTAAAGTGTGTAAGTTTGCCGATAACTTTTTTATTTTGTATTTATTGAAAGGAAATGTGCAGAACTTTGAGACGGAACTAAGATGGTCCATAAGCTGTGTCTATTCTGGTCCATTGTGATAAAACAAAAAGTCAACTGGATACAGTGTGGATGCCAATATCGTAGCTATGGAGTTACTGTATAATCATAGGTGATGTGAATAGGTATACAGGGAGCTATTGTATGTCATGACTGATGTGAATAGGTATACAATGAGTGACTATATGGTTATGAATGGGTTGTCCATGGTAAGATGCTTAGGTATACAGGGATAGGTCATGAGGTGTGAGGTGAATCGGTATGCATGGACTGACTGTATGGTGTATGGTTGTGTATATCCAGTACTGGTGCACACGGTGTGTGAATATAGCTACATGGTCATCTATTTGCTGATTATGTATATACATGGAGTGACTGTAAGGTCATGGGTGGGATGTACATATGCTGTCTGTATGATCATGAATGGGGTGTGTGGATAGATAGGAGTGATTTGATGATTACGGGTAATGTGTATAGGTATACATGGAATTACTACGGTCATGATTGAATATGAATACCTGGAGTAAGCTGGGTGGACATTATCGAGTGGGTATATAGGGAGTATCTTTGTGGTAACGGTGGGATGTATATTTATTTATCACGTGGATGTATTATCATTGGTGGGTGCATAGGGATATCTGTATTATCATAATTGGCGTGTATGATTATACAGTGAATTGCTGAATTGTCAAGTGTGAGATGTATATGCAAGTATGGATGGTATGAGTGGTTGTGTGTGCGGGTTTTTTTGTATATCTGGAAGGGCTAAATGGCCATTGATGAGGTTTACATGTATACCTGGAGTGAATCTATGGGCTGCTCGTGTATACCGAGTAGTTATATGACTATATGCGTCGAATAGGTATACGTGTAGCGACTGTATGGTTAATGGTGAGATGAGTACATGCAGGTATACAAGTGGTGAATGTATTATCACAAATGTAATGAATACCTATACAGGGGTGACTAAATGGTCATGTGTCAGGCGTACCGGTATGAGTATACCTGGTGTTCATGTTTGGTGACTCGTGGTGGTATGGTCATATGTAGGTTATACGGGTATAACACACATGTTGCTATATTGTCATTGGCGAGGGGTGTATATAGCGAGTGGCTATATTGCCATGGATGAGGTGCTTATGCATACATGGAGTGACTATACCGACATGGCTGGGGTGTATTGGTATATCTTGAGTGGCTATTCGGCTATGGTGTGACACATAGGAATACATGGAGTGACATGGGCAATGTTGAGGTGAATATGTATACAAGGATTGACGATGATCATGTATGAATGTTTTGAATATGTACACACGGGGTGACAATATGGCCTTATGTCTGGTGAAGGAGTATACCAGGTGCATGGGTGAGGGTATGTGTATGAAGCGAGTGGCTATATGGCCATTGGGGAGGTGCATATGTATACCCGAAGTGACTTTATGGTCATTGCTGTGGTGTTGGTGTATGTATTGATTGTCTATTTGACCATGTGAGTGGATAATATGTATACATGGGATGACCTTATGGTCAATGGTGAGATGAATGGGTATACAAGGAGTAACGATATGGTTATGTTCATGTTTAAGAGTATACTCGGTGTGCCTGCATTGTGACCCGTGGCTGTATGGTCATCCGTGGTCATGGGTCAGGTGTACATGTATGCAGTGGGTCACTATATTATGTATATGGTATTTATGTATATATGGAATGACTGTGTGATAATGGGTGGCTTTCCACGCTTAACGTTCCTCCATGTACATAAACACCATCAAGACGGAGAACTCTATGACATGACCTCTCTATTGATTAACATAGCCTTGAGTTATTGTGGAAAGCGACAGTCACCCAAGATACACATGAACAACCCACCCATTACATCAGTCACTCCATTTGTATATAAACACCACACAAATGACAACATATTCACCCACTTTATAAACGTTCACCTGAGCATACAGCCGTACTTGGTTATACCACTACACACCATGCCTGGACACCGGTTATACCCCTGCAACCGACACATGACCATATAGTCACTCTATGTATACATACATATTCACCACATTCACGATCATACAGTCACTCATTGCATATGTATTCACCTCACCATGGTCCATACAACCACTACATGTATACATATTCGCCATACCCATGACCATACCCATGAGTCAACCCAGGTATACATATACACATCACCAATGGTGAGCCCTTCCAGATATACCAATACCCGCACATACGACCATAAGATCCATACTTGCCATAATCATACACGCCATCCATGACCATACATCTACCCCCTATACACCCCCAATGATAACACATCCATAACATATACAAATAGACGTCCCACCCGATACCAACAGTCATATTGGACCAGAATACCCACATATCATGGTTCATCTCAGTTCCGTCTCAAAGTTCTGCCCATTTCCTTTCAATAATATGACCAGAATCACAAAAGAGGTTCTCCGCACAATTCCATACTGCAACTTTAAAATGAATTTGTCATGCCCCATACGGAACTGAGACAAACATAACATAATGTAGTTGTTAGTTAATTAACAAACACGTATAATAACCAAGTGAGTCACAATTTGCTACCTTTTGGTTGCCATTTTGGAATCCGTCTTGAGCAATTATGTCTATAAACACCGTAGTGTGACACATTTAAGATAGACAAAAACAATAAACACCTTTGATACCAAAGATAGTTGCATTTTACCTGAAAAAATGGTCGAACACTGAAAAGTGAATTTTTGCCGATATTTATGTCAAGTTTGTGAGTGAAAAGTTCAATATTTCTGGTGATGTCAGTGGTGACAATAGTAAAAATGATCCATGGTGCATCATACATGTCAGTATTCAATGCATAGAATACAGAATAGCCAATTGTCTACATCAACTACAACTTGTAAGCAATATTTACTATTTACATATATTTTGGCGGCCATTTTGAGTCAAGGTAAGAATTTTGGTTTCAGTGAGTTTAAATATTCATAAGTAATGATATGCCACACTTACTTTACAAAGTTCTTTTCATTTTTTGTTGAAATATGACAAGAATCCCAATAGTGATTTTTTGGGAAATGTTATACCGCATTCTGTAAAATCGAATTTTTGAGGGATCGGAAGGGGCTACGACCCCAATAATTCCATAATATACAAAATACAAAATAAAGTCATATTACAATACCAGTTCCAATCAGCATTAATTGATCTAGAAAACATTTGTGAAAAAAATGTCTTATTTTCAACTTCCGGCCGTCATCTTGGATTGTGAGTTTAAATTTTTGGCCCCGAAAAGTGTCATTATGTCTTATCTTCACGGAAATATATACATTTGTATACATTTTACTATATTTTCCAGCTATAATTTGCATAAAACCGACACAGTGGCAACAACCCCAACGAAAAGGCGAGTAACTTGTGAGGCTTCCGAAAAAAGTCTGGTCTGAAAAATGGCGGCCATGATGGATGCCATATTGCATGTAATCTACACGGCCACTTTTTTTCTTGCTACCATTGCTTAGAAGTTGAAGGACATAATACGGAAGAAAATGATTGGGGTGAAGTTAAGTCCCAGGGGTGCAATGGTACCCATATTAGCTCCCGGACTAATACTATATAGCATGATATTATAGAATTATATGGGAATGGCAAGACACTTGGTATTATAGCGGCATCCGTTTCGGAAGCCTCACAAGTTACTCGCCTTTTCGTTGGGGTTGTTGCCACTGTGTCGTTTCAGCTATCTAGTTTAATTATCGAATTCCGACATACTTGGCTAACTGAGTGATCCCATATAACCGTTCATTATCGGAAATGTACTTAGTATAACGGAAATGGAACCAAGCTAACTGTTTTCTCGGAAGAAAAAAAGGTCGTATAAATTGAAATTATGTGATATCGAGGCATAAAGTTGTTTCAAATTTGTCGTATAAATTTCAAAACGTCGTAAAATTTTGCCGCGAAAAATAAATTATTTCAAAAAAGTAGTAAAAGCTCATTTCACAGTTTTCTCTTTATAGACTGGTGTAAAATCGTCAGTTTCACAATAATTCGATGCCCGGGATGTGTATCGATGGATTTGCTGCACTATTGTTCTGCTGAATATAACATATCAAAATATAATCAGTTTTTTGTCTCTCCTGTAAAATGACTAAAAAGTGCGGGAATTGTGTATACAACATGTTTGAATCCCACCGACGATATTTATTACCCCTATGATTATGAGAACACCAAATTCGGCGGTTTGAATAAAAGCCACGCGCCGAGTTTGATACTGCACTTCCACTTACCATCTAACAGGAGTCCATACGTGTGTTGTGCCTTTGACTAATATCGTCTCCAATTTACTACTGTATACCTACGTCAGTTTTAAATTAAAGCATATTCATTTGAACGGTTGGATAATTATTATTCAACACCGGGACGGATCACGGCCACGACG
The DNA here is from genome assembly GCA_032622095.1 of Siphonodentalium dalli. Classification (NCBI taxonomy): domain Eukaryota; kingdom Metazoa; phylum Mollusca; class Scaphopoda; order Gadilida; family Siphonodentaliidae; genus Siphonodentalium; species Siphonodentalium dalli. The sequence goes on from CP136067.1 coordinate 15,785,488, forward strand.
GAAACTCGCACTACGATCGTCCCCATAACCGCTGGAGTCTGCCACATATAACGGTGATTTGTTGTGCGTGCGTCTTCGTATGTTTGACCACTCTACAAATTTCCCTGTTAATTTTTCATCTGTGGTTTTAAATTACGGCAACCCGAACGATATTGGCCCCGTGGATTGGCCACAAGGGTTGCTAAACGCGTGTGATATTGCACCCTCTTCACAATCTCGGCTATTGCATTAATACCAGGACTATCTTTCGGACATTTTTTAGCTAGAACACGTGACTCTTACAGAGTATTCCAATAGTTTACGACCGCGCTTCTATAGACGAGCAAACACTCGCTACGGAAGCGTGTGTATCTCGATTTTATCCATATCGTTTTTGAAACTTTTTGGACAACGTCAACTGGTCCTGTTCAAAAATACGAGTCCAGTCGATGTTTTAAACATCCATTTAAAACCGCCCGTGTTAATTGTTAAATCAGTATTTAAATAACTAAGTCTATTAAATGATTAATTAAATAATTATGTGCTTTAAACTGTTAATTTAATTGATTAATGGACGTTTCATATAAACGCGAATTAAATGAATCGGAGTTAATACGGCCTACATGTACACAATTAATTAATGACCTTTACAAAATAAAACGCGTTCAAGAATTTGTTAATAAAGGGAGCTATATCGAAGTGGACTTGGCATACTCTCTGTTGTTCACATAACCGTATTTAATTCAGATGCACCTATCAAACAAAACATGTACCACAACGTTTCGGAGACAACAAACCTTATAAACCTACGGCAATAGTTCGACTTTTCGAGGACACTTTTGGTTGGCCCGCCTCAACATAAATAAACTAATTAGTTAATTAAATCAGAACTTAAATTAAATAATTATGTATGCCGCCAATGATATAATTAGAGCCGAGTATGAGGCACAAGTGCATCGCATGGATATGCGAGAAATTCCGCTGCAAAATGATGAGGAGGAAGATGAGACCGATCGCCCCCGATATATACAGGCCCAGAGAGAGGCCATGCTCAGAGAGAGGCCCAAATAAGGCAAGAGGCCCAGAAGCAAGCCCAGACACAAGCCGAACGAAACGAATTTAACATACAGATTGGTCGTGTTCTGCATGGTTTCGAACGTAAATTCGAGGGTTTCAACGTAAATTTGGCTGACCAAGTTCGAGCCATTCAAACACAGACAGCTGCACAAAGTGCTCTCACATTGTCCAGCATGATAGACGTATATGAAGGCGAGGACTCGAAATTCAAGGAATTTATTAGCAAGCAGAGCGCTACTGACAGATTGTGGGGACCCCGGATGACGAGAAATTGTTGGTTACATTACAGAGAACCCATTGCAGATACAAGTCGGAAAACATGCATGCCCCTTGGGATAGGATCAAAGAAGAGTTGAGGGTCCGATACGATAACGATAACGATAACCCACAACATGCCTTAGCAATCATGAGGACTTTAAAACTAAGGCATCACGAAAACAAAAAATATTTATATATATTTGTTGAAATAATGCATCAGGTTGCTGCCAACGCATTCCAACCCCGTGAATTACGGATGGCTCCCGTACAATTTCAGTTGGTTAACTATTTTATAGATGGTTAACTGATTCGAAATTACAAATGAAATTGGTAAGAGTAAACCCTGTCACTTTGGATCATGCCACACAGATCGCCATGACAGAATTTAATATTGAGCAACTGGCGAACCTATGGAGGTTAGCAATGTTCGGCCTCCAGGGATTATTCAGTGTACATTTTGCAAGTTAATAGGCCATACCTATAAAATTGTCGGAAATGGCAACAACAGAATCAGGGCCAAAATAAAAGTAACAAACCCCAAGAATATAGGCCCGACCGAGGCATGACAAAAATGCCAGATGGAGAGATACATGCAATAAATGTAGGATATAAAAGTTCTGAAAATACATGGGCGATTTGTAAGTACTGTAACAAGGTACGAAAACACAACGAGAATGACTGCTATTTCAAACCCAAACAGTCAAAAAACTAGGTCAGTCCGAACTGCTGAAGACCCCAGGGCGGACTTGTAAATCCAACAAGTTTGGAACCAAAATGTGGTCTTCTATAAAGAATGAAAAATCAACAGAATGTAAAATCAAATGCATTAAAATCAGATTCCAAATTAAATTCAAATGAAGATAAACTCGAGACCAATTATTTGGGTAAAGATAATTCAATAAACAAACAGGAGTACATTATTGGGACTGCAAATAGGTATGCAGCCTTGATGGAGTACTCTACTCAGTCATCTGACATGGAAAATTTGTCCCTGAAAAATGTTCTAACAGATCAGGCCAAACAAACTAAATCTGACCCCTATCACACAACACAGATTAATCAAGAGAAAAGTCATGACAAACATATGGGAATATACCATAAGGATGTTATATTAATTGAAACACCTGAGAAGTATGACACACTTAGGGTGTCTCCAAAGCAGGCGAGGTCATTAAACATAATTTCCTCTTCTGAAAATACAGATACATAATGATTTCAAAATAAAAGACTAGAATGGATAGAGAGAATAAAACAGCTGAGAAATAACTCATCTGAGAGTAATGGGAGTCTGAAATATAATGACGCTAATGCGAGACCTACTGATTGTCAGAGTCCTAATACACCAGACTCTGGCCTGGCTGTTCATATGACAGGTACTCCTGTGCCCTCTTCCGTCATATTATACATGGGAAACAGCGACTCAGAGCCTTGGTTGACACTGGCTTCCAATTGTCCATATTAAGTCATAAAATTTATAATAGTAATTTAGTTGATAAACCCAAAGTGTTGAAAAAGACAGAAAGTCTCACTTCGGTGACTGGAAGTTAATTGAAGGTTCTAGTTGTAATAGACCTAGCCTTTAAAATAAATGGGTTAAAGTTGAGTCATACGTTAGAAAATATGCGTCGCAATACGATATTAGGCACTGATTGGATGACGCAAAATTGCGTTAGAATTTATTTTGATCTACAATGTCTTAGAATCAAACACAGAATAGTACCATTAGTGCCTGACATTCAAATATCATGCATAGTGCGTCTTAAAACAGAGGCATTGATGAAGCCTCGGAATTTTCTGAATAGTTCTGTATACCTAGTAAGGGGAATGTTTAATTCACCTTATTTAAAGGTAACCTCAATTAATAATGGGGTTTTATCTCAACAGCCTGGACTTGAAGTTAGTGACTATGTTGCGCAAGCTAATGCCCCTAATCAAAAAGCTCTTCCTGTATTAATTGTAAACGATATTGATAAGTTTTAGAATCTTAGAAAAGGATGTGTGGTAGGCAAGGTTGAGCCTGTCCACATAAATTACATAAATGAAGTACAAGACGTACTTCAAACTAACCAACAGTATCCTGTTGAAAACAAGCCATCGAGCACTGACGAATCAGAAACTAATGCTCCATTTGATAAAATGAATATAGTTAAATCATTATTAATGAGGAATAGTGACCTCTTTGCTGCCAATGATACACAACTGGCGGTCACTTACACCATTACCATATCAACTAGAATGCACTCAGAGAGATGCCAACGTGCGCAAAAATGTAATAAACAATAATTTAAAAAATAATTTCACTGTATTTTACTTAATTTATTTAATTTAATTTAATGTTAGCAAAAAAAGACAATTACCATTTCTCATTTCATCACAGATAAAAGGCAAATTACTATATTAATCATTTAAGTAATTAAAACCAGTTCCATGTTGCCGAAAGGATGAAACTTTAATATCGATTACATTTTTTTCAGCAGCATATTTTCATTTTCATTTTCCGATAGTCAAAGTTGACCAAAGGAGCAATTATAAGAAATAATTAATACCATTTGTGTAAATATTGATAGCAGCCAATATGCAACAATAAATATCAATAATTAATCAATAATGATCATTTTATGTAATAATAAACTCTTCAAACGGTGTTTGTGTCAACAAATGCGTTTTGTTTTGTGTTACGTCATTCGTCGTATTTAACCCGGAACTCGGCTGAAGGTTAGGCTATTCAGCCTATTGCGTCGAATTATGAAATCGCGTTTTGAATGTCTCTCTTTTCCCGCACGATGAAAAGAGGTCTTCGCATGAACCAAAAATGATAAAACTTCCCACTTATAAGTAAAAATACCCAAATGAAGGAGTCTATGTAAGTTCCGAAGGAGTCTATAGACTCTTTGATGTAGAGTTCTGATGGAGAAAATGTAGGTCGATCTATTTTTGTCATAACTCTGACGTATTTTGACCTGGGAGAAAAAATCGAAATCGAGGCTCACTACGAGCATGCCAGTTTTAAATATAGAAACAGGGAATCCCGACAAATGGCGATATCGGCGACAAACAAATAATCGAAAACATCACATAAAATAAACATAGCAAAAACGCAGCACAGTAAAAATGTCAGAACGCCACGAGGTTTTACGTCGTTTTTGGTGACGTCATGGAGTGAAAAGGACTAGGGTGACACCAACCTACGAATCTGTCTGATCGCCATACTGTTGTGCGAGCGCACGTAATAAATACTCAGGGTCACGACCCTATCAAAATGAAACCTTATCGCGTGCCCCTGTAAAAACGCAAAATGTTAGATAAAGCTGTAAATGACATATTGGATGCGAAGGTCATTGAAAGGTCAAGGTCACCTTGGGCTTTCCCTTGCATACTTGTGGGAAAAAAGATGGATCACAACGCTTTTGAGTCGATTTTCGGGCTTTAAATTCTATCATAAAAACAATTAGTTGGCCACTTCCGGTAATTGACGACCTACCTAATTATCTTAATGGGTCGATGTTCTTCTCCGCCCTTGACCTTACGAGTGGGTACTGGCAGATAAAACTGGATGACGTAGCCATAGAAGGTTTTTGTGTCACAAAGGTCAATATTCTTTTCGAGTTTTACCATACGGCCTAGTAAACGGGCTCTCGATATTTCAGGAACTAATGAGTGAAGTCTTGGATGGCATTCAAGAATATGCATTGGCGTACCTCGATGATATATTAATATAGAGCAATAATATTTGTGATCATTTCCAACATATCCGATATGTCTTTGACCGTCTCAAACAACATAACCTTAAAATGAAATTGAACAACTGTAGTTTTCTCAGAAATGAAACAAATTACTTTGGATTTGTTACTAACGAAAAAGGAGTACAGTCTGACCTGAATAAGGTCAAGGCCATACGCAATTTGACAACCCCGCTACAGTCCGTGGAGTACGTTCTTTCGTGGGCATGGTCTCATATTATCGTCGATTTGTCCCTGGATTTAGCTCCATTGCAACACCTCTGGTTGCAATCACCAAAACGTATGCCAAATTAAAATGGACTACAGAGTGTCAGCAGAGTTTTGATTCCTTAGAAGCTAAATTAACTGGAATACCATATTTAGCTTACCCTGATATAAACAAACCCTACATCTTGAATTCAGACGTTTCCCAATACTGTATTGGCGCTTGTCTTACCCAACCCTTGTCAGCCAATGCCGAATGTTCAGAAAAAACAATTTATTACTTTTCACACAAATTAATCGATACGCAACAGCATTGGGCTGTAATAAAAAAAGAATGTTATAGCATTCATTATGCTCTAAAGAAATTGATCATTATCTGACAAACTCTCATTTTATAATACGAACTGATCATAAACCATTACAATATGTGCTAGCTGGACCCCTCAGTACTAGTAATAAGCTACAGAAATGGGCCCTAGATATCTCAAGCTACAATTGTAAATTTCAGTATATACCTGGTCCCCTAAATATATGTGCTGACCTTTTGTCAAGACTACCTTTGAAATATGTCAGAACCAGACATCAATGATAAAACTTATAAATTTAATGTTTTAAATTCAAACCAATTCACCCATGGTGAGTCTGTGAAATGTAAACTGCCCAATGAACATTTGTCACCATTGGATATGTTACAAATTACTGGTTATGACATGATGGAAGAACAAGATAAAGACCCGGATATTATTGCCCTTAAACAACAATGTCATAGTAACTCACCCCCGCCTTCAGTATGGGATCAATATATCATGATTAAAGATATACTTTGTTATATGAGTAATTATATAGATGACCCAATTCTCTGAATGTGCATCCCTAAACATTTGCAGAATCCAGTATTGAAACAACAACATGATGACAATGGTCATTTTGGAACTAACAAAATGTTTACTGCCTTACAGCGTAACTATTAATGGACAAATTTATATAAAGATATCTATAAATACTGTGAACTATGTGTAGCATGGAATTGTAGGAAGCAACAGAAGATAAAACCACCCGTTCAGGAAATCGCCAATACTCCATATTCTTTTTCTAAAATTGGGTTGGATTTGAGTGGTCCATATCCTACCACCCTCTCTGAAAATAAATACATAGCAACTTTCATTGATCACTATAGTGCTTGACCTGAATGTTTTGCAATCCCTGATAAAACGCTCAAACTATAGCCCAGTTGTTGGTGGATCAAATCTTTCCTAGATTTTTAACACCTCTTGAGTTAGTAACAGATAATGGCTCTGATAATTGTAATCAAGAACATGTATTACAACAATTAAACATTAATCATGTGACGACCTCCTTTTATCACCCACAAGGAAATGCTCGTGTTGAAAGGGTCCACAAATCCATCCATCACATACTTGCCAAACTTATTGAGAACCAATTAGATACATGGGACTTACATCTCAGACAAGCTTTAGCAGCCATACGATTTAATATTAATTAGTCTACAAAGTTTCCTCCGTTTTACTTGCTATATAATAGAGATCCTGCACTTCCGTTGGATAACCTTCTCAAACCGCATAGAAAATATGTTGGTGAAGAGTTTCATAATGTAGCTATGCAAGAAATGCACCGATCTTTTCGATTAGTACACAGTCATTTAAAAATAACTCAGAAGCGCCAACAGAAATATGCAGATAAAAATGCTAAAGATGTCTCCTACGAGGTAAGCGACCCCATGTATTATCGAGATAATCGAAACAAACAAACTGGCCTCTAAGTGGAAGCTTTATTACCGTGCAGTAGTTAGAACGTCTCCTGTGAGTTATAGGATTCGCAATCAACTCACTGGAAAGGTCACCAAATGTCATGCTGAACTGTTACGAAAGGCACACCTTGAATGGGAAATCCGTAAAGGTGATGGCAAAGTTGTAGCCTTGCGCGCACAACACTATGTAGTTCCTCCATCAGAATCATCTTCAGACTCTGAAAGTGATTCTGAGGATAATATACATCTTGCTCGCTTAGCGCGACAACACCGACATGTGAGGGAATATTCTTCCGATGGGGATAACTTTCAATTAATGGACCTTGCTAAAAGGTTGCATGCGGAAGACCACGTTTCTTCGGAAGAGAGTCTTATTCTCTATGAATTGTCTGATGGTATATCTGAAATTGCTTTTGCGTCCGCTGATGACGATAGTGAATTCTAAACGCCCACAGAGGACACAAACAATGACGATGCAGATATCCTTTATAACAAAAGTCGAGACCCTGACTAAATCCCTTGCCTCTGTCGATTTAATCGCGTCTGATTATGTATGGCCAGAATGGCCTTAATAATGCAATAAGTAATAAATTATCAATGTCCAGGGCTCCCCTTTATACAATAGCCGTTGATGGGTATTAATTGAAAAATTGTATTTGATTATACCGAATATTACTGGTTCTACAGTATACCATTAATAGTGGTTGAGTATATGTGGATAAAATTTTTTCTGCCACTTCACTTATAAAGGGCATGCCTAAATAGTCCAATAATAAAATAGTCCAATAATAAATAATAAGTCTAATTATAACAATATTCCAATACAATGCAAAAAATAAAGTTCACTTGTGTCCAGTGTTCCTTTATACAATAGCCGTTGATGGGTAAAAATTGAAAAATTGTATTCGATTATACCGAATATTAATGATTCTACGGTATACCATTCATGATGGTGGAGTACATGCGGATTGGAAAAATGCCTCTGCCTCTCCATTGATAAAAAAGGAATGCCTCAATAATTAATCCAATAGTGTTTATCATGAATAAGAAGCTATGATAATTAATGACCAAAAACAAACCACTCATAACAAACAACAACCCTCACCTACTGACTTTCACACATGTAACACCTACACCTGCGGTTTATATGGTTGTGTGCACGGACATACTGCAAAACAAACACCTGGTAATTGACAACATTAATCACCATGACACCTATACACACTAAATGACACCCTCTTATCGATTTGACATATCAAACATACCTTCTCATTACAGACACCATGATGACATTCCAAATATTAATGAGTATCTTTCCGTTCCTCACAGTCATATCGGCTACACCCATAGTCTCCCACAATGTAATATTTCATAAAATAAAGGATGTCATTATGACAAATTCTGATTAGACTTTGGGATTTGTAATCGATCTAGCTCTCTTTGATAGGTACATTGACTTGCTCTCGAATCAAATAAGTGATGCCCATCGGTACTTGGAAAGAACTATATTTGATCACGCAGATGCGTTATTTTCAAACTTTAGTGCAAAACTAGAATTTGAAGTTGTTTCCAGGGCCTGAATTACGAGCTCGAAATGATACGCCGAGAATATGCTAGTGTCGTTATGAGATATCATGAATATAAAACGTTACATGATGGTAAAAATTATAATTTTCACAAACCAATCAGTCGGCCCCAAAAACTACGTAAACATAAATCGTCATGTTCGCGTAAATGAGGTAAACGCTATCTATTTCCATTTATCGGTGAAGGATTATCTAGGTTATTCGGGACAGTCAGTGAATCTGACCTGAAAAACAAAAACCGCGATCGAGCAATTATCTCAGAATCAGTTGAAAGTACTCCACGTGATAAAACAGTATAAGTATCATAAATGTCATGCGCAATTACCTGAAAGAGAATAGACAGAAAATCAATCAATTAATTGAGACAGTAGAATTAATCAAAACTAATGTGGATACTACCCACAATGGAGAGTATAAACATATCATTAAATTAGAATACTACAGTAGCACTCATCATAATCTGGATTTAATCATTAATGAAATAAGCCAAATGGTTTTTACCTTGAACATCGTCATGGTCAACTGAATGTTTAACGACAAATCGAATCTCTCCTAGTGTTGTTAGGATAAATGTATTTAGACACATACTGCAAAATCTTAAGAAAAGCTACCCGATCACCTCAAATTCCATTTTGATCCAACACCTGAGTTATGGCACTATTATCAACATTTGTCGTGTAGTACCATCATAACTGAAAAAAAAACCATTGTAGTAATCAAAGTGCCTCTGTTGCATATTTAAAATCGATTTGAGATCTTTATAATTCATTCATTACCATATATGCTTAATGAACCAAAAGTGAACGTCAGATTTAATCACATGTTGGCTGAATACGTCTTAAAACAAATAGTTTAGCTATTAACCCTAGTAGAACACAATATTTAAATTTATCTCCCACATCGACCTGTCTCCTCAATACTTTACCTTTTTGTCTCTATGATGGTTTAATCCGAGACATAGACAAGCATAAACCATGTTACGACGCTTTATTCTTGTCAGACAGCCAATCAGTAGCTAAACATTGCATAGTTGACGTTACACCAAACAGTCTTCTTCCATATGTAAGCCAAGTTAATCAAGGATGATTTATTTTAAGTCCTGAACTACCTTTAAAGTTCTCAATAGACTGTCAAAATCGAGATGCACCAGACCAAGTGACCTTATTACCACCCTCTGGTTTGCTCGAAATAGAGCCCACGTGTTCTGCCTCTAGCCAAAGCCTCAAACTTGAAAGTTATTATAACGGTAACAATTCAAAATTCGTCAAATGCTTTTTATCAAGATATATTGCCAGAATTTTATAATTATAAATACAGATTATGGGAACCGTTGTTACAGAAGATGCAAGCTAATAACAATATAACCGTCCCTGATAAATTACGAAATGTCGATAAAATCCCCATAGAGGAATTAGTATCTACCTTGAATTCAATCACTACCACATATGTAAATGATATACCATTTCCTCATCCCCTTTTGGCACTAATTGCTATACCCCTGATCAGTCTCGCTATTTGCATCACTTGCAAATATAGATATAGAATTAGGTTCCCCATTTCTTCGAAACGTCGCAATAGACGTCATATGGTCAGATATACTGTGAAACTGGAAAAGGGTACTAATGATAGTGCATATGAGTCCAATTCCGATGTGGAAGCTCTACAAGAAGAAGGTGGTAGACTCCAGTTAAAAATATGTTCGACGCCTCCTATTCCTCGGACGAGAACTCAGACTCCAATCCGACAGTCGTGAAGAAACTCCCCTCAGTGAAGACCAGCGATCCTCTACCTCGGACGAGAATTCATGATCCCAGTCTGGAAATTATTCAGAAATTCACACCAGAGATGAACAGAGCCCCAACAGTTACCTTCTTCAACATAAAGCTTGCTGATACGGTACGTCAACTGGTGGAACTCTCCGAAAAAAATCAGAGAGCAAACGATTCATCCTTGAACAATAGATCATAATCAAGTGATCAAATTTAAATATAGATCATAAAGTGATCAACACTCATAAGTGTGGATTACTGAACTATAGATCATAGTCAAGTGATCAAATTTAAACATAGATCATTAACGTGATCAACATTCATCAGCGTGGACTATTGAACTCTATATCATACTCAAGTGATCAAAGTTAAATATAGATCAAATTTCAAGTGATCAACATCCTCAGTATGGACTACTGAACAATAACGTTCTTATCTAATGTGTTATTTTATTGTATGCATTAATCGTATTGATTATTGTATTAATTGTTTTCTAAATGCTATAACATTCAAAGGCATAACAACGTTAGTAGTAATCACGTCATCCCGTCACGTCGTCACTCTAATGAGATTTCACGAAGTGAAATCCCAATCAGTGGGAGGGGGGGGGTCTATGTATCGGCCCCTTAATTAATTATGTTAATAATGTTCCTTTAAGACATTTCTAAGCTTTGCTAAATTAGTTAACTTCCTTGTTTTACCCAACCGAACAAGAGTCTTTTCCTAAATTATTTATCTCTGTATCTATAGCGGTGATTTGTTCATTATGATACACACCCAACTCGGGTCCTAATTACAAACAATAAGCACAGCTGCAGTAGCCTAATGAGGTATGTCTGCTCATGATGGATCATCGCTATATTACAATACTAATTATGACTATTAATTTGTTAGCAGTCATGTTACTGTCCCGTGTCGCTGGTAACTTATGCGATTACATCTGTATTACCCCTATGATTTATGAGAACACCAAATTCGGCGGTTTGAATAAAAGCCACGCGCCGACTTTGAAACTGTACTTGGAGTCCACACGTTTGTTGTGCTTTTGTCCTACACGGGACGAATATCACCTCCAAGTTACTACTGTATACCTACGTCAGTTTTAAATTAAATCATAATCATTTGAATGGTTGCATAATTATTCTTCAACACCGGGACGGATCACTGCCACGACGGCAACTCACACTACGATCGTCCTCATGACCGCTGGAGTCAACCACAGGCGCTACCAACCGAATTACTTCACTGTAACATATACTGCTCAATTGGGCAGTACTGCCATTATTCACTGATAAGAGACACGGTTCACTGATAAGAGCCACTGCTCACTGATCAGAGATAAGAGCATATTCACACAAGAAGCACGCGGTTGATGATGGATGGGGCGACGTGACAACAGGGGCTTGCATGGTTCTTGGGTGGTGTCTCACAAACTCCTGTCAAAATCTTCAATAGTTATAAATTCCATGCCTGACGCAAATTATTTTGGGTCATTTACATATAGACCCAACAGAGGCTGACATTTGTCCAATAGTTTGATTTTCTAGACCAGGATATAGTTTGAAATTAGCTGTTTTTAGACAAAATAAACTTTGGTCACCTGTTTGGACTGAAATGACTGTCAGTTGAAAAAATCCTACTATATCACTAACTTTATAATAGCTGAAACCATATCTAGCCAAGTGTCTGTGTTGATGATTGATTTTGTTTCGTACATGGGAACCGCCGATATTTGAGCACTGAATTCCGACTATAATCATATCTCCCACTATAGATCCTATGCATACTAATAACATATCACCCACATATATTGTGGATAGAAATGACATATCGACCCTAAATCCATTTTATGAATTCATATCCTCCCTTAAAGTGATATGCAATCATTGCGTCTGTCGACTGACAATGAATTTAATTAGTTGCCAGTTGGGTCAACAAACATAATAAGCCAGAGAACGCGATATTTTACAGGACTCGCCTACCTGCGGCGTCAAAGTTTCAGCGTTTTAAGCTAGGTTTCTCACTTGAACGCAAACGTAATGACTTACATATTATGTGATGACGCGTATTGAGGTGAACGCACCCTCCTTTGACTACTCCAAACATAATAAATTTGTGAAAAATGAGATGTCGAGTGATGCATGTATATGTATACAACCAGGTTACTGTCTGAAGGGTCGTAGGCGTGGCGCCACTTTAAACTTTCAAACTGTACCCCGTTCCCTTTAACCCTTTACCCAACAGAACGGCCTTGTGCCAACGCATTCTCTTATATATGCGAGTCGACCATAGGTCGCCTCGCATATATAAGAGAATGCATTGGCTTAACACATTAAAAATTATAAAATTGTTAAAGAATGTAAGAAAAATGGCCAATGGCCAATGCATTCTCTTATATATGCGAGGCGACCTATGGTCGACTCGCATATATAAGAGAATGCATTGGTACAGGGCATAACTGTAACCATCACAATGTGGTCAATGAGCCGGTTCCAATGATATCCATATTTGTATGGTTTTATTGAGACAGACCCAAGATAATTTAGGCTGTTGCAGCTTTATTTGGCCGGTTTTGGCCGGTTTGTTGGGTAAAGGGTTAAGTGGTTGAACTTTCAAACTGTACCCCGTTCCCTTTCAACCATACCAAACTCCCATGTTCGCGGAATTTTACAAATCAATTATACTGCCCATCCCTTGGGTTAGAACCAGGGTCCGCGCTCGCCCGAAATTTACTTTTGCCAAATATTTTGCCAAATGAAAATATTTTTTGCCAAATGCTATTAGAAGTTGCCAAATGCTATTAGTTTCTGCGCCATTGTGTCTTTTATTTTGATTATTTCGATAATCGCTGCTTGAGCGACCTTTGATATCGATAGGGAATCAGTTCTTTATTAATAAATCTCGCCTCTATACTTGGGTTTATCATAGAACAATAAACCAACAGCATTACAATGAAATTGTAGAAGGGTTTCTTCATCAGAAAGTCACATCGAAACAAAGAGGATTAGCTATGTAAACACCACCACCAGACTTACTAGAGAACCCTCCCCCTCGATACTGATGATATCAGATTAACTGCATCTTGACAGAGGTGTTAACGTAAAGCGTCATATGTGCATTGTACAAATAATGGGCACGTTTTTCAGCATATATAAGAGACATTGGTGTGCGAATCGATTCCCCTGCTAAAACGTTAAGCATAGTGATCTTAAATGTCTACAGCAATATATTTTAAATACGGATATATAATAAATATTAATCAAAGTGTTGTATAAAATGCCAAACAAATGTCTCAATATGGGCCATTATGGGAGTAGGCCCAATGAATTGATTGATTTGGGGTTTAATGTCGCTTTCAGCAACTAATGCCATATTACGACATTACTTTTAGCGGCTAATAGAACAGTGATTGCAAATGCTCGTAAACTCGTCGACGATGTACGGCAAATCATCGGCCATCTGCTAGTAACTGGCAAATCCACCAGATAACTATTTCGAGTTATGTCAGAGAAATAGCATGCATCTGACGAATCTTCACTCCGCCCACGTTAAATAACATTTGCATCGACCGTACAAACGGTTATAATGAACCTCACGCAATTAATATAGTATCGATGTGGGTGTGCACCTCGTATGCACATCAGCGTATAACACAAACAATAATGCGAGCTGGCATAACGTGGTGAGTGTGTATAGTCTAGGCAAATATGGACATAGGTGTCGCCTCGAGCGGGAATTTATGATACCTACATTTTTGGTTAGCATGAACACTTAACTTTCGAAATCCGTATGTTGTATTTGGCAGATAGGCGGACTTTTTTCGGACCGCGTGGTTTTAACACGGCGAGATCAACCGTGGTTTTTCCGTGTTAAAATGATGGCCACACGTGATTTTGAAAAAAACCACGGGCCTTGTACTGTATGTTGGTTGGTTGGTCAGACAGGTATTCCCTCGTAAATTGGTTCACCTTTTTTAGTATTCAGTGTGCAAATTGTTTTCAGACAAAAACCGTCATATTTAGATAATTTAAATAATTTCCGCCAAATTTGTGAACTGAAATGGTTAGATGAAAAAATCCTAAACTTAGGGATTGTGAAATCCAACAATTGGAAGAACCCGCTGTAAACTCGATGAAACTCTACCCTAACAGCGGGCGGGGTGCAAATAGAACTTCCTGAACGGAGGTGCATTAAGAAACTTTATGTGAGAACACCCCCAACCGGAACCCTTTAGTCTCGCCCCTGCTAACTCGTGATTTACACTGATTAAATGTTTCCAATCGTTGTACAGTTCTGGGCATATATTAACGAAAGACACAGAATAGCCTATACTATTAATATGACATTAGAAAATAAAACACAAACAAACATACACGTTTTCGCCCTCGCAAATGCACCCTCACTCTAAAGATGGTCCATGTGCCGGCCAGTCCGAAATTGGGTTATTTTCAAGCAGAAACGGTCAAAGTATATCATCCGCATCTTTGACATCCCATATCCGATTTGGCGACATCTCATCGCAGGAACGATCCGCGGCTTTGACACCCCAAAGGTATGGTGGGTATCCACACTTGGTCGCGGATAGTATTTTTGCGAACCGCTACATGTATGTAGGCTAAAAAATTTCATGGTTAATTAAACATATATTTTTCTATTGATACACGCATTATCCGCCGTCAATGGCTGATAATTATGTTTCAAACGAACTACCGAACGTCAAAAAGTGTTTATTAATTATGATAAAATCGGAATTGAGCCGGAATTCCATTCAATTTGTCGGGGTGAGAGCAAGACATGGTCGCTATCCCATTGACGGAACATTCCGCTTTACGAAATTATGTTTTGAATAGTAAATATCACCATTCAACTGTTCATTTATCAAAACGTCATGGTCTGGTTTGGCGATACCTTCCGGTATGGCGATACCACGCACACGGCAATACATTCGTATACTTAGCGACCCGTCTTTACCTCCATCCAAATATATGGAAGTATGAACGAGCCATGGCCGTTTAATGTGCATCGGCATCGGACAACGGGGGTATATACACGTATGATCTAAACACCCCGAGGACATTTCCCAAAGTTTCAGCATCGAAAAGTCACAAAGGTCCGTTTCTGGCGGCGTAAATTCTCATGAAAATGTTCTAATTAGTTAACATGATTAAACACAAAAACTATACCGGTAGTTCAGCAAAGTCAGACAGGAGATCATTTCGCGCTCCGCGTGTATAATGTTGGTATACAGTGGGCTAATGGGCGTTTTATTTATAGAAATGGGAATTTTTGGGACGGATTAAAAGTCGAACTGCGGCCCGGAGCCCGGAGCCCGAGTCCGGTAAAAGGTGAAGTTGGGAATTTAGAATTTTGTTTATTGTTCTTTACATTATGTCAATAATTTTGAATTTTTGGTTTGTGATAAGCTATGCCAATTATTACAAATAAAAGAAATGAACAAGATAATTTGTTTGTGAAGTGTCGGGAGTGTATTTAATCAGATTATTAGATTTTTGGTCTGCATTTAGAGGCTTTCTGGTGAGATGCATGTGAAACCATCAGTGATAAGCCGTATATAATTGTTGTAATAATTTGAAGGATTAGTTGTTTTAACGGAATTCTGAGTTGGTCATTCGTGAAACCAATATATTTTATATTCTATAATTACAATCATGGGTATATAATGTATGATCTTGAGCGCGTTACCATTTCTGACATTGGTTTTCTTGTTAGTGATGCTCCGGAAGCCATTATCTCGATAGGGGTCCTCAATAATAACCTGGAAATCGACGTATGGATGTCAGTCAAGTCATAAATAAGTTGGTTGCAGATTGTTCTCAGAACAAAGGATAATACAGATCGCTGTTGTTAGTCTATTCATGATATGGTAATATGAACGCTCTATACACCCCGATGACATTTCCCAAATGTTCAGCATCGAACAGTTACAAAGGTTGGTATCTGGCGCCGTTAATCCTTTACCCAACAAACCGGCCATAACCGGCCAAATAAAGCTTCAACAGCCTAAAATATCTTCGGTCTGTCTCAACAGAACCATACAAATATGGATATCATTGGAACCGGCTCCTTGACCACATTGTGATAGTTACAGTTATGCCCTGTGCCAATGCATTCTCTTATATATGCGAGTCGGCCATAGGTCGCCTCGCATATATAAGAGAATGCATTGGCCTAAAAAAAATCTTTTTTTAACACTTTTTACCATTTTTTCTTACATTCTTTAACAATTTTATAATTTTTAATGTGTTAAGCCAATGCATTCTCTTATATATGCGAGGCTACCTATGGTCGACTCGCATATATAAGAGAATGCATTGGCACAGGGCCCTTCTATTGGGTAAATGGTTAATTCTCATTAGAATGTTGTCATTAGTTTTCATGATATCGTTGAGCAAAGTCAGACAGGAGATCATTGATGATGCTCCGGGAACAATTGTCGTCAATAGGGGTCCACACTAATAGAATGGCAATCGACGTATAGATGTTCTTCATGTCAAAGATAAGTTGGGTGCCAATTTTTCTTAGAGCAAATAATAATAAAGGGCGTTCTTGTTAGTCTATTCCTGATATGGTAATACAAAGAGCGTTAAATATGTAGAGGACAAACATGTTGTCTGGTGTGACGTTGTCTGGTGGGACCTTTATCGGTGGAGTTTTTAGATGGAAAATGCAGTTTTACCGGCGCCGTGTGGAGCCAGTAAAACGGATATTCTCCATCAGTAAACACTCCGATTAACGTCCCACATACATCCATATATACAACATGTTTATCCCCATTCTAAAGCGCATGCACACATCGCAAAATAATGCTACATGAAAATCTACCAAAGAATTCCTGGACTGGACATGATTAACATTTTACAAACAATCCATATCACTTCATCGCCGATATTGTACCCCGCTCCATGACGATATATAATTCAATCTAATTGAAATAATCCAAACAATCAAAAGGAATCCGGGAAATTCATCGACGCGTATCGCGCCCATTTGACATCGGATACGTATAAATTATATTAAAGACATATTGTGGACTTATGCGAGTGCGTGAAACTGATGACTTAGCACTTATAATCCCAGTGTACATGGTATCACCAACCGGGAATGCATCACCAAATTTAAACCGAACTGAATGGGGAAAGCAATTTTCACGTATATAATATACTCGAATATGTTTGTTTCTCAACATAAAACAGACAACGGACAATATATCTGTGCATACATATATGAAGCAGGAATATTTACACACCCGATATCAGTCGGTTATCCCAGATCAAACTATTTACTATAAACTATCTACTATTTCCCAATATGATCGTGATATGATGGGACCACTATCGGCCCAGATAAATGTCAAGGTCGCAGATCAATATGTCACTAACACCGGGTATTACGTGCAGTAAATATGCATAGTACTTATAGAGTTCTGGTGAGTTCTCGTGTGAATCTGAGACTGATCAGTTGGACTACGTATCTCATCTGAATACGAATTCATAACATTTTCGAATCATGTATACACATCTATTATATAGATTAATGAAACTAATTGAACATTCATCATGCACAGCAGTATATATAAGGCAAATTCACAAGCCCCTCATGGCATGGGGATTAAGGGGAGGACCATTCGGTCCTTCCGACAATCCCGGGCTGGCCCCCCCCCCCCCCGAACCACTCATTCTCTCTCTCTCCCCTCATAGCACACAAAAGTTAACGACCTTACAGAGAAAGTGAAACCGCTGGAAACGAAAAACACGCATCTTCAAGAGGAAGTGGACCACTAAAAATCTGACGACGATAAGATGGACATTGTGGTCAATAGCCTCCGTCAAAATGCTATTAAAGCAGAGCAGTATTCGCGCAAAACATGTGTTCGCGCTCTCGATATAGAGGTCTCTGATGCCGACGGAGAAGAGAAGTTGTCCGAAAGATTCCGTGAAATAGCTAATACCACACAGAATGTTGTTAAAATTACACAAGCTGACACCATCGCAGCACATCGATTGCCTTCGAAGGACAACAGTAAGGCGCCACCATGTATAGTTAAATTCCTTCGAACCGGCACCAGGAACAAGGTTTTCGTTACAAGGAATGCCCTTAAGTAAAAATGTAAGAACGGATCGGAGACGGCAGTGAAAGTGAACGAAGACCTTACCAGAGAGAATCTCAATCTGATGAATAAACTGTTCGATCACAATCTTGTGAAATATGGCTATCATCGCAATGGATTCATTTGGGCCAAACTGAAAAACGAACTGAACGTTAAAGTTGACATTTTCGAACTCTTGAACACGATATTCAAGAAGGCAACTTAAATGAACGGAAATACAACAAAAGTTTAGATGAATTATTGAACTCCATTCAACCCACCTAAAAATTAGAGGTAGAATTTAATTTCCATTTTTTTTGTATTTTCATACCATATAGTCTATGTTGACTTCATAAATGTATGCATCATTCTCTGTTATAAGATCATGATCTAATTATTTTACTAATGTGAAGTAACATTTAGCCTCACAATGCATCTTCCGCAGTCTCCCACATACGCACACACACTACCAAACAATTTTTCAAGTAAACAATCGTAAGATTTAGTCCTATACAAACCAATAATATACTTTGGCCTAACAAAAACAGTCTCTCTACCTTGTCTGGTAAACAACAGTATTGATTTTGACATGCGATTTACTGAATGAATACTATGCGAACTACTACATGTATGGGTAACTGAGTGAGATTTTTGTCGCGTGTGTAACGGTTTCACGTATCGCACAATAGCAATTCACCAAAGGCATTTATAAATTGTTTGTTGTGAGAGGAAACCTACATCCTGAGATTCGTTTGATGATGTTTTAAATGAATATGTTTATGACTGTTTCTCGACATTGCTGCTCGTCGTGATTTCTTCTTGTTGCTAAATCGATGTTTAACCCCAATTCAATAACTCGACCTTACTTTTCAATCGCGTTAAAGTGACATTGCCAAAACGACCTTGGATAATGGATATACTACACAAACTTATCTATTTTAATGAGATGACGTGGTTCACGATATATCATTCACATATGATAAATGCAGGGTCTGTTCAAGTACCTTTCGCTTGGCTATACATATATGACATATCCAGCATGCAGATGCGTGTTTGTTACATAGTAATACTAAACGTTAATACTTCGCATTACCAGAACATGCAAACATGATATATATTATTGAATAGAAATTTAAATATGTAGATGAACATATACATAGATATAAACGTATATCAGAATATGCTTGAAACTTCTTAAATTAATTCCTAATCTCGGAAGACGTTATGTCACCTCTTATACTTAGCTCTATATTTTCTTTCTTTCTACCTTATGTTTTTCAGGAATTGTGCCGTGGTATTTGTTTACATTAATTACTGCGAATGTCTGTTAACCCTTTACCCAACAGAACGGCCCTGTGCCAATGCATTCTCTTATATATGCGAGTCGACCATAGGTCGCCTCGCATATATAAGAGAATGCATTGGCTTAACACATTAAAAATTATAAAATTCTTAAAGAATGTAAGAAAAAATGGTAAAAAGACATGGTCGACTCGCATTTATAAGAGAATGCATTGGCACAGGGCATAGCTGTAACCATCACAATGTGATCAAGGAGCCGGTTCCAATGATATCCATATTTGTATGGTTCTATTGAGACAGACCGACGATATTTTAGGCTGTTGAAGCTTTATTTGGCCGGTTTTGGCCGTTTTGTTGGGTAAAGGGTTAAGATAATGTCGATGAACTGTCGAAGCTTTGGTGGTCGCCAGAAACGTCGAGCCATAATAACCTATGTTCTAAACCTAAAATACGGTATATTTTGCCTACAAGAGCAGGAACAGTCTATATAACCGGAGTGGGGTTACACCTGTGTTTTCAATTTATTCACATCTGCGAGTAGAGGGGTTGCGATACTCTGCAATAACATATTTAAATTTGAAATTAAAGATACATACCGAGATAGCGATGGTAATGTATTGGTGCTTGGTTTAAATATTGACGAAACTCCATATACTATTGTAAATATATATGAACAGAACACGGACCAGCCATCTTTCTACACTAAAATACATGACTTGATTATCAAAAAAGAACCGGATAACCTGATCCTTTGCGGTGATTTTAATATATCTCTTGACCCATTCATTGATACATCAAACTATCGTAATATAAACAACTCTCATGCAAGTGATAAATTATTGGCAATGACCAACGATAAAATTAAATTAACAGATATTGGAAACAAAATAACACACACAAAAAAACAAATATATATACATGGAGAAGAAGGTCACCCATTCAACAAGCAAGGATAGACTACTTTCTCATTTCTGACTGCATTCTTCCGCTTGCAGAATCAACCCATCTTTGCCCATATCCACGAATAAAGATATGTTTCTATTGAGAATTATCAATAACAACTATGTTCTGGTGGAATGACTTTTCTCTTCTCTAAATTTTCGTGTTAATTACGTGTCAAGTCGAAGTAATACATTAATACTTTATGTGAAGATAACCAACTTTTTGAAATTCTCGTAACAATTGTTATCCAAATGAATTTATATATACATGTGAATATGTATGAACTCTTTTCATGTATACCCCGTCTGCTATAGTATGCATTACTTTCAATTACTGTAATTACAGTTCAATGAGAAATAAACATAGTGTTGCCTCCCATATTTGACTGGACGGTGGCATTTGAACAAATCTGAATCCTACTCGCTAAAGGCCTACCCACAGAGTAAATTCGATTTCCAACATGAATTACGTTTTTTCCTTGTGAGTAATTGATGCCAGAAGATATAATCACAGCGGCTAAACCGTACAAACATATAATCGGAAGTTGCTTTCACCAAGACGAAATGTTTTATTTTTAGAACATAAATACTACAGAAGAATCCAAACAACACAATAAAACAAGTTTTTTGACCGGATAGACGGTTTCTCAACAGCAATAAACGTCAGTATAAATTGTACATACACAGTTGCCGATCTCGAGCGGGCTCTGTTTGGGTGAAGGACTCTTTCTATAATTGATAAAAACGGCCTTTGATCGCTTCAGAAAATAATTTTCTCGCAAAAATTCGCTCTTCAAATGTCATTTTTACACATATACAGCATCTGTCGGAAATCCCACTATATTGCAAAGAAAGACCATAGTGTGTGCAACATATACTGACATTACCTTGGCTCGAGTGTATTCACAATATGAAAGTAGAAACTATTTATTTGGACACCCCACTCGTCAGTCTATGTACAAGTCGCACTACTAAGAACTGGTCAATCAGATGTTAAGCGACTTTATCTTTTACGAGAACATCGGACAAAATGGTGACGCAATATATAAGCGCAAAATAAAACAACTTTTATCTAAGTATCATACATGTATAACGGATAAAGAAAAAGACTATATACTTAACTTTAAATACCGTAGTAGTAACTTATATGGACTTCCAAAATTGCGCAAAAGATTAGAGATACAGGAGGCAATAAAAACACACACTACTATATACGTAGTCGCCCAAGAACAGACAGATTTAAAATTAAGACAAACCATTGCTGGACCATCTTGTCCTACAAACCGACTCAGCAACTTTATAATTTTGAAACCTTTGTGCGAAAATTATCAAAGCATCTTGAAAGATGATTTGGACTTTATTACAAATTTGCCAAAGGAAATACCCCAAAAATCAATACTGGTTAGCTGCGACGTGATTAATCTATATTCAAATATAGATGTCAGTCTAGGAATGTAATATTCGGCTAATAAATACCGGGATCTATTGGACGATAGATTCAGCCTAATTTTAATTATCGATGGGGTTGAAATCATACTAAAGAACAACAGCTTCTTCTTCAACGATAACAATTACTTGCAGAAGAAAGGGACGGCTATGGGAGCCAAAGTAGGTCCCACATACGCAACTTTAGTCATGGGATTCATTGAAAGTCAATTATACAAGAAGGCGGAACAAATGTGCTCACGAAAGATAAGTTGGCATCTCGAAAATACATGGAAAAGATATTTAGATGACTGTCTCTTAATATGGGAAGATTCGGAGGAGTCGCTCAACAGCTTCCTTAACCTTCTGAATTCCCTTAACAAATATATCCAATTCACAATGGAAAAACAGTCATCAGCTTTCATTCCTGGATGTTATGGTTATGAGAGGAGAAAATAACAACAT
This sequence comes from Siphonodentalium dalli, assembly GCA_032622095.1. Classification (NCBI taxonomy): domain Eukaryota; kingdom Metazoa; phylum Mollusca; class Scaphopoda; order Gadilida; family Siphonodentaliidae; genus Siphonodentalium; species Siphonodentalium dalli. Next base: position 15,808,109 of record CP136067.1, read on the forward strand.
CGAGACAGATATGTTCTCCAAACTAAATATAACTTTCTGTAAAAATTTGGTTTTCTCGTCATTTTCATTCCCTCTCAACCCGTTCTCTTTGACTCAAATTTTGCAAGCCATTCGGTCATTCGCATTAGGCTATGCATTTTGTTCTTATCTGAAGAGATAACTCAAAATAAACGGAGACCCGCTTATTGTTGGACGCTCTTCACCCCTACTAAACTAAATCATGTTATAGAATTATCTAAAGCATAATGGTCAATGCATTGTTTCAATTTGTTTGATGTATACATGTATTGGGGGTACAATAAATACTGTGTAACTGAGAGCCAGGCCTGATCCTTTAATAGTAACAGAGGATGTTGTCAGATATAGATACTTATACAGATGTATTCTCCCATGTGGTCAAAGTATGACATTGGAACATTGCCATATTTGATGTTTTCAAACAGTAATACATTGTACGTATGCGTGGTAAGTATGGAATACTCAATAGTGTTGGGGTGGGTGTTGTGGGTGGGAGTATTTTCGTTATTACTAAGTTAACGTTTAGTTCTTCGTGATCGATGCCAGGTCTTATACATGGGGGTCTTCAGTATCATTGTTATGGTGGTGAATAAGGGGTATATATAGTGTCAATCACGACCCTTAGGGTGTTCCTTGTCTGCCAAAGGAATATCTAACGAACTTAACGAAGGCAGCTAGATTTATCAAGATCTTGTTATTCCGTGAGTTGAAAAGAGCATTTAATTTGAGCGCATTCGGTCTTTTTTGAAATAGAGTTGTTTCATAGATTTCTTTCCGTGGTCGTCAAGACTCATACATTCAAGAATGAGGCGGTAATCATCACCCATTTTCTCGTTACAAATATTGCTTTTCCGTTCATCATATGGGGTGCCTTTCCATTATCCAGGTTCCACGGGCAATATATGGTTGCATGTACGGAATTTCATCAGGAATGCCACAGTTTTCTGATCTTCAAGTAATAATATTCTTTGCAGAAATCTGGCAGAATGGGCACTTACTAGAGGCGTTAATATAGCCGCGCCATTTCTAAATGTATTGGTCCATTGGCGGGTCTTGATCAACTTATTAAATTGTGTCGTTACATGTGAATGTACTTAGAATCCACAAAAGTATATAATCACACACCAAAAAATCGCGATGTCTGAGTTAGAATGTCTATAAACTTTATATTTGGAAATAAAGGTTATTCCTTATAATTACAGTTCAACAGAATATATCAACACAAAAGTTCATTTTGATTCGGATTTAGTTGTGCTTATTCACTAAATTGACACACAGTTTGTCTTCATTCCATATTGTTCAATTTGCTACTAAAATTTTGTTGTTTTTGTTTTCATCAATGAATGTTGGCTCCGCGACCCCGCCCGAATCATGCAGAGGGTGCCACTTTGGCATCTTCATACCACACCAGAGATTCCCAAATGTAAATTTATACAGATCCCACGATGTGTCACCAAATGTTTTGTATTTACAGACTTGTTGTTAGAACGGTGCCTTATTATATAAAAATGTCTCTGGATGGCCGATTCAATTCTGGATGTATAATAAATTAACATATACATACAAATATACAAATCCCATGATTGGTCAACAATTTCTACATTATTACCGGAACTGAACACATTGCTCAGATTGTAGAAAACTGTCACATGAAGGGCATACATGTAGGCCACCTTAAATACCCTGAGATATGTGAATTAATCAGCACATACGTGCATACAAATCACATGATGGGTCAATAAATTGTATGTACCACTGTACTGGAATCGCACTCAATGCATTATGCCATACTTTTGTTAGAATCCTGCTTTAGTATAGAAAAAATGATTCATAAATGGCATGAGCCAATTTACCCATGACTGTGCACATGAATCAACATATATACATGATTACATACATAGGCCTACATGTACTGTATACTTCCTTGTATTTACTGGATATCATGATATCAGTAAGTATTATACTTTATCATCACTTTGTTGTATGTTTGTATACACTATAGATAACCATAAATAAGGTATCTAATAAGTCAAAATGACAAAGCAGAAAATATACATTCATGTACACAGGTATAAAAAACATACACAACTTCTGATAGGGTATGCAGGTATATATAGTAATTATTAATACTTACATCACATTATATTATGGTAGCCTACATATGAAACACTGCAATTGTTCTTAACGGACATGACTGAATCCGCGTACAATTTCTAAGAATTATGCGAGTCTACTAAATACTGGGTCAATGGGTTGATCGCCTTCACAGACGAAAAATAATACAGCTACCACATGTGTTAGTGCAATCCATTCTTATAGCATTAAAGACACCATGAACTGTCTTGAACAAAAAGTGCTTCATGTTTCCTCAATCCGAATTAATTAATATAAACTCTGAATAACTTTTATAACAAACAGGAATTAGCAATTAACTCAAATTGTATGTCTTCCTTGCACAAGATAGAACGCAGCGAGTTCACGAATCCGATGTCGTCGAACTGACCTGTGATGTTTATTATTATGGACTGGCTAGAGCCGAACTGACAGATTGCCGTATACGGTACTTTACGCAAACAGTACTTCTAAAGTACCGAATATATTTGCGCTGCTTGTATGACCACCCCCTGTGATCCGGTATTGCACATTGATGTTGCAGTGGTTAAGCTCCTCCTGGTCGCAGGGAACAGTACGGTTAGCAACATGTAAGCAAATGCCACACATAGGTGGCAGAAACACGCGGAGATGACAAACTATCGAGATCTTAGCATATGTTAGCGACCGAGTGAACTACAACATAATATATTCAGGATATACTGCTTTTGTGCTAACATCCATTTAGATATAATGTTGACAGTCCAAAATGTGTGTATTCTTATCTCATTTATAACAAGAAAATACTGATTATCTTTCACAAGAAATTATATATTAAAATAGATGCCGAATGGTTCACATTTATGCTCAATGGAATTCGAGCACGTTCAGACAACACGAGATAATTTTGAATTTGCATCCACGTATGATGATCCATTTCCAAAGTCTAAATCACGTGGCTGGTTATATTATTACTGTAAAATATGGGCTCGAAAGAGACTATATAGACGAAATGACATTACAAAACGATTTGTGCATGGCTCAAGGGCTGTCCTGACCATCACGTTCATATACGAAATAAAGTATCATTATTCAAAACACAGTTATTTCAGTATAATCGCGTGGCATGTCAATCAAAATATGTCTACGGTACTTTAGTCAAACTGCTGTATACAGTACTTTAGCAGTTTGAATAAAGTTTGTCTAATGTGCCGTATACATACTCTAGCCACGGCCGTATTACTATTAATAAAATCTGTCATGTTGAGTTAGAGTCAGGTCCGAACCACTCTGAACACAATTAAGTGCACTCAATTAAGAAGAATAAATTAGTGAACTTAGATTTCTTTTGAAAACAAATTAACCTTTTTCAAATATAACCAGAAGTCGGTGTACCGTACATATACAACATTCATGTATGCATTTTCATGCTGTAGTAAGCATACGTTCGTTTTTATGTATTTTCAATATATTGACTTACACTCATGCATTGAGCCATATAGTCCTATATATCCTGTGTATTATGGAGTTATCTCTTTCTATGATGACGTATGTCCTCATTACCAGTGAAGATATCCTGCATGTCAAATTACAGGTATACACTTTTTTGGCAATACTTTCATGAGAAAACAACATGTGGACTTAGAATTTTAATTGACCGTCAATTGAATCGTACTCGATGACATACTTGAAACATATATCAGCCCAATACAACACATCATTAAAATAATATTTACTTCATATTATGGTCAGCTATTGTAACAATGCACAGCCTATACATATTCATGCTTGCATCTTTAATTAATTTGAAGTGGAGGGCATACATATCATTAATTTCATTATATGTCGTATACATGGCTACACCTAACGTAAATCAGAGTGAAGTTCGGGATTTTGATGAATATAAATTTACAATGAAATGGAACGAAGCAGAACAGGATATGATGATTATTTAAATTCTGCTATTATTACCTGCTATAGATTTACCAAATAAATAACTGAATTGTTCAATATTCAGCCTCAAATGTCGAAACATTAACGCAAATTTCGATTCATTGTGTAATCTCTTGGGCGACTTAAAGTCGAATAATAATTCAGTCGACGCTATTGCTTTACAGAAATGAACGTAAATAAATAACGAGTTATCATACCCTATATAATAAACTAATCCGAAGGAGTAAAAATGTATACTATACAAATATGAAATTAAATGAAATTTCCAACTACAGACCTATCAGCATTCTTCCAGCTATCTCTAAACTTCTAGAAAAAAAATAGTGCATAAACGATTATTAGACTTAAATGAACAAAATGTTCTCTATAAACACCAATACGGCTTCCATCCTCATCATTCAATTTTCCATCCTGTATTACACCTCCTCGATAAAGTTGTCTCAAATAATGACAAAATTACAAGAGACATAAAGAACATTTCATTCTTATCCAACTATGTGGGGCCACTTTGATAACGAATTTATATTACACAAAACCAGAAACACATTCAAACGACGTTCACATGACGATTGTATTAAACATATTCTGAAACCATTAAATGCAACACTCAAAGATGTCCAAACTGTGTGGTATAGCTCGGTCGAAATCCACAACCTCACTCAGCTCATTCCTACTCGACTTTCAAGGAACATCCCACTGACAAGAAAGAGTCAAACCATCGAGTAATCAATAACCAATACATCAATACGTATGCATGTAATCCATTTTAATGCAACCATTATGTGACACATGGTTTTATAACCGTGTATTGTACAATATATATGCCTATTGTAACATCCGTTCATCGTCAAGACGGTGTCAGTAAGACAGTCTAGCCTGACTATGCCACCCCCCAAATATACAACACAATATATGTAAAATGTATTAATATGTGTCTATTGAGATAAAATATCCTATCCTATCCTATCCTGCCCATATCATCAATTTGGAAGGAATTTGGTTACCAACACGATTGTATCAATTATGTTGTAGGTCTCCCCTTCCCCAACTCCAGTGCTGGCAACATAAGTCATAAATTAATCAAACATGGCTGCAAGTTTCCGCGCATCGAAGTGAGTACTCGCCATTTTCTTCACATATATATATAATATCTCAACCAAAAGAATAGCAAATGAATTAGCATACATAATATGCTAGCTGTGAATACCGTGATTCTCGTCCCCATAAAACTATGACAGTTGAGAATATGTAAGTTTTGAAGTGTCTTAATTTGGTCACCAGCTTTCGAAGTTGGACGTGTAATTCGCCTTCCAGACCAACCTGCTCGATATATGGCGGCATCAGAATGTCATCGATTGTGCTTCCCCTCCACTTTATTCTGCCCATGACACAATAGTTTCACTGTCTTTATAAATCTTTAATCTGAACATCATCTTTCCCTGTTGAAAGCCATCCATGTTAGACCCATGTCCAACCATCTGTATTTATATACAACACATATCCAACCATCTTTATTTATATACAGACAGACATTCGAAAATATAGTTATAGATATATCACATCAACCTGTCAATAAAATTACTGCTTCATTACATTGTTTAAGCCAATCACCATGAGCAATCATTCACAAGGATCGATACGCGTTATTTCATCACAAAAACAAAATTGGTGCGACACTTATTTTAAATAATTTGTGTGAAATGTTAAGTCGAGTTCACACATCAGCATCATCACTTTTCAGCTATCATAGTTAAATACTGCGCTGTCTAATTGAATTTGATTGGTAGTACCATCGTATCAGTAATATAGTTATGCAACAACCGTTATAGGTATGCATGATATATTTATTGGAGAGTTATTAATAATAAAACTAGAAATAATTTTGCATATTTTTCATATACATATCGATGATAGTTGTCTATTATATGAACACACTTCGAATGCCTTGTTTGGGTCACTATAACCCAGGGAACTTAGAGCTGTTGCATAGTTGTTCGAGTAGAGTTCGTAGCACCAGTGTCCTCATTCTATAAATTATACAGACACTGGCACCAAATGTGTTCTCACATCGATAGACACAGTAGCAGTCTTTTAAAAATTGCAATTCTTCAACTCTTTAGAATCCAGGATTTGAATTTTCAGTCCTCAACTATACATGAAGCTGTTTTTGGTTCTTATGTCGTGCACCGAATCCTCGCTCTATTCGTACTTGAAGATAATTCAGGAAATATTAATTGATTCGATGTTGTGACACGTACTCACACACTCTGTGGAAGTAGGACGAGTGACTACCCAAGTTGAACTGACTCGTGTACTGATCAATATTGTTAACAATACCAATACTGTTGTTATTATCCTATATAGGATGCTTTACGTAGAACCGTAAAGGCTCTGCATTGTTGATACTCTAGCCATAGTTCCAAACTCCCTGTATTGTTTAGAATCGATAATTGCGAGTTGTCCATTTCCATGACCTACATATACATGTATTAGCTGATCAACACTTTTCTTATTTTCGAGCCTTTGTTTAATCTGACCAACATATAACAAGCGGGTATTGCATTCACCTGACTAAAGTTGTGTCCAGAGAAATATTATATTTATCAGATGAAATGTTTCTTTACGATGCTTAGCCTGGCGCCAGCTCGGCTTCATTGCAACATTAATATGCATGAGTTATTTGGCTCACTTAAAGACATATTATGGATTTTTTAAACGGATAAGTTACTATTCAGGCGTTATGATTGACTTAATCATTAATATAATCAAGAAATATTTAGCATGAACGAAATGTAAAAATGATGAGACAAATTTAAAAAAGGGATGAAAGGTTCCGTTATATATAGATGAATATGTACGACGAGGAATGACAGTGAAAATGAAATACATTAATGACATGGTGATGACATGAGAAGGTCTAAACTAAATGAAATGAAACAATAAATAATTGAAACAAACTATAAAATATAAAAAGGACTATAAAACGAAATTACACATTGGCGGGTATATAGTAGACGACGATTTCAAACTCAGAGGTACAGCGCGGTGACAATAATTGTTAATGATAGAAATGTTGCGAGTGTATTTAATTTATTAGAATTAGAGACGTAAACTATCGTTTCGGTCAGCAGTAACACATTAAGGACGTTCATCATGAACGTTTAAATATCAGTGTTATCGCCACGCGATACAGTATGGAATATCGGGTTTCACGCATCAATTGTTAACCTTTCCATATCATTTCTATTACTGGCAGCAGGTACGATGATCCCACTCATCCAGATTATGTACCATCGTAAGAAATGTGGTATTCCAAAATGATGAGCCTGGCAACACATGAGTTGAAGATTGGCCGTGCGAAGAGGCACATAAAAAGGAGCTCATCCAAAATACTGATATATGACGAAGCAGAAGCTGCACATGTTATATACATGTAGTTCAACGAGAACCATACTTCAACCTCATCTGTAGATAACACAACATTCTCAATAGATGACCAGCAAGTTGAAGGTATGTTGAATATACTATACACAACACCTGCTTTACTGGTACAAGTACTGGTATGCGAACGTTACTTTACAAATGACACAATGTATTTTAATTTATATGTACATTCATATGTATCTGTACATACTATGGTCATATAAGGCCATGTTTAATTTAATTCTATGTTTAACGTCAATCGCAGTATTTCCTTATTTGGTGGAAAATAGTAATTTTGATTAATTATTGGCACAATGAACAATTCCATTGTCCCAACCAGTGTTCATTCATATATGGATACTTATTCTTAGTCCACAGATAGATGCTTCGACGCAGCTTAATTGACATGAAATGGATATATATATATATATATATATATATATATATATATATATATAAGATGGGCGTTAAAGACATATCATGTACTTGTTCGCGTGAAACTGATAAATTAGTATTCAGCAATGTCTGCCAGTGGAATGTATCATTTTAATAACATTACCAATAAAATCTCAAGCAAATCGACTGTACCACTCCATAGAAAACATCGTTAGAACTATAAATGTAAATATTTACTTCGGGACGCAACTATCGGCGATAAATCAACGAACATGACTTTGCAATCAGAGTCACTGCATTTAATTAATATATATGAATGACTGTTAATATTTATGGTATATTATAGCTACGTTGGTAATATATATTATACTAACTTCAGAAATGTTCTTATCGTGAATAATTAATAGTAAATTAACACCACACTTTGCATTTAGTTCTCATAATCCTGGATGACGCTAAAAATAAACTTAATTAACCATGGCCGAAACATATGCATCAACTGAAATATATGTTTATGAAAATACATAATCAACTTGATAAAATTGATGACCAACAGCGAACTCGGAAGTCATTCCGTTCATATTGATTACACTCATAATGAAATCAGGATGAATGTATTCCATCTTTTGAGTATTCCTGTGACTGGTGAAATTGTGTGATTGTGTTCTGCTAGCTTCAAACATTATCACAGCCCAGGAAGTTTTGATCATCATTCCTATGTGCATGGTTGATAGACTGAACGCATATTATATGGCTGGGTCCATAAGCTAGATATATTTCTTATGTTGTAAATTTGTATTTTTAAACGAATTATTTAAAAACAATTTGAACATATCCCTCATGTTGTGAATTTGTAAGGGTGAACAGCTAGATGTTGTTATAGTACTATAACATACATTGTTTTTTAGGATAATGGTTTTCCGTCTCCTTAACATTCTGACAGTAATTACACTTTATTGGTATGCATATCTGAATTGCTATTCATTGAATGGCACAATGTGTACTTCGTGGGTATATAGAGGGACTTTTATTTGTCTGTCATAATGGTGCGCATAATATAAATGGTAAAAAACCATTCTTTGTATATTACCTAAATAATATTCAATTGAAATATGTATGAGCTCTATGTATATTATGCTTTTTAGTTTATGTTTAACTTCGTATTCACTAATGGTTACAAATTAAAAGACATGTATAGGAACTGAACACCTGGTTGTGTTTATAAAGTGGGACGAGCCATATACCCCTGGATCCATTTATTTAAAAAACATATTGAGGTGTTTATTTTCTGAAGACCTTGTTTACTTTACCTAAACACCTCGTTTATTATCTAAACATGATATGTGTTCAATTATTTAAACATTTAGGTATTTATTTATCTAAACACATGCATGTGTATAGTTTACCTAAACACATCATTTATGATATAAACACTTTTTTAACATGCACACATGGTAATATTTTATAAAGTAGGAGCAAAAGTGTTTAGCTTTGTGTGTAGAAGTTCAACACTTGTTTTTTCAGTGTACATATAGGCCAATACGGAATTTCAAACGGTTTCCTGTATCAAATACCGGGACCTCTCATTGGGAGGCGGAAAGTTTTGGACAACACTCGAAACATGTCAGTTGCAAAATGTATTCGTCAACATTAACTGTTCATGACGAACGGTAACGTAGTATATTTGGGTGTTTCAATAAAATTGAATCAATCTACAACAATCATACACGCAGATAATTGATTATGCCGCGTTTGTATTTTTGTATAATATGTCTCACAGACACACCACGATCTGCCCTTACATCATATTTATATTCCAATTAATCCACATTAATTGGATAAAACAAAATATTGAAAATAAATTATTTAAAATACGGAATAAATTTGTACCATAAGACTTCATAGTACTTAGATGCATTTGGTAATCCTTAGATATCGTAGTATATTCCTGAATCGAACAGGAATACACATTATCACATGTATGAACAAAGCGGAAGATACATTCAGATTCACACGAGCCAATGACAAAAGATACACAATGACGCACGTGTTCCGCTGAGTTTCGTTGAAATCGACATGATGATATGTTATGAATGAAATGATCATAGTTAAATTAACAAGCTTCTCCATTTAATATATTAAGCAGATATATCTCCCAGCGTCAATAAATAAAATGGTTAATCTCAGTGAAACACTCTCCTTCGATCTCTACATAAGTTTCTTATGTGTTTTTATGGATTACAATTGTGACGTGGTTGACTCGTAATTTGTTTAATTAATTGTGAATTATTTATCTTGAATTTCAGAGATATCCGGATGCACGATTTATCCCATTTATACACGAAATTACGTCTAATGTTCACTAAATCGACGAACCCTTGTGTATGGAATGTATATTATACCAATCAACCAAATACGGCCTATGTGAATCTATGGCAGACTATTTTTGAATTGTTTTGTTGATATTTTAATGTGAATAGACGTATGTTTCTATGAACAGTTCACGTGGCAAGTTATTGACCTGTCGTGTGTAAAGCATGCATCATATGGCTGCTGACTGGTGGCTCACCTCTCATGGGGAGGTCAGTATAAATAGTCAGGGAGAGTATGGCGGGATACCGGAGTATCAACTTTCAATCCGCGCTGCGATCGATAAGCATACTCCAGTCAACAATGGTTCACATATAGTGCTTCACGCTTAACATGGTTAACATGACCGATAATACGGTAGTATAGCAGTTGATAACTGTAGTAATAATTCGAGCAGAAAGCTCGGAATTTTCCATTGAATTTCAACCCGCCTGCAACCCAGAACAATATGTGCACGTCTATTTTATATAGGCTGTATGTCTATTGTATATACATTTTATTATAACTCAACATCGTTGTACGATGTAACTTGCGTGAGAGAATAAAGCATTGGTTAGGCAGTTGAGGCATATTTTGAGAATAATTGAGGTCGCTACTCGTGTGCAACAATTATTCACACTCGGTGTTATACATGTACACAAATGTATCAACAACGTATAGGAGGGTATCACCCCCCCCCCTTCGGTACGCGGGATTCGGGTGTTTTGAAGCCGTACGCGGGATTCATACCCCCGAATTAACTGGTATTCGGGTTCAAGCAAAACATCTTGGACGCAGGTTTTGATGGCGCAAAATAATAGTTTGTGCTAATTATCTGTATGAATGAGTGGGTAGAATAGCTCATTGGGCATATTCGACCACCATGCCATCACAAAGTATCATTAAATGTATCATAACGGCCTCATTACGCCCATAACGCGACCGGCACTTCTGATTGTATATGTCTGATATTAAAACAGTCAATTTGTTTGTCATTTATCGCATATTATTTCTTAACATGTATTCGGGATTCGCGCCCAAAAATTAACTGGTATTCAGGATTCACCCCCCCCAACATTAACTGGTATTCAGGGTACAGGGAGGAGGGGATGATACCCTCGTATAGCGGAACTACAACTAACATTGGACACGATCGCCCCCCAAGTTTCATTATAAATATCTCCGTATAGATGACACATTATTTCCGATATTCTTGACAACTAAAGCCCGTTTGTTACACCACGTGGCCGAGTACACCCTGCAACACAGTTGTACGGGGATGAAAATTAATCGACGAATACTTCATAATTATGAACTTTTAATATCACATAAATATACAATCCATAAACTTTAGAGACATAGACCCCAGATATATCTTCAGTGTGAGACAATAAACGAGCTCATTGTTAGTATCCGCCTGTTATGGCGAAATAAACGGCGTCTGCCCCACTTGTGTTGGCAAATAAAAGAATAGCCGGAGGTTGCTACGACTTTCCAAGTAATTATTGATCTTCATACCTTACAACTCTTTCCATATTTGTGTTGCGCAATCATCATTAGAAGATTGATTTCTGGACTTCTGGACGTACATATCGTCCCAGTAACCAAACCAAATCCCAAATTCTATACAACTCCCTATCATGCTGGCCTTCTCGATAAGGGATCTACTAATAGGAGATTGGCGATAAAAGGTTCACCGACCCTTATTAAAAACACCGGGAGGACATGGTGTATATGGGTTCGATAGAAGCCATCTTGTTTTTCCCATTCGAACTCTGCCGCCTCAGACATAATATAGAGTGTATTTTGGCGGAAAGGAAATGCATGTATGTCGGAAATAATGTTCTACAACTATAATAATAAGGTACATAGTTTAATTAACGAACCACAGCTAAGACACACGCATAAGATAGGATATATCTTCTTTTTTTAAATCTTATAAAAATAACTTCATTCATTCGTATTCCCTTCAAATAAGATTCACTTAGGCATTATGTCGTGGTAGGGTTAATTACACTTCAGACATGCACAATGGTTCATCAAATGTCGTATATCAATTAGGCCAATCACACATCATGGCATGTGAGAAATCGGAGATTCACAGTGCAAACAGGCTACGAGCTCAGCACATTAGACTTTAAGCCCACCGATCTACTGTGCGACAAAAGCGCTCGCACAATTTCAAAAACAGCAGTCGTATCTATATATATATAGAACCCGTCGTCTGTGTGTGAGGGTGTGTGTGTGTGCATAATTCGGTCACGCTTTTGGTGCGCTTATAACTTTTCAACCATGCGTGCAATGTAATGTATTTAATAATTGGTGACGTCACACAATCAGATATAGTCTGTATACGACCCAAAGCGTCCGGCTTTGGTTCGTTATTATACTATTATACCTGCATCAGATGTATTTACTGATTTTAAAGACCCTTAAATTTACTATCAAACTCAATTTGTTACTGGCGATGAGCCATTGGTTGAGACTGCTGGCATTCCACGTCCATGGTGCACCATTGCGATGGTTTAACAGCAATAGGCAGAACGTTCAGCTTACCAGAATCTAACAAGAAAATATTAATCAGAAATGGTAGCTCCCTCAATATCATATTATTAGCCATAAATATTAAATATACTATAAAATATATTGGTTACATGAATGCACCACCTCATGGTTCCGTTAAAACAACTAATCCTTCAAATTGTTACAAAAAGCTACGGTATATTATTGCAGGTGTTGTCATTCACCACACCAGGAAGCCTCTAAATGCCCATTACAAATCGGAGGCATTGTGTTCCTGCCAAGATTGCATGGCCCAGCCATTGTTCATACATAAACATCGAAAGCTATCAACGCGATCATAATAGTTACATACTGCAACTATAAGACATCCAGCGAATACACACCCCACGAAAACCTGAAATGTGTTGTCCTGCGAGAAAGCCCATCGCTATAGCTCAATTTCAGACGGACATATTAGCCTTCCTGCAATGTCCTAAAACAATAAAGCTTCTCAAATCATCGGCATAATCAACAGAACTTTCACGAACTTGGACATCGACACTTTCTAATCGCTCTACATAAGAATGGCCATATCTATCATCGAATACTATAACTCTGCATGGAGCCCACATCTCAAAAGCATTAATCTACAGAAATACAAAGAAAAGCAACGAAATTAGTGCGTCAAATCAAAACTCTATGTTACCGAGACCAAATTATAAGACTCAATCTGATGTCTTTAAAATATCGAATAATTAGAGGAGATCTAATCGAGGTATATACACTGTTGAATGGTCATTACAATATCAATGCCAGTGACCTATTAGAAAGACATTCAGCAGGAAGTACAAGAGGACATAATACAAAAGCTACAGATGCCCACTCTTAACAAGGCCGTAAGAAAATATTTCTCCTGGCAGAGGGTGGCACATAACTGGAACTCTCTGCCACACTTCGCTTTTGAGGCTCCGACACTCGATCAGTGTCTCTCAAATTCTAAATAAATGTACTAATTTTGAAGAAAAATATAATATTATTGTAGTGGCAGAATAACAGTAAATAGAACACGCCGGTGTACTGAATACACACCACATGTCAGATATGAATCACTAGTGCTCATTTTAGCAGAAATGAGTCCATCAGTTCCCAAAATATGGGCAAACTGGCTACCGAAAGTAGTGAAATTGGGCAATTTACGCTAAAGTCCATCAGGTTGTTTCCCTTTAGACGAAAAATGTTTATTAATGGTCGCACCACATTAAATGATGTCAAGTCCAAATCTGATAATACTGAGCTATATATCGAAAAATTGTCGCCGCAGGGTCCCAAAAATGGCGGCTAAAATTAAGATCGAAAGTCAAAATATTAACTTTGTAATTGATTTGTAGCTAAATCTTCCCATTTTGAAAATGTCCAAAGCAATCAAATTAGTATCGAAATATATCCAATGAATTTCAAGAAACACCGAATGGGTGTCCCAAAACATCTTAGTGGCGTAAAACCACGCAATGGTTGTTTAAACACCTTCTTAATAATTTACCAAATCAATCGGTAAATGTCCCAGTCCATAGACCAGGCGTCCCAACATCAGCCAACTGGTTTCCACAAAAATCACATATTATGTAAAACAGTCCACCCAAATACTGTCACAAACCATCAAAATAGTGCCCAAACCAGTCCAATATATGTTCCGAATAATCCGACGATATTCATAATTATGTCACCCAGTGTCCCAATTCATGGACGTGGTGTCCCAAAGAACACAGATGGGTGTCTCAACCCATCGAGTGTGTACCACACATCCAACGGTTGTCCCAAGCCAATAGGTGAGTGTCCATAATCATCCGATGAGTGCCCCAAGCCACACGATGATTGGTTGGACACAATCGATATGCGCTCACTCTATGGTTTGATTTACTCGTTTGATGGTTATAGACACTCATTGTGTTAGTTTTGTACAAATGTTCGATGGTTTAGGGCACACCTGGGTGGTTTCGAACATTGGTCGCAGAGTCTGGAGCGCTATCGGTGTGGTTTGGAAAGATACGCTGAATGGACTGAGTCCCCGATCAGGTCGATTGAGACACTCATTTATTGGTTTTGGACACTTATTTGAATGGGTTGGAATACCAAATGCATGGTATGTGGGAAAATATGTGTGGGTACGCACCTCAGTCTACATCAGTCAGTCTGGGTGGTTTGTGAAACTCATTTGGTGGAAGAGGACACCCCTTCGATGGTTTGTGACAATATTTAGATTTGGGGCGCTCGTCTAATGGATTGTGATAATCACATGTTGGATTTTGAATACTAGATGGGATTTATAACTCTGTATATGGTTTGGTGCGCTCGTTATGTGGTTTGGGACACTCATTTGATGTATTATCAAACTAAAGTCGGTGGCATTGGAACTTGTATAGTGGCATATATGACTACATTTATTCGATATCGTAAGATATAGTAAAAACAATCAACAACAACAACATCAAAACACTTCAGTTGTTCAGTTCAGACTGAAAACTTTTTAGATATTTATTTATTTATGTATTGATCTCCAAGTTTGAAGAGTGACTGGTTGTATTTACAAATCAGACAACACGAACGTATGACATGCAAGGGTTACATACCAAATACATGCATACACAAATAATTATCAAATAAATATAATAAGATAAACAAAACAAAAAAACCACTCACACACACCCTCGCTCACAAATAAATAAAATCTTCATATTAACAGAAAGTCATATGTCACATGCACACAGCTCTACGAGTACTTCATTGTCCCAAACATATATCGCACTAATGCGGTCGTAGTCATATACAGTGGAAGATCGATCAATAATAAAATAAAATATAGCTATATACAGAGAGTCATATGTCGCATACATACGGCTATACGACATATCGAGGTGCTTTATTGTCCCTGGCATATGTCGCACGCATGTGTTCGTAGTTATATACAGGCTGGCTATAAGGGAGAACATTACGAAGTTCATGGTAGTGTCAGAGCTTCAATGACGCACTAGAACATAGGTCGTGTACGAATCAGTCTACATGCAATAAGAAGAACTGTAGTAGCGTTCATAAGTAAGTCGTCTAAGCAATCCAGGAACTTCTCTGTGAGTGTTTGAAGTGTGCTACCAATAAATAGAGCAAACAGATGAGTTTCATCAAGAGCAAGCAGTTCCAGTAAGGTGAATGCACGTGTGCCGACCTGGTTCACGGACGAACATTCAAATTCTCACAATTTTCTTACATATACATATTTTCTTCATTTTTAATTAAAACGACTTTCCCTTCATGCAACCCAAGGTGTAGAGTAGCGCACCCATATCTCTTATCTTTATTCAAGGGATGGCATTGTACGTGTGACTATCTATCGATAGCATATAGACACCGATCCCTATACCACATCGTATTCAAGGGGCGGGGTACATATCAAATATTTCAATCTGAACTCATCGATGAAGAGACAACAATATGAACTCTAGCTGCCCCGACACATTTCTCAGGTCGTCTCACCTGCAGGCGCGACCTGACCTGTAAGTTAGGGAGTTATGAAAAAGCTAGCCACAAAGGAAAGCCAGTCTGATGTAACCACCTCAGTTCACCCATCGGTCAAGACAGAACAGAGAGAGATATGCTAAATATCACAAACTCATTAGTGGAAATATAAACCCCACATTAATCTATTCTTAAAATTAGTTTTGGCTCATCTCTATGATTTGACATATGTCAGTCGGCTCCCTTATTAACAAGCGACGCCTTCTGTCTTTCCATGGCATCCAAGATTGATTCACCATTATGTATTGTTTACCTACACCTTGGTGCTTACCACATGATGTTAGAAATTTATACAGAGAACTGTCTTATTCCTTCACAAAGGACATTTTGGATGGATTATATTTGGTCACATTTAGCACTCAGGGAACTCGACTGAGCGTTTATGGTTGGGAGGTTTTTTTACATACTCCAGACTTATGACACAACATTGACGACTTTCCGGTCCCGAAATTCATGGGTATTTCACATATGTTATTATATGAGTATTAGTCAAACTTGATGATATGCCCCCTGTTTGGGATCAGTCTAGACATACTATTGCGTCACGGAAGTACATGACCTATATTATCTGCAGTACCCCTGTTTGGGGGCAGCCTAGACATATTGTTGCATCATGCTATATTTGTATTCCATAATTAGCATAATTATAGGTCACTCCATATCAATGGTGTGAGGACCTCGGTGGGGTAGCTTCAGTCTTGAATGTTTAAGGGACACTCGGTACTCATAAAGTGAATGTTAAAGGGACAATCAGCACTCACTGTGGATGAATGTTAAAGTGACAAACGGCACGCTCTCGGTATGATAATGTTAAAGCGACACTAAGCACTCATAACGTGAATTTAAAGGGACACTAGGCACTCACTGTGGATGATTGTTAAAGTGACACACGGCACACACTGTGGATGAATGTTAAAGTGACTCTCGCAGTGAAAAAACGTTATTCTTTTCAAAAAGTAAAAAAATAATGAAAAAGTTTAAAAACTTCAAAATCTTCAAAAATTTCAAAAAATTCAAAAACTTCAAAAATTAAAAAAATTAAAAAAAATTAAAAAATTAATAAATTATTCAAAAATTTAAACATAAATCAAAATCAAAACGGAGAAAAGAGCAAGTGAAAAAGAGCAAAAGAGCAAAAGAGCAAGGGGAAAAGACAACGGAGCAAGTGAGGAGAGGGAAAAATAGCAAATGAGCAAGTGAGGAGGGGATAAGAGCAAGTGAGCAGGTGAGGAGAGGGAAAAGAGCAGGTGAGCAAGTGGTGAGAGGGAAAAGAGCTTATATCCGGGACTTAAAGGAATGTCTATGGACAAGACTCGCTGGTATAGCTTTTGCTCATTCACTGATGATATACACTCGGCTATATCAGAGGGGAAATCTGCTGAATTTCATATCGGGAATAAGACCATCGAAACGTGGAATCTGTTTGACTGTTCAAGAATTCCAGAATTTATGTGAACTCAAGAGTGACATTTCAGAGACAATACCTGACTGAAATGAGTTCACACCGTGCTCGTTTAGTCACGACAATCAAGAATCGTATATGCTATGTGATACGTGCTGCACGGGCAAATTTGATGGAATTTTGATTAAATAATAATTCAAATACGTGTGTTTGTTATTCATTTGACCTTATACGCGTCATATACAAACGCTCATTAAATTATCACACGATTAATAACTCCCTGCCAAGGACGATGACAGGAGGCCGTACGCGCGCCAATTTTTTACCTAAGAACAATGACTCTAAACGGAAATAGAGGTACGAACGCAGTGAGTTTATAATACCACACCATATTTGCTCATCTTTTCGCTCGTATAAGGACGATAGTTTTTTGAATTTTTTTGAATTTTTTAAATTTTTGAAGTTTTTGAATTTTTTGAATTTTTTAAACGTTTTAATTATTTTTTTACTTTTTGAAAAGAAAAAAGTTTTTTCACTGCGAGAGTCACTTTAACATTCATCCACAGTGTGTGCCGTGTGTCACTTTAACAATCATCCACAGTGAGTGCCTAGTGTCCCTTTAAATTCACGTTACGAGTGCCTAGTGTCCCTTTAACATTATCATACCGAGAGCGTGCCGTGTGTCACTTTAACTTTCACCCACAGTCAGTGCTGAGTGTCCCTTTAACATTCACTTTATGAGTACCGAGTGTCCATTAAACATTCAAGACTGAAGCTACCCCACCGAGGTCCTCTCGCAATATACATGTAGATAATACACCATTGATAGGGAGTGACCTACAATTATGCTAATTAGGGTATACAAATAGAGCATGACGCAACAATATATCTAGGCTGCCCCCAAACAGGGGTACTGCAGAGAATATAGGTCATGTACTTCCGTGACGCAATAATATGTCTAGACTCACCCCAAACTGACCTATAGGTCATGTACTTCCGCGAAGCAATAATATGTCTAGACTGACCACAAACAGGGGGCATATCATCTATTCACACACTCAAAAACACCAATAGTCATTGTATAGAAATTGTTTTCATGGTTGGTCGTTTCTTTCAATCAGTTTCACTGGACTAATAAGGACATGCAAAATCGAACCAAAAAACCATGTCAAAAATATGTGGAAAATTTTCCACAAGCGAAAATTTTGATAATTGTTCTCCCGGTTCCAACACCAAACAAAAGAACAGCTGGTTAACAATTTATTATAGGTGCACGTCACGCCGATCGAATCTAACAAGAACATTACAATTGTCACTTTTTTTTTTTTTTTTACATATTCATGAATTTCGACCATGAAATGACGTCTTTCCCACCCTGGGATTCACGGGAATTTTCGGTATGTTATTATATTGTTATAGTCACATTCAAACACACAAAACACCAAACCAATTTTAGAAATTTTGTGTATCTTCCCATCAGATTGTCTAGACTAATAAGGAACAGCAATATTGACACAAATACGACCCCATTTCAAAGAGCAGTAGAGTCCCCCCCAAAAGCGGGTTTCAGTGGATTTTTGATATATTGTTTCCCAGAATCTGCTCGACTAAATGACACAAACACAGCTTGTCAACAATTTGTTTTATGTTTACCTCAAAATCGAGTCTTAACGACCAGATTATGTAACCTTATATGTTCTCACATACATTTTATTGCATCTTCATGTGAACACGCCACATTAATCTTTTCTGCTTGGTCCAGTTTATAGCCTGGAGTATTTAGAACATATTTATCAGCTGGTAGATTTGTACGCAGTCAACTCATTATGGTTTTCGTGCGGGTCGGTATATGTTCGCACGCTTAACCTTTATAACAGAGAGCTACAGTTACTGACAAAGGATATTGAATTTAAGATGTACACAAATTACAGTACTGTGAATTCTAGGGACGCTGGCAGCAAAACATATACACAATAGATCAAGATTGATCGGTAAAATAACAGTGAGAAATTAGACCAAGCCATCCTTTGTAAAAGTTAAATTGTTCAGATAAAATTTATATTCGTACTTATGCATAATTCATGAGTGGCAATGTTATGACACGCACTTAGGTTGTATGTGAGGTATATGGAGGTGTATCAAATATCTGCAATGGTCCAAGATGCTGATGTTTTGTTGTCATAGATGGTTTACGTCTACCGCGTTTCTTCGTCCAATCACAATGAACACAGTATACCGATTGTAAAGTGTAAGCGTTGTTTATACTCAATCCATAGTCCCAAATGTCTTATTAAGCATCGCTAATTCCGAGTTGTATATTTTCATGAAGTACATATATTTGCTAACCAACACTTTTGATTGCCGAGAGTATTGGTAGCCTGACCTACATATGTAACTAGCGGGTATTGCACACGAATACGGTTGTCTATTCCGATAAATCTGATATATTTTCAGGTGAAATTGGTCTCTCGGAATTGCCCATTATCCTCATGCTGTGCTTCACATCAGTTCGTCTTCATTGAGACCTTAATTTAGGTCAGGTACCACCATAGCCGGCATGGCCTGATATTAGACGTGTATACATAAATGTGTTTATGAACACTTCAAACAGCATTTTATTAAGGATCAGGAAGGCGTTTTGCTCAAAAGCAGGCAAGACATTTTAACGAAAAAACGTCTTTGGATATTTATCTGGCAAATATCTTTCATATAGCCTCATCTTCATTGTATAAAGATTCTGAAAAATTATTAAGAGAAAACAAAACAATCATGGATTTTATTATAAAGCATTTGAGGGTTTGAAAATATTATTGAATTTGTGTATCTCTTTCACGCAGAATTCCAATTACCACATAGCTGGTGATATGACTACAGACATATGACCCAGAACTCATCTCATGCAACCCAAATGTTCATTGATCAGCTGACACGACATCAATACTCTCAAATATAGCATACTAGCACTGTGACCGGACTTCGCCTGGGCTGTTTCACCTCTGTTTACCCTCTGCTTTCATTCGTCGAAAGGCGCGATTTGACCTTCAATTGACCATTTTGAAGGTCAAGGTCAGGTCGGGGTAACGACTTGACCCGTCCAAAGCACGTCCCGGATAAAAGTACCACTAGGTATGAAAGTAACCGGTTTGGCGTCCCCGTCCCGGGTTGACCATACATAACAAATTTCACGTCGATGTCACCGCTGACGACCGAGATATCGCCAGAGTCATTTGTGGGTACCCGTTTCAATGTCAAGATCACATCGGGTGGACAAACTGACCTGACGAAAATATCCCCCGTCCCTTGAAACCCATAAGTACGAAATTCCGTCTCGATATCCCCAGTTTCCGAGATGGTCAAATGCCGTATTTTCACTCAAGTAGATAAACGCTCTTTAATAGCGATGCCTCATATACAAACGCTCATTAATTATCACGCGATTAACCCATCAATCCCCATTGCGGTGGCAGTTGAAGGGTGAAGGAGTGGTCGCCCGGGCTCCGAATCGTCCGAATGCAATGCCTGTTGTTTTAACCCGTACACAGCAAGTTTGTGTTCAATCCGCCCAGCAGTTCTCGAGTCTATGGCGCACATATATATACACATACATTTGTATATACGGAAGTCTCAAAATATATTGTAGACTAGCAGGGTTACCCGGCGTTGCCCAGGTTAAAGTGATGTGAAACCCTCTGTGGATATTTGGTGGGAATAGATAATACTCTTGCTCTCAAAATTTTGCACGTATTCTCATAAATTGTATATCCAAATGGCATCACAAAACATGACTCTTACACATGGAATATAAGTAGTGGCTCACCTTGTCAGGTCGGAGCGACTATCATTTTGTTTATCGCGTTTAATCAGTCCCACCAATAAAGAAGTATTTATGTATTTACAACTGCGTATACTTCAGACGTTATAGCATGAAACATGAACATCATAAACACATTAGTTCGGAAAAATAAAAGACGACAATTGTGTTTTACATAGAGATGTATCAATCAACCAATCGATCTAGTTTATCATATATTCACGAAGTTACAGATGTGCTAAATATATGTCCAGGTGCTCCTCTGTACTGGTGCTATATAGTGGCTAATCATGTTCAGCTTAAAATAATTGATGTTATGCACGTATAGCAGCTACATGTGGTCGACACAGCGCAATATTGAGTTGTTTATGTTAGGCGATGAGTCTGTGAAAAAATGAAAGAAATCCTCTGTATCTGGCAGATATACCTTGTCAGATGTCAATATTGGAGGATCCTGAAAAGTTATGTGCTACGGACTGCGTTTTCCTTTATCTCAGAAGTAACGATAGTTGACTGCACACTGTGACCACTATTTTTGAACAGGCCTGCTCTACATTTCCATATCTCTTGGCAATTGTAACTTTTTTGTGTGGAAACTATATTGAATGGGACAGACTCAATCGTGTTATAATATATACATGAGCCATTCTAATATGCAATCATCTGACGATTCAAGGTCCCTCAGATTGAATGATTATATGTATCTCTTAAATAGATTGATATAGATATACTTTTAATGCTTTCTTCTATGTGTCTGTGTTGCTAGATCATTATAGGAATGCCCTGATTTCCATCCCCGTATAAATATGACAGTTGAGAAGATCTAATTGTTCAAGTGACTTAATTCTGTCACCATTGTCGAGAGTGTGAAATTGGAATGCCAAGAACTCCTTAGAACGACATGGAGGTGGTCTGGGAGTTGACTATATGTAAATTTGTTGGATATCGGCGAATTGAACAATCTTATAAATGCTAGTGAATCTCCTCTCGCCATCCATGACCCAAACGACCCCAAATGTGATTTAATTCATCATATCATTAGAGAAAAACGTGCATAAATTTGGTAGAATCAGTGCTAATTATATTTGTATCAACTTTGGTGCAACTCCCCTCATGCATGACTTGAACAGCGCCACTTTTTGTCATATTTAAACCACGTCTATTAGACTCATGCATGCATTATAAGCCCACGTACGCGACGCCCCGCAGGTGCGGAGCCGTGGGCTTTAGTTGGTACTGGGCGTACGCACTCGACGCTGGGAGAGCATTGAATCTGCAATACTGTTAAACGAAAAATAAGTTTCTAAAAATATATCATGACCCCGACACACACTTTGAACCTTGAACTCGTCCTCCCAAGCCACATATGCAGCGATTGGATAATCGCATTTGTCTTAACCAATCAGAATCAACGTTGCTCACAGACGGTTGTTAGGCAAGTGATGCTATTCAATTTATTCAAACAAAGTTGAAAATCGCCACCTCGGATTATTATTTCCACGAATTGCCAACAACAACAACAATTACAACACACGCGTTGCGCGAGAAAAAAACTGCTTACATTATGATATACAAGGTGAGTACATGTACATGATCAGTATCGGGTGTAGGGTGTACCATTTTACGCCTTGTTTGGCGGCGAATGTAACAAATTCACCAATTCCAGCCAATTTCCAGCCGATGGCAGACTGACTCTTGACCGTTGACTCCAAGTTTAGTGACTCGGGTTCAAAGTCATAATTCCACGATTCACTCTTGCAACAAATTGAGAAATACAATTTGAACGAATCAAGCATCTACTTCATTTGTGATTATACTTGCGAGTACTATGTTACGTACACAGCGACAAAATTAATTTATGAACACAGTTTTGTCAGAGGTGTCATTACCTGCGACCAGAAATAATTTAGACAGAACGGAAGCGATCGAATTCTCGCATTGTTGACTTGTCGAATGATAGAACACCGACACATGGCGATGGTAAAATGGTTTTCACGGTGATAATCCTGATGAGAAAGTATGGAATAATACAATAACTTGAATAAGTCTGCCGCACACAACACTGACTACAGTAAAGTACCGTTTATTAATATAACAGTTTGTTTTCAGTTTTGAAACTGGTATTATTTTTAACCATTCTGCCATTCTCTGATTCTGCAATGCCAAATGGCCTCACCTTCACACTACTAGTATGTTTATACACTTCATCTTCAAGTTAATCATGATTGCAATGAAATACCGTACGTAGCGGGAATTGTCTTGGATCCAGGTATTATTCTTTTAAACTTTCATCCTAATATTTGTAATATTATAATAGTAGCGATGACACAAGTTTTTGAAAAAAATCAAGTGGCGATCAAATTTTCAATGTTTTTCAAAGCCAGAGACATCTACCATCATATAGAAAGCTAAAAAAAAAAAAATCCTATGAATATTTTTTTTTTGCCAATTTTTTTTATTTCGGACTTTGGAAAAAAAATTCTGTCAACTCATTATGTCACCCAGAAGTTGCCAAATAATGTCTGTAGACACTGCTAATGTGCTTTCCACTCATAATTCAGTGTAGTAATATCTCTCCTACATTAGTCTGTTGGTCGTGGTGGTGTATTAAGGGACAAAAAGCTTGTAACATCAATTGTCTATTTTCAGTTAGGATATGTGAAGATTGTATGTTATATATTTGGTTTCTAGCAATAACACTAATAAATGTAGAATGATTGGTTGAAAACTTGTATATGCCTGAGAAATCATCAGCACATTTGGTTAAATTTAACCCGGAGGTTGATTGACATGAGACAACAACGAAGACAATCAACAGTTATACAAGTAACAGATCTTGGGCAAGACCAAGGGTTAATTTTTATTACAGAATACAAAACTATCCTGTAATGCAACTTCATGTGCCCAAGCATCAAGACTACAGTAAATAAAATTGTCGTCGGATGAATACATATAAGGTGATCTTGAGAAGTTGAGTTGTACAGTACCGGTATTATAGAAGGACATGATAGACTCCAGTTATTATCGCATAACCATTTTTACATGATGTACTAAATGGAAGTTCCCACTCAGTTATAAAAGTGCATTGGAATGGTCTATAATCATTTGGTGGGTTTTCAGGAAAAAATAAGCAGACGACAGATGCAAGTATAACACAAATAAAAGTACATTTTAGTGAAATGTTCAGATAATAAGTTCAACAATTACAACCTATCATTAGATTTGTTGAACTTGAATAATATTTGAGCATTCCATTATGGGTCACTACTCATCACTGAGTATTTGCTAGAATAGTTTTAAGAAAATACCACATACTTTCTTTTCATAAATGAAAATTGACTAACATTTGAGTTAGATGTGTTATTTGTTTTGATAAAAAAGGTACTACTCCTGCCGATCAATCAACATTTAATTTGATGTTGATATCGGTATATGTGCAACATGTAGCAAGTGGTGTGGGGGGGGGGGGTCCTGGTAACTACTCACACATGGTACAGTTAACCTAAATAAAGTTGATGTGTATGTTGCACCTAAATCATGGAATACATGTAGTACCTCAATCTTGGGCTTTCTTTGACCCGCAGATTTACATGAACATGCTCAAACAATGTAAACAGGAAGTTGTCTAGCCTAAAATGTTGTTCACAATATATTATTAATGAATTGATTTTATAATATCAACACAACAATCAATTATATTCTTCAAATTCTTGTTGTTCTCTTGTGTGAGGCAAATGTTAATGTCTTTGGGAGGGATATGAGCAGAATGTCAACAGCATTGATTTTTGAAGGACATCGGCATTAACTAAGTCATAACACGATTACAATGCCTACAAAAATAAAGTTATGTACTCCATAGCGAATTGGATTGCATGGCATGAAAGTTATTGAATATTTGTTAATTTTGTTTATGCACGAAAATAGGCTATCTATTCAGATGATTATTACATACAAAAAATTTTTAACTTGGAATTTGGCCATGTCTATGATTAATATCAATGTTCGTTGTGCACTGTTACTTATTATTCCCTCAACATTTTAATTATTTAATGTCTAAATGGTTATATACATAATCAAATCATTATTTGGTATGGTCATTCGTCAAAATGACAGCCATCACAACACTATTAAATTAAACTAAATTTGTTTCAATATATTATCTTTGACAAAATTGCACCTCAAACTTAATTACAATTGTCTGGTTCACATCCCGGTGTGTTGCTTGTTCAAAGCTTTATTTAATACTTTTTTTTATTCTCTTTAAATCGCTACAAAAATTACAAGTTTGTTCAGTGACAGGTCTGACCAGACTTCTGTTGTCACCAACACGTGTAGGCCTACTATATGTACTAGCATTGTTGTTTCCTGAGAATTTGGGCAGAACTTCCGCTGGAGAAACTTGCCAGATCCTTAACACCACCCGTATCCAATCAAATTAAAAATTTGGGCAGAACTTCCTCTAGAGGCGCATGCCAGATCATTATAATCAATCAAATTGATAATTAAGGCAGTTAATGCACATTGAAGAATACTACTCTGGCTAGAGAACTTAATTCATAGTCATGCTGGCAGAACTTTTCATACTATTCCCTCCATACCATTGCCACACAATGTAAATAACATTGATTCTTGTAGGGTAGTGGTATTTACTAAGTCAAAACACAATGAAAATGCTAGCCAAAAAAAAAATACAAATATGCATTCCATAGCCAATTGGATTACCAATAACATGGCACGTGAGTTACTGGAAGTTACAAATGATTCCTTTAACTTTTTTATGCACGAAAATAGGCTACTTTTTCAGACGATTATTACCTTCAAAAAAATAATAACATGGAATACAACCTTGTCCAACATTAATGCCAATATTTATTGTGCATTGTCATTTATTTGTATTCTAAAATTTTAACGTATAACTTGTAACAAAATCAAATCAAAGTTCAATGAGGTCATTTATCGATATCAAAATGGTGGCCACACAACAAAAGTCAAACGGAATTTATTTCACTTACAGTTGACAATATTTCACCTGAAACTCGATTACAATTGTCTGGTGCACACTCCGATTGTATATTTACCTATTTTAAACAGAAATGTAAGTAGTCTATCCAATAATTTATTGAATTTATATCACTTTTGAGCTCTGCAAAAAGACACGTTTTCCTCATTCACAGATTGAGAAACCGGAAATGGCCGGAACACTGTCGTCGCTAATAATAGTCTCTCCGACACTCATGTATGAACATTATTATTTTTCGCTCAGTTTTAAATTTACGCAGCTACAGAATGTAGTTTCCAGTAATTATTTGGGGACACCTGTTTATATGCCAAAGTCATATCCGAAGGCTGCAGCCCTAAGTTGGGGAGGGTATGGGTCACTATGGGGTGGCCTTCCCCCTTGAACTACATGTACATACTGCCATAAAATGACAATGTATTGCTTTATTTGATGATTTAGTGTTAGTTGTGTTTGTTTTCTAGTAATAATGGTAAAACAAAACAATTTATCTGAGGAATTTCCTTCTTTCTAACTGTTTTTTGGGCGCCTGGAGTTTGGGC
Organism: Siphonodentalium dalli; assembly: GCA_032622095.1. Taxonomy (NCBI): domain Eukaryota; kingdom Metazoa; phylum Mollusca; class Scaphopoda; order Gadilida; family Siphonodentaliidae; genus Siphonodentalium; species Siphonodentalium dalli. The sequence goes on from CP136067.1 coordinate 15,835,180, forward strand.
GCCCATACCTGTTACAGGTACAAAAACTGGCCTGGAAATTACCCTGCTACAGATACAGTTCTTAATCGATGTTGAATATATATTTGAGAACCGCCATGCACAACATGCATGTAAATGTACTGCATGCACCAGTACCGGTACATATAAAAAGGCCAAAAAATATATGTTTCGACTGACCAAAATCCATGTTCAGGACCTCAAAGCTAATTTTTTTTCCCTCGACAGCGATAATTTTTTTGCCGAACTTCCCATGGATTGTCGTGGGATAGGTGCTGTGTTTCTCAGATGACTTTAAAGTGGCACTAATAATTAGCAATAAAGAGTGTTTGTCATCAGCTTAGAATAGATGTAGGGGGAACTGTCTCAGGTGTATCATGGAATAGGTGCGGCAAATCAAAGAGACACTAATAATATTTTAATAGTCTCTCTGACACTCATGTCTGAACATTATTATTTTTCGCTCAGTTTTAAATTTACGCAGCTTCAGATACAGTTCTTAATCGATGCTGAATATATATTTGAGAACCGCCATGCACAACATGAATGTAAATGTACTGCATGCACCAGTACCGGTGTAACAGTTTATCTCCCCCCTGATCAACTTCCCCCCCCCCCCGGGGGGAAGTTGACCTAGGTTATCTCCCCCCGCCCTGATCATCTCCCCCCCCGCCTGAATTTTACATACCTTAACATCTATTGGCGTGATAGTCTCATTTTATCATTCATTATGACTATGTGACGTAGAAAAACTATCATTGGTGGCAAGGAAGCATGTCTTTTCTTCGGCAGAGACATTATTGTTCAGATTTTTTTTTATTGAAAATCACCCAGTTTATCTCCCCCCCCCCGCCTGATTTTTCCATACCTTAACATCTATTGGTGAGTTAGTCTCATTTTATCGTTCACTATCACTATGTGACTAAGAAAAACTATCACAGGTGACAAGGAAGCATGATTTTTCTGTAAAAGAGACAATAATTATAGTTTGGAGAATTTTCATTGGAATTTACCTAGTTTATCTCCCCCCCCCCCCCCCCCCCCCCGCCGCCCCCGCCTGGATTTTCCATACCTTAACATCTATTGGCGAGATAGTCTCATTTTATCATTCACTATGACTATGTGACTTAGAAAAACTATCATTGGTGGCAAGGAAGCATGTCTTTTCTTCGGCAGAGAGATGGGAGGGGTTTATAACTACGATAAGAATTTGTTTAGTTGCCAATTACCACCACACTTATATATAATCATCTGCATTATAATATGACTATACGTAAACGTAATAAAGCCCACGTAGGTTAAATCTGGCAGTTTGCGATACGAAATACATTTATAATAATTACCGCTTTTGAATTATACCGGTATTGAAATTAGTCGACGAAATTGATGTGACAAAGATAAAGGGAAATAATGACATTTCTTCCTGTGCTCAAATAGAACTTTCGAAGAGGTGTTCTATTGTGCGACACTGTTCACATTTTCACAACATTTTTTACTCGATGCGTTTACTGGTAACACCGAAGATCTGGTCAGCTTGACAGCGTGGATATATAATAAAATTACATTACAAAATGCTCCAAGTTGTGGGTTGAAATTCTGCACTACATGTGGAGTGATTACAGGGTGTGCTGTATAGCTCATGGTGTGTTGCTACACAGTTAAGTCATGTAGTCAGAAAATATCCAACGTCTATTAAAATCTGAGATAGAAATGCTTATTTGCATAAGTTGGAGGGAATTGTGTGAGCACATGGTGACGTCATACAGTATAGTACAGTTCACAATCCGAAGAAACAAGTCCTGTTACAGTCATGTCGCAAGCATATGGGTGCGTCCCATATCCCAACTAAAGAACACAGGTGTGACATTAAGAACTAACCGGCACGGGATACATACACAAATCCGCACGCGTATGTTACTGGTATCAGTATATCGAACGATTGCAACCCTAAGTGTCATCCTTACGCGACGCAGACATGCACATAATTCCCAAAATTCAGTCATACCAGAGTCCAAAATATTGTACCCAAATACCGGTTGGACAGACTATTGCCATAACTAGTGTATGTCGCAAGCATGTGGATGCACTTATGACACGATATCAATGTCGCATGCTTGGTATGGAAAATATACAAAAAAACTACGCGTGTGTGTTACTGTTGTCAGTATATCGGACGAGTTCAATGGCGTAGGATAGCACAATCTGCCAAAAAACATTGTTCTCATTAAAAGACGCATGCATGCATGATTATCATACACTATCGGCCAGTAACAAACATGCAACTGGGTCTGTTTACCACACGCTCGATCGATATATTCTAACTGACTCTTCCCCACCGATGTCTCTATATCCCTTCAAGATATATGTTGCCTAACACTGTTTCTTGAGTGAAAGTGCTCAATTTCAGGTTAATAAAACGCATAGATTTAACCATAAAACCTGCATTTTAGTAACTTCAATTGTATTTTTTTGCGATAATTGTCATATCTGCTTCAAAATAATACGGACACCAAACACCATCAGCACCAACATTCAGTCATACACGTAGTCGAGAATACTGTACCCAATTACTGGTTGTGTAAACAGTGTAAGGCTTTATATTTTGTACACTGCGCTACTACGTCAATAAAGCAATGTTCGGTCCATATGCCAGGATCCATTAATCGATGTCGCAACCATGTGAGCACCCCTTCCGGAATATCGACGTATCCCAACTCTAGAACGCATGCAATGTGAAATTAAGAATTAACCACAATTGAACATAGTATACCACTAACGGATTGTCAAACTATTGCCATATACTGTATGTCGCACGCATATGGACGCAATTGACACGACATCAATATCGCACGCTTGGTACGGAATATATACACAAAATCGCATGCGCGAGTTACTGTTGTCGTATATCGGACGATTGCAGTGGCGTACTGATTGCACGATCAGTCAAATACAAACTGTTATCCTTACGCGACGTATGCAAGTATGTCATATACCAGGGGGAACTAACACACATATGCGGCTGTTAATCACACATTGTAATGGCATATTCTAACTGAACCTTCCCCACAAGTGTCTCTACATCCCTGCATTATGGATGTTGCTCAACACGGTTTCTTCCATGAAAGTTTCAAATACATATAACGATTTAAACTCATAGATTTAATCACACAACCTGGAAATGTTAAGTATTTTATAGTGATTGTTTGCATTTTTCCTGCAATATTTGTTTATCCTTTTAATGCTGGGAGCTGCACTGTTGTGGTATTAAAGACCATGTTCCAGTGACTTCTCTTATATATGAAGCCTCGTATATGTAAGAGAATGCGTTGGTACAGGGTTTTTCGTAATATTTCCGGAAACTCAAGTCATGAAATTGTTAAATTTAATAGACACCATGCACTATCAGCATCAAAACTCTAATAGCAGGTAGCGTTGAGAACACTGTACACAATTACTGGTTATGGCACAAGTCTAAGGCCGTATTATATATTTTAATGCGCTCTCACATCACCCATTTTCACACTGCGCTGGTACACCAATAAAGGATTTTCAGTCTATATTCTAGTATGAGTTGATCAATGTCGCAACCATATGGGCGTCCCTTCTGGAATATCGACATACCCAACTATGGAACGAATTGTGAAATTAAGTAATAGCCACCATTGAACTTCCTACCACTAATGGGTCGCAAGCATATGAAAGCACTTGCCACCATATCAATATCACTCGCTTGGTATGAAATAAACAAAACCGCATGTGTGTGCTCGTGTCGTCAGTTTATCTGACAAGTGCAATGACGTAATGATAGCTTGACCTGTTAAATACACTTCCCCGATCGCACAGAATTTCATAAACATTCCGGAAGTCCACGCCGCATCTTAACATCTTTGCAATGTGTCTGTTCCTGTATGTGCAATGGAATCGTGCAAATTGCCAGTTTGAAACTTAATTTTTTTCGAATGTTAATGCAATTGCTTGTAGCTACAGGTACCTGCTTAAATATAACTGACACCACAAACCGTCAATATCAAATCACAATCATACCAAGTAGAGCTGAGAACACTGCTACCAGTTACTGCTATACCACGATGCCAGTCTTATTAAAACTAGACCTAACTTTCATTACTTCCAACTTACGTTGAGAGTTGACTGTAAGAAAACCTTGCTCTAGTTATTACTAGACTGCCACGATGATAAAGCTGTAGTTTTATTTTGGCTATACTGAGTAAATACGTCAATCATTTTCCATAGCACTACTGCATCAATAAAGGATCTTTCAGTCCATATGCCAGGACGTGTTCATCAACGTCACAGCCGTGTGGACACACCTCCCAAAATATTGAAACATCACGAGTCTGGAACACATTGTTAAGAATAGAAATGACCAACCTAGCAGACTCTTGCCATCGTGTATATCGCAAGCATATGGACGCATGTGCCACTGCCGGTATATCAATATGAAACGTTGGTATGCAATATATACACACAACTGATTATGCGTGTTCCTGTCGTCAGTTTACCACATGAGTGCAAATGCGCAAAGATAGCACAATTTTCTGCACGAACAGTGAAATGCCTCATGCGTTATTGTTATGGGATCGCAGGAGTTTCATAAACTTGGGGCCATAGCACCGATGTATGTTCTTTCTTTGAGTGTCTAATTGAACATAATAATTTAATTATGTAAAATGTGGTGCCACTTGAGTCCTAAATTGGGACGGGCGGATTACCAAAACTGATAGAAATATGTTTAGTGCAAATTAACATTAAATTCATACACGTGCTTCTCAAATGATACGAGGAATCAAATCGTGCGTGTTAAAACGTCACAATTGATGCCTAAATATATATGCAAATATATGTCTGTCTGTATGTGTTTTATATATAACTTCACGGGATACAATCGAGATGGCACCAAGGCATTCTAAAAGTGGTAACTTGTTACGAGGAAGAGAATGGTACATGTTAAAATATTAGTTACATGTTAATATTATAACACAATTGAGTCTGCCCATTGAATATAGTTTCCATACAAAAGTTACAAGAGATATGGAAATGTATATATAGAAGGCCTGTTCAACAGTGGAACATAACTTTTCAGGATCCTCCAATACTGACATCTGACAAGGTTATATCTGCCCAATATACAAAAGATATTCATGTTTTAGAACAGACTCATCGCCTAACATAAACAACTCCAAATCTCGCTCTGAGTCGGGCACATGCAGCTGATAGGGGCATAGCAACATTTCTTTAAAACTGAGAATAATTAGCCAGTATAATTTATAGCACCATGAACAGAGGAGCACCTGGATAGTTCTTTAAAATATATGTATCTTCATGGAAATATGATAACCAGGTGTCCTCACAATCTCAGTCAAACCCACTAGATTGATTGGTACATCTCTATATGAAACCCAATTGTCGTCTTTTATTTTTGCGAACTAATGTGTTTATGATGTTCATGTTATAACGTCTGAAGTATACGCAGTTGTAAATAAATAAATAGTTCTTTATTGGTGGGACGAATAAATCGCGATAAACAACATGACAATCGCTCCGCTCCAACAAGGTGAGCTACTACGTATATTTCGTGTGTAAGAATCATGTTTTGTGATGCTATTTGGATATATAATTTATGAAAATATGGGTAACGGTTTGAACAAGAGTATCCTCTATTCCCGCCATATATCCACAGTATGCAGAGGGTTTCACATCACTTTAACATGGAAAACGCCGGGTAACCCTTCTAGTATCTGAATATATGCGAACGAAGCATATGTTGAACAGAGTTTTAAAACATGTGTCCGTCCCAATATGAGCGTGATTCGGTGTCACCACTATCGGTCCAGATATATGTCAAAGTCGCAGATCATAATGTCACTAACACCGGATCTTCTGTGCAGTAAATATCCTAGTATTTATATAGAGATATGGTGCCTTGACACGAACTCATACGCACATGCATGATGTTTTGATTATCTGTTTAGTCGTAACCGAATCGGGTTTGTATTGAAACCCCACATGGCAAAACAGTATGATACGATATTGGGTATATAAGACGGTTATATTGTAAACACAGTTAATACCCTATGTTATGGAGGTTATCCTGCCCATATATAATGAATACACTTAATTTAAATTGTACAAGGGGTTCGGCAATTTGTTAAAAGGAGGGGACAAATCTACGATATTAATTACTTGTGCCAATGAAGGAACGTACTTCCTTAACAAAATTTGGAGGTGCAAGAGATCGGATGATTTGACCTTGTCAGGGTCTGGTCAGACACCATTGGTATCAATTATGATATCGTATTGTATTGTGTTTCTTGTTTCTAAAACTGACACTTCTTTAATTTTAATTTCGGCATAAGTCGGCGCAATGTGTCAAAGACTTTTGGGATATGTTGAAAATGTAATTCCAGGGTCTAGCTGTATATCAAGATATCATATATCGTCGATGACCGGAAGAGGATATGACATGGGCCGGGTCATGGAATTGAGCTGCCTAAAGTCGGTACAAAACCGTTATGTGGGTCGTTCTTATCCACCATCTGATCGGGGCAGTCCAAGGGCTTGAACTTGGCCTCAGTATCGACCAGTGGTCGCTTATTTAAGAGGGTGCAGTAGGCACGAAGTTTGATTGCGTGATGATTCCCTGTGTCAATGTGCATTTTAACTGTGCTGATTTGAGTGTCTTTTTCGGCAAAGATGTCTGAGATGCGTTGTCATCACTCCTCGGCCTTCGTCCGCACCCCTGGACGACCGTCAGTTGATCGATCAACAATTCTCTAAACATCTTTATCGAAACCATCAGAACGAATGAGTTATTAACGCCTTACTCAATTTAGCTAAAAAAAACATTGGAAAAGAAATAATTGAGACATATTTGTTTTAATGTTTTTTGTTTGTTTACTCTTTGCTATACTGCCGTGCCGTAGATGAAAGGTTTTATTAGTGCTATTGATAAGTAGCACTGGCACTTTATGTCTTTTACTTAGTCCCGAGATTGAGTTGCAAATTTCCAGACCGGTTCTGATGCCAGGTAACCTTTTTAGAATTGGGCCACTTCTACTAACGTTGATTTGTGAAAGGCAGCTAATTCTTTTGATTTCCCAATACATAAGGTAGACGTTTGGGATGTTAAGCTAACCTTTTGAGCCAATCTCAAAAGAGTAGCTATATGCGCGTCCTCTGCCAAAGGCACACACACATCGCTGACCTTGAGACATCGAGATCATAATACAGTCTGACCACCAAGAGGTCAACCAATCCTTCCCCAATATCATATTCCGGGTCATATAATTTACAACATAAAACTTGAAAATTAGTTCAATGCTACCAATTACACCTCATTATTTCCATTTACTGAGCTGAGATTAATGTGTTCCCTAGTTAGTTTTGGTCGAAACTGTAATGCCTCATATACATGTTTATGAATCAAAGATACCTCTGCGCCACTATCCACTAATGAGCGATGTCTATTTCTGCCTATCATAACCAAACGTGAGCTGGGGCTATCTACAATATTTATGATGAACTACCTCCCGTTTGTGGTCTCAATGAGAGGATGTTCTAGTTTGTGTGGGTATGTGGGTATGGTCATCAGTTGTGGGGCCTGTTGGCTGTCGAAAATGTCCGGCTGTGGTGTGGTGCTTTATGGGACTGGTCAAGTGACCGACTGGGTTGGTTCCAGCGGTTTTCTCGGGATGGTTCAATTGATGGGTTCCATTTCCAATCGCTTGAGATTCTAGATTTAGAGGGCAATGATTACCGTTACAAACCTAGGAAGATATGTACCTGTGGTTTTCTGTCTCAAAGTGACAGTCTCGGGCCAAATGATTGCCTTTGAAAGTCCAACATTCGATCGCTCATTTGGGGTTAGTATCTTACGCGACCTGTCGCGGGCGTGATCGGTGTTCGCGGGTCGAGTGATTACTCAGGCCACATATTTCACAGGCTGTATTTTGCAATTTATTTCGAAAGTGGTAGACTTCGATTGGTTCCGGGTCATTGTAATTTTCGCGACCTGTCCTGAGGTTAAAAACACGTCGGATTCCCATTTCGATCATCGAGGTTTCGGCGGCCAATTTACTTGTTGTATCTCTTATCAATTTCATTTTCAAGCTGTCGGTTCGTGAAGCATCAATATAAAAACCGACGAGTTGACCTTGAACTGCGTCTATTCCGCCAGGTTAGTCTACATACGCAATTTCTGCCATTTCCAAAATTCGTTCAGTTTTCGTTTCGTTTTTGTTCGCTTTTTGTTCAATGTTTAGAACATTGTATCATAAGCAGATAATGCGCTGTTTTCGGAGGAACAGGCTGAAATAAGGATTGGATCAATATTTTCTCAATAAGTGTAGAATTCCTACACACTTTGTTTCAGTTCACGATACTCCAAATCCTGCTCGGAGGTGTGTCACTGTTCCGTGACCCCCACTCCAAATCCTGCTCGGACGTTTATCACTGTTGTGTGACCCCCCAATTCAAATCCTGCTCGGAGGTTTATCACTGTTATGTGACCCCCACTCCAAATCCTGCTCGGAGGTTTATCACTGTTCCGTGACACATCCCATAATTACTTTAGGTACGAACTACTATCCTAGATTCAATTCAATTCAATTTGACGACACGAACATGTGCTACTAGTATAAATCCTGTGGGAAGTTTTACATAGCCCATATTGGACGAGGTAGATTGCTATCACATCACCTTATTTGCATGCATATGAACTAGTTTAGTTCCGACATACAACGCGAATCAATATAAAGCTGGTTGGGCGGGGGTTGGTAGGATTGTTCTAGTCCCATAATCATCTTGTGACAATACTCTATCGTTGAAATCATTGCAACTCGTGTAGTTATTGTATGTAGTGCCCTTTGTCAGACCGGCTATGCATGCGCACATCGGATGAAGACATCCGGCACAACATATCTTCAAAGTCGTCGTGTAAACTGTTCATTTTTCTGTCCTTCCGCTCCCATGTCTGTGTACTGATAGTTTTACCCACGCAATATAAGGTGCAGATCAGTCATCATAACAGATTGTTATTAATAGCAGAATTTCTTGCTTCCATTGTGCAAGTCAGGATACCCATTTAGTTGGCCCATGACAATGTGGCATCCTCCATTGTACATGGCTGAAGTGGACACCACACACAATATAGTGAGATATAGATCAAGCATGCACGATATAGGTTATGTAGTTACCATACCTACACCATCGACCGTGTTCTGGAATTCATTGAGCGTAATGTAAGCACGTTGCAACTGGATTCCCATCGCATAACTGTTCAGTAAACATCGAAGAATTGTGCTCTAACTGTTCAGTGGACAACGTGTTCTATTTGAGCATAATTGTGGTCTAACTGTTTAGTTGACAAAGTGCTGTATTTGAGAAGAATTGTGGTCTAACTGTTCAGTAGACAACGTGTTATATTTGAGAATAATTGTGGTCTAACTGTTCAGTTAACAGCGTTTGATATTTGAGAAGAATTGTGGTCAGACTGTTCAGTAGACAACGTGTTATATCTGAGAATTTGACCAGACTGCAATGTTGTCTGTTTCAATGCTTCGCGCAGCTCTCGTAGCTGTTTTTGCGACCACAGCGAAAGGCGACAGAAATGGTGAATTTTTCGTAAAAGCGGCCAGACAATTCGTGGAGCCGCATGGTTTGGTAGGTGCCTGTCAGAAACCTACCGTGGAGAATTTGACGTCAACAGAAGACTGTGCAGCTGCCTGTCTAACCACTGCTTGCCTCAGATTCTCATTCAATGGCGGAACCAACCAGTGTCACATCAGTGTTACCGGTGAGCTCTACAAGCGAGAAACCGGGGCGGATGTGTATGAACGGCAAGGTGAGTTATATTTGCTAACCGATTCGTTCAGGTTCACATGATATTGGACAAATTAAAAATATAATTTTAATATCCATAGAACAATACTATACTGTCCATGACTGGGAAGTTCCATGTGCACACACTGCATGGGGTCGGAATTGTACAATTTAAATTGAACACATATAACATTAAAGGTACTCAATCCGAATTAGCGCTCGCAAATTACTATTTCCTTGGCTTCGGGGTAAAACAATATTTGATTCGAGTCGAGGAACCCACCCATCAAAGCTAGGAGTGATCAGATAACGATGTTTGAAATCTATTATTTTAATTTTAAGTGGCCCAGTAAACTGTCGACGAGAAGAACTTATCTGACACGATTGCGGATGAAGATCGATAACTCTAATCCAGTGGCTGTTTTGTGTCAGATATTTGACAACTGGCAAAATTTCGTTGAACAAAACGTTGATAAATAACAGGTTTTGGGCAATTGTATACAATAGTTGACTGTGGTTAGCATTATTTTTGGGCAATTAATCGATTCTGATTACTGAAGCGGCATTTAAAAAAATGTTTTATATTAAATGCTGGTTTGAAAATAAAAATCAGAAACGAATTAGCCCGTTTTGAGTGTAAAAAGTTGCGGTGATGGAGCCCCATACCAAACATGATTCGCTCGTTTTCTTTTGATTGAGGAACTCCACAGTGTGACATCAGTGATACCGTCGAGTTTTATGACTTACACATCCCTGATCAAGTGGTCCTGCTAATGTACTATGATGCTGTTAGGGCAACCTGATGCTATTCGGTAGTTTATATTACATGACGTTGCGTGTAACGCGCATATACCTGGACCTAGACCTAGACACCTTGGGATATCCACCACGGTCAAGTGGTCCCACTAACGTGCTATGATTCGGTTGTTCGTGCTGCTTTGCTATGGTGCTGTCAGTGCAAAATAATGCTGTTAATAAAAAGTACAGTTATATTTGTTTAATTTGTCATTTTCGCGGTGTTCAGATTCAAAGGTATATTATTTGCGAAATATGTTTAATACTGGTTGAATTAATTGTTGAAAATCGACTATAATGGTTATTCGCGTCGTTTTTGGAAACACCAGCGGAGGCACTATTATATTATTAAAACAATATATACGTTCTTGAAAGTTTGATACACATTGATGTTTCTCAAATCGCACGGATTAGGTAAACCCCGCAAAAATGACAAGTTTAGAACAAATAGCGATACTTTTTCGTAAGGGTCTCAGTTTGCCTACCCACATCAATGCAATTCAGCAGGACTACTAAATCAGAGGTGATAATCAGTTTTTGCGGTCATTTTTCCTCCATCTTTTCATTTATATTGGTGGGTCTGTGGTTAAGCGTCCTTATCTTGACCAGTTGTTGCCGAAGGTGTTTAGGTGAATACAATATATATTTACAAATATCCGAATGAGATTTCGTTATAATGTAAAATACCCCTCTAGATGAATCTGAGCAATTATTAACGAGTTTGCGACAGTGCTGTTCTATCAAGCGTTATTTGGCATTGCGGATCTCTGCTTGAGTTAGTGACGATTGTATTTCCCAGTTAGCGCCTAAATTCGCATCGCAACTAAGTTAAGCCATTTAAAGTCCGCTGCCTTATTATGACTTCCATCATATAGTAGATTCACGAAGAGATAAACTTTTTTGTCAGTTCTGATCCTTGACTGTATACCAATGTTTACAAGTGAGAAAGATGTTTGGTTTTGATTTCTATGATTAAAGATGCCTACTTAGTTTCCCTTATATCATATAACTTGGGGTATTGTATTTCATCCCAAATATTATGTTCACAATTTAATGTGTATGGATTCCATACTAACTACTTGATGTATTCACCGGCGGTCGCTGTCATATAACATTATGGGTATAATTCACCACGCTATCGAAGGGCTTCAGTGATAAACATGTTGGAAGAGAAAGTTTTCACACCCTATTTGGTGGCGATACATGGCCACGTCGCTACCAAATCTGCCCGTAAAGTAGAATTATGCACAAATATATACACATTCTTTGACATCTTCCAATTCAATTTCCCTGAAGGTGAATATCGTCGTATGTCTTAGTAATTTCCTACAAAAAAATGTTGGTGTTAATTTGAATTTCTGCTCTCACCACAGTCTGTGAATTATTGTAATGGGCGATTCACATCGTCATCAGTTTCCGCTGAAAAGAATCTGTCATTATCATAAAAAGTTTGATATAGACACCAACATTGCTCACGAACAGTTCATCCAGATAACTTAGGGTTTTAATAACACAATCACCCATGAATTGAGTGAGGTCGTTGATATATTGGGATAATAACAGGCATGTGGTGCTTGCGAACAATACGGCATGAGTGTCATTACCCTTAATACCTTTTTTTATTTTAATTCATACAAACGTCTTCTTCTGGATATGCGGGTTACGCCTCTTATAGAGTAATATGACTTCGGCACATTATAAGGCCAAATCACTCGTCACACCATACAGGCCAAATCACTCGTCACCAAACGTCATATGGATCGTCGCGGTGGCCTCTGAATGGGAGCTGTCGACTTTTTCCCCCAAATTTGTTTTAAAACATGGCCCCAGCAGCCATCTCATTTATCTGTAAATTTGGATGTTTGTCCGCCCATGCATAATCTCAACCAATCTGTCCAGGAACATTAGGGTAAACTAAGGTAAAAAATAAAACTGAAGAGATGTTTTCAGAATTTGTAGGCGAATATGTTTAGAGCAACAAACTAAAATCTAAAGAGTCTGAAGTGAACATTTTATAGCAATTTCTCCGAGGGTGCATATTTCAGTGAAATACAAAAATATGAACATTGGTCGGGAGTGTTAACAAGATGATTTTTTTTATATCACACTCAACTATATTTGATCTATAACTGATTATATATAGCCTGTAATTATTTTGCGGACAATAAGGAACAATAATATATGCAATTAATCCCGAATTTGTGACAAATTCTCCAAATTTCAATAAAAATTCTAATGTTTAAAGAAATGTTGACCATTCGGTCTTTATTAGTGTGCATTTAGCATTCAGAACACAATTTGAACTTGAAAAAACTTGTCAATGATTGAAAATATCGGCCGTAACGACTAAATTGTAAGATGTGTCAATAAGGTGTGTCAAACAACTTTTCAGCATTTTCATGGTCTTACCAGTCTGACATTAACATTGCTGAATTATCAAATGACGAGTAGTTTAATTAACTGCAAATATTTTGTTGTTGAGAAATGCCGTATAGAAATTTAACTGCCATCTGACAGTTCTTTCACTTGACACAAAATGGACCGTTGGCGACCAGCAGAGTTATCCTCAATGGCCGGATTACCTCCCCTGACTAGTAGGTATTCTCAGCGGTACTATGAAAAGGCCGCTTATTCACCCCAAGGCAAGCAGTCAGTCGGGAAAACTATATCGCGACTTTCTTTTAACCTAATATATTTGCAACACAAAATAACTATCTATGAACTAGTATATGCACCTTCTACCTGTAGTGAACATTTCCGAGCTGACTCCTGTTTCTTTTCTCCCAAACTAATATCGAAATACCCAATGTTAACATATATATATACCAAAGTATAAGGCATGTACCTGAACACAGTTTGTGTAAACATATTTTTATTTCCAAAAACGGATAACATAATAAACATATGATACACATATGCAGAAATAGAGGATCTCACATGAGTTTCTATTTTATACGGAATTTATCAACCGAGTTCACTAAATTCGATTTGAGCCGAGGTTTACCGAGGCTCAAATAGAATTTAGAGGACGAGGTTGATAAATTACGTATACAATAGGACGAGTGTGAGATACATTTTATCACATGATCAAATAAACCCGAAGCAACGCGAAATATTCATCGAAAACAACAATTATAAACTACAGCGATCGCAAGTTATTTGAAGAACGCCGTGACGTCATCGCACGCGCTGATATTAAACGTGTCTATTACCGATAATTATGAAACTGCTTTTATGGCCAAATTATGTGATAAAACACAGTTAGTTCCTTGTGCATAAAATGAGAAGAAATTGTTGGAGGTTTTCTGGTTTACCGAACTTGCAGAACCTTGTCAGAAGGATTGGAAATAAATAAGCTTGCTTCCACCATGTTCCGCCCGAAAACTCCAATGAATTACGATTACGGAGTTTATGGATTTATGCTATCCATCATGCACGATGATAACGTTATTACGATTACGGAGTTTATGTATTTATGCTATCCATCATGCACGATGATAACGTGTTTAGTGTGTTCGTTACGGAGTGTATGCATTTATGCTATCCATCATGCACGATGATAACGTTTTTAGTGTGTTCGTTTGGTTTTATTTTGTCATTGTTTCATCGCCCCTTGTGCATATGGGTACAATGACTTTTACATTTCCACTAATCCGGCCAATAAAGATATCTCTTCTTTTTGGGATTTGTATTCATGAATATATTTATTAAAGCAACATATGTGTGTCTAATGTGTGGCCCATATGACTTATATCTCACTTTTAGCAAAGTAAATAGCATTATACATAGACAAATGTACGCGAATTTACGTTTTTGGAAATTGTTTATGTAAGATTTTGAAATAAAATGGGCAGCTTCTAAAGGAAATTGAGGTATGCTATATGTGTGCCGTGATATTTGATTACTAAATATCATAATTTATTAGGGTTTAGTTTCAACACCAGTGTGCATGGTTATTAACTTGAATGCCAAGGTTGCCTATAAATTAATTAATTTGATTTGTGATCTAATTTACTTCATAAACTGATCGCAAGATACAAGTTCGGGGGCTTGTTTCAACTAATAGTTTAACTCTTACTATCAACTAGCTTGCACGTCGGAGGCAAGTTGTGTTCAACACAAATATGCAGGGTCAAATATATACCACAGCGTGGTACATCGTCTATTTAACTTCTTAAATATCTACATTATACAGTACTATCTTGAGTAATAATTCATTGCTAAATATTTGATATTTATTTGCAAGCCACATTTAATTTAGAGCAAAAGTGGCTTAATGTTGATATAAGCAACACCAAAACGCCAAATATGGCAAAAACAATAAGAACATATTTTCAGAAACTAGGATGGGAGCATCTCGATTTGCCTACAGCCATTGTTTCCAGGGGTACTTGCACGAGGTGTCAACAATCCCTTAGTTTAATCGTTTGCCGCTTATAGTCTATTCCTCGTTTGTTTTGGGGTTTTAATGATTTATCAGATTTGGGAACTTGGGTTTTTAAAACCTTTGGTGCTGATTCAGTGTTGATGTTAGAAAAGAATCGGTGTCTAATTCATAAATATTTTCTTTGCAATTATAATAAATATTTACAAGCTGATAACAAACATCAACAAATATATGGCAATAGTTTAACATACGAATGTGAAAATCTCAATTGCGAACTTTTTCAGCAATAAAATCTAATTATTCCATAATGCTATCTGGTTATCGCTGAACATCCTCTTGAAATGTCGAAGAGACGCTTTCACCGCCCGGTATTTTCTCCTCTGATATTGAACCCTGCTGCCACCACTAAGTTGAAGTATATATGGTCGATTCTGTACATGTCTGTTCTGTCTTGATGTGGTGAATCATGTCGAATGTATTTGTATTCGCTTTCTTATTTTATTAAGTTATTTATATAGCCTCACTTCGATGTGAGACAGTTAACTTGTCGCCATTTGAGATTCAAGTATATAAAATAACATGACAATGTTGTGACAAAGACGCGTTATTTTGGAAAGACACATGGACTTTGCTATCAATGTATGTTAAATAATATCGATGCCTTAGATAGACAGCAATAATACCGTAGTTGTCAGTACCAAACGGCATGCCTACTGTTTATAGTAATTTAAGTCTAATTTGAAATTAGTTTGGGTTTAGCATTAGTTTTGTGGAACAAAGGCTATGGTGAATAAAATGTATTATCATGGATATTTCGATTGTAGATGGGTATATATATACATGAATATAGACGAGACGTCCAACTATTCGCATAGTACATAAAATGTTACTCAAGCAACATGATAGTCGATGAAAGTATAGTTACCGAATCAGGAAGGTAGTTTTACAGCAGGAACACCTTGTTATCTTTAACATTGAGTTAATCAAATGTCGCAGAATCAAATGGACATCTTCAGAACAGTTTGCAACGAGACTAGAAGTCTCAGCTGAAGAGGGTAGCCCCCACTACAAAGACAGTTGACTACAGTGAGTGTTGAGGCTGCATTCACGTGACGAGGGATATTGGGTGTTCAGGTAGCATTCACGGAGATGGTTTGTCGCATCGATTCTACCCACGCAGTTTAGAGTGGCCCACGCGTTGGGGAAAGATTGTTTCGAGAAGCATTATGCATGTCAAAGATCAATATACACTATAGCTTTGTTTAAATAATAAATACGAATCGCCGTTACAAACAACAGTTTACAATTTCGCTGAGTGAACATGAAAGTCGCTCCATTGCCGGCCATATTTCTGCAGGCTCGTCGGCAAAGTGAGAATAAGCCACTAGGATAACATAACGTTAATGTTTTAAATTATTCATACCGACATTATAATATTGAATTAATTTTGTTTCACTAATGTCATCTTCTCATGGAATTGCCTATATTTAGATCCCCGAACCGGACCTGGAAACTCAAAATGTTATTACTATATGGAATTGTGGTCAACTCTGTGGAAAGCAGACTTCGAAACTGAATTCACCAACAACTTGCGTATTACAAGGACACCGTGCAGAAGCACCACGTACACAAGCACATCATGAACACACTTCTTCAAGTCATCGCATATATCGTCCCGTGATTTGTGTGTAGTATGAAGCAATAAAGAGCATTAGTTCTTAGTATATTCCTGACATCTTACAAACAAAGAGCGTTTCTCTCACTTCTTTACGTGAGGTGCGGAGTAAATTTAAAACAAGAGTCTTTCTAAGACAACATTATATATCTCATTTATATATTTTGAAGACCTCTGTTTGTCTGTATGTTTGTCTGTCTGTCTGTCTGTCTGTCATTGATACAAATCTACGATTCTCGACCGATCGGGACGAAACTTGGTACGTGTGTGTAGTTTGACCAGGCGGTGGACGCTGTCGTATTGGTGAGCCCGTGCGGCGCCAGCTTCGCGCATGCGCAGACGAGATCTCGGGAACGGGTGGAGCTATCTACTTGAAATTTGGTATGTGAATGTATCTTGCCCCGGATACGAATTTTATCGGGTCGCCAAGACCGTGCGACGCCAGCTTCGCGCATGCGCAGACGAGATCTCGGAAACGGGTGGAGCTATCAACTTGAAATTTGCTATGTGAATGTATCTTGCCCCGGATACGAATTTTATCGGGTCGCCGAGCCCGTGCGACGCCAGCTTCGCGCATGCGCAGACCAGATCTCGGAAACGGATGGAGCTATCGACTTGAAATTTTGTTTTTGAATAGCCCGGACAACGTCGGGCTCATTGGCTATCTATTATATATTTTGGGAAATCTGTCTGTCTGTGTGTGTGTGTTCGCGATGGACTCGAGAACGGCCAAGCCGATTTCGATTAAACTTGGTATGTGGGGGTACTTTTGGCCGGGGAGTGTCATGGGCCTATTAATTTGCCCGTGTGACGTGACATTGACCTTGAAATCGGGTCATTTCAAGGTCGAGCGTCCGAGTATCACGGGATTTCCATGAAAATTAGTGTCTGGGGATACTTTCGTATGGGGAGTGTCGTAAGCCTATCGTTTGCCCGTGCGACGTGACTTTGACCTTGAAATCGGGTCAATTCAAGGTCAAATCGATTTTTTTTATGGGATTTCCACGAAATTTGATACGTATGGTTACTTTTGTCCACTGGGTGTTTTCGACGGGTCAAATCGTGACCCCGACCTGACCTTGACCTTCAAAATAATCAATTCGAGGTCAAATCTGGTAAAACCCGATGGATTTCGACGGGTACTTTGTCGCGTACTTTTGTCCGGGCAATGTTTTCGACTGGTCAAATCGTGACCCCACCTGACCTTGACCTTCAAATGGACAATTCAAGGTCAAGTCGCGCAATTCGCCGAAAATCAGAGGGGAAACAGCCAGTGATTTTAGATATATACACATATCATTTTTAAAATGCGCAATAGGTGGATTGTTACATATAGGGTCAGTACTACTTTAGCACGCAACATTGCCACTATTGTCATCAGATATATCATTCGCACACATACAACATCAGGGCACATTCTTTACCCATCTGATTTGCAGATTACTACTGAGGAGGTCCTCCGATATTTGATTATGGTGCGTTTGCAGTGTGTCTGTGGAAGAGACACATTGACATGTATAGGCTATAACCCTAAATACAAGAAACATAGTTAGCGTCGCCGTATGTATATCTTGTACAGATACCCACACCACGTGAACCGGTCATGTACAGGGAGGTAGCAGTGGTTAAGCAACAGGTCGCAGGACACAGTCTGTGTATCAAAATGTAAGCATATGCCAGAGAGATGGAAGAAATACGTGGTGGGGACAAACTATCGATATCTTACCACATGTTCGAAATACAAAAGAACCTATGCAGTTAACATCCATTCAGATATAACTTTGAAAATCCACAATGTATGTACATGTATTCATATCCCATTTTAACAAGAATATACTGATTATATTTGACAAAAAATAATATAATAAAATAGACGTCGAATGGTTAATTAGTAATTGTTCCCGAATACTATATTCCGAAAGGCTAGTAATACGTTATTATTTAACTGCTCTTTTTCTAAATTAAAGAAACTATTGAATGGTCCTGTTCGCAATGTTTATGGATCCTGATTGCAGTGGTTATAATCTATGAAATGGTAACGATAGCAGGTGGTCTTGCGTCTAGTGGAAATTATATTTGTACAATGTGTTATGACTATAGTATTGGTTTAAACATATCTATTGCAACACCAGTTACAAGGGGTTGGGATACAACTTAATGCAGCCCCTTTCCCAACAATTTTAAACAACTGTTTACTCATAAATTGACAGTAGACGACCGTCTGACAGTACCCTTACCACCTGCATACAGTATCATTAAAGGCGGGAGTTCGGTTGGAGTTGATGTTATAACGTTCTCTTGAGTGACGTAATAGAGCTATCAGTCGTTCCAAAGGAAGGTATTCTTGAGATGCTTATCTATATTAAAAAGACGATACACAGATCTACAAACAAGAACTTTGACAATAATGAGCTAGAAAATGGGAAAATATCAATCGAAGCTATCAGATTATTTCCATGAAATATCAACAATACACTAATATGATATTTTGCAATTCAAATACGTCTTTAATTTGTCTCATATTGTCGCATACTTGTGTGTTTCCAAATTTATTTTTCAAATATTGTATCGTTCGTCTGTCGGTTGTGAAACAATGAAAAACGTTTAATATGATAAAAAATAAACCTCGTGTGACATGATTAGTAAACGTGATCGCTATTACTTGAGTAAACCCATTACGTTGATAGCAGACCACCGTCAGACAGTACCCCTACCACATGCAGACAGTAACATTTGGAATCGCGGGTTCCCTGCGAACGATACCATTGCCAATCTATCGCCCTGGATTTTGTGATCCAGGGGGTTGTTGGCCATATAAAAGATTAATACATTCGATTCAGAATCTATCAAGGAGTACACTTAGTGGATAAACAATGGACGATGAATGAAAAACATCCAAGTTTTCAGGTTCATCCATTATGTATTGTATCCTATATATGTTCGCTGATTAAAATTCAACATATCTTCTAAAAGCTGCCGGTGTGATTGGGGTTCCCTGATAACGCGTTTAGATAGTACCACAACCACTGCTACATCGCTGTAAAGGACCGGTGCACATGGGGTGATACCCAAAGCGGGTTATGGCATATTTATAAACCTATTCACACCCCAAGGCAAACATAATTGAGCCACTTTCAATATGATGATTACATATATCAATTACCATTCAATCAAAGATTAATTGAATGCTGTGTGGTATCACAAGTCAAATGCTCGTTGGCCGTGGGAGCACTTGCATCGTGATTATTTATCAGCGTCGATTACCATTTGTCTCGGAATTTAAAGTATTGTTTATACACATTCATCCTTGTGACAATTATTGTTGCGGATGTTACTACTATTTCCATTTTGGTTCCTATAATTTATTAATCGTTCAGAATCCAGCGGCAATGTCCCGATAGTGTTCGAACACTCTGACTCCGAACAGGAAGTTTATGTGTCGAAACTCGCCAGCATTCACGATGTTTACCCTGTGCCAATGCATTCTCTTATATATGCGAGTCGACCATAGGTCGCCTCGCATATATAAGAGAATGCATTGGCCTAACAATTTTTTACAATTTTAATAATGTTTTCTTGTATTCTTTAACAATTTTATAAGTTCACCCATACAGAGCCCCAGACAAACATGAGCAGACGACACTTTTCTATATGCTTCTATATATGTGTGGGGCCCCCTGCAGGGTAAATGGATGTTTTTTATTTTATGTCCTAAAATAAGTCTGGGTATATTGCCTGGATTTTCCGCGTCCACGTATGTAAATAGTTTGTAGAATATTCTAAATGTTAATTTTACAAAGCGATTATGGTGGATTATACATTCCCAACACGTGTGGATTTCGTTTAGTAACTTCCAGTCACCCGCCCCCTTGCGGAGTAGATGATTATGTGCCCATGCAGCCGCCCCATGGCCGCTACTAATGTTATTACCTGTGTTTTAAGACCAGCGACAGGTGTGACATCATGGTGTAATGTTAGAATTTCACAAGTTCCCTCATGTTCCCTCATGTTCTCATGTTCAGCTTACTCTCCAATTAATGAATATATTTTGGTCCTAGTGAAATACAGACTCATACAAGAAATATTGTTCATGGATTGGAGCGATTGTTTTGGCCGAGGGGTGTTAACCGTTTTATAAATATGGTTATTGCCCTTGGGTCGAAATTCAGCCGGTTCTACCGAAAACCAGCACATTATCTGCTTATAATAGAAATTATTTTAGGAGGATACTCTGCTTAGAATTGCCTCATTTTGAGTCGATAATGTGCTGAAAATACTGACACAAATAGGCCAACACACGACTTTTCCGGTGTATGCTCTTTTACAGGTGTTTTTACTATGGCCCGCGCCATAAAATAAAACCAACTGGCAAGATTCCACTATCTGCTTATTTCAAAATCAAACAATCACATTATGTACCTATATTACATTATAGGTCGATTATGTGCGTGTTTCCAAGAAAATAAGTTGCGAAAGTGATCTCGCGCATATTTGCATACAAAGGTATTGCTCTTGGGCTGAAGTCGATCTCGCGCCGGTGGGATAAACTTTTGTGCGCCAAAGAAATGAAATTGTTCAGAACAGTCAAATTCCTCCGATGATCGGATTTTCCTGTTATTAAAGATTATAGTTGTACCTGAATTGCGATTTGATAGATTATTCGATTCATGTGATTTCAGTATCTGTGACAGTAATGAGATCATGACTAACAAGCCTGCTTGGATATAAGTTCGTCGGTATGTCTCTCAGAGACTGGCTGTGTACAAAACTTTCTGGTCCATTCGGTTGTATTTGAAAAGTAATTTTTCACGTAAGATAATGTTCAGGATATATGTGTCGTCGGTATCAGTAACAATGTCAATAAGTTTGTCGGTTTGTATACAATAATTGTTGCCGTTAACATCTTTATGACTCAATAGACTAGCATTATTGACATCACACACATCATTATCAAACAAGACATCAATAGTTGTAAATGATAAATTACAAGCATTGGGTTCATATATGTTATAGTGTTTTTCGGGTTCGTTTGATTTTGTTGCACCCGCTCAATGAATTGCTCAATCGCCATACTGGTTAGGCACGTGTATATCTGAGGAATACGATTCAAAACGCTGCTATTGGCGTGTTGCAGACCTGACTTGTTAACGGACTTAATATTATCGACTACATCATACATGTTATCTGAGTCGCCGCAACTATTTATTGTGCGGATAACTCAGCATATGGTCAAATCATGTGACATTCAACCGTGGCGATGGCTGCTCCAAATCATGTGACATTCAACCGTGGCGATGGCTGCTCCAAATCATGTGACATTCAACCGTGGCGATGGCTGCTCCAAATTTGAAAACAGTTGAAAGATTTGAGTTTGTTTTGAAAAAAAGTGACATGAGACTCATTTTTCATAAAAATACTCTCGATAGTTCAGAGGAAATTATTCAATACAATTCATGAAGGAAAAATGACTAATCACCGTGAGTACGCAAAACGCTAAAGAAAAAATCGTTAACACAGGGCTGAAAGAAATTTATCAATCGGGGAGCAATTTGATTTGAATGGCTGCAAGATGACTGCAATTGGTGTCCTATTCTACAGCACTGACCGAAAGTATGTCACGTGATGGTGAAGTGATTGAGGGAAGTTTACAGCGGAGAACAATCCCGGGACTAACATCGAGAGTGGGAAGCTATTCCTCATGCAAAACATCAAGGGCAAAGATGAGGAGACTCCCGAGGAAGTCGACGTGGGTTGTGTTGATGTCAGAATATTATCAGATAAAACCAAAATAAAATGTAAACATTGCAACAATACGCTCTAGTCCAGTTTCATTTGTGAACCTCAGCAACAGAACCGCGCATGCACGAACTGTCTGCAGAAGGGTCACACCCACTATCAATGTGATAATCGGGTTGTTTGTAAGGTATGTCTGGGAGAAAACCAGAAATCTTACCAGCGTTTTCGCTTCAGTAAATAGAGGTTGCGCTCCCTTAATATTATAGCGAGTGCCGGTGCTTACCATGGGAATATGTATGAACCAAGGCAGCGATACGATTGGTTCTCCTGAGGCCGATCCATTCAACACCATGATTATGGGAACGGACGGGAAGCCAACTAGCAGTAAGACTGGCTGAATAACAGGCGTTTTACACAACGGGAATTCGCATATGACGTACGCTCCAATGAGTGAAATGGGAAATAAAAGTGACGCCGGTAACAAAGACATTGTTGATATTGATCAGCAGAAGCACCCATCAGCTGACGAACGCGACCCACCCCTCCAACCGACACACACAAGGAGTGCTCCGCCATCGACAATGTTGCACTGTGCGCGAGTAATTATACGGATCTTGCACCTCTTCTTTTGTCACAGCCAAATGTAAAGAATGTGCAGATGTCGGGGGCTTCATATGGGTGCATCGGTAAACTTCTGAATGAAATCCATTATAGTCGACAGCTTGGTGAAAGTAATTATTCATTTAGAAATAACGGCACCAGGAGCAATGGAGTCAGGGTCGGAGTAGTTATCGCGAACACTTTAGTTTGAAATATGAAGAAATAGGAGGTGCATTCCCTAACGTCACTGTAATATTATGCAGTGTGCCTCCACGAAAAGGCCTTGGTTGGGAGATCAAGTACCTAAACCAGTCGACGGAAACATTCAATATGAGTTCCTGACTGTATTTTGTTATTTAAAACACGGATGGGAATTCCTCAACATGCGCGAGGCGTTCATAAAGGATGGTACTGTATTCAGACAGCTATTCTCAAAGGACCCCACGGGTATTATTAATTCAGCCAAAAGCGGAAGAAAAAGTTTGAATGTTTGCTTTTAGCTAGCAATGAAAATGGAACGCGAGACAGACAATTCAGGTAAAATGGACTGATTAGACATACGCAATCAACCATACACTAATGTGCGTATATATAATGATGATCGCTTGCATATTGCGACTTGTGTATACCTATTTCAGATGACAATTTTTGTTATTGACAATAAGTCACTTGATGCAACAGATCAGACAACAGAGCTAATTTTTATCTTGAATGGAATGAGCGCCTACCTATATGAACAAGATGAACGAACCATATACGTCTATCTAGTGGCAATCCACTAAGATATCTCAGACATGGGTAACGAACGAACCATCTACGTCTATCCAGTGGCCATCCACTAAGATATCTCAGACATGGGTAACCAACGAACCATCTACGTCTATACAGTGGCCATCCACTAAGATATCTCAGACATGGGTAACGAACGAACCATCTACGTCTACCCAGTGGCAATCCACTAAGATATCTCAGACATGGGTAACCAACGAACCATCTACGTCTATCCAGTGGCCATCCACTAAGATATCTCAGACATGGGTAACGAACGAACCATATACGTCTATCCAGTGGCCATCCACTAAGATATCTCAGACATGGGTAACGAACGAACCATCTACGTCTATCCAGTGGCCATCCACTAAGATATCTCAGACATGGGTAACCAACGAACCATCTACGTCTACCCAGTGGCAATCAACTCAGATATCTCAGACATGGTAACGAACGAACCATCTACGTCTACCCAGTGGCCATCCATAGAGATATCTCAGACATGGGTAACGAACGAAACACATACGTCTATCCAGTGGCCATCCATAGAGATATCTCAGTCATGGATAATCTGATTTGAATGACATTTAGATTGGTGGATCGTCATAATGACTGCTTTCAAAAGAGTGCATTGTTTGCATATTCCATTCTAGAAATATCCTTCTTTGCTTTTAAAAAAATTGGTTTTCATCCTGCTCATGTTTAAATTAAGAAGACATAACAACAATGCACACACACTGTAACACAAATAAAGAGAATGTGGCATACGTTTATTACTTGTCGGTCAGTTTACGCTATCCCGTGTGTGTGTGGTTATGGGAACATCCATTGTTTGTTTAAACACCACCATGGCAATGTTTTAAGATCATTTTCGTTTTATCTTAGAAACGTTGCAACAGTCCCCCGTTTCGAAAAGGTCTGAAAACTGGACAATATGTTAATTTGAATAAAGGGATAATATACATGTAGATGAATAAATGAACGAATTACTACAATTGGCGAAAGAATTTCACACATCCTCAGAAATACGGAACATCTGGCTAATCATTCTAAATTAAGTCATAAGTGTCAGAAAGCGCGAGGTGTCCGCCAATAATCTATTACTTCAATTTTCAACAGATTATGGGACGCTGTTCGTAATTTTAGGAAAAATATTAATTGTCTTTGTTAGAAATCTATATCAATATATTAGCTAATGAATATATGTATGCATCAATGTTCCACGCATGTCGACTTAATCACATTTCATGAGGCATCATTCGTTCCCTCTTTCAACTCACACAATTCATAATCATATTTCATGTTGACCAAACACAATATATACAAGTAGACATCAATAACTATTCTGGTAGGATCATTTTGTGTTGATAGCATTTGAGACTTGCTTCAAACTGACTAGAGATATAGTAACCTTTCTACAACGTAGATTTCCGTTATGTATTTGTCAAATTGAAAAATATATCATGTCTGATAATTCCGACTTTGTGAAAGAAAACTTGGGAGTGTTATACTGTATATGCTACACACACCAGTCAACACCCCAGGGATGATTTATAATACAATGTATAATCGTCGTTTAAGGTTACATAGCGATTGGTGTTAAATCTAAGTACCACGTAACATTCAATGTTAGGACTATATTGGAAAATAAGTATCCTGATTTAATCGGAAGGGGGGTAATCGGAAACCGGAGCCAACTATCCACTGCTAAATATACTTCATTTTGGGATGATTATTTTGACAACATAATTAAGAAATAAAAAAAATAGAAAATATTTGTGTTAAATTCATCGCACCTACATGCACCACACTACTGGATAAGTTAAAAAAAATTGAACTGTTTTTAAAGAGTCGTTAGATGCTTTGTGTGATCTCCAAGGTTAAGCAACGTCGAACTTTGATGGGCGACCGGTTGGTGATTCCAGGCGCTGATAACTATCAGTAATACTCGCACACTTATCTCTCGTTCCGTTTCGAATCAAACTACGATGGGACGTTAGATCACATCAACGCGGAATACATAGTGCGGTTAATTTTCTTCGCTTTAGACAAAATGTAATATTATCATTTATTTCATCATGTTTGTGTTATAATTTTAATTCGTAATGCTCTTCGTTCCTAAATTTTCAATATTGAATTTATGACAGTAAACTTATAAACCATCTATATCATCTACATGTGCATGTAAGTCCTATAATATCGGATAATTGGATGTTAGTTTTGCATGTAAGTCCTATACTATCGGATGATTGGATGTTAATTTTTTTACCCTGTGCCAATGCATTCTCTTATATATGCGAGTCGACCATAGGTCGCCTCGCATATATAAGCGAATGCATTGGCCTAACAATTTTTTACAATTTTAATAATTTGTTCTTGTATTCTTTAACAATTTTATAATTTCACCCATACAGAGCCCCAGACAAACATGAGCAGACGACACTCTTCTATATGCTTCTATATATGTGTGGGGCTCCCTGCAAGGTAATGGATGTTTTTTTTTATTTTATGTCCTAAAAATTTTAAGAAACATTTATTTAAAAAACAAATGATAAAAAATTGTTAGGCCAATGCATTCTCTTATATATGCGTGGCGACCTATGGTCGACTCGAATATATAAGAGAATGCATTGGCACAGGGCATAACTGTAACTATCACAATGTGGTCAAGGAGCCGGTTCCAATGATATCCACATTTGTATGGTTCTATTGAGACAGACCGAAGATATTTTAGGCTGTTGAAGCTTTATTTGGCCGGTATTCAATATTGAATTTATGACAGTAAAATGATAAACCATCTATATCCTCTACATGTGCATGTAAGTCCTATAATATCGGATTATTGGATGTTAATTTTTTTTTTCAGACTTGGCGTCACAGCGTGGTGTGACAGGACGATACATTGGCTGCTACAGTGATATCAACGTTAACGGTGCTCGAGATGTTTGCGGAAAAAGTGCATACCAAGTGAGCACCAACTCCCACGAATCGTGCATCAAATTCTGCTGGACAAAAGGTAAGTAATATGAACGACTGATTTACTATGGGTAAAGGATTAAAGGTAAGAATAAGAAATGACGGTCGCTCTGTTTGTAAGTAACGCCCTTTGGTAAATACCGCTTTTGGACAACGGTAGCATAGACGATCTTTGCAAGAGATGGTCGTTGGGTGTTATGTAATGCTGACAACAAATAAAAACTTGATATTTTGATGGTCGATGTCTGGACATAAAAGCCTCACAGTAGATGAATCATGGGTTCAATCTGATTATTATCTGTATAGAACATGTACATAAGTTGTATTATGTCAAATGACAGGGCATCTGTAAAGTTGAAACCTCTCGTTTTCAGGTTTCAGGATTGCAGCAGTCCAGAGCAGGGCATATTGCATGTGCGGGTTGAGCTACGGACTGTATGGAGCACTACCGGAAGCCTCGTGCAGCGACACCTGCTCGGGAGATATCACACAGAAATGCGGAGGGAGCTGGATCAGTAGAGTGTTTGAGACAGGACTGTAGATCATGAGAGGTCAAGGCTGATGTGAACATGTGAGAACGACGCCATTATCGATACAATAAATGACTTATCCAATTCATTGATTGTAAATACTTCAACCACTGAGTGGTGCGTCTAATTGTCACTAACGTCGTGTATACAAGCTTCGATAACTAACCAAATCAGCCAATATGTATTCAGGGTTAATATTAAAATATTCAGATCCCAGTTGCAAAAGCAGCAACAGCAACATACCACATAATTTATTTGACAAAACTGTTTGCCATATAAACTAGAGTTACATACAGTGCGTCCATCGCGAATTAACATGACCCATCATTCACCACTTCGAGGGGTGTACACCCTAAATCTAGTTGGATGAACCTTGTATACAACTCGTTGGGTGCGAATTTGTTGTGTACTTATTATCCAACAGTTTAGTACGATGTACACAACTGATTGCGTGAAGTGTCTTCTGTGCTATTACTTTCATACCACGTTGGATAAAACCGCCACGTGACCGGGTCATCCAATAGCAGCGCGTTTCCGGTGCGGGCGAGCATGCGATTTTTGGCTCCAAATATTTCAAAACAAGATGGATGACTGCGTGAAAAAAAACCCAAGCGACTGGAAATTGGGACAAGACGTCGTGGATAGCTTTGCCGGTATAGTATACCTTTGTTATAATTATTCTTTGTTCGACATACTGATTATGTAGGATTTATATATTGAGTGTATATTTATTTATATTTGCCAAATTTTGAAGTTTACAAATTTACACAACTGCTGACGGCAGTAATTTGACTAAAGTAGTACACTCATACACTCAATATAAAGCCTACATAATCTGTGTATCGTACAAAGAATAATTATAACAAAGGCATACTATACCGACAAAGCTATCCACGACATCTTGCCCCATTTTTACTTTCCAATGAACGTTGGGTAAATCAACAATCAACAAATGTCATCCAACTCTACCCAACACCCAACGGTTCAGTAAACGTAGATAGGTGCTGTGGGCAATTAACGTTGATTGAGTGTTGTGTGAAATTTCATCCAACACGTTGTGTAATTAACAAACAACCATTGGTAGTAAATATATATGCAACGTTGTGTAAAACTGTATCCAACAAAATTGTCATGCAACTTTTCACACAATGTAGATAGATGTTGTGGGCATACATGTACAACGGTTGATTGACTGTTGGATAACTTTTTATCCAACTAGATTTAGGGTGTATCAGGTCAATCGCGGCCACTATTGGATTGCGATTGGAAGTAACGCGGGTCGATAACTAGTGGGAATCATCGCGGGCTGGTCCATCGCGGAGCCCGCGAAACTGCAGAATTATGTTAATCTAATGACATAACACTGTCTGGAGCGGTTTCCACTATTAGATGGCGCGCCCGCGATGGAGATTATATTGACTATATTATTTAGTGCTAGTTGTATATGAATATCAACGCCAGACAAACGAAGACATAATTATCCTGTCGATGACAATAGACAAATCGCACCATCGTTGTATTGGCATAGGCGTACGTACCGGGGGTGGAGCCTACAGGGGTATCTCATATACATAATACTTAATCTTAAAATACAGTTTAAATATGCCAGTTTCTCAAGTTAACATGCCAGTTTCTCAAGTTAATCCATATTAACACATATGTAGAATTGACCATGAGCTATGAGGATAAGAGACACCCTTTCAATTTTCAATTTTGAAACGGCGTCCGTGTGCTTAACAACTAATATATACGATTTGAGCCGAGATAAAGCCACGTGGCGGTTTGCGCTCCAAAATACGCAAAATATTTTTCGCTTTTGAATTTTTCTCAGTATCGAAATGGGTCGATACATATCTGAATTACCTTTCTATGAACATTATGTTACACAAAAAGACGCATTGAAGTAATGAAAAATACACATGTGAACAAGGTGGTTGGGTACCAAACACAAAACTGCCATTTGCACAGCATGGAAAAGAAAAGAGCGTTCCGTTGTAGTCCATTCCTGATATGGCAGCAGTAAATGAATAAAGAGCGTTTTGTGACTTTGGCCAGTGTTTTTCGGAGCACATGAAGCTATACCAATAGTTCGTTTATTTATCGACCTATCTTATCCGTCGCTCCAAATTACGTACACAAACAAATTTGGATACACTTATACACAACGTTGCATATATATTTACTACCAACGGTTGTATGTTAATTATACAACGTGTTGGATGAAATTTCACACAACACTCAATCAACGTTAATTGCCCACAGCACGTATCTACGTGTATTGAATTGTTGGGTGTTGGGTAGAGTTGGATGACATTTGTTGATTGGAAAGTTTACCCAACGTTGATTGGAAAGTAACATGGGGCAAGACGACGTGGATAGATTTGCCGGTATAGTATACCTTTGTTATAGTTATTCTTTGTACGGTAACTGATTGTGTAGGCTTTATTTGTTGAGTGTATGAGTGTACTACTTTAGTCAAATTAGTGCCGTCAGCAGTTGTGTAAATTTGTAAACTTCAAAATTTGGCAAATATAAATAAATATACATTCAATACATAAAGCCTACATAATCAGTGTATCGTACAACAAATAATTATAACAAAGGTATACTATACCGGCAAAGCTATCCACGACGTCTTGTCCCATTTTCCAGTCGCTCAGGAGTTTTTTCACGCGGTCGTCCATCTTGTTTTGAAATATTTGGAGCCAAAAAACCCGCATGCTCGCCCGCACCGGAAACGCGCTGCTATTGGATGACCCGGTCACGTGGCGGTTTTATCCAATGCGGTATGAAAGTAATACCACACAAGACAGTTCACGCAATCAGTTGTGTACATCGTACTAAACTGTAGGATAATAAGTACACAACAAATTCGCACCCAACGAGTTGTATACAACGTTCATCCAACTATATTTAGGGTGTAGGCTCTATACAGATGAGCGCGTGAGTTATTGGCGCCCAAATGAAATAGCAAACCCATTTGTGAATTGGTTACTGGCATTCTATTCAGAAACTTATTCAACATCTGTCCCTCTCGGTCCCTTCCGGGGGATCTAAGTCATTTGATGTGGGGTCGGGAAGTGTAGCAGCCACTTGTCAAGAACCCAAACAATGCATCCCAACCAATAGAGAGACTGAGAGTTATTGCAACGAACTGGTTTCTGGCTCTCAATCCGCTGTCAATCGCTGTGGTCGTATGGCAAATTGTGTGAACCGCGAAGCGCTTTTCACTCAACGTCCACAACTCCGTATCCCCCAATATCACACACAAGTTAATTTATTATATTGAAATAGCTTTTTGATTATATATTCCCACAACAAGATGAGTGTATACTTATGCATTTTCACAAAATCTGAGACTCGACCGCGCAACACATTAAGTCAGCCCAATATCAGATTTCCAAGCACATAGCAACGATAACTTGATTGATATTAATAAATGGCTTCATATGAACTTTAAAAAGCACGACGAATTATTATGCTGACCGCTTTTATATATTAGGTCAGACTAGGTCAACAATTTGTGACGTCGTGTTCGTGCTACGGTCTGTGTGTTATTGGGGTATGCAACGATGCTAATTGCTGGCATGTGTGCAAAAACGTGTTCACGCTAACGAACCCTTCCGTAGCGACGAATAGTTCCTGCGGGTAAATTATAGGGAACAACGTGCTCTCTGGTGGGACGTTTATCGGTTAGTTTTATATGATGAAAAATGCACTTTAACCGGCGACACGAGGAAACATCTGAAAACCACCGATAAACGTCCCAAAACCACACAAGACAGATTGTTTATTCACATTCTAATTAACACCGACATAAAAATGCTGGTTGCTGAACTGGACATGCTGGTTGGCAGTTTACAAGCAATCGATCTCACTTCCTTCTAGAAATTGTGATCCGCTCCATTAAGATATATGTTCCATATTTATAATATAAATAAACCGTTCCATATTTATAATATAAATAAACCGAGCAATCCAAACTAGTCCAAACGGCGATGAGCTGAAAAAAATTCACTCATTCGGGGATGTGCTATAGTAACACTGTCTAAAGCCACTCATTCGGGAATGTGCTATAGTAACACTGTCTAAAGCTCCTTGAATGTTTGGTTTCTGAAACTATGATTGACTTACGTTACATCCCGACTTACGTTACATCCCGACTTACGTTACATCCCGATTCGGTGATAAAAAACGGTCGATAAATGTGTTGAGTAGATTTGTACGAACTTTACTTTTTCATGTCTATGTCTACTCTTGAAACGATAAAAACAAAGAGCGTTCGTTTCACTTCAATGCAAAAAATACTTCAAACAGGTGGCATTCTTTGTAGATAATATATGACGATATTTTATCGAGCTATCTCATCCAAACCTTCGAAATTACTCATACGTAGCTATAATGTGCCCATTCAGTTATACAAGTAGTGATAAACGTAATCATTGGAATAGTACATTATTGCAGGGATGTTCAGGTAAAATGAGCAGACAGCAGTATGTCGTGAAGATTACACAACTGCAGGATTAATATTCATTGGTGAGAAATATTCAAATAAATAGTTCAACAAACGACCGTTTGTTGAACTAATATTATTTGAACATTTCCAAAAGGGAATGTATTCGTCAATTATTATTCAGTAACTATAATATTACAAACACGAGGAAGCCATGTATCGACATGCTATATTCACACCTGCTAAAATATTACATGTATTGACACAGTTGTTTGTATGTGGCTCCAAGCCGCTCCCATAGAGACCTTTCAATGCTATTTCGCCCCAATAGGAAAACATAATTGAGCTTCTTGTCTGAAGGTAATCTTGCGGATCAAAGCGAAGCAACTCTACTATAATTATAATTTATGGCGTTTAGTAAACACACGGCGAGAGTCGTTATTTCGTGGGAATTGATTACGGAGGCCGATCCATTCAACACCATGATTATGGGAACGGACGGGAAGCCAAAGAGCAGTAAGACTGGCTGAATAACCAGCGTTCTATTAGGTCAAATACGCTGATTCTGGGTCAGATTTTTGGATCCACTCTTAAGACAATTAATTTATAGGTACAATGGGTACTATTGGCAGTCTGGAGCACCTAACATTTAGGTACTCTGGTCTACATAAAATTTAAGTACTCCGGTCTAAGTGCTATGTCTAGGTACTCTGGAGTACATGTCAAGGCATTATGGAGTATCTAAAATTTAGGTACACTGGAATTATACCACGGTGTTTTAACATCGAATTAAGATCAAAACCCCGATCAAGGTTCTTCGAGATCAGTTACATGGACTCGCTATTATATTACTTTTATTAGTATAGAACATCGATTGTATGTTGTACTTAATTCGAGGTTGAACACCTCGAGTTCATGATTTCCCTGACCTGTTCCCTGAACGTGGATTAAAATGTGACTAAATGTCTGAAATGATCGGCAAAAACTTCTTAATTTGTGTGTAATTAAATTAAGCATTATAAAACAAACATCTTAAAGAGGTATGGGTGAACCACCAATCGATTTATAGCAACCCAATAATTCGCAAACTACTTTGCGATAAATCGCAGATATATTTTTATGCGTTGAAACTAATGGGATTGAACCGTATAGACATTATAAATAAGACATCTTAAACAGGTCTGGGTGAACCACCAATCGATTATAAAAGCACGGCTGGGTTAAAATAAACCGATCGGTCTTTCACAGCCCGCGTACATGTGATAAATCCTTTGCGATAACTTGAAAAAAACTTTGCGATAAATCTCAAACTACTTAGTGATTATACTTTGCAATTTATCGGAAATATGTTTGAGATTTATTGCAAAGGTTTGTCATTTATGGCAGATGTATTTTATGAGTTGACACTAATGGGCCTCGCATAAACATGATAAATCATACATCTTAAACAGGTCTGGATCAGGATTTCCATGACCTGTTCCCTGCACGCGGTGTAATATTTGTCTGAATGTCTGAAATAATTGGCTAATTTTTTTTAAATTGTATGTAAATAAAGTAAACATTATAAATCAGGTTTCTTATCCACCTATCGATATATAATAGCCCGGTCGTACAAAAATAGACTTATCGATATTTCACAGCCAGCATGCATATGGGATAAGGGGAGCAAACCTTTGCGATACATCACAAACATCTTTGCGATATCTCACAAACCTTTCCCATAAATCTCAATTATCTTTACGATAAATCGCAAACTGAGAATATTCAAAATAAACATATACAAATATTCAAACAAACATAATTTCAATAGTCAAGAAATTTAGAGTGTCCTCTCTTACAACAGTGGGCACTGGGCCAGGAAGACTGGTCCGTCTATTTTAGGCTGTTCGTCCGATCGGCCTGTTATAGATCAATTTGTGGTTCACTCAGGCCTTTATTTATACCCATCATACACATCGCGTAAATAGTATGTAATTGTCAAGGTCGTACTCTGTGCTATGTAATCTAAGCCAAATTTTGTAACACAACATGTTGTACAGTACGGAAATAGTATGCGATAAGCAAAATAATCAACAATGGGAAGACCACACTAATGAACATTGGTTAATTAATATTGACACCATGGTGTTTGCAATATACCGATATAGCGCTCACTAATGCTCGCCACAAGCTTTCGGTGTTGAATGGGTCACAGTGAATCAATGCATGTTTTCGTACACTACATACGTGCTGTACAGGTATAACAAATGCTGAGCTCACACAAAGAGTGTTTTGTGGATAATAAATATCGCATTCATATTCTCATTATACCCGTACTATACTGTTATTTCATGCGATAGTATATCTTTCAGGTTGGTAGTCGCCATTTAGTCGTGGTGTGGTTGTATATTGATTACACTCATGTATCTGATAGATGGCTCGGTTATATCGACGATTATATGTGTCGTAACGCTAGCATTTTTATATTGACTTCCGGTGTCAGTGCGTCGGCCAGCGGATAATGTTTAGAAGGAGAAATATTTCACTAAAACCGACATAATATAAAGCTTAATTCGTATGCTATTATGTATCAATATAAACTTTATATCATTACACATACATACCAATTTAAATTGTCATTTCAATTAAAATAAAGGTAAATGAGTGTTGCAAAACTGAAAGAATTTCTAGAAGATGATTTCGGAAATCACCACGATGAAGACAAAGGAAATTATTTGAAAGATGAAGCAGACACATATACTATTGGCATAAACATTATATGGCTGATAGTCCCAGGAAAAACAACAAGATAAATCTTTGGATAACTTTACGAAAAAGTACCGGAAATTGCGAATGCCAGAAAGAGCCGAGGCAAACTGATTGAAGTGCACATATGGACAGGGACCTGCGATATAACAATAAATATGAGTCTTTTATACACTTTCGTCACGAATCAGACAGGCATGCCAATGACAACCTCATCTCATCATTCAAGAAAGTTGATACATTTTTAAAGAGGTACTATACTGATGGTTAAAATCATCATTCCACCAATCAGCTTGACAAGTTGAAACGGACGTCGAGTTCACACATACCCAATCAGTTTCAGAATTGAGGCTAGGAGAACCACTGACAGAACCATGAAAATCAAAAATGGATAAGGGATAACAACCCAAAACACAAAGATTAAGAAAGAGGCCCGATTAACAACCACACCATACAATAAACTTTTCCTTATGTACAAAGATGGAGTACATCCTAGCAACTTACTGGCAGCAGTATGGGTGAAGATACCTCTACGTTGCATGTTTCCTGCCCTGACATTTCTATTCTAAAGATCCCTGGCCACGGGTGAGTCCCAGCAGACTGGAGAGCAGCAAACAACAGTATGTCTAATATTCAATAAAGTTGAATATTACAGAACCGTCAGCCTCACAAGCATAATATGCAAATTAATGGAAAAAATATTCAGGGATAAACTCATGGAATACATCGAGACTAACAACACACTCTCAGAACACCAACATGGATTCCGAGCAAAATGATCATGCATCGCAAAACTATTTTAGGTACAGACTGACTTCACCAGATCCATAGACGAAGGGCATAACATAGATCTAATAGACCTCGATTTAAGAAAAGCCTTTGCCATCGTCACACATAAGCGATTTATGGAAAAATTACATACATATAGAATCAGGGGCAACATCCATCCACTCTTCCTCGTATACATAAACGATATCACAACTGAAATAACCTCTCGATGCAAACTGTTCGCAGATTATACAAAATATACACAAACAGAAAGAACGAGCAACACCATTTGCAACACCAGCAAGATATAAACAAACTATCCGACTGGTCAGAAAGATGAC
Source organism: Siphonodentalium dalli (assembly GCA_032622095.1). Classification (NCBI taxonomy): domain Eukaryota; kingdom Metazoa; phylum Mollusca; class Scaphopoda; order Gadilida; family Siphonodentaliidae; genus Siphonodentalium; species Siphonodentalium dalli. The sequence goes on from CP136067.1 coordinate 15,870,791, forward strand.
TACTGCAATTCAACGCAGCGAAGTGCAAGGTCTTACACATCAGCATCAACCCAAAGATTGCATATTTTATATAAAGTTGGATAAATACCAACATCCCATCCGATCTCTGGACAGGACATTCTATGTTGCACACTACACTGCCTATTAGTGTTTTAACCTATTTTGTCACCCAATTTAGAAATTGGTGAGCCCGCAAGGTCATCTTCAGGAGAGAGCGGAAGTCAGATTCCTCAAAGTAACTGAGGGATCGTCACATACATGTATGTGCGTATGTGTTCATGGTAGATGCAGTCTGTCTCATGGCAGCTGAGTTGAGCGATGGCCTTTAAGTAGGCTTCGCATTTTGTTCAGAGTATAACATGCTTATTATAATAAGCGTGAGTAAATTGCGTGATTCTTTGTGAAATAGCAATAAGTCGGAAGCATCATTTTGTGCAAGTTAATGCAGACTGAGGTTGCGTGGTCTGTACTTAATTTGTTGGGAATATCGGTTGTCAATATAGCACGTGCTCGGGTCCACCCACCGTATTGTGTAACACGGCAGTATAGCAAACACGTAATTTCATTGGTTCGTTGGGTGTGATTGACACAGGCACTTCAGACCTCTAATATACTGTGGAGTTTTTTTCTGGAACTCGCCAATTGTTAGGTAAATCCAGTTTTTTGTCTTTGCATTGAAGAGTAGCTATCATGAGTGGATTTTGAAACAATGTTCCAGTTATTTTTCAACACGTCTTGTATTCTTGATGCACCAGTATGGTATTGTGTGCAAAAATACGATTTATTTGTGTCATTGAGCCGGTGCTTCTTAGTTAGTTTAGCACGTCGGTCATGTCAATGTCTGCAGGGCCGCCGATATTTTTTTCGGGCTTAGCTTCTGGTTTTTAGCCTGTGTTGAAACCCGGAACAACGGTTTATAAATTCCGTTTCAGTAGATGAGTTTCGTAGGTATCGAGTGAATTCGCCTATGATAAATGATTTGAAACAGCTGGAAGGGTCGTTAGACTTCCTATGTAGATACTGGAATGATTCAGTCTTTTTTATTCCAGTATTCGTAAATGTCGGACCTTTATATATGTCAAGATCCAGGAAACTGACTTCATTTTCCTCAATTTCATATGTGAATTTGAATAGGTCATGGGCATTGTTTGCCATAGAGAAGAAGTCTGGCACCTCTTGGCGCGTAGCATTCCAGATAAGAATGCCATCATCTTTGTATCAAAAATTTAGTATGCATTTGTGTGAATGCTCAAAGTTCTCCATAAGCGTTTTGTTGTGCGTATATATGGCAAAGTCACAAATTTCAGGTGATGGCACAGCCCCTTGTGGTGCGCCCACTATTTGTCGATAGCATTTTCCATTAAATGTAAATTCATTACATGTGAGTAATAATTCTGCTATTCTGACAAGTTCGTCTGTTGACGGTCTAGTGATATCATACACTATGTATGTTGTTGAGTTCAGGTAGAAGCGTAGTAAATCTAATAATAAGAATCTCAGGATTTGTATATAGAGAGCAGACATCATATGTCACAAGTAGTGCATCTTTAGGGATGACGGTTTTTTTCGATCACTTCAATCAATTGCCGGGTATCACTTAGGTATGTTTCTTGTAGGCGAACAATTGGCTTTAGGAAGTAGTCTAAACATCCTCCGATCTTTTTAGTCGGCCTTTGTATTCTGAAATAATAGGCCTTGCTGGTGGAACGAGTTTTTTACCGCTACCATTGAAGGCGGGATCTATGTCATTAAGTATGTTACCTAATTTGTGAATTTTAGGGAGTAGGTATAGATGTGGGGTTCTAATATCCTCACGTCTATTAAATAAATATGCATACGTGGAGTCGTCAATTGATCCTTGTTCATGCATGTCATGTACTAGAGTAAGTACTTTGGAATGAGTAATTTTTGTATCAATTGATGATATTTCCTCATAGTGTATCCCATCTTGCAGTTGGGTAAGCCCTTCAGTTATATAATCAGCAGTATTCAAAATAACAGTAGTGTTATTTGTATCTGCCTTCATTATAATAAGGTTATCATTTCTTTTAAGACTAGTAATCGCATGTCGTAGGCCTGGCGTAAGATTATCATGGAACGTTTGTTTGTAGTCAGAGGGTTATATTTTATATAAAGTTGCTATTTATACAACTTTATATAATATCCAACTTTATATAAAAAATGCAGACATTATACAGTTGTCGCCCGCTGTCGAGGGAGACATTGAGATTTGTCACCCGCTCGAGAACGGAATGTCTCCCGAGGAGCGAAGCTCCTAGGGAGACATTCCGTTCTCGAGCGGGTGACAAATCTCAATGTCTCCCGAGAAGAAGGGCGACAACTGTTTTGTTACCCATATCATTCACTCACCGAGACACCCCTGGATAGTTGAACTTACTTTACAAATGCTTTACAGAGCATATATTTTGCAGTGTGCACTTTCCTTTCTGCATAGACGAGCCAGTCGTATTCATAATTTATTCAACAGAAACAACTAGAAGAACATTTGACCATAGAAACATAATTAGTCTATTAAAGTCCCTATTCCAACAGCATTGAAAAACACAAGTTTGCTTCAGCCAACGATACTGCATGTATGTGAATTTTAGTTATCCTTATTTTGATTGTTATTAATGTTAATTGTGACACTGCAGTTACTTGAGAACACAGGTGTGAAATTGAAGCTTCCCTTTGGTTTCACACATAGAGCTTTAGATACAGGTTCAGTATCAACATTTTCTTCCGAGAAATAATTTATCAGTTCAGAAATGGGGACATTGTCAATGTAACCCAACGAAGATACTGAAGCCGATTGATTTATGTTCTTCTTCGTCATCAGCGCATTGTTCAGTGTTCCAGATATCTCTCGTTTCTGTCTGTCAGTAACATGCTGTGAATAGTGTTTGAGACTGTTTTCACTTCGATGTCCTGATATGCGCATAATATGGCGATCACTTATTCCAGCGCGATCCATAATAGTGATGCTTGTTGCTCGAATAGAGTGGTTGGTGTATTCCCTGGATAACTTCCCTGCTTTGGAAATAGTGCACATGAGAACTCCAAGGGGATTTTTCCCGACAGGTGCAGCACAGTACCACTCAGCATCGTCGTCTATGAATGAATCGCGTGGTCGCTGCCACAAACAGTCAATGTCACCATTTAGTTTTGATACATATTTCCTGAACGAGGCCACATGACATTGTGCTTCTCCTGAAAATAGAGTATAATAAGGCTATTAGAGTCCAATCTAGCAATGCAAAGATGTATATTCGGTAAAAGAAAATCAAACAATTTAGGAATTGATCTACAAGAGCTGCCTTCGCCTTGTGGATATTTTTGAGCACGTCAATGTTAATTTCCGAATGTACATGTCGATTTCCAGGGCAGTGGGGCACAGACATGTCGATTTCACAAACGCAGGTGCATCTTATGTGACGTCATATTTGGGATACTGGCATTGCTGCTGAAAAATTAGCTCTGTGAATAAAATTGTGTGTACAGTTGTACAGGCATACGCATTCATAGATTCACGGTGATGTCGACTGTCATTTAAGAAAACCATTCATCACGCCCACACTGCATATCAATTTAGACAAAACTATATATTGTACCATTGGGAAAGATTTGTTGATAATATGAAAAGACACATACCTTTCAATTCGTATATCCTGCCTTCCGTTGGTAAATCATTCGAGCAATTTTCCCCACGGTGATTTTTATCAAGCTCATCCTTATGCTGGTAAACATATCCCAACCCGTCGTCATCTCTGGCTATTCTGAATGTATCTCTGGACATTTCTCTGAGATTTTCTCTTCCCCTCCGACACAAGTACAACATCAGTTCGAACCAAACCTTTCTTTGAAGTCCAACTGGAGTGTTGATGTCGAATACATGTGTTTGTCCGCTGTACAATTTTTTCAGATCTCCTTCGGAAATCGGCGGATGGTGATCAACACTTCCAAGGCCCCTTTTCTTCAGATCAGTCACCACTGCACGGAATACGGAATTGCTGGAAGCAAATAAACTATCCGTAACGATATAAATGTCCCGTTGGTCCTTAAGAAAACGCTTAAGTCCATATCTAATGGAAACGATAGCAGATTTCTTGAACATTTCTCCATCACCCCGCTTGGCACCTGCGTAGAACTCCCTGAGAAACACGTCAAGTTCCTTCATCTCAAAGTTCTCAAAAGTAGGATCCCTGCCAGTTTCGAGAAGATACTGTCTAAAACATTTCACGGCACCTGTGGTCACCCTCTTGGTATTTATGGCATCCTTTGTTTCCAACAACCCTTTTATATATTCCTCGGAAGGTTTCGTGAATCGAGCCATGATGATCACTCATCTGCTCTGAGCAGACCGCGGGAAAACAATATTGCGAAATAGTTGCTACGGGAGATAACTCTAATGATAGTTCTGACAGAAGTAGACTCAGAGATTTGTATTAATAGTAAACGGACACCTCGGGGTTGGTTTCCCTGAAAGCGTTGGGGTTATAAGCACAACCAAAAATGTGTTTATTGAGAACTCGGCAACGATGGGTGATAGGACCCACGTCGATAGAAGTATTGCCACATACAGCACACCGTGCGACAGTGTATTTGTCGCCCGCTCAACCGGGCGACAGCGTGATTTGTCGCCCGCCATGTGACCTGGTTACAGCCAATGAAAAGTGGAGATTGTGGGTAGCAGGGTAACAATGACATTTTATGACCGACGTGCTAAACTAACTAAGAGGCACCGGCTCAATGCCACAAATACATCGTATTTTTGCACACAATACCAAACTGGTGCATCAAGATTACAAGACGTGTTGAAAAATAACTGGAACATTGTTTCAAAATCCACTCATGAGAGCTACTCTTCAATGCATCTCCAGCGCTCGTCTTTCGCCGAGGGAAGAAATGCTATCTAAAAAACGTATTATTCTGTAAGGACTATACGAAAAATATCCTAACTACATGTATATGCACACACGTGCAATGGATATATTACTCATTGACAATGAAAACACATGGAACGTGATGTTTGCATTTATTCATCTTTATATGAAACCTCCCCTACACGGGAATGAAAGACCCCCTGACGGTCTAAAATTTTAATTCCTGTAACACTACACGTGATATGTCTCTGAGCACGACATGTGACTGCCAGGACGTTTGAAAAATGGGCTTTTAACGACGCGCAGTCTGTTGAAGAGCAAACTATTCAATGTTGGTATCACTTACAACACCTGTTAATGAGATTACAACAATCTATACTAATTGATCAAAGGAAAGTGTAAGCAGCCGTGATCTGACACTTAATAGCTCTAATATGGCGCAGGTTAAACTGGATGCCACCACACCTTTAGGCAACTATTACAAGACTCCATGGGGAATGTTTGCATGAGATACATGCACATATATCTCATATTGTTCCGTAGACATGGTACACGCCAAAGTATCCCGATATATCCGGATAGGCATATACCAGATACATGATCCATGTATATAGATGCTACATCAGGCACGCACTCTCTTACTGACCAATTAATTCGGCACCGAAGAATGTATCCAAAGTGTATCCAAACTATATATGTACATGCACATACATGAAAGTTGAATATGAAACGAACTTAATGACTCTCCTATAGATGGACACATGTACGTTACTTTTACGTATATTACCTACATGTTGCACAAGTTAAACTCCTACACTGTGTCATGATATACTGACGTGACTCTGTATCTACATATATATCTTGGAAAATTACAAACAAGGATTTGGGCTTAATGTCCTCTACATATATGATCTACATGTACTTGCACAATACTGCTTCTATACAAATACAAAAAGACAAAAAACTGGATTTACCCTGGATTTACCTAACAATTGGCGAGTTCCAGAAAAACTCCACAGTATATTAGTGGTCTGAAGTGGCTGTGTCAATCACACCCAACGAACCAATGAAATTAAGTGTTTGCTATACTGCCGTATTACACAAAGAACGGTGGGCGGACCCGAGCACGTGCTGTATTGACAACCGATATTCGCAACAAATTAAGTACAGACCACGCAACCTCAGTCTGCATTAACTTGCACAAAATGATGCTTCCGACTTATTGCTATTTCACAAAGAATCACGCAATTTACTCACGCTTATTATAATAAGCATGTTATACTCTGAACAAAATGCGAAGCCTACTTAAAGGCCATCGCTCAACTCAGCTGCCATGAGACAGACTGCATCTACCATGAACACATACGCACATACATGTATGTGACGATCCCTCAGTTACTTTGAGGAATCTGACTTCCGCTCTCTCCTGAATATGACCTTGCGGGCTCACCAATTTCTAAATTGGGTGATAAAATAGGTCGAAAGGCTAATAGGCAGTGTAGAGTGCTACATAGCATGTCCTGTCCAGAGATCGGATGGGATGTTGGTATTTATCCAACTTTATATAAAAGTTGAATATTACAGACCCGTCAGACTCACAAGCATAATATGCAAATTAATGGAAAAAATAATCAGGGATAAACTCATGGAATACATCGAGACTAACAACACACTCTCAGAACACCAACATGGATTCCGAGCAAAATGATCATGCATCACAAAACTAATGGAGGTACAGACTGACTTCACCAGATCCATAGACGAAGGGCATAACATAGATCTAATAGACCTCGACTTCAGAAAAGCCCTTGCCATTGACACACATAAGCGATAATGGAAAAAATTACAGACATATAGAATCAGGGGCAACATCCATCAATGGCTACATAATTTTCTGACAAACCGGAGGCAATCAGTCAAGAGTCAACAGAGCTATATCATCCGTGGCAGATGTTACCAATGGGACCCCCAGGGCTCGGTGTTAAGACCAGCACTCTTCCTCGTATACACAAACGATATCACAACTGAAATAACCTCTCGATGCACACTGTTCGCAGATTATACAAAATATACACAGACATAAAGGACGAGCAACACCATTTGCAACACCAGCAAGATATAAACAAACTATCCGACTGGTCAGAAAGATAACTACTGCAATTCAACGCAGCGAAGTGCAAGGTCTTACACATCAGCAAAGACAACCCAAAGATTGCATACTCAATTAGTGACTCCAACAACAATATCGAAGCACAATCCACAGATACTGAGAATGAAATTGGTGTTGTCTTTGACGCAGCGCTAACATATAACATATATCACCTTCAGTCAACAAGGTAAACCAGATAATTGGAATGATTCGGAGATCTTTTAACCGCAATGACCAGGAAATGCTGAAAACCCTATACAAATCACCCACAAGAGCAATGGTGGAATATGCGTCGTCCGATTGGAACCCACACCTCAGAAAACATCAATTTGCCATCGAAAATGTCCAAAGAAGGTCAACCAAATAAGCTAAATAATTTAGACATTGAAGACAGAAATAAAATGCTCGGATAGCCAACGCGGCACTACCGACGATGGAGGTGTAATATGATCCAAATGATCATCAACCAGAAGGATAAAGCAGTTCTCCCATCATTGAAGAAATAACTCTCGAATAGAACAAGAGTTCATAAATCAAAGTGCAGAAAGAAATTCATAAAAACAATAGCAATATAGCTTCATTCCACGTAATACAAACAACTGGAACAACCTGACAAAATTATGCATCAGAGCAGAAGATGTGAATGCTTTTAAATATATACTAAACAACAACTGCGGAGGAAGAGCCAAAAAATTGTATTTCAAGTTTAATAATGAGAAACCAAAACAAAATATGTTTTGATATGCACTGTACATATAATCAAGTCGCGAGACACCACATATGGTTAAAATTGTGTTAAGAACTAAAGAAGAGGTCACTACAAGCCGGTATGATTTCTTCGACCGAAGATCACAGATAAATTCACAGGTAACTCATGCGATATATATTATCACAATAGAGTAATATGTAAAAATCGAGAATGTATATCATACAGAGTAACATCTGTTATTGGCAAATCCCAACACATATGGGTCACCCCGATACCATATAATGGGCAATTTAATAATACGTTGTCAAACTGTCCTGTTTTATAATAAGATTTATCATTTATAAACCCTTCAACGTTCATCCTTGCTGTGTGTACTCATTATTCACCTATAAACGCCATTTTTATAATACATGTAACGTAATATTACAGGGGTGGGAACACAGGGGCATGTAACGCGCTCCGCTGTCCGCCCCATTTTGCGCTGCCCATATACGCCGCTTCTATATACGCACCTGCTTCACGTTAATGGTATATAATATATACCAGGGTAACTGTAGAAATTCACATTTTTACCATCGCTCGGCGTTCGATCAAATTTAGCCCATTCACAACAATAATGCTAACGACAAAGGCACGGATTTATCGGCGAAGAATTCATCTTTCAATCAATACCACAAACTCTCATCAGAACCATTGATATACATAGCATTTGGTAAATTTTTAACCACCGAATATTGTCTCCGGAGAGCGTAAATTCAGAGTTTGATCCGGCTCTGTAGCAATGGCCGACATGTGTCTCTCAATTCACCACCCATACAGCTTACTATCATTAAAAATCGGTTAAACGATCAACTAAGCATCTGGAACTTAGTGATTTCTTGTCGGCTAATAATTTATTTACTCATAAAAATCATAACATCGTCAGTAAACAATTTTTATAGAGGCGAAATCTGTCGATAATTCTAATTTTGTTTTCATTATTTTTGTTACGATCCACGCAGCTCCACATTTTAATATTCACTACGACCTGACCTCGATTCTAATACTGAGCGGTGATTGGCTGTTTCTACTATGGCAGTCATGGAAAGGTCAGGTCGTAATATTAAAACGAGGAGCTGCGTGGATGTAACAACAATAATGAAAACAAAATTAGAATTATCGACAGATTTCGCCTCTATAATAATTGTTTACTGACGATGTGTTGATTTGTATGAGTAAATAAATTTGTAATTATAGTAAGCTGTATGGTGGTGAATTTAGAGACACATGTCGGCCATTGCTACTGAGCCGGATCAAACTCGGAATTTACGCTCTCCAGAGACAATATTCGGTGGTTAAAAATTTATCAAATGCCATGTATATCAATGGTTCTGGTGGGAGTTTGTGGTATTGATTGAAAGATGAATTCTTCGCCGATAAATCATTGCCTATATCGTTAGCATTGCTGGTGTGAATGGGCTAAATTTGATCGATTGCCGAGCGATGGTAAAAAGGTGAATTTCTACAGTTACCCTTGTCTATATTATATACCATTAACGTGAAGCAGGCGCGTATATAGAGGCGGCGTATATGGGCAGCGCAAAAAGGGGGCGGGCAGCGGAGCGCGTTACAGGCCCCTGTGGGTGGGAAGCAGACTGTATTGGCCATGCCATCCCTGCACACGTAAATGTGTTTGATTGATTGATTGTTTATTAGCAAAGCCAACAGTTTAGTTGGAACATGCAATAACATATATACATACTATACACAAGGCACACATAACATATAAGTCATATCAATAAAAATACATACACACACAATTATAATTGTAATCCATGATGCCATTTACATTAAAGTGGTATCCTTTTTAAAGATAGTTTTATAAAAATGCATACTTTTTAAAGAGGGCTCAAATATTCAATTGAGAGCAAACGATGAAATTTATTCCTGTTAGGGTTCTCCCAGTAATATTTAGGAATGTGGATTTCGCGTAAATCTTGTAGCTTTTGGCACAGGATTATAAAGTGATATTCGTCGCAAGGACTGTTCTCACATAAAACACACATTAAATTGTCTGCGGAATTTGTGGTTTCTTTTGTCCATCTATTTTTTTCTACTGGTAATTTATGATTAGATGTTCTGATTTTCAATTGGTAATTAGACAAATGAGATGGCAAATAAACTAAATAGCTACTAATTTTCATGGACTGCTTTATGTCTCTGTAAAATATGGCGCGCGATGAAGTAGAAGCATTCAGATTTTCAAAGAGGTGGTGCTCATACTGCTTAATCAGTAGCGATTTTATATTTCTCAACTCTGTTTTGCTCAGCGCTGATTGGTTTGTCCACACATGTTCCATGTGTAGGTCATGTAGAATTCCTTCTACAAAACATACCAAATTCATCTTATTTTGCAGTTTTGTATCCCTCTCATTTATATATCTGAGTAAAAGAAATATATTCTTGGCTAGCTCTGAGCCTTCGTGTGAAACTAGCTTGGACCAGTATGCTAGAGTCCTGTATTTTATTTCAATCAATATAGGATATCTACCAAGTTCGGCATAAACCATGTAATTAGGCGTACTAGATTTCATTGAGGTAACTATTTTACAAAATTTCAAATGGAGCGTCTCGAGACTTTGAACTTTTTCAAAGCACCAAACTTCACTTCCATATAACATAATTGGCATAACCATAGCATCGAATAACTTGAATAAGATATCTAAAGGTAACCTCAGTTTTCGAGTTCGATTCAGTAGACCGTACATTGCTTTCGTTGCGGTAATTGTGGTGTCTTTAAGAGATTTGCAAAATCTCCCATTGTAGAAGAACTTGATACCAAGATATTTAAATTCCTTTACAAATTTTATTTCTTGCCCTCTGTATATAAATATGGGCATATTTCTTGGTAATTTGTACGTAAATATAATAAGTTTGGTCTTGAGAGTATTCACTTCAAGTTGCCATGCCTCGGCGTAGTCAGCAAAGGCTAAAAGAGCACGGTGCTTATTTTCTCAAAATCTGACAAGATAACCGTATCGTCGGCATATAACAAACATAATATGCTAATAAAACATCCAATATGTTCAAAATATTTCTCATCTAAAAAATGTAGGTTTAAAATGGCACAATCGTTTAAAAAACATTGTAAATCGTTTACGAAAAAAGAGAATAAAAGTGGTGACATTGTCTCTCCTTGAAATAAACCTACCTGGCTTATGAAGAAACCTGACTGAACATTATTATTTTGCACACATAGCTTAATATTCGTGTATAAGCTCCGTATGACTCGTAATATTTTACCATTTATATCTGATTGTATAAGCTTGAGCCATAGAGCATCTCTCCACACCGTATCAAATGCTTTGCGGAAGTCAATGAATGTGCAATATAGTTTTCGCCCGCTCTTGAGGTATATATTTATTAAGGCATGTAATATGAATATATTATCTACAGTTGAATGACCCTTCCGGAATCCCATTTGCGATTTACTTATCAATTCATTATCATCTGCAAAGGAAGTCAAACTGTTGTTCAGAATGGAGGTAAACAATTTCGCAAAACAGCTTAAAAGTGTGATACCTCTGTAAGATCCGGGTTCATTTTTATCTCCAGACCCTTTGTATATGGGTTGTATTAATCCTAGTGCCCAGTCTTTTGGGAATAACCCAGTGTTTAGGATTAGATTGAAGAAACGTACGTAGATGCTTATCATTGTATCTTCCGAGGCTTTGATATATTCGTAAATAATATGATCAGCCCCTCCTGCCTTACCATTCTTTAGTTTAGTTATGGCATTGTGAATTTCTTCTTCGGATATAGCACTATTTAGGTACGAATTGTCATTCGCGTCGAAATCCGCATCGACATACCTGGTGATATCTGAATCGTCTATATTCGCATTCAGGAACTTAAAGTGTTCTTCAAAGTGTTCAATAGTGATATTATTTCTCCTCTTATTAGGCCGATTATCGGAACACATCGAGTCAAGTTTGTACCAAAAATATTTTCCGGAATACTTACTGAATTCCCGAAGTTCTGATATTTCTGTCTCTCGCGTTTGCTTTATTGTTCTATCCATGATATGTTTATAGCTTGTGCTGGCGTCTTTTAATATCGCCTTATTGTAGCCTGTTTTATTAACGTCATACTTACGCTTGGTTCGGTTAAAATATTTTCTCGCCTCTCGACATTCGTTGTCGAACCAAGGTTTATTCTGACGCGCATTTTCATGTATAATTTTTCGAGGACGATAAGTTCCCAATGTTTGGTCGGCCGCTGCAATCAACGTACTACTTATGAGCTCACATAGTTCGTCAACACTTGACTGACTGACAATTCCCTCCTGATCGAGGTTATCAAATGTATCGAAAATATGCGTAATGCGATTAGGTTCGATATTGCTAGAAAATAAGGCTCCCCTTTGTGGATCCCACCGTTTTATTTTCCCCTCGCGGTTAACCTGTGCATTGACAATTTCGTCACATAATTCAGGGATTTGAAAATTCAAAACCAAGTGTAATGCGCAATGGATATCCGAGAATAGAGGACAATGGTCTTCAATATGAAAATTTTCAACAATTTTCAAAAGTTTTTTCGATCCCACTGCGTAATCTATCACCGTGCGATCAGATGATGTAAATTTCCCTATTACATATATGTACCACTGTGTTGTATAAATGTGCAAAATAATCATTTAAGCTTTGTTTTTCAGCCGTAACCAAAATAAACTACCCGCTTTAAAAACAAAACTACCCGATTTATAAATTTGGTGAAATGCGCACAAATTATTCTTTGGTTTTTTTTTAGCTTAAATGTCAGTAAGCATTTTTATCCCAGGCAACATGTAGATTCACATGCAACAAGAGATATAACAGTAGCCTGTTTTAGTTTGTAAAACGGCAATCTTCATACCTGAGTTGCTATATAAATATCCTTGGCGCACATGACCTTACGGTATAACTGCGGAAACACTGGACGTTTTCCGATAACGGGTGGCTTAGCGGAAACAAACTGCAAACAACGCTATCAATAGTGTAGTAGAGCTGATTTCCGGTTGTATATTTTCAAGAAGACACATCATAGTCGGGGAATTAGTCATTTTAATGTGTACATGGAACAACAGATTTAACAGCAGCAACAATATATACATACCCCGCCGGACCGCATAGCATGCAGTCCGACGGGAAAACGTGTCCGACAGCATGAACTTCCAAATTCGAATTCCTTCTTGTTCTATCTAAAATTACCGTAGCTTTTTATACATGTGTGTTTGTGCGTTTCCAAGTTACAAACAATGCTACAGGCATGATCGAACTCGATTTTGCCGGATTAGCGAAAGTATATACACGGTAAAATTGAATAGGACTGTAATTAATGCCGCAATATTAAACCATGCGGATATATTTGACAATGGTGTTTGTTATTAATGATCTGCCCATTTGTACACGGGATTATACTTGGATATGTATTGGGAAAGTATAGTTTATAGCGGATACATTTGTTCAATGAAATAATTTACCCACTGAAAATACGACATGCAAATAGTGAGAAATATCACAATATCATAATAGTAACGAAATTATCCGATTGGATGGAATGGCTAAGTGTATACAACGTCACTACCTCAACATGTGTTGAGATCGATGCCTCATGTAATCCGGCCGCCCATCTACATCCATAACTTCTCCACCACACATCACGGGATACACACATTAGGGGATTCTTACCCTTCACATTGAGGTGGTAGGCACAGTAAGGTGATAGGCACAGTGAGGTGGTAGGCACAGTGAGTGAGGTGGTAGGCCTATTCTAGTCCAAGCCCACGCGGGGTCCTGAGATATAAGCGTTATACTATTGAGCATATTCCAAAATATTGATATAACCAAAAAACAACGGAATGGTAGTAGCATGAACCGAAGCAAGATTATACACACAGTTCCCATATGTTTGCAAACATTGAAATACAGCTGAATGAATATCTAAAGTTATGCATCGTTTATATGGATTTCTGAAGGCCTATAAAATTCAACTCACAATTCGTATTCGTATTTAGGACTGTTGGCCGTTGCATTCCACGTGGCATCACCATGGAATGGGCAGTATGTCAGTCATTGTTTGACTGTTTATATGTGGTCTACAATAATATACAAATAAGGATTAACTGTCATGTGGACTGTTTTTATGGAGATGTAACCGTGAGGTAAGTGTGTGTAAAACTTGTGTAAAACCCGAAGGGTTTTACATACAAGTTATGACCACTTAACTCACGGCTACATATCCATAAAAATAGTCCACATGACAGTTAGTCCGTATATTTATATACATTTAGCGAAAAAGCCACTTTTGTAAATGTATTTAAATCGAAAAGTGTATCGTGACAAAAACAGCCCAAAATACCCAATAGCACCCTTGGCAAAAGTTAATAGGAACAATTTCTCTTCATATTGAACCCCGATGATGTATTAAGTCAATCCTGCGCGAGTCCAAATGCGCCCAAAACATTACGCGTTCGTCTTTCCAAACCCAATGACGTATCGATGGTGTTATGAGCTTGGTGTTATGAGCCGGTGCGCATTCACCGAGAAATAACTGCAACTAGCCACGTGGGCGCCGACCAATCAGAATGCTGGATTTAGTAATGACAACACTTAGTATGTAAATATACTGAAATGAATGTGGTAACCAGTGACCGCTGCCAAAGGTTCAGAATGCAAGCTAATATTTACAAATATATTGTTATATTTTAAAAAAGTTGACATACATTAAAATGTGCTTATATTTTATGTAGGTAGCCATGTATACAACTGCTGGTACATGCTGATAGACTTGAATATCGGCGAGCAGAAATACTGAGAAAGAATAAGGCCTTGATAGCCACTGCCTTAAATACATGTAAGAGTGTTGAAAATGGAATAGTGGCTCAATCATACAATTTGACACACTTTACTGAGATCCTGCTTCCGTAAAAACAGGGATTCTATGGAATTGAATTTGTAAACATAACACACTTGTGTCACCATACTCGAGAAAACCAATGTTTCATCAAAAATTCGTCATTTCGTGGTTGCGAGATGTTTGCAAATGGCGACAGATAACATAAACCTCAAGGAGCGCACTTAGCTATTTGTTGACGTTTTGTTTTGTTTCATTTTCCAAGCTTCATCGAGAATACTGAAAACATTTAGGTATCAGATGACTTGCGTTGAATAACTGTACTTCAAGGCATATTTTGGTAAATGTGTTGGCCGGACAGATGTATTGGATAATATCAGTGATAAAGACCGAGTTTTATTACACCACGGTAACGCTTTCAGTAACGCGGACAAACGTGTTATTAACTATCTCAGAATAAAAAAAAAAATTCAATGACATGAATTATCGGTTTATTAGCTCGCCTAGGTATTTGTCACAGCAGCTGCTTCTCTAAGTCAAAAATGTCCCTGAATTTGGACGAATTGCAATGTTTATCAAGAAAAAACAATTTGCGTTGTTGGTTATGTGCAGAAGCAAAGTAGTCGCATTTATTCTATATATATATGTATACTAACTAGACATAAAGCATTGTATTGAAATGCAGTGATAACAGCCCTGTTGCTAGAAGTCTCTTATAAATCATCCAACCAAATAGCATCACAGCTGGGCTATTCAGAAGTGACGCAACTGGCAAGCACAGTACAAAACTATATGATATATTAATGTTTCCTAATTACCCTACGATAAATATGATGATTAAAAAAAAATTGCATCACAAATTTTTTCCAACCCTCCCTGTGTCAGTAATTTTCGACACAAAATAAATTTATATAGTTTTCTCAGAAATAAATAACCAAATTTAAAACATGACGACTTGATTTTTAAATATTAAAACACATTTAATATCCCGTTGTTTTGCAATGACATATACATCACCGTAAAATGTCAAAACGCCGCCAATTATTATTTAAACCGAACGTCCTTCTATAGTATGTATAGCGTCTAAACTATGATTTCATTCATTAGTTAATGGGAGGTCTTTAATCACGAATGCCCATTACAATTGCTGGCGTTTCGAGAAAAAAACGTCGCCAGATAGAAAAGTATGTTTTGAAATTCAAAACGTCCAATGAGGGTTTCACACATGTTGAGTTCAAACAAGGGGACTCGATACAGGTCCAGTAGTACACGACACCCACACATAAGTAACAATTTAATGGTACACGTTTTGTTAACATTACATTTCGATATTTTTCACACAATGTTGATTATATCTAAATAAGAGGACAAATTATGAACATCAAATCACACTCGAAATAATTGACGAGTATACTATACTTCTAAAATCTACTATTTACAAGTACTGAAGACAAAGTACTGAAGATAAATCATTGAGATTTCACCTATCGTATGCTTCCATTGATTTCACGGATTGGTCTGGTAAATACCGAATATATTGTACTTAAAACATATGAATGTTTGAATAATGCCATTCATACGACGGACGAAAGGTCACTAATGATTTAAATAGCACCGAGCATGAGTTGTTCGCCTGCTTCTATAAAATTGTTGTCAACATAAATAATTATCCGATGTACGGCATATTGAAGAAAGCTGTCAAGCAAATTGCTATTCGCCTGATTTGTTATGTACGCCAAGTCTGAATAAATATCTGCCAATAACAGGATAATGATTGGTTCAAAGTATGAGTATATCATTACACATCAGTATGGTAACCATTGTAGCATTTTGTTTATTTCAGTTCACTCCAAATCCTGTTCGGAGGTGTATCACTGTTCCGTGACCCATCCCCTGTGCCTATTCCAGTTCGGAGTAGTATCACTGTTCAGTGAACCAATCCATGATGACGTTAAGTACGAAATCTATATCACAGATTAAATTTACTTCAATTGGATGCCACGAATAGATACCGCGACTATATATCTGGTGGATCGTTGTACATAGCCCATGTATGACAAGGTAAATTCCTATCACAATACCTTATTCTTATGTATAGGAAATGAGCTAGTTCCGATGTAAAACGCGAATCAATATAAGGCTGGCTGGGGTGTATTAATTAAATAGTCCCATACATACGTCGGGTGATAATACTGCCGTGCTGGAACCAGTGCATCTCGTACAGTTATAATGTATATATCAGTCATGATAGAAGAGTGTTACTATTAGCAGAAATTTATTGCATCCATTGTGCAAGACAGGGTACCCGTTTAGTGGGCTCATGACAATGGTATCCTCCATTGCGCATGGGTACAATGGGCACCATAGCAATATAGCAAGGTATAGATCAATCATGTATGACGCAGGTTAACACGTAGTTAACATATGTACATAATCGACCATATTCTGGAATTCACTGAGCTTATTGTGAGCAGTGGTCTAACTGTTCAGTAGACATTAGACAACGTGTTATATTTGAGAATTTAATCAGACTGCAATGATGTCCCTTTCAATGTTTCACGCAGCTCTCGTAGTTGTTTTTGCGACGAGAGCAAAGTGCGACAGAAATGGTGAAATTTTCGTAAAAGCGGCCAGACAATTCGTAGAGCCACATGGTTTATTGGGTGCCTGTCAGAAGCCCATCGTGGTGAATTTGAGATCAGAATTACATTGTGCGGCCGCCTGTGTGGCCACTGATTGCCTCAGATTCTCATTCAATGGCGGGACCAACCAATGTCACATCAGTGTTACCGGTGAGCTCTACAAGCGAGAAACCGGGGCGGATGTGTACGAACGGAAAGGTGAGTTATATTTGTATATACTGTAACACAATGATGTCTTCAAACTCAACTTCTCTATCATTCGACCAGTAAGCTGGTAGTTTGAAATATAATTCACAAATTGGTTTGCATATTTCTAGGAAATATTGCCCAGCTTAAAACGAGAGTAAACAGAACCAGCATTAGTACAGTGGAACCGTGGTGTCTGAATTATGCTGTAGTAACATTCTCATGACCAGCAATTAGAATTTAAAATACAGAGGTCATGGAATGGATATGATAATGCCATGAACAGCAGCATCAGATCAAATTCCCAGGATGCACACTAGTTTATCACACAAGTAATGGACGTAATATCACCCTGTTACCTAACTCGAACTATCCTGCCTGTCATATATACAACAACGAATTGACTACATTTGAAGACGACGTACGACCACGTCTATTCCAACTACACAACGGAAAATAAGTTCTGCTACAATACACACTATTAACCGATTCGTTCAGGTTATCTTTTCATTGAGGAACTTCACACAGTGTAACATCGGTGATACCGGCGAGTTTTATCACATCCAAGCTGAACGTGGTATCTATCCCCTATTTCAGAATTACACGCAGTTTTTGAAGTAATGTTTCTTCCATCTTGTCACATCTATTGAGAGCCTGTGATTATTCGTCCTTATCCTGACCAGTCTTGGAAAAGGTGTGTAGGTAAATACAATAAAGATTGACAAATATCAGAATGGGATTTCGTTTTACTGTAAAATGCTCCTCTAGACTAATCTGACGATGATATATAATTAAAGATTTTGAGTCAGTGCCGTTCTATCAAGAGTGATTTGGCATTTCCCAGTTAGCGTCCAAATTCATACCGCAGAGTTTCCTCATCCGAGCCTATCCATTTAAACTCAGCCTCCTTATTAGGATCATATAGTAGTTTTACGAGAAGATGCACGTTTTTTTGCCAGTTCTGATCCTTCACTGGATACCAGTTTTGACCAGTCAGAAAGCAGTTTACATTTGATTTCTATGACTAAATGGTGTCCACATAGTTCCCCGTATATTTGATAATTGGGGCGGCCAGTTTTTGGTAAGGCGGGTAGGAGTCGTGATTATTTGGGCAAATTGCGACAGTTTGTGACACCAAATACTCTAATTATAGGAAAATTTCCTTCAAAATTGGGCGATTTCTTATGTTCCATCCCCCGGATATCTGGAGGTGGTCAACCGAGGGTCAACTGGGCCTAGTTTTCTGTAAGACGGGTAGGGATCGTGATTATGTAGACATATAGCGACAGCTTGTGCCACTAAATACTCTAATTATATGATATCTCCTTCAAGATTTGGCGATTTCTTATGTAACATCACCCCACGATATCTGGAGGTGGTCAACCGAGGGTAAACTGGCCCCAGTTTTCGGTAAGGCGGGTATGAATCGTGATTACGTGGACATAATTATAGCGACAGCTTGTGTCACTAAATGCTCTTATTATACGAACTTTCCTTCAAAATTGGGCGATTTCTTATGTACCATCCCCCAGGATATCTGGAGGTGGTCAACCGAGAGTTAACTGGGCCTAGTTTTCGGTAAGGCGGGTTTGAATCGTGGTTATGTGGACATATAGCGATAACTTGTGCCACTAAATACTCTAATTATACGAAATTTCATTCAAAATTGTGCGATTTCTTATTCACCATCATCCAGGATATCCGGAGGTGGTCAACCGAGAGTTAACAGGGCCCAGTTTTCGTTAAGGCGGGTTTGAATCGTGGTTATGTGGACATATAGCGATAACTTGTGCCACTAAATACTATAATTATACGAAATGTCCTTCAAAATTGGGCGATTTCTTATGCACCATCCCGCCAGGATATCTGGATGTGGTCAACCGAGGGTCAAGTGAGTCCTGTTTTCGGTAATGTGGGTTGGAATCGTTATTATGTGGACATATAGCCACAGCTTGTGCCACTAAATACTCTAATTATACGAAAGTTTCTTTAAAATTGGGCGATTTCTTATGTACCTTACCCCAGGATACCTGGAGGTGGTCAACTGAGGGTTAACTGGGTCCACTTTTCGGTGAGGCGGGTTGGAATCGTGATTATGTGGACATATAGTGACAGCTTGTGCCAATAAATACTCTAATTATACGAAATTTCCTTCAAAATTGGGCGATTTCTTATGTACCATCCACCAGTATATATATAGGTGGTCAACCGAGGGTCAACTGGGCATATTTACCAAGAAGGAGGGTAGGGGTCATCATTATATGGGCGAATTGTGATGATATGATATGTTTATTTCTTTAGAATACCATCGGATGGCAAATATCGCATATCGGTAGAATCGCTATTTGCCATCTGATGGTAAATAGCCGCTGCCGAAACATTCTAGTATACTTGAATGTAATATCAGCACGACATCAATTCGGAGCCAGAACTCGATTGTGCCATACTTATGTCTGTTGTATTTATCGCTCTCTATATCTCAATTTCGTATTGTATAATAGCTTGGACATTAGGATAAATCACTATTATTATTAGTATTGGTCAAAACTTGTCAAGGCAATAATAACTTGGGTGATATGATAAATATAGGTTATCACCACCATGTGTGTTTCTGAGATCCGTATTCAAGTCGAGCTGCCTTCTCTGGGCAGTGTATCGACGAGTCCACAGGACGAGTCGATATACAGCCCAGAGAAGGCAGCGAGACTTGAATACGGATCTCGGAAACACACAGGGTGATGATAACCAATTTATCTTACAATTCGTCCCATAAAAATGCAATAAAACTCAATTTAAAACAGGAACTATTTTATTACGCGCAACACACAACGTACACAATTCTCAGCACGCGACGTTGTGATAAGTCAAATTCTGAGAAATTCACGTCACTATTCAATTTCACTTTGGCTGGAATCCGATTCAATGATGAGGCGACGATATTTTCGATTCAAATGTTCGACATAATTGTCACTTTTAAAAGGATAATTGTATTATTTTATGGTGCAATCTCCTTGGATAGTGATAATGTTGGCGAGAGGCATTGCCGGAGATGACTGTCCATTCAGAGTTTTGGTGAATTTTGAACTTTCCGACACTTCAACAATCGAGTTCTGACTCGCACTAAAATCACCCACTAAAATTCATTTATAGGAAATGTCATAAATCACTGACTTTTCGTAAGTATTCTGTTTTATATCCTTAACATAAGATAAAATTAATTTGATTTTCCCTTCTGTATTTTATCGAATAAAAAATGCGTTCAGTAGCTTTTGATCAAGACCGTACTGAATTACGGAGAATTCCCTACTTCGCTGAAATAGAATTTGCTAAATTAGTCCGTATTCGTGCGCGCTGTAAACAATGTTTTCGGATTCCAACACATTTTTGGATGACATCTTTTAGTTTTTTCAGTCAAATCTCCACATTTTGTCCACTTTATTGAAATAAGTATTGATTATTTTACGTTTGTAGCACACGATTATATTATTTTATGATTTAATTGGTTATTTAGACGTTTTGTTTTGAAAGTGAGTTGCCGAAACGCACCACGTGCACTAGCTGTTGCCATCCACGATATCCTTGTTGCCATCCAGGATACAAGATCGGAAACCGCCTAGGCGTTTCGCGTGTATTTGGGGAAATAAAGCTAAATTGTAAGATAAATCATTATTATTATTAGTATGGCACAATGCTCGTCGAGGC
The DNA here is from genome assembly GCA_032622095.1 of Siphonodentalium dalli. Lineage (NCBI taxonomy): Eukaryota > Metazoa > Mollusca > Scaphopoda > Gadilida > Siphonodentaliidae > Siphonodentalium > Siphonodentalium dalli. The sequence continues at coordinate 15,891,935 of CP136067.1, forward strand.
AATAATAACTTGGATGGTACGATAACTCAATATTATTACTAGTATGGTCAATGCTCGTCGAGGCAATAATACCTTGGATGATATGATAAATCACTATCATTATTAGTATGGGTCAATGCTCGCCAAGACAATACTAACTTGGATGGCATGATAAATCACTATTACTATTAGTATGGGTCAATGCTCGTAAAGGCAATACTAACTTGGATGATATGATAACTCACTATTATTATTATGGATCAATGCTCGTCAAGGCAATAATAACTTTGAGTTTGATGATATGACAAATCACTATTATTATTAGTATGGGTCATTGCTCGTCAAGGCAATACTAACTTGGATGATATGATAAATCACTATTATTATTATTACATTGGGTCAATGCTCGTCAAGGCAATAATAACTTGGATGGCATGATAAATCACTATTACTATTAGTATGGGTCATTGCTCGTCAAGGCAATACTAACTTGGATGATATGATAAATCACTGTTATTATTATTATTATTACCTTGGGTCAATGCTCGTCAAGGCAATACTAACTTGGATGGCATGATAAATCACTATTATTATTTGTATGGATCAATGCTCGTCAAGGCAATAATAACTTGGATGATATGATAAATCACTATTATTATTAGTATGGGTCAATGCTCGTCGATCCAATAATAACTTGAATGATATGATAATCACTATTATTATTAATATGAATCAAAGCTCGTAAAGGCAATTTTTTGTTGGTGATTGTGCATACTTCCGTATAAGTTGACTTGTCCAACGACATGTTTCAGACAACATAGCTTATTGTTTTATCTTGAATGTAATGAGCGCCTACATATAGGAACAAGAGGAACGAATCATATACGTCTATCCAGTGGCAATCCACTAATATATCTCAGACATGGATAACCAACGAACCATCTACGTCTATCCAGTGGCCATCCACAGAGATATCGCAGACATGGGTAACGAACGAACCATCTACGTCTATCCAGTGGCAATCCACTAAGATATCTCAGATATGGGTAACGAACGAACCATCTACGTCTATCCAGTGGCAATCCACTAAGATATCTCAGATATGGGTAACGTACGAACCATCTACGTCTACCCAGTGGCAATCCACTAAGATATCTCAGACATGGGTAACCAACGAACCATATACGTCTATCCAGTGGCAATCCACTAAGATATCTCAGATATGGGTAACGTACGAACCATCTACGTCTACCCAGTGGCAATCCACTAAGATATCTCAGACATGGGTAACGATTAACGAACGAACCATTTAAGTCTATCCAGGGGCCATCCACTAAGATATCTCAGACATGGGTAACGAACGAACCATATACGTCTATCCAGTGGCAATCCACTAAGATATCTCAGATATGGGTAACGTACGAGCCATCTACGTCTACCCAGTGGCAATCCACTAAGATATCTCAGACATGGGTAACCAACGAACCATATACGTCTATCCAGTGGCAATCCACTAAGATATATCAGATATGGGTAACGTACGAACCATCTACGTCTACCCAGTGGCAATCAACTCAGATATCTCAGACATGGTAACGAACGAACAATCTACGTCTATCCAGTGGCAATCCACTAAGATATATTAGACATGGGTAACGTACGAACCATCTACGTCTACCAAGTGGCAATCCACTAATATATCTCAGACATGGGTAACGATTAACGAACCATCTACGTCTATCCAGTGGCAATCCACTAAGATATCTCAGACATGGTAACGAACGAACCATCTACGTCTACCCAGTGGCAATCCACTAAGATATCTCAGACATGGTAACGAACGAACCATCTACGTCTATCCAGTGGCAATCCACTAAGATATCTCAGACATGGGTAACGAACCAACCATCTACGTCTATCCAGTGGCCATCCATTAAGGTATCTCAGACATGGGTAACGAACGAACCATCTACGTCTATCCAGTGGCAATCCACTAAGATATATCAGACATGGACAGCGAACGAACCATATACGTCTATCCATTGGCAATCCACTAAGATATCTCAGACATGGGTAACGAACGAACCATCTACGTCTATCCAGTGTCCATCAACTGAGATATCTCAGACATGGGTAACCAACGAACCATATACGTCTATCCAGTGGCCATCAACTAAGATATCTCAGACATGGGTAACGAACGATCCATCTACGTCTATCCAGTGTCCATCAACTGAGATATCTCAGACATGGGTAACGAACGATCCATCTACGTCTATCCAGTGGCCATCAACTAAGATATCTCAGACATGGGTAACGAACGAACCATCTACGTCTATCCAGTGTCCATCAACTGAGATATCTCAGACATGGGTAACCAACGAACCATCTACGTCTATCCAGTGGCCATCCACTAAGGTATCTCAGACATGGGTAACGAACGATCCATATACGTCTATCCAGTGGCCATCAACTAAGATATCTCAGACATGGGTAACGAACGAACCATCTACGTCTATCCAGTGGCCATCCACTAAGATATCTCAGACATCGGTAACGAACGAACCATCTACGTCTATCCAGTGGCCATCCACTAAGGTAACTCAGAATGGGTAACCAACGAACCATCTACGTCTACCCAGTGGCAATCCACTAAGATATCTCAGACATGGGTAACGAACGAACCATATACGTCTATCCAGTGGCAATCCACTAAGATATCTCAGTCATGGATAACGAACGAACCATATACGTCTACCCAGTGGCAATCCACAGAGATATCTCAGTCATGGATAACCAACGAACGATATACGTCTATCCAGTGGCAATCCACTAAGATATCTCAGATATGGGTAACGAACGAACCATATACGTCTATCCAGTGGCAATCCACTAAGATATCTCAGATATGGGTAACGAATGAACCATATACGTCTATCCAGTGGCAATCCACTAAGATATCTCAGACATGGGTAACGAACGAACCATCTACGTCTATCCAGTGGCCATCCACTAAGATATCTCAGACATGGGTAACCAACGAACCATATACGTCTATCCAGTGGCCATCCACTAAGATATCTCAGACATGGGTAACGAACGAACCATATACGTCTATCCAGTGGCAATCCACTAAGATATCTCAGATATGGGTAACGAACGAACCATATACGTATATCCTGTGGCAATCCACTAAGATATATCAGACATGGGTAACGAACGAACCATATACGTCTATCCAGTGGCCATCCAATAAGATATCTCAGTCACGGATAACGAACGAACCATCTACGTCTACCCAGTGGCAATCCACTAAGATATCTCAGACATGGGTAACGAACGATCCATCTACGTCTACCCAGTGGCAATCCACTAAGATATCTCAGACATGGGTAACGAACGATCCATCTACGTCTATCCAGTGGCCATCCACTAAAATATCTCAGACATGGATAACGAACGAACCATCTACGTCTATCCAGTGGCCATCCACTAAGATATCTCAGACATGGGTAACGAACGAAACATCTACGTCTATCAAGTGGCCATGTACTAAGATATCTCAGACATGGGTAACGAACGAACCATCTACGTCTATCCAGTGGCCATCCATTAAGATATCTCAGACATGGGTAACGAACGAACCATATACGTCTATCCAGTGGCCATCAACTAAGATATCTCAGACATGGGTAACGAACGAACCATCTACGTCTATCCAGTGGCCATCCACTAAGATCTCTCAGACATGGGTAACGAACAAACCATCTACGTCTACCCAGTGGCAATCCACTAAGATATCTCAGACATGGATAATCTGATTTGAATGACATTTAGTATGGTGATTATTCATCATGACTGCGTTCAAAGGAGTGCATTGTTTTTATATTCCATTCTGGCGATATCATTCCTTTCTTATTTTATATTTGCTTTTCGTCTTGCTCATGTTTCAATTAATAAGACAGCTCAAGTTCTCAACCATGCACACGCATTGCAATTTAAATAAAATACATATAATGTGACAAAAGTTAACTGCTAACTGTTATCACATGTGTGTGTTGTTATGGGAACATCCATTGTCTGTTTAACCACCACAATGGCAATGTGTTAGATCATTTTCGTTTTATCGTCGAGAAAGTTGTAGGAGTTCCCCGTTTCGATAAGATCCGAAAACTGGACAATATGTCAATTTGAATAAAGGGATAATATACACGTATATCAACAAATGAACGAATGACTACAATTGGTGAAAGACTTTCTCGTCCTCAGAAATACGGAGCATCTGGCTAATCATTCTAAATTATTATTGTCAGAACGCGCGAGGTGTCCGCCAATAATCTATTACTTCAATTTTCAACAGATTATGTGACGCTGTTCGTAAATTTAGGAAAAATATTAATTGTCTTTGTTAGAAATATATATCAATATATTAGCTAATTAATTTATGTATGCATCATTGTTCCACGCATGTCGACTAAATCACATTTCATAAGGCACCATTCATTCCCTCTTTCAACTCACACAATTCATAATCATATTTCATGTTGACCAATCACATTAAGTACTAGTAGATACCAAGAACTGTTCTGGTAGGATAATTTTTGTTGATAGTATTTGTGATTTGCTTTCAGACTGACTAGAGACATAGTAACAGTTCTACGACGTGGGTTCCCATTATGTATTTGTCAAATTGAATAATCATCATCATGTCTGAGAATTCCGACTTTGTGAAAGAAAACCTGGGAGTGTTATTAGCGCGCGCCGTATGTATACTGTTCTCCAAAATCTTGATAGCTGTGGTCCGCTGGGAATTTTATTTATCGATAATGGGTTTTTCCGGTTTAAAAGTCGAACTGCGCGACCAGGAGGCCGAGTCCGGTTAAAGGTGTAGTTGGGAATTTCAATTTCGTTTATTGTCCTTTACATTATTATGTCATTATACAAGACCCAAACTGTCTAAAAATTATCTACCACGTATCCGGGCCCAATTCAGAGGACTCCCCCCACCCCATATTGAGAGCCCATTGTTTCCTAAGTTTGTTGGGATTGAGAGAAACTCAGTGGTGTTTTTGCGGAGATGGCCACATGTTTAATAATTTAAACGATTACAGAGGTTGAATGAGGGCCTGTCGGTCTGGATGGTCTTCCATGCGACGTGAGGCTCGATGGGGTTCGACTCGAGCAGCAGATGCCGGTGGTGTGTCGGCCCAGGCATCTGGGTAGATGGATGTGATGAGCCCGATGGGAGTCTACTCGAACAGATGTGAATGGTGAATGGCGGTGATGTGCTCGGTGGGACACGTCTCGAGCGACAGATACTGGTGGTATGTCGGCCCAGCATCCGGCGGAATGAATGTGATGTATGGATGTGTTTCACGGGTTAGATCCGGACCAGCAGGCCCCGCCCTCCGGTGATGTGGCCGCACAGCAGCTGGAAAGAGAAATTAGACAAGCACAGCGAGGGAAACGAAGGAGCAAAACAAAACACACGGCCCCTGGGAAACGACGGGGAAGCCTAAACGACTGGTGAGCAAGCAGTGGAGGAGTAAAAGCCGCGGGGGGAGCAGAGGCGAAACCGAGGTAGCGGATGAGACATGAGCAGTTGGTGAAGCGGAGGATGTGATGAGCTCGATGGCAGTCGGCTCGAGCAGCAGAGGCCGGTGGGGCGTAGCCCAGGCATCAAGATGTGGGATGAGATGAGCCCGATGGGATACGGCTCGGGCGACAGATGCCGGTGGTATGACGGCCCAGACATAAGCAGCGCATGAAGCGGAAGAGGCGATGAGACATGAGTAGTGGATGGTACGAGATGAGGCGGCAGCGGCGGGCGGGTTGGGAGCGGCGGAATATGAAGCAGCGGGCGAGGAAGAGGATGAGATGAGGTGGGCTCGATGGGATTCGACTCGAGCAGCCGATGCTGGTGGAGCGGCGGCCCAGGCATCGCGGGTGCGGTGAAATGAGCCCGATGGAAAACGGCTCGAGAGGCAGATGCCGGTGGGTGTCGGCCCGGACATAATCAGCGCATGAAGCGAAGATGCGGTGAGGCAGGTGTAGCAGGCGAGACGTGAGCAGATGTAGGAGTGTGAGCGGCGAAGAAGCCGGAGCAACAGCGGGATCAACGCGGCAGGGGGGGCCAGAGGCGGCGGGGAAGCAAAAGTGGAGGGTAGGCGAAGCGGCGGCGATGTATAACCAGCGGCGGGGGGGGGGGGGGGGTGGCAGCAGCGGGAGCGACGGTAATGAAAAGCAGCGGGTGAAGCAGACGGTGAGATGAGCTCGATGGGATTCGGCTCGAGCAGCAAAAGCTGAAGGGTAGCGTCCCGGGCGTCTAGGGTGCGGGATGAGATGAGCTCGATGGGAGACGGCTCGAGCGGCAGATGCCGGTGGTAAGTCGACCCGGGCATAAGCAGCGCATGAAGATGAAGATGCGGTGAGGTATGAGTAGCGGGTGAAGCGAGATCGGCGGGCGATGGCAGGAGCGGCGGATAATCCGAATCAGCGGAAGGAGCAGGAAGCGACAGGGAAGCAGAGGCGGCGGTAGAGGCAAAAGGGGGAGGAGAGGCGTTAGCGGCAATGAGGGATACTCAGCGGTTGAGGCGTTAGCGGCGGGTAAGCGGTAGCGGCGGTAATGAGAAGCAGCGGGTGAAGCAGAGAATGAAATGAGCTCGATGGGTACCGCTCGAGCAGCATATGCTGGTGGTGTGTCGGCCCAAGCACAGCGGGTGCGGGATGAGATGAGCTCGATGGAGATTCCGCTCGAGCAGCTGATGGCGTGGCCAACGCATCGGGTGCGGGTTGAAATGAGCTCGATGGGAGACGGCTCGAGTGGCAGATGCCGGTGGTACGCCGACCCGGGCATAAGCGCGATGTGGAGCGGAAGAGGCGGTGAGGCATGAGTAGCGGTGAACCGTGGCCACGGGTGGGGTGAGAGCGGCGGAATGGCGGAACCGGCGGGTGGGACAGAAGCGGAAGGCGAGGCAGAAGTAGCACGCGAAGAGAAACGTGGAGAAGACCAGCAACGACGGGTGAGGCGAGGGAGCGGGAGAGGCAGGAGCGGCGGGAACGGATAAGTGGTAGGTGAGGCAGAGGCAGCGGGCGGGTGAGATACGGCCGGGGAAGCGCAAGCGGTGGGTAATAGGAAGCGACGGGCGGGTCGTAAGCGGCGGGTGGAGCGTAAGCGGCGGGTGGAGCGTAAGCGGCGGCGGGTGGAGCGTAAGCGGCGAAGGAGCGTAAGCGGCGGAAGTACCGTAAGCGGCGGGCGAAGCGGAAGCGACGGGCGAAGCGGAAGCGACGGGCGAAGCGGGAACAGCGGCGAACCGTGAGTAGCGGGTGATGCATTGCCAGCGGGTGATACCAGAGCAGCGGGTGGTACCAGAGCAGCGGGTGATACCAGAGTAGCGGGTGATACAAGCAGCGGGTGATACAAGCAGCGGGTGATACAAGCAGCGGGTGATACAGGCAGCGGGTGATACAAGCAGCGGGTGATACAAGCAGCGGATGATACAAGCAGCGGGTGATACAAGCAGCGGGTGATACAAGCAACGGGTGATACAAGCAGCGGGTGATACAAGCAGCGGGTGATACAAGCAGCGGGTGATACAAGCAGCGGGTGATACAAGCAGCGGGTGATACAAGCAGCGGGTGATGCAAGAGCAGCGGGTGATGCAAGAGCAGCGGGTGATAACAATAGCAGCGGATGAAGAGCTCGATGGGAGGCGGCTCGAGCAGCAACGCTGGTGGTGTGACGACCCAGTCCTCGGATAGCATGGATCGAAGAGCAGATGCCGGATAATGTGGGTCCAGACCGAACCAGCGTGTGACGCGTTGGCGGCGTGGGTGGCCGGAGCAGCGGTTGAAGCCTGAGCGGCGACTCGAAGGTGAAACAGGTTAAAACAGAAACATCGGGGGGAGAGGCAAGGGGTGAAGCAAAAACAAAACAAAAACAAATTGGCGGCGGGAGTGGTGTGAGCGGTGGGTGGGGTAGAGACAGTGGTTGGGGCATGAACGGCGGTGACGTATAGGCGGCGGGAGAGGTGGAAGCGGCGATTGAGGCGGACGCGGTGGTGAAGCATAAACAACAAGCGGCGCAGAAACGGGGGAGTAGCATCCGCGGCGGATGAAGCATAGCTGGGAGGAGAGCGGAAGCGGAGGGGAAGAGGGGGCGGCAGGAGAGAGGCACCAGTCGCGAGGGGGTAGCACCAGCGGGGGTGGCGGGCGAAGAGCCACGAAGCAAGAAGAGACGTGCCGAGGCGATGAGTACCACGGGGTAACGAGGGGATGTATGAACGCCGCGCGTGGCGGCGAGCCACCAGCGACAAGAATGAGACACGCGACCGTGCGCGGCCGCCGGGGGAAGGACGACCGATAGAACCGATGGCCTGGCCACCGTAGGGTGGGAGGGCGGGGAAAATTTTACGTCCTCGCTCTATGGACAGGAGTTGGAATGGACGGAAGTGGCGATTTTTTCTGCGCATGCTCGGAGCGGATAACTCTATTTGGCATGAGTGACCTTAGTTGTCAGTGATGTTGTAGCTCTGGGACGTAACACACCGGTATTCTACGCTTATTGGTGCCAACGCGACTTGCCGCTTAATTGAAGACGTTGAGCTTGTATAAATTGCCACAAGGGTGATTCCTTGTGGCTTCTTATACAAGACCCCAACTGTCTAAAAATTATCTACCACGTATCCGGGCCCAATTTAGGGGACTCCCCCCCACCCCATATTGAGAGCCCATTGCTTCCTAAGTTTGTTGGGATTGAGAGAGACTCAGTGGTGTTTTTGCGGAGATGGCCACATGTTTAATAATTTAAACGATTACAGAGGTTGAATGAGGGCCTGCCGGTCTGGATGGTCTTCCATGCGACGTGAGGCTCGATGGGGTTCGACTCGAGCAGCAGATGCCGGTGGTGTGTCGGCCCAGGCATCTGGGTAGATGGATGTGATGAGCCCGATGGGAGTCGACTCGAGCAGATGTGAATGGTGAATGACGGTGATGTGCTCGGTGGGACACGGCTCGAGCGACAGATACTGGTGGTATGTCGGCCCAGCATTCGGTGGAATGAATGTGATGTATGGATGTGGTTCACGGGTTAGATCCGGACCAGCAGGCCCCGCCATATTACGAAGTCACGCCATCGATTAGAAATCGGGGGCCAGGCCAGAGGGGAGAAGGGAGAGGGGCCGGTACACACAGGACACCCAAGGGAGGCGCGTCCGTGGCGAGGACAACAGTGGGTAGAATAACGACTTTATGGTGCGTTAGCGAGATGATAGCGGTGATGGACGATGGAGATGCTACATCCGAACGGAAGTGGCTAGTCAAAGTAGAACTGGCCGTCGAACCGGAACCCAAGTTGGTCGAAAGCGGACGGTGGATGGAAAGGGCGCGGTAGGCGGAGAAAATGTCTCCCTTTCCGAGAAGGGCCCCACGACCGAGGTGCTGAACGATGTGAACCGCGTCATCAAACCGCGAGTAGGAGACCGACGTGAATTCCGGTGTAATGAAGTATATGCGCGAGGAACCAGATGGGTAGGAAAGATTGTGGAGAAGGCGGAATTCGCCGGGTGTGGAATTAGGCGCCAAGCCAAGAGGGGAGACCCGGAGCGGAGGCAGGGGCGGGACGGGAAGGGACCCGCCACGCGACCCATAGCTATCGCTTTAGCGAGTGATTCACGGACGACATTTGGGCGACCGAGGCAGACAGGAGGGTTCGAGCATTGGATGGGGAGCGGGGGCCAGTGTGTTGTAGGTGGAAACCGGGGGGAAGAACCAAGCCACAAGAGCGATTGCGCGGCGGGGATACAAGTCGAGCCAAAGCTTAAGCGGGTGGAGTTCGCTCGGCGAGTGAGCCAGACCGAAAGAGCCGAGGGGTACCGGGCGGTGGCAGGTGGGGTGGAGTTTAGAAATAGATGGAGCGACCGACAAGGAGCAAGCATGGCGGAAGCGGTGCGACGGCCGAGAGCGCGCTCAGGCATGAAATCAAAACAGACTGGTGTACGTCGGTTGCCGGGTTGACGAGGCTGATCTCGAGGAGCAGACGAGGGCGCTGGTGGTACAGTGGGGGAGGGTTGGCGAGAGACACAAGAGCCAGCTATTGTCGATGTTGGCCCACGACAGCGATGGGCGAAGCGCGCGGTTGTTCCGGAATTGTTCGTCGGAACGCGCCAGCCTAACCCCCCGAAATCCCACGCGGCCCAGCGGAACACTTGCATGGACTGTAATAGAGCGAGAACGTTCGCCGACGGGTGGTACTGAAGGTGGAGCGAGCTGAAAGTGAAGAACGTGTCCGCCCACTGATCGATGTCCGCAATCGACGAAGCCGATGCGCGGTATCGGATGCCCAGTTGACCAGACGGAAGCTGACGAAATGGCTGTGCGGCTATGAGCGAACCCCCGGGCGGCGGTAGGAGCGCAGCTAGGGGGACGTATTCGCTGCGAGCAATGCGGTGGCGAATCGTCTGAGGCACATGCGAGCCGAAACCGTCTTGGTCGAAACTGGCGGGGGCGGGCCCAAGCGCCCGACCAGCTATGATCGAAATTGACGTCATTAAATAGTTCATTACCTCCAGTGAAAGCCGGCCGGTCCCCGCCCCCAGGCAGAGATCGCACGTTGTCGGTGGCATCCGGGCGGCGGCACGTCGCCGAAGGCTGGTAATGGCATGGAAGGACGACCGCATGAAGAAGGCGCCGACTGATGCGGCGGAGGCGGTACAAGGCGATCGGTTCTAGTGCTGCTGCGATGTGAGCTGTCCGGAGCGGAGCGGCATGCGGGTGCCCGTGGCATTACCTAGGAAATGAAAAGAAAGTGAAATGGTTAGCGTACGAAGGTGACAATGGCTGGGAGTGCCAGAGCGGAGGAATGCGGTTTCAGTGGCCAAGGGTAGCGGACAGCGGGCGTGATGGCTGAACCAAATGGATGTGACGAAGGTATAAAGCACCTGATAGATATAACACATTCAATGTTGATACAGACAAAGGGACTGGAGGCCAAGTGCTGACTCACTTATCGGTGCCCCCTCTCCCATATGTTACGACACTGAAAATAAATAATAAGTAATGGCAAAGCAACCTGACCACCAAAAACAAGTGGAATAGACATACATACCACCGGACACCCCACCCCCGAGTTAGTCCTAAGTTTGTATAGAGATATAGGTATATGCGTAAAGCCGAGTCTGTGTGGTACCATCGCTGGCTAGTACGTATCGTAATGTGGAAGAGTTAGGCAAAGGAATCCCGAATCGTCTCGCGTATGGATGACTGTACAGCTAAGACATTGCTCACATTTGCACAATCAGGTAGTGCGGAACCTTCAAATGCAAGATAATTGAATAAAGAAATATGGTAAGGAAGTAATTGATTTAATAGACGAATTCGGGATTGAAAGGAGGTGGCGGCCAAAGAATAATGAAAGGCATTTACGTTACCGTTCCATTGGGGCAGTTGATTGAATTGGCAATGTGAACGGATAGCAAGTTGCCACATTCACAGAGAAATAGACGGTTAAATATATGGGCAGGCCGTGGACCGACAGAGGAATACTGTGGTGGTACGGGTGTCGTATGCGTAATGGTGTGTACATAACAATGGGGGCTCTCGAATCGAAAATGTTGGTTGTATTCCAGTATAGTCCACAGCGGGCGTGATGGCTACGAGAGAAGTCAAGAGGTAGCCATTGGGCTAACTAATTATTTACTCTTGCTATGTCGGAGAGAATTAATTATCTCAGTGTAAGGACAACTCGGCGATGAGTATTTTCTCGTTCTAACGCCGGGTGTACACAGTGTTCAAAGTATGCAAGCACTTAGAGTTATATAAAATGTTGTTGTTGCTGTTGTGGTCGTCGTCGTAATCAACAAAGAAACGAAGAAATGAGACGCCCTTTATTAATAAATGAATGGATTATTTAATTAGCCCGGTGCAGAAATGTTCCATGAATTCCAGGGTGGCGGAGTTTCTATCTCTGGGGCCAAAGTTCCATCGCCATAGGCTCATTGAGTTAAGAAAATGTCATGCTAGCGGAAGGGGTAACGCTCATGACAATGTCAAAGAACCGATCCGAATAGTGGACTACTCGTCGATGAGTATTAGCGGGGACCATGAGGCAGATATGAGCACAGTCTAATATGACCTAACAGGGACTAAGTATAAGCCCATGCCACCGCTGAAGTATTGAGAATTAAGCTGAATCCCGATACTACTCGTCAATGAGTAGGAATGGCGAATGATTGTGTGCCTGCTATCATAAAGTAAACGCTCTTTATAAACGCACTTAATTAGTCAGCTAATAACCTATGTAAACGCCCCCACACTATTAGTTTATCTTGAAGACGAATGTCAAAGCCGGTTACCTCTAAATTGCACCAACAAAAACATCGGCGAACTCCGCCGACGAAAAGGGGGCAAGGTGCGATACCGACAAGTACGGGACGGACGAATGGACATACGGACGGGCGGACAGCCGGAACCCATGCGGACAAACCCCGTAAGTTGTCAAAGCGGCGGGGGACAGTCAAAGAAAATTGAAAAACAAACAATTGCTGATGGACGGACGGACGGACGGACGGACGGGCGGGCGGGCAGACCGAGAACGGAATGCAGGCAACCAAAAGGGGGAGGGGCGTCTAGGAACCGAGGGGGTGTGACGCCCGCGAAAAATGGGCGTTGATGGAAAGGGGAGAAGCAATACACGGCGGACGAGTGTGCAAGACAAACCGGTCAAGCGGCGACCGTTCATTGGAAAAAGACCAACAAAAAACAAAACAAGACAAGAGCAACGCGAGGGCGTGGCAAAACACGCCCTTTAGCCATTTCGAAGGGTGCTGAACGCAAATAAGATAATACCTTGAGCGGACAGGTATAACATATAAACATATAGCTAATTTACAAGGTGTAAGTCGGATGAAATAAAGGAATCACCCGTCAGTGAGAAATACCATATTGGAATATACCTATGGGTGATATCTGTATCAGGGTGAAATGATTCAATCACTCGTCGAAGAGAAAACTATATCATATAGAATATATTTATAGGTGACGATTGTGTTAGGGACAATTAAAATTAAATGATATGATCACTCGTCAATGAGAAATACCAAATTAATAGAATATATTTATAGGTGATGGTTGTAATAGGGTTAAATCAAGTAATCACTCGTAATGAGAGAAAACATTTCAACTAAGATATAATTATAGGTGATGATTGCATTAGGGTCTATTGAGATTAAATAATGTAATCACTCGTCGATGAGAGATAACATGTAATTAGATTATATTACTAGGTGAAAATTGTATTAGGGGTATTGAAAGTCCCTTGAGTTTAAAAAAAGAAAAGGAATAGAATACGCAAATAATCAGAAACTCTAAAACTTAATCAAGTGATCACTCGTCAATTACTTCATACGTGAAAGTGACAAAAAGTTTAATGTAGGCATCTCAGCTATTACCAGCAAACAACATTGTATAGACCAGTCACACCATGCGCGAAGTAATGGTGATGGCGAAAGAATGTAAATATGGATACCTATAGAAAAACCATTAATAGTGTAATCACTCGTCAAAGAGAAATGTCGAATTATCAAGGATATCATAGGAATGTTGTATTAGGGGTTCCTAAAATAAATCATGTTTGTATTACTAATAAGGATGGGAAATGTATATGAACAGCATGAAAATATTAACCAAGTAATCATTGGTGGATTGATATGAAAGGAAAGCGATACAGGAGTTAAATGTAGGCACATCAGCTAACTACCAACATAAACATGGTATCGATGAGTTATATCAAATATGCAGGTAAGGATCTTGGCAAAGTCAAGTTATAAGGATATCCATAAATGGTTACTGGTAAATCACGTAATCATTCGTCGGTGAGGACGAACAATTATTAAACAGAAAGTATCGGTGATAAAATTATAAGGGGATGCAATCGCATCATGTTTGAATTACTAACATGGATGGGAATTATATATACCAGTATAGATAAAAGTCAACAAAGGGATCAATAGAAAATGAGTTACCAATATATGGTGTGGCTTAAGTAAGATGTAGGTATTATGCGAATACATCCATCTTAATGGATTCTGTAGAAGGCGTGCGTTAAGCCGGAGGAAAATATGGACATGAGCACCGTAAGCACGGGTGACGACACACATGGATTTAAAGCCATAATAAAGGGAAAAACAGTCAGGTGCACGGGCGTAACCTGACTAGGTGCGATAGTGAGATTATAACTGGTATACCGTATAACAAATTAAGTTAAATCAGTGAACATTAAATTATCAGGTATTTAAGGTAACATGTAGCGCAAGTAAGAGGTATATATTGGATAAATTAAAGTAATCACTGGTCAATGAGAAATACCATATTGGGGTATATAAGCGGGTAATGACTGTATTAGAGTTCAATCAAGTAATCACTCGTCAATGAGAAAAGTCATATCACCAACACTATATAAATAGGTGATAATTGCTAGGGTGATAGAAATTAAATATTGTAATCACTCGTCAATGAGAAATAAAAATATTAGAATTATCTCAGGTGGTGATAATATTAGGGAATATCAAGTGCATCATGTCGGAATTACTAACATGGATGGGAAATATATATATATAACCAGTATGGATAAAAGTCAATCAAGGGAACAATAGTAAATGAGTTCACAAGGTATGGGGCGGCTTAAGTTAGATGTCGATATTATGCGGACTTGGCCGGTATCGGTAGCTGGGAAACACACAGACCAACCTTGGCGCAGGTAAAATAATCCAAACTGGAGTTATCGGTCGGAAACCAAATTGAGTAACAGGCGGTCAAATTCTAAGTCGAAAAGGGGGTGGGCGGAACGCTGGGAAAATTAATTGGACGGAACCCACAGTCGAACGTGGCCTGTTTCCTTAGCTAAGAAAACCGCACACCAACTTCGGAGCAGAGCAAATAATCCAAACTGAAGTTATCGGACGGAACCCAAATGGTAACGGACGGATGGACGGCACGACAGACGGACAGACGGACGGATAGACAGACGGACGGACGAAAGACCCGGCCCAGAGTGGGGGTCAAATACTAAGTCGAGGTGCAGATAAATTAATCCAAACTGGGACGGACGGACAGACCGACAACATAATACGACCTATTGCCAAAAAAGGCGTAACATGAAAGGCCGTGGCTGTTACCTGATCGGGAAAAACGCAGCGGACGAGGAGCGAGGTGATTACACACACAAAGAGAACGCCGAACAGCAATTAAGGACAATGCGGTGGGACAGGTGGACACTCAAAACCAGACCGCCGGGAATCAGAGCGTAACCACGGGATAATTATTGGAGACTTATTATCAAATTTAGTGCCCATCCCCTCCAAATCTCTCATCCAAAAATAACAATTTGGCTTCGTTAAATCGCACAATTAGATTCCGTGTATCATGAAGAAGAATATATATCAATTTGGTGGAATTCGGCGCTAAAATTAGTTTTATCAATTTTGGTGCCCCTCCCCTTCCGTTCATCCCTGACTCAAACGACGCCACTTTTGACATATTTAAACCACACCGTTGGATTCTTCATATCATAGGGATGATTATATGTAAGTTTCGTGGCAATCGGCGACAGAAAAAATATCTGCCCCCCCCCCCCCCCCCCTTCCGGGCACCCCTGACGCGAACGGCGCGACTTTTGCCATATATAAACCACGCCATTTGATTCCTCATATTTTGGGGTTGATTATATATAAGTTTGGTGGCAATCGGCGACAAAAACATTTCTGTCCCTCCCCCTTTTCTGCCCCTGACCTCAACGGCGTCACTTTAGAAATTTCTAACCCCGACCATTATCTTTCTCGTAAAAAGGTACTCCTAGTAGACCCCTTTGGCACCATCTAGATGGTCCCCTGTGAATGTCTATAGAACACAGATAGACAGACAGACAGACATTCGCAAATATAGATATAGATACAGCAAAATATTCAAGATTTAAAATCTTTCAGTAAAACAATTTGTCTGTCCTTTGTACAATACAACCCGATTACTCTGATGGCGTCATTGGCGACGTGAACTGTAACAGCACAAGTCTAATCAAATGTATTCACTAAATTATGATGTATACATAGGCTGATCAATTTCTTCACAAAAGTATAGTGTTTACATAGTCTGATCAAATGTCTTCACTAAATTATGATGTATACATAGTCTAATCAAATGTCTTCACTAAATTATGACGTATACAAAGTATACTCAAATTGTAAGATTTGTCCAATTAAATAAAGCAACATCGATCTAAATGTCAGTATACTACAAACTACACTCTTCAGAGCATTCAATAAACATAGATCAACACAGCTGTATGAATGTGTTAACGTTTTTACATTCGTTTGTCGTTTTATAGGTAATACATTTATCATATCTACACCCCGGCCCAACCACCGACGGACTGGTAGGGATTAAAAAACAACGAACTGGTTTCTCGCTAACAATTGGCTATACGATATCAGAAACGGTCTTCATGGACCCTTCCATTTTTCAGGTGGATGCTCTGAACGGGATAGTGTTTCTATGTGGGTTGAACCAGTGCCACATTCAGCTTCGGCCACCCAAAGGCTCTCGCCCAATCATCGAATCCTCCATGTGGAGTATATACAATTATAGTCTCTATACAGATGGGCGCGTGAGGCATTGGCTCCCAAATGAAATAGCAAACCCATTTGTGAATTGGTTACTGGCATACTATAAAGGAACCTATTCAAAATATGTCCCTCTCCGCTCCTCCCGGGGGATCAAAGTCACTTGATGTGGGGTCGGGAAGTGGAGCAGCCACTTGTCCAGAACCTAAACCCTGCATCACATCCTACAGATATATTGAGAGTAACTGCAAAGCAACAAACTGGTTTCGGGCTCTCAATCCGCCGTCAATCCCTGTGGTCGTTTGGGGTACATGTTGTCAATCGCGAAGCGCTTTTCACTAAATGTGCCCCCAACGTCCACAAATCCGTATCCCCAATATCACACACACAACGTTCATTTCTTATATTGAAATAGCTTTTTTATTATATATTCCCAAAAAAGCTGTGTGTATTCTTATGTATTTTCACAAAATATGAGACTCGACCACGCAACACATTAAGTCAGCCCAATATAACATTTCCAAGCACTTAGCAAAGATAACTTGATCTATATCGATAACTGGCTTCATATGAACTTTAAAAAGGACGACCAGTTATTCTGCTGACCGCTTTTAGATATTAGGTCAGATTAAGTCAACAATTTGTGACATCGTGTTCTTGCTACGATCTGTGTGTTATTGGGCTATGAAACGGGTGACCAAATTGACAGTTGACTAATCTCCGAACAGGATCGGTTGCTTTATATGATGAAAAAATGCACTTTAACCGGCGACACGGGGAAACATCGGCAGACCACCGATAAACGTCCCAAAACCACACAAGACAGATTGTTTATTCACATTCTAATCCACACGGACCGAAAAAGCATGCTATAGACAGGATAATCTACCAACGAGTGGCTGAACTGGACAAGCTGATTGCTGAACTGGACATGTTGGATGCTGAACTGGACATGTTGGATGCTGAACTGGACTAGCTGATTGCTGAACTGGACATGCTGGTTGGAAGTAACTGTTTACAAGCAATCGATATCACTTCCTTCTATAAATTGTGATCCGCTCCATTGAGATATATAGTTCCATATTTATAATATAAATAAACCGAGGAATTCAAACTAGTCCAAACGGCAATAAGTTGGAAAAAAAATATCACCCGTTCGGGAATGTGATATAGTAACACTGCCTAAAGCTCCTTGAATGTTTGGTTTATGAAACTATGATGGACTTACGTTACACCCCGTTTGATGTCTGACTTACGTTACATCCCGTTTGATGTCTGACGTACGTTACATCCCGTTTGATGTCTGACTTACGTTACATCCCGATTCGGTGATAAAAAAGGTCGATAAATGTGTTGAGTAGATTTGTACAAACTTTACTTTTTCATGTATATGTCTACTGTTGATACCTTGAAAACAAAGAGCGTTCGTTTCACTTCAATGAAAAAAAAACTTCAAACAGGTGGCATTCTTTGTAGATAATATATATCGATATTTTATCGAGATATCTCATCCATACCTTCGAAATTACTCATACGTATATAGCTATAGTGTGCCCACCCAGGTATAACAGTAGTGATACAAGTAATCATTGAATAGTACATTATTGCATGGATGTTCAGGTAAAATGAGGAGACCAGTATGTCGAGACGATTACTCAACTGCAGAAGGATTAATATTATTTTGTGGGAAATATTCAAATAAATAGTTAACCAAACGACCGTTTGTTGAACTAATATTATTTGAACATTTCCAAAAGGGATTGTATTCGTCAATGAATATTCAGTAACTATAATATTACAAGCACGATGAAGCCATATATCGACATGCTATATGCATACCTGCTTAAATATTACATGTATTGACACAACGAAACAATTATTTTGTTTGTGGCTCCAGGTCGCTCTCATTGAGCTTTTTGTCTGAAGGCAATCTTGCGGATCAAAGAGAAGCAACTCTACTACAATTATAATTTATGGCGTTCAGTAAATACGCGGCGATGGTCGTTATTTCGTGGGATACGTACTCAGAATCAGAATAAGAAATTGATTGCAACCATATTACGGAGGCGGGGCGAGACTTCTATTAGGTCAATTACGCTGATTTTGGGATCCACGTGGTCTCATGTACACTCTTAAAACAATAGATAATATGGAGTACATACATATGCACCACACTTGTCCAGTGGGTAGTACCAAACTATTGGTAGTCTGGAGTACCTAACATTTAGGTAGTCTGGAGTACCTAACATTTAGGTACTCTGAATTACCTATCCGGGTACGCTGTATTACATGTCTAGGTAATCTAGAGTACATGTCTATGTATAATGAGGGTGCCTAACGTGTGGGTACTCTGGAATTATGCCACGGCGTTTAGACATCGAATTAAGTTCAAAACCCCGATCGAGGTTCTTCGAGATCATGTTATCAGTTACATGGACTCCCTCACATTGTGCAAATTGAACCGTATAAACATTATAGATCAGACATCTTAATTAGGTTTGGGTGAACCACCAATCGACATATAAAAGCACGATCGGGTTAACATAGACCGATCGGTCTTTCAAAGCCAGCATGCATATGGGATTAGGGGAGCAAACCTTTTGTGATAAATCCTTTGCGACAACTCGCAAAACTTTGCGGTAAATTTCAAACATATCTACGCTAACTCTTAAACTACTTGGTGATTATACTTTGCGATTTATCTCAAAGATGTTTGAGATTTATTGCAAACGTTTGTGATTTATCGCAGATATATTGTTTATGAGATGACACTAATGGGCTTCCGCGTAAGCATTATAAATCAGTCATCTTAAACAGGTCGGGTCAGGATTTCTCTGACCTATTCCCTGTAAAACTTGTCTGAATGTCTGAAATAATGGGCCAAATTTCTTAAATTGTGTGCAATTAAAGTAGACATATTAAGTCAGGTTTCGTAAACCACCTATCGATCTATAATAGCCCGGTCGGGCAAAAATAGACATATCGGTCTTTCACAGCCAGCACGCATATGGGATAAGTGGAGCAAACCTATGCGATAAATCACAAAACAACTTTGCGATAAATCACAAACATCTTTGCGATAAGTCGCTAACCTTTCCGATAAATCTCAAACATCTTTACATAAATCGCAAACTGAGAATATTCAAATGAACATAATCAAAATATTCAAACAAACAGAATTCCAATAGTCAAGAAATTTTCAGTTCCCTTTCTTACAACAGTGAGCTCTGTACCAGGAAGACTGATCCGTCTGGTGGGCCTATTTTTGATAAAGTTGTGTTCACTCTGGCTATATCAATCATACTCATCACGTAAATACTATGTAGTTGTCAAGGTCGTACGCTATACAATGTAAACAAAGCCAAATTATGTAACAGAACGTGTTCTACAGTAGGTAAATTGTATGCGATAAGCAAAATAATCAACAATGTGAAGACCCCACTAATGAACTTTGGTTCATTAAAACTGACACCATGTTGTTTGCAACATACCGTTAGATGGTCCAATTATATCGACGATTGTGTGTGACGTAAACGCTAGCGGATGTACATTGATGTGATATATATTATCACAATATAGTAATGATACCATATGTAAAAATAGAGAAAGTAAATCCTGCAGAGTTACTGACCAGTTATTGACTTCTCCCAACACGAATGAGTCACCATGATACCCTATAATGGGCAATTTCATAATACGTATATTTCTATGCACGTACATAAATATAGCTTATCCCTAACATACCCATATTCGAATGTCAAACTCCTGTTTTATAAGAAGATTTATCAGTGATAAACCACTGTCTATATCTATATTTGCTAATGTCTTTATGTCTGTCTGTGTTATATAGAAATGCACAGGGGACCATCTAGATGATGCCAAAGGGGTCTACTATGGGTAACTATTTACGAGAAAGATAATGGTGGGGGTTATAATTTTCTACAGTGACGCCGTTGTTGTCATGGGCAGAAAGGGGGAGGGACAGATTGCCGATTGCCACGAAACTTACATATAATCATCCCCATGATATGAAGAATCTAATGGTCTGGTTTAAATATAAGAGTGGCGTCGTTCGAGTCAGGGGTGCACGGAAGGGGAGAGGGGCACCAAAACGGTCGATAAATGTGTTGAGTAGATTTGTACAAACTTTACTTTTTCATGTATATGTCTACTGTTGATACCTTGAAAACAAAGAGCGTTCGTTTCACTTCAATGAAAAAAAAACTTCAAACAGGTGGCATTCTTTGTAGATAATATATATCGATATTTTATCGAGATATCTCATCCATACCTTCGAAATTACTCATACGTAGCTATAGTGTGCCCACCCAGGTATAACAGTAGTGATACAAGTAATCATTGAATAGTACATTATTGCATGGATGTTCAGGTAAAATGAGGAGACCAGTATGTCGAGACGATTACTCAACTGCAGAAGGATTAATATTATTTTGTGGGAAATATTCAAATAAATAGTTAACCAAACGACCGTTTGTTGAACTAATATTATTTGAACATTTCCAAAAGGGATTGTATTCGTCAATGAATATTCAGTAACTATAATATTACAAGCACGATGAAGCCATATATCGACATGCTATATGCATACCTGCTTAAATATTACATGTATTGACACAACGAAACAATTATTTTGTTTGTGGCTCCAGGTCGCTCTCATTGAGCTTTTTGTCTGAAGGCAATCTTGCGGATCAAAGAGAAGCAACTCTACTACAATTATAATTTATGGCGTTCAGTAAATACGCGGCGATGGTCGTTATTTCGTGGGATACGTACTCAGAATCAGAATAAGAAATTGATTGCAACCATATTACGGAGGCGGGGCGAGACTTCTATTAGGTCAATTACGCTGATTTTGGGATCCACGTGGTCTCATGTACACTCTTAAAACAATAGATAATATGGAGTACATACATATGCACCACACTTGTCCAGTGGGTAGTACCAAACTATTGGTAGTCTGGAGTACCTAACATTTAGGTAGTCTGGAGTACCTAACATTTAGGTACTCTGAATTACCTATCCGGGTACGCTGTATTACATGTCTAGGTACTCTAGAGTACATGTCTATGTATAATGAGGGTGCCTAACGTGTGGGTACTCTGGAATTATGCCACGGCGTTTAGACATCGAATTAAGTTCAAAACCCCGATCGAGGTTCTTCGAGATCATGTTATGAGTTACATGGACTCCCTCACATTGTGCAAATTGAACCGTATAAACATTATAGATCAGACATCTTAATTAGGTTTGGGTGAACCACCAATCGACATATAAAAGCACGATCGGGTTAACATAGACCGATCGGTCTTTCAAAGCCAGCATGCATATGGGATTAGGGGAGCAAACCTTTTGTGATAAATCCTTTGCGACAACTCGCAAAACTTTGCGGTAAATTTCAAACATATCTACGCTAACTCTTAAACTACTTGGTGATTATACTTTGCGATTTATCTCAAATATGTTTGAGATTTATTGCAAACGTTTGTGATTTATCGCAGATATATTGTTTATGAGATGACACTAATGGGCTTCCGCGTAAGAATTATAAATCAGTCATCTTAAACAGGTCGGGTCAGGATTTCTCTGACCTATTCCCTGTAAAACTTGTCTGAATGTCTGAAATAATGGGCCAAATTTCTTAAATTGTGTGCAATTAAAGTAGACATATTAAGTCAGGTTTCGTAAACCACCTATCGATCTATAATAGCCCGGTCGGGCAAAAATAGACATATCGGTCTTTCACAGCCAGCACGCATATGGGATAAGTGGAGCAAACCTATGCGATAAATCACAAAACAACTTTGCGATAAATCACAAACATCTTTGCGATAAGTCGCTAACCTTTCCGATAAATCTCAAACATCTTTACATAAATCGCAAACTGAGAATATTCAAATGAACATAAACAAAATATTCAAACAAACAGAATTCCAATAGTCAAGAAATTTTCAGTTCCCTTTCTTACAACAGTGAGCTCTGTACCAGGAAGACTGATCCGTCTGGTGGGCCTATTTTTGATAAAGTTGTGTTCACTCTGGCTATATCAATCATACTCATCACGTAAATACTATGTAGTTGTCAAGGTCGTACGCTATACAATGTAAACAAAGCCAAATTATGTAACAGAACGTGTTCTACAGTAGGTAAATTGTATGCGATAAGCAAAATAATCAACAATGTGAAGACCCCACTAATGAACTTTGGTTCATTAAAACTGACACCATGTTGTTTGCAACATACCGTTAGATGGTCCAATTATATCGACGATTGTGTGTGACGTAAACGCTAGCGGATGTACATTGATGTGATATATATTATCACAATATAGTAATGATACCATATGTAAAAATAGAGAAAGTAAATCCTGCAGAGTTACTGACCAGTTATTGACTTCTCCCAACACGAATGAGTCACCATGATACCCTATAATGGGCAATTTCATAATACGTATATTTCTATGCACGTACATAAATATAGCTTATCCCTAACATACCCATATTCGAATGTCAAACTCCTGTTTTATAAGAAGATTTATCAGTGATAAACCACTGTCTATATCTATATTTGCTAATGTCTGTATGTCTGTCTGTGTTATATAGAAATGCACAGGGGACCATCTAGATGATGCCAAAGGGGTCTACTATGGGTAACTATTTACGAGAAAGATAATGGTGGGGGTTATAATTTTCTACAGTGACGCCGTTGTTGTCATGGGCAGAAAGGGGGAGGGACAGATTGCCGATTGCCACGAAACTTACATATAATCATCCCCATGATATTAAGAATCTAATGGTGTGGTTTAAATATAAGAGTGGCGTCGTTCGAGTCAGGGGTGCACGGAAGGGGAGAGGGGCACCAAAATTGATAAAACTAATTTTAGCGCCGATTTCCACAGAATTGATATATATTCTTCTTCATGATAAATGAAAACTAATTGAGCGATGTAACAACGCCAAATTGTTGTCGTTTGGATGAAGGATTTTGGGGGGGGGGTGGGCACTAAATTTGATAATGGGTTCAGTCGCCGAATGCCACCACACTTATACAAAATCATTCCCATGGTATGAGGAGTCTAATGGTGTGGCTTAAATCTGTCAAATGTGGCCTCAATCGAGTCAGGGTTGCAAATGAAAGGGAGAGGGGCACCACAACATTGATACACATTATTTTTAGCGCCAATTTCTTCCAAATTGATACACGTTCTTATCTACCATTTCATACAACATTCCCTGATACAATTGGCGATAACGAATTGGCGATAACAACATCTGTATCGTTACTGCAGTTGCGACAGAAGGCGCTCGTGACGTCGTTGACTGGTTCAACATCATGAATGAACTGACGTTACAACAATCGCGTGAAAAATCAAAACGACATTCCAACCTATATTCTTGCGTACTATAAACAACATCGTTCCAAGGTTTTAACATTATTTGATTGCCTACCATCATGGGTATTATGGTATAACATATCACAAAGTAACTAATATGTATTTGTTCATTATTTATTATAAATTAGATAAAACATGCATGTGTAATAGCTTGTGTCCATTGAATACAATTTCCGTTAGGCATATTCGCGAGAATTTGCAGGTTGTTAGAATTTAGCAAAGTGAGCTAATCGCGTGACACAGATACCTTTGCAGGTTGGGATAATTTACTCAAGAAAGCTAATCGTCGGACACAAATTCAACAATATTGGCATTTAAGAAACTCCTAAATAGTAATTTGTGCGGTAGGTTCTGTCACACCAATGGTAGATAAATGTGTTATATACTCGGCTAGTTTTCGTGACCACATAGCGACTCGCCGACCAAGGTCGCCTCGTCGCTATATGGCCACGAAAACTAGCCTCGTCGCGATACATGAATCTTTACAAACACTATGGCCGGATTCGTCATCTCCGGTTTAAACCTCCGAGTTTAAACCTGGTTTAAACCTACATTGGCGGTCCAGCCAAACCTGGTCTAAGTAGGCGTTTTTGACGTTCAGTTGCCAGCTAACTGACAACTCGATTCGGTGATATGAGCATGCAGTCAAACTACACTCTTACCAATCGGACCAAAAGACAGGCCGATACAATAGTTATTGACACGTCATAAATTATCACGAACGCGTGCACGCTCAATGGATTTATTCATCCAAGTATCGCTCATGGGCCATTAATCTGATCATATTCTGGGTTTAAATCAATCTGACAAAGGCCATATCTCTCAACACGAGTTTCACGCGCTGTTCATCACTTTGTTTGTGATTGAATTTTTTGCAAGATGCTTTACCCGCAAAAACTAAATTTGGTGTATTTACATGTATATATGTATATATTAAAGGGTATAGCACCTGTCTATCTCTATGTCCGTTTGTCTGTTCGCAACTGTTCTCCCATACCCCTGGACCGAATTCAACCAAATTAGGTGTGGTGACTCGGGTGGTATAACGGCGTTAGGTTTTAAAAAATTTGATTTAAAAATAAGCAAAATTTTATTTTTAAAAAATGAACAAATTGTGTTGTTAAATTAGGTAAGGAGCTGAATCTAACAAGAAATAAAATTTTGAATTTAAATTAATATTTGTTTGTTTTAAATATAAATAAATTTTTGTTTTAAATTAAAATGTTCAAATGATCATAATGTGCGCAAAGGTGTCGCATGCCCCTGTCGCACAAATGGGCCTGCCCTCTGACGCAGAATAAAGGTTCCAAAATCGAATCAACCCTGGACCAAAAGTCAGTCAAGTAAAGGCAATGTGCTTATGATTGCACACCAGAAGCGGCATCTGAACTGTTGGAATAAAGAAATATATTACATGCGTTGCTTTTTTTCAATGTCATAAATTTCCCGTCATGCAGAAAATCAAAAAGTTCCCAGATTTTGAACTGTGGAATATTATGGACAGTTATGGGCGTAGCCAGAGTAGAGCTTTGTGGCATGATCTACATCAAAATAAGTTATCAAATTTGACACATATAGCAATATAAGTTTAGGATCGCAAACTATGTGTATAGCATATCTGGTCATGCAGTAGCATCGTCTCGGTGTCAAAATTAAAACGTTGAACCTTTCAAATGAATTCGTAGCATGATACCTAATAAACAACATTAATAAAAACAAAAGATAGTTGGAAAAATCATATTGAAGGAAGATGTCCATATCTGAGCAAAGCTCGCGTGCGAATGAATCAACTGTGACATGATAACACCTGGTCCAGTCAGCAGTCGTCACTTAGACACGCCCTCACTCGAGATTATTTACAGCTCCACCCTTTGACTGATTGTTTGACAATTCTAAACCGCGACGAAGAAAAGACGGATTCGTCATCTCAAGTTTAGCCCCGGTAAAGCTGGTTTAGCTGGACCATCGAATTAGATGGTTTAGTTGCCGGTTTAAGCTTATAAAACGCAAAACAATTAACGAAATTGACAAAAACTTATCCCCACACGCTGCATAGGTGTGAGTGCTTCTCGCTTATACATTTCCAATCAAAATATGCTCGCTGACGTAATTATTGATTTTCGCAATCAATAAAACGAGGCGGTTCGCATTGGGAACGTGGGATTATTTATCTCGACGATACAGAGACACTACTGCTAAACCACTGGTCTGGCTAGACCAGGTTTAAACCAGAGATGACGAATGCGTCACTTAGACCTGCGGTCTCGGGTTTAAACCTCTGATTTTGCTGACTCACGGCGGTTTAAACCTAGAGGTTTACGTAGACCAGGTTTAAACCTGAGATGACGAATCCGGCCATTGTGTATATAACATATATTTATCCATGATACGAGGAATCTAATCGCGTGATTAGTGCTGTTGGGGTGAGAGATGTGGAGGGGAGGGGTGGACACCAAATTTGATAAAAAATTGTTTAGTCGCCGATTAGCACCAAACTTATAAATAATCATCTCCGTGATATCATGAGTGTAAGTGTGTGGTTTAAGGATGTCACAGAGGTGAGAGGGACACACACACATGATAACAATATGTTTAGCGCCGATTTCCACCAGATTGATACATATTCTTCTCCGTGATACGAGGAATCTTATCGTGTGGCTTAGATACACCAAATTGGTGCCCTCTGGGTGAGAGATATGGTGACTTTAAATTTGATACGAATTTGTATACTCGCCAATTTTCACCAATTTTATATATATGCATCTCTAATCTCTAATGAGTGTAAGTGTGTGACAAAAGTGGCGCCGCTTGAATCCGAAATAGGGACGGGAGGGTCATCAAAACTGTTACAATTTTTTTTAGAACCAATTACCATCAAATTAAGACACGTTCTTCTCAGATGATACGAGACATCAAATTGTGCTGTCAGTCTTTCTGTCTGTCTGCGTTCTATATATAACTTCACGGGTTACAATCGAGATGGCACCAAGGCGTTATAAGAGGGTAACTTTTTACGAGGAAGATAATGGTGCGGGTTAAAACTTCTAAATATGACGCTGTTTGTGTCAGGGGAAGAAAAGGGGGAGGTCGGCAAAATAAAAAACATATGGTGAAATAGTTTTGTCGCAGATTTCCAACAAACCCATACATAATGACCTCCGCGACATGGCGATGTTCGAGTCAGCGTTGCAGGGAGGCATAAACAATTGACTTAGTAAACTATTTTTAGCTCAGAGTTCTACAAAATTGATATATTATTCTTCTCTATGATAAGAGGAATATAATCGTGTGATTTAAAGACGCCAAAATTGCTTCCGTTTGGGTGAGAGATGGTGGTCATAACTATTCTAAGAATTTGTTTAGTTGCTGATTACCACCAAACCTATATACAATCATATCCAGTATATCATACTTCCATGAGTCTAATGGACGTGTTTTAAATATGTTAAAAGTGGCGCCGTTGAAGTCATGCATTAGGATGGCAGTTGCGTCAAAACTGATACAAATATATTTAGCACTAATTTCCACCAAATTCATACACGTTATTCTCTAATGATACGATGAATTAAATCACATTTAGTGTCATTTGGGTCACGGATTGCGAGAGGATATGCACTATCATTGATAAGATTTCTATTCGCTGATATCCACCTATAAGTTATATATAGTCACCAGGCCATCTTGAAAATTATATCTTCTCAACTGTCATATTTATATGGGGATGGCAATCAGGGCATTCACATATTGAGATAGCAAAAAGAGATAGACACATAGAAGAAGCATTAAAATTATATTTATCATTCTGTTTAAGAGATAAATATATTCTTGAGAGATTGAGAGACCTCGAACCGTCAGAGGATTGCATATATATATTATAACACAATTGAGTCAGTTCCATTCAATATCGTTTCCACACAAATATTACAATTTGTCAAGAGATATGGAAATATATCGAAGGCCTGTTCAAATATAGTGGTCACAGTGTGCAGTAAAATATTCTTGTTCTGATATAAAAGAAAACGCAGTCAGTAGTACATGGCTTTTCGGGATCCTCCAATATTGACATATGACAAGGGCATATCTGCCCGATACAGCGGAATTTTTAGAACAGACTCATCGACTGACATAAACAACTCAAAATATCGCTCTGTGTCTGGCACATGTAGCTGATATACGTGCAGCAACATATCTTTTAAACAGAGGATATTTAGCCAATATATAGCACCATGAACAGATGAGCACCTGAATAATTAAAACATCTGTGTCTTCATGGATATATGATAGCCAGGTGTCCTCAATATCTTAGTCCAACCCAATATATTGATTGATACATCTCTATATGTAAAACCCAATTGTCGTCTTTTATTTTTGCGAACTAATGTGTTTATGGTGTTTAAGGTGTTCATGTATCATATTATAACGTCTGAAGTATACGCCGTTGTAAATAAATAAATACTTCATTATTGGTGGAACGGATTAATTGCGATAAACAAAATGACAATCGACAAGGTGAGCCACTATATTTATATTCCATGACTGTATAATACTCATGTTTTGTGATGCTATTTGAATATACAATTTATGAGAATACGTGTAACACTTTGAGCAAGAGTATTCTCTATTCCCAACAAGTGTCCACAGCATGCAGAGGGTTTCACATCACTTTAACCTGGGCAGAGCTGGGTAACCCTGCTAGTATTCTATAAATGTGGAAAATAAACATTCAAACATTGCTGCTACCAAAATAAACAACCAACTTTATAAATTAAACTACCCGCGTTATAAACTAAATTACCCGCGTTATAAACTAAACTACCGATAAATTATTCTTTGGTTTTCGTTCATTCGTTTATTTTAGCTTAAATGTCAGTAAGCATTTTTATCCCAGGCAACATGTAGATTCACATGTATGATGTGATGCATGTCTCGATCATTCGACATCAAGAGATAACAATAGCCAGGTTTAGTTTGTAACACGGCAATCTTCATACTTGAGTTGCTATTGAAATACCCTCGGCGATTAGGTCCTTGTGGTATAACCGCGGAAACACTGGACGTTTTCAGATGACGGGTGGCTTAGCGGAAACAAACTGCGAACAACGCGAGTGTGCATGTTTTGGCTCGCTATCAATGGTGATGAAATTATCCGATTGGATTGCATGGCTAATTGTATACAACGGCACTACCATGTTCACGCAATGCACACCTCGTCATGTGTTGATATTCAGGCGCTGCGAGGACATACAGTATTGTAAACGGTTACTCGGAGTCGGCGGTACGCGCTGAGTTAGGGAGCCACCCACTACTCATTGACTTGGCATGCAGACGTTCATCTTATGTAATTAAGATAATGTCACGGTCGGAATGTAATCTGCTCCGTAGTGCTGCGTTGGAACAGCAAGTGGCATCGGTTAATAAATCAATCATTAGTACGGCAGAATCACAAGGTTGGAATATTGCAGACCTCACAAATCCGGGTCCCGTTCTCAGTCAATTCAAAAGAAATCTGATTTAAGATTATTTTATATATTTCAGACAGAGTCGCACTGATGAATGTTCAAAAACGGGATGTAAAAAATTACGAACATACCGAGTTTTCAAACTTAAGTACGAAATAGAACCTTATCTTCTTCACACAATTAACATCAATAGAAAATAGAATTGTTTTCACTAGACTGCGTATAAGTAATCATAAATTGGCTATTTAAAAGGGACGCCACACTCAACCACCTAAGGCATTGGAACAAAGACTGTGTATATTTTGTTCCGACGATGCTATTGAAGACGAAAACCACTTTCTTTTAGAATGTTGTGCTTACCGCACACCACGGCTCGAACTCATAAATCTTATGAAGACACAGTTCCCAGACTTTGAAAACATGACTCAAACCGAACAGCTTGTCAAAACCCTATCCAACAATATTTAAAATTCATGCACTTCAATTTGTCATATAATCCGAAGATTATTTTCCGCACGCGATGAGCATCGTCTCATAACTCAATGAATAAATGAAGACGAGACGACCCTATGCACATTCAGCTTTACTGAGGTTATATATTACCATCT
Organism: Siphonodentalium dalli; assembly: GCA_032622095.1. Classification (NCBI taxonomy): domain Eukaryota; kingdom Metazoa; phylum Mollusca; class Scaphopoda; order Gadilida; family Siphonodentaliidae; genus Siphonodentalium; species Siphonodentalium dalli. Next base: position 15,922,002 of record CP136067.1, read on the forward strand.
ATTATATCATTTATTATATTGTTCAATGTACACATATATGTTATTATGTCTGCATACTGTCCTTATAAGGATGTTTTGCCAATTAAACTTATCTTATCTTATCTTATCTAATTTGATGCTATAAACCTTAAAGTTATGCAAGATTACGATTTTAGGTGCACGACTATACGCATTAATATGGTTCGCGCGCTTGCTTCAAGTTAGTAGTTGTTGGAAGTCCTAAAACAGTTTCGACTCAGCTGGATCGTCTTGCGACCACGTGAATCAGTTGGACGTCGGTAGCTGGTGTAACATTCGACAACTTACTACATTAATTTTAATGTGATGCCGCTGGTTTCTGCTTTAGATACGGATTATATACACAATGCGATACATGCCATATGTTCATTAACCCTTTACGCAACAAACCGGCCAAAAACGGCCAAATAAAGCTTCAACAGCCTAAAATATCTTCGGTCTGTCTCAATAGAACCATACAAATATGGATATCATTGGAACCGGCTCCTTGACCACATTGTGATAGTTACAGTTATGCCCTGTGCCAATGCATTCTCTTATATATGCGAGTCGACCATAGGTCGCCTCGCATATATAAGAGAATGCATTGGCCTAAACAAAAATCTTTTTTTAACACTTTTTACCATTTTTTCTTACATTCTTTAACAATTTTATAATTTTAATGTGTTAATCCAATGCATTCTCTTATATATGCGAGGCGACATATGGTCGACTCGCATATATAAGAGAATGCATTGGCACAGGGCCCTTCTGTTGGGTAAAGGGTTAAACAAACACGTCGCCCATTGGCGATTACGCTGTTATTTATATCACTTATCTTGTCTTCGAGCATTGTGTTGTCTTAAGCCTAACCACAGAACAACATTCATAATTTATATTCACACTTAGCTTAAATATATTCACAGATAAACTATATTCTAGTCATTTCGTTAAATACAATATATTGACTACAATATATTGACTACACTATCATATAGATAGTGTAACAAATTTAACAATTCTGTTGGATAAGATAATTTTGTTGTTACGAACTTTCACTTCGCCTTGTTTTAACGGATACATTTCCAATCCCAGAAGTTACACACATCACGGGTGAATAATAGTAGCATTTTATATTCCTGCTCGTGAATCGCGACAAAATTGTTCCTAGTTACGGAATCTCCCGTCGACTAGACTTAGTCCTGCTGACTCAAACGTATTGTTCCGTACCGCTGAATCAAACCACAAACGCCAAACCGATACAGCATCATTTATGGCACTGTAAGTCTTGGATACAATCCATTTACTTCTTTGTCAATCCAGTGGCCTCGATCGAGATATTCGCTGGCCGGGACAACGATTCATGTCGAGCGTCTCGTACATCCTCTCACTGGCGGAAATGGCGCACTACCTTAGTAAGTGCAGGGCTTGTATTAGCGTAAATCATGAACAATTGTTGATGGGTAAATATGCTTTGTGAGAAACGACCTTTGATGTAGTGTATTGTGGTAAGGTTCTCAATTGTCACGCTTTAAATGTTGATGCATTGTTTATATATCCAACATCAGAAGCAAGATTCGCAGAAGATGGATCTAAGCCTTTGTTTGAATTGATTTTATGATGGATGGTGCACACAGGTTCATATGGGACTTAAATATTCAAATTTGTTCATATTGGTTCTATTTGATTCATAAATAAGCCCATATCGGACTTATACCAATTATCCCGTTTTATGGCGCGGTACATACTGAAAACACATTACAAAAAATGTACAGTCGATTAAGGTGCATATAGATCGTAATTAATATTCAAACAATGTCGATATGGGCTTATTTGTGTTTTTAAAATAAGTTCAATATTTGTTTTTGTTTTCGAGAGAACCGGGCGAATTAAAAGTATCTTGTTCGAGAGTATAATTTTAATTAGAGCTGATCTTACATGGAGTGGAAATCTAAGGTGCTCATATGTGTCACATTTGACCAAACATACACCTTCCTTTGACATATGTAGAAGTAAAACGAGTTATCCGGATGTTAGATGAAATCATGTATTGGGGCTCAGTAAATATCAACTCTATAATTCTTTGTCAATTTTGACCGTCGGATAAGCAAGCTGCTCTTTACTTCAGTATCCCACCGCAGATCATTAAGATGAACTTGCTTTGGTAGATGTGCTATATCTGATTGTGTGACGTCACCAATATCCAACGAAGTGATAAGTATTTCGGGACCAGAAAGTTCGCACAGTAGAGCGGTACTGTTGTCGTAATCGGAAGTCAAGAGGTCATCCGTAATCGGTCGATGTGAACATAGTATAAACATTTTCAACAAACATCATCGCAACGACGAGTCGAAACATGATATGGCATGCGCTTAGCATGACATATGGTCAGCAAACTACAACTGATGATGGTCTCATCAAAACATTTTGGCATCTTTTTAACTCATTTGGAGTAATTTTCAAAAACCTAGAAATTCTACCTTTGGCATTAAATGAATCTTGTTTTTGTGGGGTACGTTCTAAAACTAATTTCAAAATTCTAATAAACCGCTCCGGGATCCAGCTTCCACCTCCAAATTCATGTCATCAGAACGAGGAGCAATTTGTCTGCGAGAAATTGGGACGTTGGTCATCATCACGTTTAGCCTCGAATCTTCTTTAATATGCCTATAGCAGACAAAACTAGGTTTGAGCCATTGTTTCTTTCACTATATTTATTTTGACGGATGGAAGGTCTATGTGGTCCGTCACGACCGTCACTCCGTCCTCCGTTCTGACAATACTTATGAATCAACTCATGAAATAACACGGGGACGTTTGCGGATTGTACAGTGGTAAGTTCCAGGTTCGACACCATATATACATAGGCGGCGACATAACAAACGGCACGGCATCGGAAAGATATCGGGGGAATTCGGCCATTTTCGGATAAGTTCGTTACTTTCCAGTGATGACGGACATGCTAAATTAATGCAACGGGAACGCGGCCATTTTGAATTTTCGGACACCTCCCAATTTTGACGGACATATCACAACTATGATTCTTCGGTACAAGAGATTATTATTGATTAATATAACATAAACTGGTCCGGGGAATTTTATGATATACTTATAATACTGGAATATTAGCCACGGAGATATCAACGTAGCTGTTATGATAACGCGGGAATCTGTAAAATATATTAATTCGTGAGCCCGCGCGCTGCGATCTCGGAGGAATCCGATACTTCTCGCTACAACAACGCACCTCCGATGATTATATAAACAAAATAACCTGGCCACGACTGCGTGTGGGATTTAAAGTTACATATGTTGTGTTTTGTATATGTACACCAATATGTAAGCAATTCATGAGATTCAGGATTCTCTACAATTTTATTTACACTATTTTTATTTTTGACTGGCTAAAACTGCTCCTACGGCAGTCTGTCTGTTCATCATTAGCATAATATTAGCTTCCGGTGAGCAAGGCGGGGTACCTTGTTTGTGGGCCCAGGACACTGTGGCATCACCCTTTGCTCATTCTGAATATGGGCACCATAAAACCAACATTCCATGCACGTCATCAAATCATTACATTTTATTCGATTGATAATGGCAAGTATAGGCCTAGAACGAAATTAATTTCTAGCGGTGTACGGGGTCACGTTCTCGGAACCTGTCTGTCAGAGAGGGACATTTTTGTCTGTTGAACAACATAGGTCTATGGGTATTTGACATAAAATGCAATTACGTCAGGAGCATTTCTAATATAGACATAACATATCATTGATTAAGTCCTATTTGTGAAGTCGAGATGTGAATCGTAGAAGCCACAACACGATATGCGTGTACCACAAAGCTTTATATATCTTAAACATGATATTTATTGTTCTAATATTACAGAGTACATACATAAATCTGAGTTGCATTAGGTTCACGTTAATTCGGTCAAAGGGGACAGTTACATGATGAACTTGTTCATCGACGTTCGTTGAAATCGACATGGTGATGTCTTATGAATGAAATGAATATGAAATGGACTAGCATTCTTTCCACCATTCGTTGTGTATGGATTGTAATTAATAATAATTACCACACGAATTAATGCTTATGATAATCTTAGTTGCTGGGAAATATAAATTTGTTTGTTTTAATTGAAACAATCCACATATACCCTCATTATGATGGTTTAGCTTTGGCTCGCTAAATTATCTCGTGCTTGGTCATATTAAAGAAATGCATGCAGGTAAAGTAAATTAAGTTCACCCCGTCCCATTTGCATATAACTATGTATATGGATATAGATTTATTTTGTTGGAAGAGGAAGGACAATATGAGTATGCTTTCTATAGTCGTCCCTGTAGCATACAAAGCCCATAAATATAAGTGTTCATTAATTACATATATGTTATCAGTATTGTAGTCTGTGAGCTGGACATTAGGTACAGTAGTTGGTGTGGAAATAAAACTGTTTAGCGTAGAGCAGAAAACGGATAAACAGTGGGGTGTGGTTGTGTGTTGTGTTCTTTTGGACAGAGCCCCACAAACCATCGAATGATACCACTTGTTAGAGAGTTGAAATATGGGGTATTTGCTGCAAATTGCTACTATACAAATTGTTGTCCTTCTTATTAACCCTTATATACTAAAGGATCATTGATGAGTAGTTATCCCATAGGTAATATTCAGATAAGTTTAACCATTTGTATACTAAAGCAGCATTGATGAGTAGTTATCCCATAGGTAATATTCAGATAAGTTTAACCATTTGTATACTAAAGCAGCATTGATGAGTAGTTATCCCATAGGTACTATTCAGATAATTTTAACCATTTCTATACTAAAGCATCATTGATGAGTAGTTATCCCATAGGCAATATTCAGATAAGTTTAACCATGTATATACTAAGGCAGCATTGGTGAGTAGTTATCACACATAAATGTTCATATAATAAGTGCAACCCTTTTTATACTAAAGCATTGTTGATGAGTAGTTATTCCAAAGGAATTGGTCGGATAATACGTTTAACCCTGTCTATATTAAAGCATCATTGATGAGTAGTTATCCCATGACAAATGTCCAGATAACAAATGTAATCCGTTCTGTGCTATAACAGTCATTGATGAGTAATTATCCCAGAGGAAATGTTCTGATAATAATTTCAACCCTTAATATACTAAAGCACAATTCGTGCGAGTTGCTACCCCGTAGGAAATGTTCAGATAATAAGATCAACCCTTTCTATACTAAAGCATTATTGATGTGTAGTTATACCATAGAAAATGTTACGATAATATGTTCACCCTTTGTTAAACCTAATATGATCGTACGTGACACGTAATGGATCAACCACCAAGTTGATCATTAAGTTCAATATTACAATAATTATAGGATGTTACGTACAGGGTACTACATGTGCTAGACCACTCGGAGAAATGTCTGTCATCAAACTAAAATACCATGTTACAACTTGGATTGATATATTCGTAATCGTACATATAGTCACGGAATATCAATTTATCCCAGCACTTTCAGCGCATGATTCAAATCTGAGCTGCCAATGCTTCTGTGCATAAATTGGAGGTACCCTCGCGGGGTCTAAATGAAAGTGTCAATGACACTGTAGCTCAACTTGGAAAGGGAATAATTTAATGTATTACAGTCACTGGAGCCATTAGGAATGTGGAAAGTTGAATATCTAATACATGTTTATAGACATGAAGAGAAAAGTAAAATCCAAGATGGCTGTTGGCGGCCTTGTTTTCGGCCGAATGACCCCAAAATGAGTCTTTCCCATCTACATGTCATCGTTAACATCCATGACAAATTTTATGACGATCAGACTAAAGGTACGACCTGTAGCCCATGCTAAAGAATTTAGTCATACAAAGAGTAAAATCCAAGATGGCTGCTGGCGGCCATGTTTTTTGGCCGAATGATCCCAAAATGACTTGTTCCCATCAACATGTCATCGTTAACATCCATGACAAATTTCATGATGATCAGAAGAACAGTACGACCTGTGGCCCGTGCTAATGGATTAAATTTTTAAACCCAATATGGCATGTTTTTTGTCCGAATGACCCCAAAATGACTCGTTCCCATCTACATTCCAATTTCAACAACCATGACAAATTTTATGATGATCAGACTAAAGGTACGACCTGTAGCCCGTGCTAAAGGATTTAGTCATACAAAGAGTAAAATCCAAGATGGCTGCTGGCGGCCATGTTTTTTGGCCGAATGACCCCAAAATGACTCGTTCCCATCTACATGTCATTATTAACATTCTTGACAAATTTTATGATGATCAGACTAAAAGTAGGACCTGTAGCCCGTGCTAAAGGATTTAGTCATACAAAGAGTAAAATCCAAGATGGCTGCTGGCGACCATGTTTTTTAGCCGAATGACCCCAAAATTACTCGTTCCCATCTACATGTCATTGTTAATATCCATGACAAATTTTATGATGATCAGAATAAAGGTACGACCTGCAGCCCGTGCTAAAGAATTTAGTCATACAAAGAGTAAAATCGAAGATGGCTGCTGGCGGCCATGTTTATTGGCCGAATGACCCCAAAATTACTCGTTCCCATCTATCATCCATGACAAATTTCATGGTGATCAGACGAACAGTACGACCTGTGGCCCGTGCTAATGGATTAAATTTTGAAATCCAAGATGGCTGCTGGCGGCCATGTTTTTTGTCCGAATGACCCCAAAATAACTCGTTCCCATCTACATTCCAATTTCAACAGCCATGACAAATTTTAATATGATCGTACGTGACACGTAATGGAGCAACCACCAAGTTGATCATTAAATTCAATATTACAATAATTATAGGATGTTCCGTACAGGGTACTACATGTGCTACACCACTCGGAGAAATGTCTGTGTCGTCACACAAATACCATGTTAGAACTTGGATTGATATATTCGTTAAGTCACCAATAGCCGGGTTACTACGGTAGTAGCAGACATTGTCCATCCGGTGAACTATTCAAACCCAGCATTAAAATCATGGTTATGATGAGTCCAAACATATAAGTAAAGTTCGAACATAAGATCATAATAGCTGAGAACCTGGTGTAAATTGAACTGTGGTGGGGCCTCAAGCATATCTACCCCTGCACGTCAGAACAAAATTATGCCATAGCTTGAGGATGGAAGTGAACCATCATCCCACAGCGAAATCAACCAGGCCTGTTATGTTTGAATAGTTCACTAGATGGGCAATGTCAGGTACTACGGTAGTAACCTGGCTATTGGTGACTATATACGATTACGAATATATCAATTCAAGTTCTAACATGGTATTTTAGTGTGATGACACAGACATTTCTCCGAGTGGTGTAGCACATGTAGTACCCTGTATGTATATATACATATATATATCACAGCAGAAGTTTCCTTAGAATTAAATTAATATTAATGGATGGAAATGGAATGCCTTTAATATTTGTATTATTTGAGTCGGTCATACTAGTAGATTACCTTAGCTGCAGGCAATCAATGCAATACATGTAAACTACAAGTATGTAGAAAAAGAAATTATGGAATGAAGTGTTGTGAATATGATGCGTCACTTTAATATTTTGAGTCGGACATAGATTACCTTACCTGAAGGCAATCAATGCAATAAGCGATGTACATGTAGAAACAGAAATTATTGAATGAAGTGTAATGAATATGAAGCGTCATTTTAATGCAATATCGATTGGGTGGAAGAGAAATTTCACTTTAATAGTTAACGATGATATACATATAGAATTATATATTATCCCCATTGAAGACGATCAATGCAATGACCAGTGTAGAAATGGAAAAAATGTTGCCTGAATGAATCGATGTGTGAACATAAAGTCTCACTTTAATGAAATGTTGAGATGATGATCAACGATGAATTTGCAATTTCTTTAATGATGAAATTGGTTTACATATATGCAGCTGAAAATGTGAATTGACTGAAATGTAATTATGAAAGTGTCAATGACACTGTAGCTCAATGTGGACAGGAAATAATTTCATGTGTTACAGTTAATGGAGCAATTAGGAATGTGGAAAGTTGAAAGGCCTAGTTATGCAAAGATTAAAATCCAAGATGGCCGCGACAGCCATGTTTTTTTTGCCAAATGACCCAAAAAAGACTCCTTCCTATTTACATGTCATTGTTAACATCCTTCACAAATTTCATGATGATCCTACAAAAGATACGACCTGTAGCCCATGTCAAAGGATTTAGTCGTGCAAAGAGTAAAATACAAGATGGCTGCTGGCGACCGGGTTTCTTGATTGAATTCAAAATGAATCTTTTCCCATCTACATGTAAATGATTTGACCAAAGATAAGACTTGTAGCCCTTGACAAAGAATTTAGTCATGCAACGAGTATAATCCAAGATGGCTGCTGGTGGCCATGTTTTTGGCTGAACAACCCCAAAATTACTCGTTCCCATCTACATGTCAATATTAACATCCATGACAAATTTCATGAAGATCAGACTAAAGGCACAACCTTGAAATCCAAGATGGCCGCCAAGATGTTTTTCGATCGAAAGACCCCAAAATGATTCGTTCCCATCTACCCTGCTGGGAAAAACAAGTGTCCACTTAACAACGGTGCGGTTAGCATTGCCACCGCGGCCGAAATGCAACTACACCATGGCTCCACTGGCCAACTACAGTTGGGCATTGGTTTATTTGCCATTCGGCCATGGTGTACCGCTATACTTAAAGTAATTGACCACCAATAACGTGGTGTCACCCCGTTAATATGGCGGTACTATACCACGGTATCCTCCAATACCGCGGTACTGATACCGCTTGTTAACGCGAACAAGTATGTGTGAGTAAATACCTCCCCTCAAAGAGTTCCATGAAAATCACTGCGGTATTCAACAAAATTAATGCGGTGCCCACTAAAAGACCGTTGTATCATTATCGCCCAATACTGTAACTCCACCGCCATGACTGTCTTGATACCGCTACCGTTTATTACCGGTATCACCGCGGTCATGACCGGGGTATCACCCCGTTTTTCTGGTCAATTACTTTGAGAATAGCGGTAGATGCCGCTGTGTACATTCATCAAACTGAAAAAAGACAATACAAACCAGAAATCTAACCACGGTGTACATACACTGTACCATTCGGCCCCGTTGTAGTTGCTTTTTGGCCATGGTGTACATGTGTACTTGTCGTTCGGCCACGGTGTACATGTACTTGCCGCTCGGCCGCGGCGCTCAACTGCAGTTACAAACACTGCGGCCGAATGGCAAATACACCGCGGTGCCAATGAACACTTGTTTTGTCCAGCAGGGTATATGTCAATGTCAACATTCATGACAAATTTCAAAGAGATCAGACTAAAGGCACAACCTGTAGCCCGCGACAAAGTAAATTGTTGACGGACACACAGACACACAGATGACGGACGCCAACCCATGACAATAGCTCAAACTTACAAAGTAAGTTGAGCTAATAAAACGGGATGCGTTGGAATTTTGCAAAATGAATAAAATGAAAACCGTCGGGAGCTCCGAAATAGGGGTGGGCGGGTCACCGGAAACACGGGTATATATTTTTTTGGCTTTACTACTTCGGGGTTCATGCAGTTTGCTGAATTTTTCTTGCGGTCAAAATCCGATGACCACATTGAACCCGCCGTTCATTTCTTATATAATACAGCAGTATTACATGGGGTGACACCACTATTAAGGGGGTCAATTACTTAAATCTAGGGAAGTCGATAGCCGAGAGGTACTAGTACCGCTATTCTCAAAGTAATTGACCAGAAAAACGGGGTGATACCCCGGTCATGACCGCGGTGATACCGGTAATAAACGGTAGCGGTATCGAGACGGTCATGGCGTGGAGTTACGGTATTGGGCGATAATGATACCGTGGTCTTTTAGCGGGCACCGCATTAATTTTGTTGAATACCGCGGTGATTTTCATGGAACTCTTTTAGGGGAGGTATTTACTCACACATACTTGTTCGCGGTAACAAGCGGTATCAGTACCGCGGTATTGGAGGATACCGCGGTATAGTACCGCCATATTAACGGGGTGACACCACGTTATTGGTGGTCAATTACTTTAAGTATAGCGGTACTGTAGTGTACTGGTCTCTCGTGCTAGTGGGCCGGGGATCGCAACCTGGTCAGGGTATTCTGACAAAAATCAGAACTCGGTCAGATACCAAGTTTGTAAAGCTGAAAAGTCTCATTTGAGATCACTGAATAAAGATCTGAATGCAAAAATACCGACTTCCCCCATTACAACATCTATCCAGGTATTTTGTTGTTGTGCAGTATGCTGTCTGATTGGGGGTGCGGACATTAATGGCTGACCTGTGTACATGCCTCGGGGTATCTGGAGAAGTCAGCCCAAAACAAGGTCGGCCACAAGAGAAGTCGGCCCGGGTAAATTAAAGATTGGTCAAGAAAAGTCGGCCCCATTATTATTTTACTGCTTGTTAATGCCTGTGGCACAATAAGATGAGACCGACAATTCGCCACACGGTGTCATAAGGGATCACATGTACATCACCTCGTAGCATTCCATTTTATGTGACCATGTTTTGGTCACATGGTGTCAAGGAGGATTGCACTGTCATGGCTTTACGCAGATATGTCGATAGGGTTTGTTAAACGGAAATTTAAATCTGTACCGGAAAAATAGCCATATATACAAGACATGGTATTAGACCAGATACGAACCTTCACACTTAGTCAGCCAATTTTATCTATAGACCTAAACAATGTCCTGTCATAATTATAATGGGCGTCGCGCCAGAGGGATTTCCACATGGAAGCAGTCAGCAAAACGCCGATAAAGATCAACACTAAGTCATATACAATGTAGTGTTGAACAAGGTTTCCGTGACACCTGATATACATGTATGTTACTCAATTGAGTAAACATGTCACTAACTGATGTTAATAGCTGGGCCGACTTCGTACGGGGCCGAGTTCTGGGCCGACTTCTCTGGGGCCGACTTCGTAGCGGGGCCGACTTCTCCTGTATTCCGCCTTGGTGTGTGCACATTAAAGAACGCTACTGCAGTCGCCACAGGGTTATAAAGTTACTAGTACTCGGCCGTGGTAGCACCTGGACCCGACAGGAATGATTAACAGCCCGAGGGCCTATTTATAGACCCGAGACGGAGTTAATCATTCCTGGAGGGCTGTAAAGAAACCAAGGCGCCCGACAAAATCATGCTATTACTATTATTACCACACTGTCCTGGTGTGAGCATGCGTTAATGAAAACAAAGCTTAGCGCTCGCTTCTGTTCAACTTCACCTTAAAATCATGGAATCATGACGTGTGGGTAAAATAATGTTCATCTAATAAAGAACGCCCTCTAAAGTGGTAAAAATATTAAGTAATAGTGTTAATATTGGAATCAACAGAAAGATCAGACTTTAATTTTTGAGGCGCGCGATCGCTCTTGCGCACCATCGCGCGGCTAAAATTGAAAACCAGTGAGCGATCAATTGCGCGCCTAGGCCAAATATGGAGAGCGTACAAGTATAAAGAAACAGCTTGAATGTTGTAGCAAAATATCAAATGAATTCTCCAAAACCAACATTCATTGTCGGCATTCATCAAAAGGTGATCCCTCGTGCCACGATGATTGGCAGTTTAAGTTTTTTGAGGTCACACGATGTGAAGTGTCAAATGCACTATCTGTCTGAGACTGAATGATTCGAAGCTAAAAATACATTTGAATGATTTCTATGTATGGCTTATGACGTCACATAAATTCCTGGAAAATCAAAGCGAGACCACGTGGCCGGGAGATGTTACCGTATTTATTTCGTCAGCATTGAATCGGAGTATTAAATTAATTCCTTATTAATAATTTATTAATTATGAATTACAATTAATATAGGAGCATGTACAATATGAAAACACAGTGTGTAACATTCACTTGTGCTTATGGATAGTGGATTAAGCAGTGTTAAACCATCAAAGAGTTTCAATGGACATCCATCGTGAATAAACTAATTCAATTTACGCAGCATTTATGAATGTATTTCCGCTGTTTATTTTATCTTGATAGAAACTGCGCGGCTGGCCAAAACCCAGCGAGCGGGACTATGCGCGCCTACATTTTGTAAACATGAAAGTCTGAAAGATATCTGTATGAATTTGAACTGAATACACATGTACTACCCTGCTGGGCAAAACAAGTGTCCACTTAACCACGGTGCGCTTAGCATTGCCACTGCGGCCGAAATGCAACTACACAGCGTCTCCACCAGCTAACTACAATTGGGCCGCGGTGTATTTGCCATTCGACCATGGTGTACCGCTATTCTCAAAGTAATTGACCAGAAAAATGGGGTGATACCCCGGTCATGACCGCGGTGATACCGGTAATAAACGGTAGCGGTATCGAGACGGTCATGGCGTGGAGTTACGGTATTGGGCGATAATGATACCGTGGTCTTTTAGCGGGCACCGCATTAATTTTGTTGAATACCGCAGTGATTTTCATGGAACTCTTTTAGGGGAAGTATTTACTCACACATACTTGTTCGCGTTAACAAGCGGTATCAGTACCGTGGTATTGGAGGATACCGCGGCATAGCACCGCCATATTAACGGGGTGACACCACGTTATTGGTGGTCAATTACTCTAAGTATAGCGGTAGTTGCCGCTGTGTGCATTCATTAAACTGAAAAAAGACAATATAAGCCAGAAATCTAACCACGGTGTATTAGTACATGCCATTCGGCCCCATTGTAGTTGCTTTTCGGCCATGGTGTACTAGTACATGTGTACTTGACGGTCGGCCATGGTGTACTTGCTGCTCGGCCGCGGTGCTCAACAGCAGTTACAAACTCTGACACCGCCGCCAAACGGCAAACACACTGCGGTGCCAATGGACACTTGTTTTGTCCAGCAGGGCAGTACGATTGATCTTTTCAATTTGAAAACAGAAACAATTCTTTTTCAGTCCTAAATCAAATGATTAAATTAATGATAAGCAAATACCTGTGCAACCTTTGATGATTAGAGAACAAATTCAACAATGCCTCCAAGCTCCTGTCGAAAGTGAAAGTGCAATAATCATGTCACAAACACAGTTTACACATGATATGTCATGAAATTGAATACACTTAACATTGAATTGCCTAGTCTTCGTCACTGTTCGTGTATCTGTGGTACACAATAATCCATAAAATCCTCAAAACAACATTCATTGTTGCAAATTACATGAAACACAGATCAATCACCTGTTGATTTTTCAATTTCGTGCCATTTGGACCTTGACCTTGTAGTGGAGAAATCGGTGTATATAAAGTGTTTGTCGACGCCGAACCCGGCTCTAAATAAAAGTGTAATGTCGCGCTTCCTCGTTGTTTCTCAGTGGATGTGAATGCGATTTGGTATGTGTGTCCGGGTTGGTCATGGATGATATTGATTATCGCACATGCACATTTGATTTGTTTTTTTAATTTACAAATTTCGAGTAGAAGATTTGTTTACAATCGAGATGGCTAATCACAAACTGTGCCACGGTAATATTTTACCGAATGCCATGTTATCAGACTAGAACGGCTGTGATTAATCCTCGATTAATCTATTATTTGATTGAGTCTCTGAATGACTCAGTGATTGAGTGAGGACAATTAAAAAGTGATCATCGGCAATCGTTGTTGTTGTTGTACTTGTATGTAAATTCCTCCGTCGCGGTTGTCTTCGGAGCACGCTGCTCTCCCAACTCAGTACCGTTACAAACAGTCGATTGTGTTGAAGTTGAAGTGAAGAAAACGTAATTCTTCGATCAGTTTCTGCTGGATTCTGCGCAGTAACCTCCCGGAAGTCACGTGTGAAATTTACAAAAAAGCATACACGCTATTTTCGCTCTTGGCTATATAGAAATATAGAAAAATTATATGACGTCATAATTCACATGCATTTAGGTATAAACACCCACTGGGTGGTTGCTATGATGATCAGACTAAAGGTACGACCTGTAGCCCGTGCTAAAGGATTTAGTCATACAAAGAGTAAAATACAAGATGGCTGCTGGCGGCCATGTTTTTTGGCCGAATGACCCCAAAATGACTCGTTCCCATCTACATGTCATTATTAACATTCTTGACAAAATTTATGATGATCAGACTAAAAGTACGACCTGTGGCCCGTGCTAAAGAATTTAGTCATACAAAGAATAAAATCCAAGATGGCTGCTGGCGGCCATGTTTTTGGGCCGAATGACCCCAAAATTACTCGTTCCCATCTACATGTCAATATTAACATCCATGACAAATTTCATGAAGATCAGACAAACAGTACGGCCTGTAGCCCGTGCTAATGGATTGAATTTTGAAATCCAATATGGCCACTGGCGGCCATGTTTTTTTTCCGAATGACCCCAAAATTAATTATTCTTGTCTAAATGTTGATGTCAACAGCTATGACAAATTTCATAATGATCCGACGAAAGGTACGACCTGTAGCCTGCATTGTTGACGCCTTACGTACACACGTACACACGCACACACGCACACACGTACACACAGACGACGGACGACAAAGCCATGGCAATAGCTCAAACTTTACAAAGTAAAGTTGAGCTAATAAGCATACATGCTGTGCGGAATAAGAGTACAGGGTGGATAATTCTGCCAATGTCGATACGAGTATACGGGGCGACACGGTAGCAATTCCCATCATAGCATAAAGTCAGCCTGGAAAGCTCTATTATGTCAATCATATAAATGTCCCAAATTCAGAAATGTTTTGTCGAAAATAGGTTTTACCAAACAGCAACATCATTTCTTGATCTGAGTAAATAATCCATTCTGATTGGCCTTTAGTATATATAGTCTGCCTGACAATCCCACAGTTTAAATAAACATACGGACACAAATACACACTATATACAGGGGGGTGTCGGAAAATAATTTCAGGCACGTATGGCATTTTTTCCCTTTCGATTATTTTTTGTACCCACCCACCCCCACCGCCAAATTTGTTGACACCCACCCCCCTTTTAACACTAAAACAGAGATTTGCCTGGGGGGATTCACTGTAAACAGCTGTATATGAATTTATGTGCATACTATTTATCATGGATGTTAACATGAACATGTAAATAGGAATGAGTCATTTTGAGGTCATTCGGCCAAAAAAAATGGCTGCCAGCGGCCATCTTGGATTTCAAATTTTGCAACAAAATACAACACGATAACTGCCTGCAGTCAGTTTACCAGTTAGAATTACATTATTTCTCTCATTCAAAGTGGTTTTGAAGCCCGACCCATTGCCAAAACACTAACAAAACAAGCAGGAATTTTTTTTTTTAGTTGCGGAAAAAATTGCTTGTTGGTGGCTATCACCCCGGCATACGTGCCGGAAGAATTTTTTTCACCCCCCTGCTATATAGGGCAGCAAATTAAAAACATAATTAAACATACAAGTATAAGAGTACAGGGTGGACATAGAAGCATACATGTATGCTTATTTAGATCCACAAGAGTAGTTGGGTGAGCGTACTTAGCAGAACGGCGCGTACCCCTGTTACGTGTATTTGGTGGAACACTCTGTTCAGGGATGTGGCTAGAGGGGGGGTGTGGGGGGTGTCTCACCCCCCCCCCCCCAGCAGAGAGCTATATTTTCAATAGTTGGAAATTTCATACCTGCCACAACGAAATTTCACACCAACAATAGGTTGAAAATGTTCTTGTAGTTTGATTATAAAACAATTTATTGGGGGAATTTATTGTTTTTCGACCAATATTTGCATATGTTCCTATTTTTTGTCAAAATTTTTGACAGAAATGGACATCAGTTGGAAATTTTCCAACCTTAGGGGGGTGACAGGTTGGAAATTTCCAACACTTGGAAAGCTTGTGTCCTGGTCCCTCCCCCGTGGCCAGTCAAAAACTTCTAGTTAATTTAAGAAAACATTATTGTCATACAATTGGTCAACATTGTCATTGGAATTGTCATCAGTTGGAAATTTTCCAAACTAAGTGGGGGTGTAGGGTTTGAAATTTCCAACAGTAGGAAGGCTTGAGGCTAGTCTAGATGCTAGGATTTTGCGATTTTCTTGTTCAGATTTCAAAATTTTCGCACACCGGGCCGAACCATGGTCGGCCCGGTGTGTCATTGCCCCATCCACATGGCCAATACAAAACTGCTAATTAGTTTAGCAAAACAATATTTTACTACATTTGGTCAAACTTGTAGACATAAATGGTCATCAGTTGAAGAATTTCCCAACCTGAGGGGGAGCATGAGGTTTGAAATTTCCAACACTAGGAAAGCTTCAGTTGAGGCCAGTCTAGATGCTAGGATTTGCGATTTTCTTGTATATACTTTTCAAAATTTTCTCACACCGGGCCAAACAACCATGGTCGGTTGTCGGTAGCTGGCTTATTAATATATAGGAAATTAGGCCTGAGCATGAGGTACAAGGGGGGGGGGGTGCAAATGGAATTATGCAAACAAACAGTTGTTGGTGCGATTTCGACTCAAGGGGGGGGGGGGGTGCAAGTGGAATTATGCAAAAAGTTGTGTTGGTGTGATTCCGACTCAAGGGGGGGGGGGTGCAAATGGAATTATGCAAAAAAAGTTGTGTTGGTGTGATTCCGACTCAAGGGGGGGGGTGCAGTTGGAAATTCCCAAGGTGGACACTCCCCCCCCCAGCGGAGACCCTCTAGCCACATCCCTGACTCTGTTACTTGTAGCAAGCATGCATACGGACAAACTTCCGGGAATATCAACAACTCTGAAACGCACTGTGAAGTTAAGAAATAGCCATGAATTAATAGGAGCAATTAACAGATTTTTGGACTGTTATCACATTGCATGTCGCAAGCATACGGACGCACCTGCCACTATATCAATACCGCATGCTTGGTACGAAAGATAATTATACACAAAATCGCATGCATCTCATAACCTATTGACAGGTAACTTTGTTTGATTGAGGGTTTAACGTCGTTTCAGCCGCTAGGCCATATCACGAATATGTCATTTCCCACTTGACAGGTAACACACGTATGCGGTTCTGTGTTTATCTCACACTGAACTGATATAATTATGCTATATGATTCCCTCTACATCCATGACAGAAATGTGAGTGGTTCAATGGAAGCGGGAAATTTCAAGTTGGAAACTCATAGATTTAACCACACGAATGGAAAATTTAAGCATTTTATAGTGACAATATTTCTTGGGATAATTGTCATATCTCACAAAATTTAATCGACACCAAATACTCGGGCATGTCAGGTAGCGTCGAGAATACTGTAACGGTACCTATTTACTGGCTATGCCACAACCGTAAGGCTGTATATTTTAAAACTTGTTTTACACTGCGCTACTGCCTCAATAAAGGACTGTCAGATATATATATGCAATATGCGTTCATTGCGTTGATCAAGGTCGTTAAACTACATGGACGAATCTTCCGGAATATCGATATATCCATGCAACCATGATACATATATTTAACAACAGAAAATGGTAGTAAGGCTGTGTTACAAAACTTGTTTCCTTTAAAATATCGCATGCTTTCAAATTGCTATGCATAACATATAACATATACCTGGAAGGGGGATTGACTGGAATCCTTCAGTGGCGTATGTTTTTTCTTTGATAATCTAATTGAACCTATTAATAATTGCTTTTTGTTGTCATGGTTCAGGAATTTTAGATAGTGGTACGTGTAGGTCAGAAATACTGAACTTTGATGTCCAATAAATAGTTTATTTGGAAATTTTATTTCGCTCGATCACACGCATGTGATATTGCTAATCAGGTTTTAAAATGGCAACTGATATTCGGACACCTCTGTGTATGCCTTCCCATTTCTAAATCCTCTAGATTATCACCGACCTCACTAACACATAAACATGCCAGAACCTGGCCGCATGCGTGTGACATGACATAACACTGTATGATTAATAGTGTGATTAGTATAACATTTGCATACATATTTATATAACATGTATATATTTGTCATCTGTATATATGCTCTCCTAAATGAAGGTTAACAATAAAGTTATTGCGAAATTAAGAACTTGCCACGATTGAACTAAGTGCCAGTAACAAATTAAGACTATTGTCGTTGTATATGTCACAAGCATATGGGCGCACGCTTGGTACGAGATAATATACATAACAATAATAATGCATGTTTGTATTCCGGTTGTCAGTTTTATCGCACGATTGTAATGGCGTGATTGAAAGATTTTTATCGGGGTCTCGGTCATACCAGGTAGCGTCGAGAATACTGTAACGGTACCCAATTACTGGCTATGTCACAACCGTAAAGCTGTATTTTTTAAAACTGTTTTTACAATTCCTTCCGGCACTTATCATTTTGCAATGCGCTACTGCATCAATAAAGGACTGTCCGATCAATATGCAAGATGCGTTGATCAAGGTCGTTAAACTATATGGACGAATCTTCCGGAATATCGATATATCCGAACCATGATACACAGATTTAACAACACAAAATGGAAAATTTAAGCATTTTACTAACAATATTTGTATGTCAAAACCGTAAGGCTGTATTACAAAACTTGTCTCCTTTAAAATATCGCATGCTTTCAAATTGCTGTGCATAACATATACCCGCAAGGGGGATTTACTGGAAGTAGGTCTCCACTTTTGAAGTAAAAAACGCCAGCTTTTGAAGTACCTCACCACTTTTTGTAATAAAATCGCCAGCTTTTGTAGTAAAGTGAGGTCTCCGCTTTTGAAGTAAAACACGCCAGATTTTGTAGGTCTCCACTTTTGTAATAACAAAATTACAGCTTTTGAAGTAAACTGACTCAATACATTTTGACGGGCGCAGAACGATTTTCATGACAAAGTCAACCCGATAATACATTGTCGCTATCGCCCATACGAGTATGATGTGGTTTGAATAGTTTTCAGGCATACCAACACAAGATAAATCACAGTTAATCGTTCATACACGTGTGACGTGTACCAAAAGGCACTTAGTGAGTCTGGTTGCGTGACAAAAGAATACACACCGGTAAACGACCATACGAGTGTGACGTGGTTTGAATAGCTTTCAGTTAAACTATCACACAGTCAATCGTCCATACACGTGTACCAAAAAATTACTTAATGAGTCCGTTCCGTGACAAAAGAATCTACACCGGTAATCGACCATACGAGTGTAACGTGGTTTGAATAGCTTTCAGTTAAACTATCACAAGACAACTCACAGTCAATCGTCCATACACGTGTGACGTGTACCAAAAGGCTTGAGGAATGTTTCTGGGTGAACTGTGAACTTGATTTATTATATTTTGGCTCCAGTAAACGTGAATCAGTGGACGAATTTGCATGGCTGGTAGATTTAGAGATCTGGTATATTACTAAAATTATAAGACTTTCTTTATAAACTACACACTTCAAGATTTAAACTAATTGCTGAAATATAAGTGCATGCAATATTTCGGATCAGTGACCATTAACAATATAGACTACCAACTACAATATGTACCTACATATATTGTGTTTTGGTATGTGTGTTTTGTTGTGTTCTGAGATATCTCAAAATAATTTATCATTGTTTTTATGTTAAGTTATCAGTCAACGAGACACCCCAACCTTCCCTGTATATAGTACACCACTTAGTCTGACCCCAATTGATAGGTGCAACATAGCAATAGTAAATATGTATACCGTCATATATTGTATTCATGATAGAATATTGATTTAATTTATTGACCATAATAAACAAAAAAGATTTAGATAGCAGAATTGTTGATGTAGATGAGAGGCGATAAGGGATCAAGCTATACAATATTATACATAACTATTCAAGAAATATAGCGTCTAAGGGGAGGTTAAGGATAAAGTTGACTAATTATTATTTAACTATATCAACAACATCGTTCCATTCATTCTTAATTTTGTTATGCGTTTCATTATATATTGCTGTGACTGAAAATTGACAATAAAATTATTTGTATTCGTATATTGTGTTGAATAAATTTTGAAAGGAGACTGAACCTTTGGCGTCAAGAACATTGAGATTTGAAAGTTTAACTTTCCCTGTATAGCGACATAACGCCATCGACTCCGTTATTTTATATACTCAAGCATCAGAGGATATGTGAACCCAATGGTTTCCACACAACACATTACTGGACCCCGTGTTTTATAGCTGGCCACGTTTGACGTAGTTCTAATACTTCGGTTATGTGACATAATTTCAATGATCGAAATTTGTTGTTAATGTCGCCTTCCAGAGACGAAGCTAATAAACCGAACATTTTCTGCTGTCCATAAAGCGTCGGCGGATCACCTAATTTCGAGGGTATGAATATGCAATTAAAAGTGAGGCCAAATATACCAACTATGTTCCGTTGGAACTACTACATCACCTAATTTCGATGAACTATATATGTTGTCATGTCACTGGACTGACAAAACGTCTTGTCTCACTCAATGTCACATCAAACTTCTTCTGACAAAGGTCGCACTTGTAAGGGCATTCAATGATGTGGGTTGTCAGGCTGACTGGGAACAATCGTATATACTCGTATGATTGGTCACCTATGTGTGTTAATAAGCTTAGGCAGGGAAACGGACACACTAATGCCTTTTGGAACACGTCACAGTTGTATGGGCGATGACGCTGTAAATTATCTTGTGTTGGTATGACTGAAGGCTATTCGAACCACATCACATGCATGTGGTCGAGTACCGGTGTGGATTGTTTTGTCACGGAACCGGACTCACTAAGTGCCTTTTGCTACATGTCACACGTGTATAGGCGATTGACTGATTTATCTTGTGTTGGTATGACTGGAGGCTATTCAAACCACGTCACACTCGTATGGTCGATTACCTGTGTGTATTCTTTTGTCACGCAACCGGACTCACTAAGTGCCTTTTGGTACATGTCACACGTATATGGGCGATTAACTGTGATTTCTTGTCGGTATGACTGAAAGCTATTCAAACCACATCACACTCGTATGGTCGATTACAGGTGTGGAGACCTAGTTTTTTTTACTACAAAAGCTGGCGTTTTTTACTTCAAAAGCGGAGACCTCACTTTACTACAAAAGCTGGCGATTTTATTACAAAAGTGGTGAGGTACTTCAAAAGCTGGCGTTTTTTACTTCAAAAGTGGAGAACTACTTCAAAAGTGGTCATTACTTCAAAAGCTGGCGTAACACATGGTTAAGGAATTTAGTTAGTGGTACATGTAGGTCAGAAAAATTTATAGTAAACATTTGTATAACGTTATCCACCCTGAAGAGGCTCAAAATGGATACATGTATATACATGTACATGTACAAGAACTAAATATTAATTTAATTTACTTGCTCTTTTCAATTAACTTTCCACATCAAAATGAGAATAACTCACTTTTGATACATATTATATTGGTGAATTCGATGTCTGAAACCGTTGTCTAAATTCACTCGAGAATGTAATATGAGGCACACATTCTCAATTTGTTATACTCAACTTTGATGTCCAGTAAATAGTTTATTTGGAAATTTTATTTTGCTCGATCACACGCATGTGATGTTGCTAGTCAGGTTTTAAAAGGGCAACTGATATTCGGACACCTCTGTGTATGCCTTCCCATTTCTAAATCCTCTAGATTATCACCGACCACACTAACACTTGAAAATGTCAGACCCTGGCCGCATGCGTGTGGGATAGCATAAACACTGTATGATTAATATTGTGATTAGTATAACATTTGCATGCATATTTATATAACATGTATATATTTGTCATTTGTATATATACTCTCCTAAATTGAGGTTAACAATAAACTTATTGTGAAATTAAGAACTTGCAATGATTGAACTAAGTACCAGTAACAAATTAAGACTATTGTCGTTGTGTATGTCACAAGCATATGGGCGCATGCTTGGTATGAGATACACATGTAATATACATAACAATAATAATGCATGTTTGTATTCCGGTTGTCAGTTTATCGCACGATTGTAATGGCGTGATTGAAAGATTTTGGATCGGGGACGTGGCTAGAATATCTATCATTTAGACTGGCCTCAATCTTTGCAAGAGAAATTTCCAACTGACACCCCCGACGGTTGGAAAATGTCCAACTGATGTCTAAAGTCGGAAAATATTTTTTTCTTAAATTAATAAGCAGTTTTTGACTGGCCACAGGAGAGGGACCTAGATCATGTCACAAATACACAATGTATCTACTCTTTTCTACACACAAGGCACGTAGCCAAAGTAGAGATTCATGACAATAAATTTCCAACTGATAGCAATTTCATTAAAACAAATTGATCAAATGTAGGAAATATACAAATGTTGTTCTAAAAAAAAATTCCCATTAATAAATTGTTGGAAAATAAAACTACAAGAACAATTGCAACCTACTGTTCCGTCAGACATGCAATTTCCAACTATTGAAAAATTTGACTTGAGTTGGGGACACCCCCCCCCCCCCCCCCCCCATCGCCATGTCCCTGCTTGACCTATCACATGTCCTTCCGTTGTTACAGGAGTGTCAACTTTTCCACCAGTAATATACATGAGCGGTTGTATTTGTGATATGATAGAACACCATCTCCCAAGCCCCACCCCCCATCATGTCGACATGTGTATAAGATGTGTGTTGCCTAACACTGTGCCTTAAATATCAATGAAATCGCTAAATTTGTATTTAAAAACACATACTTAACCACAAAACTGGAAATTTTAATAATTTTTGTGATATTATTTGTCTTGGGATAAGTTCCATATATGCTTAAACTTAAAAGACACCATACACCACCAGTAGTTTTACAGGACAAAACAATGTTATACAAATGTATGTAATAATAATATAGAGTATTTGTATAGCGCCATATCCCGTATGGCTCATGGCGCTGAACAATTCACACAAACGCAGTCACACACATTCACACTATAACATATACGCAATAAATAATATGCATGTATTTCAATAATTAAGTCTCCTCAACGTTTTCTGATGTTATTTGTCCGAAATGGGAGATGAATAGGTGAGTTTTTAGGGCCGATTTGAATGTTTCCAAACAGTCAGACTGTTTCACCTCTTTGGGAAGGTTGTTCCAAATGGTCGGCCCGTAGACCTCGAAAGAACGGCGACCAAAGTACATCAGATCTCGTTTAGGTACAACCATCGCATTCGCATCCTGTGATCGAAGTGGTCGGGCAGGTACATATTTGACCAACAATGTATCAATATATGGTGGCAAAGCATTATCAATATCCGACTTTCTATAACACAAAGTAGCATGTTTGTACACAATTCGTTCAAATATGGGAAGCCAATGTAATTTATACAACAGTGGGGTAACATGATCAAATTTGCCTGCACGGCACACAATTTTTGCAGCAATATTAACAATTTTTTGAAGTTTGTGAAGTTGATAATCTGGGAGTCCTGCTAAAATAGAATTACAGTAATCGATTTTGGATAACACAAATGAGGACATCAATATTTGTGTGGATTGTTCGGAGATATATGGACGTACATGCGAAATGCGCCGGAGCTCCATATATAAGGACCTGCATAGGTTGCTGATGTGAGATGACATTGAGAAGTTTTTGTCGATGGTCACACCGAGGTTTTTAATAACATCAGAAAATTCAATTACACTGTCGCCGATGAGCGTGGCATTAAGACTGACCCCCTTCAACCGAGCGTTAGTTCCACAAAGCATAATTTCAGTTTTGCTTTCGTTAAGTTTGAGTTTGTTGATCTCCATCCATGTTTTAACTTCTGAAACGCATGTCTGAACTTGAGAAATTGCTTCGTCTAAGATCGATGGCTCAACTGATATGTACATTTGGGTATCGTCTGCATACATGTGATACTGAATGTTGTGTTTTTCGATGATGTTTCCAAGAGGCTGTGTGTAAACGAGATATAGTACAGGTCCCAGCACAGAACCTTGGGGCACTCCATATGATAGATGCACGGGGTTAGACGTCGTAGAATTAACAATAACTGATTGAGTTCTCTCGGTTACGTAAGAATGGAACCACTTTAATACCGTGCCGGACATTCCGAAAGTCACAGAAAGGCGTTTTAACAGGATGGAATGATCGAGCGTGTCAAACGCCGCAGAGAGGTCAAGGCATGTAAGAATGGAGAGTTTGCCCTCATCTGTCGCACACAGCAAGTCGTTAAAAATTCGAGTCAAGGCTGTCTCCGTACAGTGATTTTTCTTGTAAGCTGACTGAAAGTTTTCTTCTAAATTATTGTCTTTCAAGTGTTTACGAAGTTGGTGGAGCACTACACGTTCAAGGACTTTAGATAAGAAAGGAAGATTGGAGACTGGTCTATAGTTTTGCAGCAAATTTTGATCTAAACCAGACTTCTTTAACAATGGGGTAACACTGGCGTGTTTGAAGCATTGGGGAACAACACCCGTTGAGAGCGAGGAGTTAATAATATCAGTTATTACATCCAAAAGTTGATCGCAGTGAATACGAAGAAGTGTTGTAGGAATGGGATCTAACGAACATGACTTAGGTGGCATTGACAAAATCACATTCTTAACTTCTTCCGAACTCACAGATCGAAATTCGTCCATTTTTCTGTGACTTGAGAACTCCAAATATTCCGGTGTACCGTGCGTTTGGTCAACAATGGCTCTGATTTTTGACACTTTGTCTCGGAAAAACAATGCAAAGGAATCAGCTAAGGTGCCAGCTGCGCGATCGTTGGGGAAAATCGATGGTTTTGACTTTCCAAGCATCGGTTTCGTGATGTTAAACAACATTTTGGTCGATTTGCAGCTGTATATTTGATTGTTGTAGAACTCAGTTTTAGCATTCTTGATGGTGACATTCAATTGTCGATTACATTCAACATATATTTCACGATGTAGCGAGCATATGGACAAACTTCTCAACACACTCTGTATCCTGGAACATGACAAACATAGCAAGAAATTACCAGGTACACCTTCTTTTAAAATTGACACCACCGGGCATGTCATTCTAATAATAAAATAACCCACTGTGATATTATGGTTGTTGGTGAATTTGGATTTAGTTAAAAATATTATGTTCACATAGTTGGCACCAATAGTTTATTAATCAGAAGGCAATTACATCATGGTGGAGTCTTCGGGTCTTCTTAGGTTAACAGTACACTTTCTGTTAGACATACACCTTCACGTGTAACGTATGGCGCTTTCCAAACATACATGTATATAAGATTGTTCTATGCCATGCTAAGATTTGTTGCACAGGAGAAAGAAATCTGCATCAGCTTCATGGAGTGGATTCCTTAGTGACTACAGATTCAAGAATCACTATACAGTGTACAAATGGGTTCTCCCCCAAAGACATCCATTGCACTCTTGAAAAACTCAAATAGTTTGGAAAGAATCTTGAGTTTCCCAAAACTTCATTCTAGTATTATAAGATGCAAATTCTTGAAAATCGTTGGTCCTTGTTGTAGATATTGTCTTTCCATCATGCGAGCTCGCAGGGTCACACAACCCATATTGGCTTTACAGTTCCATTTAATCACTGCTTGTGAATGTGAATTTTACACCTGTTCAAGGAAGTTGTCTGACAAAATTTGCTAATATATTCAGAAACCAGTACATGTGAGATCTCAGATCACAGAATTGAACTTCTGATAGATAGTGCATGTGATGAACAGGATGTACCGGTAGATCTGAAGCATCTCTGAAATATCTGGAAAAATAGGAGAAAAAAACACTGTAATAAGTATACCGGTACATGTACAGTAATGCCCTAATTAATAACTCGATGAGAGCTTTCCGACTAAATCCTGAAAATTTACCCATAATTATGCTGTGGTTATGGAGTCAATTAATTATGGCATTACTGTAGATGTAACATACAGTAAAGACCTGATAAATGAAATCACCTACAACTTTTGTAAGTTTGAACAGTAATTTTCTCTGTACATGAACATGAAATGACAGTACATGTGATGAAGTACCTGATTTAAGAAACACTGAGAACGATTAGTGAGACTAATAAACAAAACATTATTCCTGATACCGGTATTTATTCATCCATTTTTCAGAAATCTATAATTCTTTCAATCAAATGGCAATATTCTCAAACAAAAAGCAATGTTTTATTTCACTTTGTATACATTCATTTATTTATTCATTCACTCATTTCAGCTCTAATGCGATTATTCTATTTAAAGATGCATAATCCGAATTAACGCTCGCAAATTACTATTTCTTTGGCTTTGGGGAAACAAATATTTGATTTGAGTCGAGGAACCCACCCATCAAAGCTCAGAGTGATCAGATATAAATTTTTGCAATCCATTATTTTTCACCACCGGTACTTTTTAGTGGCCTGGCAAAATGTAAACGAGAAGAAGTTCGCGGATCAAATTTGCGTATGAAGATGGATAACTCTAAAGTCAAGTGGCTTTTGTGTATCTGATATTTGACAATCCGTTAATTACCACACCAAATCACTCAGAATTATTCATGTATACAACTACGTAACTTCTGTTAAAGAGATTTGCATGGAAATCCCCTTTCAAAATTGTTCACTTGACCTTCCCCTTAATAGATTCTGACTGAGGCATATTTTTTTTAAATGTTGTTCGAATCTAATGATATGGAGACTATCAAATCAGATTGAGTACCTTTAAATACAATTGAAACTTCCTTGTCGTCGCACACTATTTTGAGTTTTTTTAATAAACCTGGCAAGGTTGGTACATACATGTACATGTACCCTGCTAGGCAAAACAAGTGTCCACTTAACCACGTTGCGGTTAGCTTTGCCACCACAGCTGAAATGCAACTACATGTACACCGCGGCTCCAACGGCTAACTACAGTTGGGCCGTGGTGTATTTGCCATTCGGCTATGGTGTAAATGTAGTTGCTGCGGTGTACATGTACATTGTACATTCATTAAACTGAAAAAAGACAATACAAACCAGAAATCTAACCATGGTGTACATGCCATCTGGCCCTGCTGTACATGTAGTTGCCTTTCGGCCACGGTGTACATGTGTACTTGTCGTTCGGCCGAGGTGTACTTGTCGATCGGCCGCGGTACTCAACTGCAGAATTTACTAACTCTGACACGCCTAACCACAATCAAACACCATACAATGACCCAATCAACCAACAAATTGGTGATAAAACCGGTATATACAAACAAGATATAATTATATATATTTTTACGATAATAAGTTTAATTATCCACCAAACAGGAAATGTATCATAGATATAAAATATATAGTTTGATGTCAACAAAATGGGAATGACAATTACAATGTATGTGTCCCCAGGGAGCAGTTTTAAAACAAATATCTCCACGATAAGAAATTCTCCTATCAGAGTCGGGGTACAATGTTTACTTTAGTGATAGTCGCATTCATTTCCCTGGCTGCTGTAGCTTCCTACCGCGCATGTCTTATAAGTAACAGCCGGCTACAGCTTTTTTGCTCAAATACCGGTACACTCAACAATACCGATACTCCATATCAACACAAACACGTGCTTCCAGTCAGCAAAGAGGAGCAATAACCTGCACTCTTCTGGTATTGAGTCCGGTCGTAATTTGACTAGAACTGTTTGAAGAGTGACGATGTGGCTTTGCAAAAAATATATGGATCTACTCGATCCCGTCCTGTAAAAGCCAGCATTGCTCACTAGGACGTAACAACTACAGCTACAGATATAAATATATCAAAGATATCATTTATCTCGCGAGGTGAATCAGATAAAATGGAACCACGCGTAAATAGTTTGGTTAATATCAGTGTGGTTGGTTGGTTTATAGATTTTTTTTTTATTTAAAACAAATAAAATGAACTTGGGTCGGGTTACGGGAAACACGCATTCATTTTGTTTTGGCCTTATTATTAAAGGTGGACTATATTAAAGGATGACATCGTGTTTATTTGATTTGTACATCATATCTGAATAATTTAAATTGGTGAATTAATGGGGGAATGGACTTTTTTGTGAGTGAGAAATTGATTTATCTACATGTAGCTGCTGTAGTTCTTGCTTTTTCCAGTCAAAATTTAGCTGTGGGATAGCCCTGTCGTACAATTTCAACACAATTCAGTGTGGATTTATTAAAAAAAGTTAACACATAACCTTTGATTTTTCTTGCACTTTTGTGATCAACTACTGTCAATCTAGCTGGGTAAACATCAATGGAGTAGCCTGTAGGCTTAAATTCAGAGAATTCGGTCGAAACGTTAACACTATCGCTATGGAAAACCATTTAGTTCAGTGATTCCTCTAAACTGAACACAACAAAATAACTGGTTCTCAGAATTAGATAACACATATGAGCGTTTGCATGAAACAGCGTATGGTTGATACTTTCTGTTCTCTAGAGTGTTCTCCTCAAGGCTTGTGAGGGTATCTGGAGAAGTCGGCCCCGCGCGAAGTCGGCCCCAAAACGAAGACGGCCCCACGCGAAGACGGCCACAGAGAAGTCGGCCCCATTAATTAGAAGGGATTAAATCGGTTTAATTTTATTGATGTAGTGTTTATTTAGGCTAATTATGAGGTCCCCAACTTCATTTGGTTGATTTAGTGTCGTGTTTGTGTTGGCTACTTGTGAAGTCCGCAATGTTTTCTTAGTTGTTATATAAGAAATGAACGGCGGTTTCAATGTGGTCATGGGATTTTGACCGCGAGAAAAAATCAGCAAACTGCATGAACCCCGAAGGGGTTCATGCGAAGTTTGCTGATTTTTTAACGCGGTCAAAACCCATGACCACGTTGAATCCGCCGTTTATTATTTATGTTTATATACTTAAATTCATTATGAACTAGGATTGTATGTCTTTCCCACTATTTATTCATCTATTTAAACGAACGCATGGAGTTCAGTTCAGACAGTTCGAATCCTTGTTTTTTGGAAAACCAAACATTTTGAGAATCCATTGATGGAGAACGGAAAAAACGCAATTTAACAGTAAAGTATACACATATGACAAGATGTCTTGTTTAGATAGTAACTAATGTAGACGTGTCGATTTCAAGAATGATTAATATCTGAAACTAACAATTAAGTTTCGGCTGCGGATAAGAAATCGACAACACGCCGTTCTACCATAATGATATATTTGTGAGGTTCGGGGGAATATTTGTAGCGGCAAGGAAGATGATAAAACCCTATTGAGTAGCGCGGTTTTTTTTAACATCAACGCTGAATTGCTTTATTCTCTGATCCAATTAAATAACATGAATGGATATTGAGAAGTAACACAGAGCAACGACACTGATTATAGACCGAAACAAATTTCTTGCCAAATCCGGACGTACTATATACTCAAGCAGTCGGTAATGTCCGACAATCCCCGGTGATTTCCGGGACCAATGTGTTCATAAACCTATGAACGACATTGGAAGTGACGTCACGTTACGTTCATAGGTTTATGAACGCATTGAATAAGGGGGCGTGTCTACCGTAACGCTATGGGGAAATCGGAAGAGATATTAGGGGTATGTAAATATAACAAAATGAACTTCACTTATACAAGTTATAGAAGTCCATAGAATGCAACAGATGTTCCTATCTGGACTCATCGAATATGTAACACAGGTAAGTGATTTAAAATTTTAATTTTGATAAAACATTCCATTTTTCTCAAGAATATGAACATTCATTTTTCAATATTTTCTCAAGTATATGAGAATATACTTAAATCTTGTATATATATATAGTAATTTCACCTCTATAATATATGTAAAAATAATGTCAATATGTGATATATGAGCTTGTATGTTATATAATTATGTTGGTTTCGGTTGTGCTAACAAGCATCGCTAATCGACTCGATGGGAACGGGACTACCCGCCCCCGAGACAACCCGCCCCTATGCTATTTTGGGGGCGGGTTGTCCCGATAAATGAGGGCGGGTTGTCCCGAAATTGTTAATAGCGATTATGTTCTTTTATGTTCTTTGATGATATATTAGTAAAGATTTTGATCAACAAAACATGTGTTTATTCATTAATTATGTCAATGCGTGGACTGGGATAAAGAATGACAGGGACATGACAATCTGCGGGATGGGATGGTATATGGGACAAAACGACAATCTGCGGGACATAATTTCAAATTGCGTGGGACGGCCGATATCTCGAGGAATACAGGGGGGGGGCTCATTTTGGTGTCTAACGAAAGGCCCACATTCGCCCTATCCTATTATTACCACAGTGTGTTATCACAACACTTAGTGATCGGGGTTCATCTCACTGATGTTAACTGGAGGTGAGTATATAAACAGCCTTTAAACGATGATGACGGAACTGGGTATATTAACTCTTTTGAGTGTGGGACATCTTCATTCTGCAAGTATGTTTCCTTGCATTCACTGCGATTTAGAGGTCCGACGTTAATTGAAGGGGGGGGGGGGCTCATTTTGGTGTCTAACGAAAGGCACACATTCGCCCTATCCTATTATTACCACAGTGTGTTATCACACTTAGTGATCGGGATTCATCTCACTGAGGTCAACTGGAGGTGAGTATATAAACAGCCTTTAAACGATGATGACGGAACTGGGTATATTAACTCTTTTGAGTGTGGGACATCTTCATTCTGCAAGTATGTTTCCTTGCATTCACTGCGATTTAGAGGTCCGACGTTAATTGAAAGGGGGGGGGGCTCATTTTGGTGTCTAACGAAAGGCACACATTCGCCCTATCCTATTATTATTGAAAAGTTAACTTATCTACCACCGGCACTAAAGCGAACAAACAAACCATTTGAACAGTTGTTGAAAACGTCTGGCACTTCAACAACAAATCCAACGCAAAGCATCACAAAACGACGTCTTTTCTCTGGCTGTTGTACTTCTTCTCAAAATTGAAGTGACATCCATATTATAGGATGCCATCTTGTATTTTGAGATCCATCTGATAGCGAGTGTGCATGGTTATCACATAATTATGTCGCACAAAATGACATCTATAACTGCGCATTTGTTGTGTTATTCTTGGTTACGATTCTCAGAGGTACCTTTGTGCGCAATGTTATAACTTTAGAGATGAGGAATGTTGAGTTTTGTGTTTATTGTTTCGCAAATTAAAAGATAATTATGTTTCGTTCATTAAACTTCCTAATAAATAAACATATTATCGTTGATGCATTTTTGTGTTCATAAGTTATATTATATTACATGTGTATTTATTGTTGTCCATGTTGTTAACAATCTATAAAAAACAACCCAGTTTCGTTAAACAAACATCTCATAATCCCCTCACACCTCCTAATTAGCCACTGATTACCGCTAATTGATTTTTGGGGGCGGGTTGTCGGGGGGCGGGTTGTCTCAGAGTGAAAGGGGGCGGGTTGTCTCGGGGCGGGTAGTCACGGACCCTACTCGATCAACTCGACCCCCATTCCAGTTGCCAGGCAAATGTTTAACCTGTGGAAGTTGTAGGCCTACAGAGACCGAGATTTAAGGACAAGTCAGCTGCTACGAAAGATAGCCGTTATTGTTATTGTCATTATCATTATTATCAGTATCATATTTCATATTCATAAAATAAATAATGATTTTAAACAATAGTTCTGTTATAAAATGGGGCCGACTTCGCGCGGGGCCGTCTTCGTATGGGGCCGACTTCGCGCGGGGCCGACTTCTCCTGTATTCCTTGTGAGATGGAACAGGTAGAATTATATCGTTATACTTGTCACGCATATCCAGGACATATATAATGTACCTGAAATACATGTATGCCCAAATTTTGCACGTCCAAATTAATTCTATAACAAATGTCCAAGTCCAAATTAACTCTTTATAACAAAATAATTAATTGAAATTTTATTATTTATACCGGTTGTTGATCAATATCCATGGGAATTTATACATTTAGGCTTAGTGTATATAGATTCTCATGGATATTGATCAACAACTGGTATAATTATGAAATGCTGTCATGCTTACCTAAGAATATTCCTTTGCATATCCTTTACATGTACATACCTGTATGTGGGATTATAACATGTCATTTTTTTAAATTAGATTTACCCGGTATAACATTTAAGTTAACATATAAACTAGTTTTGCTCAAAGCCTGCAATACTCATGAATGGTATTAATTTTCCAGTCCTCGAAATTGGCCATGGAAATAAGCAATGCCGTGGGAAATGCCATTGCCAAATTGTTAAATCTAACATACCACAGCATTAAATTAGCTGGAACTTTTTCCTAATTTCAAGGGCTGATTTGAAGTGCGCTAATTTAAAACTGACTGAATAATAGTACAATTTAAAGAATTAGGCACAAACTGGTGGGAATAAAGTGGTTTATCACATAATTAACCCACACAACCAACTTCATTATTATTGGTGAAGACACACGTGTAATATTAACGCGTGCGATGTATCATGACATCATGCCATTATTTAATGACTTGCGATCGCTGAAGTTTATGAGGCCAAAACAAAATGAATGCGTGTTTCCCATAACCCGACCGACAGTCTTCAAACCCCCGACCCAAGTTCATTTTATTGGTTTTAAATAAAATGAAAGTGTCAATGACACTGTAGCTCAACTTAGGTAGGGGAGTAATTTAATGGTTGACAGTAAATGGAGGAATAGGAAAGGTGCTACTTGAAATGTCTAACCTGCATCAAAGGATTTAGTGATGCAAAGAGTAAAATACAAGATGGCTGCTGGCGGCCATGTTTTTTGACCAATTGACCCCAAAAGGACTCGTTCCCATCTACGTGTCATTGTTAACATCCATGACAAATTTTATGAAGATCTGACCAAAGCTACGACCTACAAATTTCATGATCAGAAAAACAGTACGACCTGTAGACCGCGCCAATGGATTGAATTTTGAAATCCAAGATGGCCACTGGCAGCATTGTTTTTCTGCCGAATGACCCCTAAACGACTCGTTCCCATCTACATGTCATTGTTATCATCCATGACAAATTTCATGACCATCTGACCAAAGCTACGACCGTAGCCCGCACCAAAGGATTTAGTCATGCAAAGAGTAAAATCCGAGATAGCTGCTGGCGGCCATGTTTTTTGGCCGAACGACCCCAAAATTACTCGTTCCCGTCATTGTTAACATCCATGACAAAATTCATGATGATCAGACGAACCGTACGACCTGTAGCCCGCGCCAATGGATTGAATCTTGAAATCCAAGATGGCTACCAGCGGCCATGTTTTTTGACAGAATGACCCCAAAATGACTCATTCCAATCTACATGTCAATGTCAACATTCATGACAAATTTCATAAAGATTAGACCAAGGTACAACCTGTAGCCCGCGCCAAAGGATTTAGTCATGCAAAGAGTAAAATCCAAGATGGCTGCTGGTGGCCATATTTTTTGGCCAAACACCTCCAAAATCACTCGTTTCCATCTACATGTCAGTGTTAACATACATGACAAATTTCATAAACTTCCGACCAACGCAACGACCTGAGCCCGCACCAAACGATTTAGTCATGCAAACAGTAAAATCCAAGATGGTTCCCATCTACATGTCATTGTTATCATCCATGACAAATTTCATGACCATCTGACCAAAGCTACGACCGTAGCCCGCACCAAAGGATTTAGTCATGCAAAGAGTAAAATCCGAGATAGCTGCTGGCGGCCATGTTTTTTGGCCGATCGACCCCAAAATCACTCGTTCCCATCTACATGTCATTATTAACATCCATGACAAATTTCATGATGATCAGACGAACAATACGACCTGTAGCCAACGCCAATGGATTGAAACTTGAAATCCAATATGGCTGCCAGCGGCCATGTTTTTTGGCCGAATGACCCCAAAATGACTCATTCCCATCTATATGTCAATGTCAACATTCATGACAAATTTCATGACGTTCCGATCAAAGATACGAGCTGTAGCCCGCGCCAAAGGATTTAGTCATGCAAAGAATAAAATCCAAGATGGCTGCTGGCGGCCATGATTTTTGGCCGAACGACCCCAAAATGACTCGTTCCCATCTACATGTCAATATTAACATCCATGACAAATTTCATGATGATCAGACGAACAGTACTACCCGTGGACCGCGCCAATGGATTTTGAAATCTAAGATGGCCGCCAGCGGCCATGTTTTTTGGCCGAATGACTCCACAATGATTCGTTCCCATCTACATGTCAATGTCAACATTCATGACAAATTTCATAAAGATTAGACCAAAGGTACAACCTGTAGTCTGCGCCAAAGGAAATTGTTGACGGACACACGGACAACGGATGCCAAACCATGGCAATAGCTCAAACTTGCAAAAGTAAGTTGAGCTGAAAATCAATCTATAAACCGACCGACCACACTGATAACCAAACTATGTTCGCGTGGTTCCATTTTATCTGATTCACCTCGCGAGATAAATGATATCTTTGATATATTTATATATTTTTCGCAAAGCCACATCGTCACTCTTCAAACAGAAAGTCAAATTACGACCAGACGCAATACAGGAAGATTACAGGTTATTGTTCCCCTTCGCTGACAGGAAGCACGTGTTGATATGGACTATTGTTGAGTGTACATGTATTTGAGCATAAAAAGCTGTGACTTATAAGACACGCGCAGTAGGAAGCTACAGCAGCCAGGGAAATGAATGGCGGCTATCACTAAAGTAAACAATATACCCCGACTCTTGATAACATTTCTTATCGTGGAGATATTTATTTTAATACTGCTCACTGGGGACACAAAATTGTCATTCCCATTTTGTTGGCATCAAACCAGCTGATTAAACTAGATATTTTATATCTACGATATATTTACTGTTTGGTAAATAATTAAACTTATTTAGTAAAAATATATATAATTATATCTTGTTTCCATATATCAGTTTTGCTCGGGTCATTGTATTGTGTTTGATGGTGATTAGGCATGGCCCACACGAGACTATACAAAAAAATGGAAAAATAAAATGAAATGAAAAGCCTACCACCCGCCCCTATTTTTTATGTTTGATACGGGAAACATGCATTCATTTTGTTTTGGCCTGATTGCTGTAAAATTGTATTCGATGAATACTTCGTGTTTATTTGATCATATGATAAAAGATTTCTCAAACTCGTTCTATTTTATACGTAATTTATCAACCTCGTCCACTGAATTCTATTTGAGCCTCAGTAAACCTCGGCTCAAATCTAATTTAGTGAACTTGGTTCATAAATTTTGTATAAAATAGAAACTCATGTGATATCATCTACTTGTATACTAATCATATGTAACATACTCTCAGGTGCCAATAATCATGATTGCCTGATATTAATCGTGATTGCAGGGATTTAGGTTGAATTTGATAATAGTGATGGCAATTTTCAATTTTTGCTCAATGTCTCAAAGCCAAATAATAGCTATTGTTGGAAATTCTCTCCAAAATTAATAGAGTACAAGGTAACTCCAACTTTTTAAAGTCAGCAGCCTATCGATGGTCATTGATGTCATTTCAGATTTACTTATATATGGCCGTGGATAAAGAACGGTATACATCTCTTTAGTACCAAATGATAATGAGTGGTATACCACGCTTTAGCTATGTGGTCCTGATACGCTATTAAATTAACAGTATACTGCTCTTTTAGCGTTTGGTGCTAAAGAACAGTATACCGG
This sequence comes from Siphonodentalium dalli, assembly GCA_032622095.1. NCBI lineage: Eukaryota > Metazoa > Mollusca > Scaphopoda > Gadilida > Siphonodentaliidae > Siphonodentalium > Siphonodentalium dalli. Next base: position 15,957,574 of record CP136067.1, read on the forward strand.
TACTGCTCTTTAGTGGCAAATGCTAAAAGGCAGTATACCATGCCTTAATAGCTACATGTACCGGTATATGGGCCTGATACGCTAATGAACGGCATACTGCTCTTTAGCGTTTGGTGCTAAAGAACGGTATACTGCTCTTTAGACTTTAGCAGTAGGTGTTAAAGAGCGGTAATGTTGGATGAGCAGCACGTACGTTGCCAAAATATTTTGCGCATTGCGCCAACACACAACGTTATAATCCATACCGCTCTTTAGTCCTTATCGCTAAAGAGCGGTGTGCCGTTCTTTAGCGCTCAGTGCTAAAGAGTGGTACATGTTGGATGAGCGGCATGTGTGTTGCCAAGATATTTTGCTTATTGCGCCAAACGTATAATGTTATAATTCATAACGCTTTTTAGCCCTCATAGCTAATGAGCGGTGTGCCATTCTTTAGCCCTCAGCGCTAAAGAGCGGTCCATGTTGGACGAGCATCACGTGTGTTGCCAAGATATTCTGCGCATTGCGCCAATGTACCGTATAACGTTATAATCAGTATTGCTCTTTACTAGTTTTTAGCCATCATCGCTAAAGAGAGGTATAACGTTCTTTAGCCCTCAGTGCTAAAGAGCAGTAGCTGTATAACGTTTTTTAGCCACCCCGTTTACTTAATTTGAATGCATGTAAATGCCACCGGGGAAAATGCCATGTATTATAGTATACCGGTAGGCCAGTTTATACCGTGTATTGTGCATGGAGAACAAATCTATCTTCAGCATCGATAAAGAACTGCACATGCCACTGCATATGCACCAGCCTTGACCAAATTCACAAATTCAAATTGCGCAAAATTAAAACTAAGCAAAATATAATTATGCGCGGATTTAAATATGAACAACGAATTCACCCGATCGCAATGTTGTCGCAGATGAGTGTAGCGTGGGTTGTTCTTAAGCCATGGTTAACCTCCTGATTGCTACCGTACGATCTTTCTTCTGACTGCAATTCCGTCGAAAGTGGAGGTAACAAAGGATACGATGATTTCGCATTTAAAATCAAACAGCACTTGATATTATATTACGGAAATCGTTCCACTTACGATTTCATCATGGACGTACCCTAAGTTTTATGCCATAGCATTGAATTTCTAGACTATTGGACATTTTCCTAATTTCGCGTGCTGAAAATTTTGCACATGTTTGACACCCATCATTTTAATTTTTACCAAAAATGTTTACTTAAGTCTCAACTTTTAATAAGCTGTACTGAAGACAATTGTATTATTCCATACTTTCACAACCAGCTTATCACCATGAAATCCATGTTATCATCTTCGCCGGTGTGTTTTCTAGCACTGAAATTCTGAATATCATTAGAAAAGTTTACTTTTTCGACAACGAGTTTCCGGTTTGTCGATAAAACTTTCGGTCGTTGTTACAAACACCGGCACAAAGCTGTGTTTATAAATTAATCAAGGGTGTACACCAAAGTTGGAATCACTGACTTTTGACTGCAGGCCAGGTACACGCAGGAGTCAGTCTCAACTCTCAGCCTCACTCAGACTTAGAATTATCGAAATAATTTGACCGATTTAGGTGCATTTTAAGAGAGACTTTTTCATAAAACAGCGAATTCTGACATGAGTCTAATTGCAGATAAGCGCTGACATGACAAGAATTTCAGGTTTCAAACTCATCTTTTTTGGGAGGTTAATCCGACTTCTCCAGATATCCCAAAATGTCCATTATGCTGAAAAGTGGAAGTGAAGTGGAGAAAACCGTCAAAATCAAGCGAGTAATTAATCTACTCGCGAGCTGTCATTGAGCTGGATTCTGCGCAGTAACCTCCCGGAAGTCACGTGTGAAATTTACAAAAAAGCATACACGCTATTTTCGCTCTTGGTATAGAAATATAGAAAAAATATATGACGTCATAATTCACACGCATTTAGGTAAAAAGCACCCTTGGTGGTTGCTATTATCAAAACATTTCCCTCAATAGGTAGGACTCCAGCTGCACTATTAATAATCACGGTAACAACAACTGCACTTGTTTTTAGCTGTCGTCACCCTACCATTCATCAAAATCAATAATAGACCATTCCGATGTTCACACCTACAAACGTTCTTAAGTATGTCATCCCTATAATAAAACGTACGCTTAAATTTAACAACATTACCCGTTCTCAAGGATCCGCTGATAGGGAAACCAATCACGAATGTATTACTTGTGCGATAGAGGATAGAGCGATGCTGATGTTTTAATGATATATTGCACCACATAATCGGGGAATTAGCGGTCACATTCACTGCCGAAAACCAACGGGTAATTCCATCCCGTATGCCTAAATATTTAAGTAATTTCATTAAATGACTGTAGGGGTGAGTCAATTTCATGAAGTGACTAGAATTGTTAAATTTGTTACACTAACTATATGATTGTGTAGTCAGTATTTGTATTTAACGAAATGACTAGAATATAGTTTATCTGTGAATATATTTCAGCTAAGTGTGAATATAAATTATGAATGGTGTTCTTTGGTTAGGCTTAGGAAAACACAATGCTCGAAGACAAGATAAGTGATATAAATAACAGCGTAATCGCCAATGGGCGACGTTTTTGGGTTAACCCTTTACCCAACAGAGGGCCCTGTGCCAATGCATTCTCTTATATATGCGAGTCGACCATAGGTCGCCTCGCATATATAAGAGAATGCAATGGCTTAACACTTTAAAATTATAAAATTGTTAAAGAATGTAAGAAAAAATGGTAAAAAGTGTTAACAAAAGTTTTTGTTTAGGCCAATGCATTCTCTTATATATGCGAGGCGACCTATGGTCGACTCGCATATATAAGAGAATGCATTGGCACAGGGCATATCTGTAACTATCACAATGTGGTCAAGGAGCCGGTTCCAATGATATCCATATTTGTATGGTTCTATTGAGACAGACCGAAGATATTTTAGGCTGTTGAAGCTTTATTTGGCCGGTTTTGGCCAGTTTGTTGGGTAAAGGGTTAATGAACATATGGCATGTATCGCATTGTGTATATAATCAGTATGTAAAGCAGAAACCAGCGGCATCACAATAAAATTAATGTAGTAAGTTGTCGAATGTTACATCAGCTACCGACGTCCAGCTGATTCACGTGATCGCAAGACGATCCAGTTGAGTCGAAACTGTTTTAGGACTTCCAACAACTACTAACTTGAAGCAAGCGCGAGAACCATATTAATGCGTATAGTCGTGCACCTAAAATCGTAATCTTGCATAACTTTAAGGTTTATAGCATCAAATTAGATAAGATAAGATAAGATACGTTTAATTGGCAAAACATCCTTATAAGGAAAGTATGCAGACATAATAACATATATTTGTACATTGAACAATATAATAAATGATATAATAGATGGTAATATATAACCTCAGTAAAGCTGAATGTGCATAGGGTCGTCTCGTCTTCATTTATTCATTGCGTTATGAGACGATGCTCATCGCGTGCGGAAAATAATCTTCGGATTATATGACAAATTGAAGTGCATGAATTTGAAATATTGTTGGATAGGATTTTGACAAGCTGTTCGGTTTGGGTCATGTTTTCTGGGAATTGTGTCTTCATAATATGTATGAGTTCGAGCCGTTGTGTGCGGTAAGCACTACATTCTAAAAGAAAGTTGTTTTCGTCTTCAATAGCATCATCGGAACAAAATATACACAGTCTTTGTTCCAATGCCGTCCGTGGTTGAGTGTGGCGTCCCTTTTCAATAGCCAATTGATGATTACTTATACGCAGTCTAGTGAAAACGATTCTATTTTCTATTGATGTTGTGTGGAGAAGATAAGGTTCTATTTCGTACTTAAGTTTGAAAACTCGGTATGTTCGTAATTTATTACTTCCCGTTTTTGAACATTCATCAGTAAGACTCTGTCTGAAATATATATAATAATCTTCAATAAGATTTCTTTTGAATTGACTCAGAACGGGACCCGGATTTGTGAGGTCTGCAATATTCCACCCCAGTGATTCTGCCGTTCTAAAGATTAATTTCTTAACCGATGCCACTTGCTGTTCCAACGCAGCACTACAGAGCAGATTACAGTCCGATCGTGACATTATCTTAATTACATAATTTAAAGTCTGCATGCCACATCAATGAATAGTGGGTTGCTCCCTAACTCAGCGCGTACAGCGTTGTTCGAAGAAAATCTGCCGACTCCGAGTAACCCTTTACAATATTTTATGTCCTCGCAGAACAAGCGCCTGAATCTCAACACATGACGATGTGTGCATTGCGTGAACATGGTAGTGACGTTGTATACAATTAGCCATTAAATCCAATCGGATAATTTCGTTACCATTGATAGCGAGCCAAAACATGCACACTCGCGTTGTTCGCAGTTTGTTTCTGCTAAGCCACCCGTTATCTGAAAACGTCCAGTGTTTCCGCGGTTATACCATAAGGACCTAATCGCCGAGGGTATTTCTATAGCAACTCAAGTATGAAGATTGCCGTGTTACAAACTAAACCTGGCTATTGTTATCTCTCGATGTCGAATGATCGAGAGCTTTCTGAGACATGCATCACACCATGCATGTGAATCTACATGTTGCCTGGGATAAAAATGCTTACTGACATTTAAGCTAAAATAAACGAATGAACGAAAACCAAAGAATAATTTATCGGTTGTTTAGTTTATAACGCGGGTAGTTTAGTTTATAACGCGGGTAGTTTAATTTATAAATCGGGTTGTTTATTTTGGTAGCAGCAATGTTTGAATGTTTATTTTCCACATTTATACAATACTAGCAGGGTTACCCGGCTTTGCCCTTGTTAAATGGGTGTGAAACCATCTGCATGCTGTAGACATGTTGGGAATAGAGAATACTCTTGCTCAAAGTGTTACACGTATTCTCATAAATTGTAAATTCAAATAGCATCACAAAACATGATTATTACACAGTCATGGAATATAAATATAGTGGTTCACCTTGTCGATTGTCATTTTGTTTATCACAATTAATCCGTTCCACCAATAATGAAGTACTTATTTATTTACAACGGCGTATACTTCAGACGTTATAATATGATATATGAACACCATAATCACATTAGTTCGCAAAAATAAAAGACGACAATTGGGTTTTACATATAGAGATGTATCAATCAATCTATTGGGTTGGACTAAGATCTTGAGATACCTGGCTATCATATCTCCATGCAGATACAGATGTTTTAATTTGTTCAGCTGCTCATATGTTCATGGTGCTATATATTGGCTAAATATTCTCAGTTTATAAGATATGTTGCTGCGCAAGTATATCAGCTACATGTGCCAGACACAGAGCGAGATTTTGAGTTGTTTATGTCAGTCGATGAGTCTGTTCTAAAAATTCCGCTGTATCGAGCAGATATACCCTTGTCAGATGTCAGTATTGGAGGATCCTGAAAAGTCATGTACTACTGACAGCGTTTTCTTTTATATCAGCTTTAACGCAATTGCCATCCTAATGCATGACTTTAACGGCGCCACTTTTGACATATTTAAAACACGTCCATTAGACTCATTGAAGTATGATATACTGGAGATTATTCTATATAGGTTTGGTGGTAATCAGCAACTAAACAAATTTTTAGAATAGTTATGACCCCCATCTCTCACCCAAACGGAAGCATTTTGGCGTCTTTAAATCACACGATTATATTCCTCGTATCATAGAGAAGAATAATATATCAATTTGGTAGAAATCTGAGCTAAAAATAGTTTATTAAGTCAATTGTTTATGCCTCCCTGCAACGCTGACTCGAACATGGCCATGTCGCGGAGGTGATTATGTATGGGTTTGGTGGAAATCGGCGACAAAACTATTTCACCATATTTTGTTAATTTTGCCGACCTCCCCCTTTGCTTCCCCTGACACTAACAGCGTCATTTTAGAAAGTTTTAAACCGCACCATTATCTTCCTCGTAAAAAGTTACCCCTCTTAGAACGCCTTGGTGCCATCTCGATTGTACCCCGTGAAGTTATATATAGAACGCAGACAGACAGAAAGACAGACAGCACAATTTGATGTCTCGTATTATCCGAGAAGAACGTGTCTGAATTTGATGGTAATTGGTTCTAAAAATATTTGTTATCAGTTTTGGTGACCCTCCCGTTCCTATTTCGGATTCAAGCGGCACCACTTTTGTCACCGTTAAACCACACACTTACACTCATTAGAGATGCATATATATAAAATTAGTAAAAATTGGCGAGTATACAAATTCGTATCAAATTTAAAGTCACCATATCTCTCACCCAGATGGCACCAATTTGGTGTATCTAAGCCACTCGATAAGATTCCTCGTATCACGGAGAAGAATATGTATCAATCTGGTGGAAATCGGCGCTAAACATATTGTTATCATGTTTGAGTGTCCCTCTCGCCTCTGTGACATATTTAAACCACACAATTACACTCCTGATATCACGGAGATGATTATTTATAAGTTTGGTGCTAATCGGCGACTAAACAATTTTTTATAAAATTTTGTGCCCACCCCTCCCATCCCATCTCTCACCCCAACAGCACTAATATTGCGTCTTTAAATCACCACGATTAGATTCCTCGTATCATGGATAAATATGTGTTATATACACAATGTGTTTGTAAAGATTCATGTATCGCGACGAGGCTAGTTTTCGTGGCCATATAGCGACGAGGCGACCTTGGTCGGCGAGTCGCTATGTGGTCACGGAAACTAGCCGAGTCGCGATACATGAATCTTTACAAACACAATTGTGTATATGAAACATTTATCTACCAATGGTGTGACAGAACCCACCGCACAAATTACAATTTAGGAGTTTCTTAAATGCCAATATTGTTGAATTTATGTCCGACGATTAGCTTTCTTGAGTAAATTCTCCCAACCTGCAAAGGTATCTGTGTCACGCGATTAGCTCGCTTTGCTAAATTCTCACAACCTGCAAATTCTCGCGAATATACCTAACGGAAATTGTATTCAATGGACACAATCTATTACACATGCATGTTTTATCTAATTTATAATAAATAATGAACAAATACATATTAGTTACTTTTGTGATATGTTATACCATAATACCTATGATGGTAGGCAATCAAATAATGTTAAAATCTTGGAACGATTTGTTTATAGTACGCAAGAATATACGTTGGAATGTCGTTTTGATTTTTCACGCGATTGATGTGACGTCAGTTTATTCATGATTTTGAACCAGTTAACGACGTCACGAGCGTAACGATACAGATGTTTTTATCGCCAATTCGTTATCGCCAATTGTATCAGGGTATTTCGTATGAAATGGTAGATAAGAACGTGTATCAATTTGGTGGAAATTGGCGCTAAAAATAATGTATATCAATGTTAGTGCTCCTCTCCCTTTCAGTGCACCCTGACTAGATTGAGGCCACATTTTACAGATTTAAGCCACACCATTAGACTCCTCATACCATGGGGATGATTTTGTATAAGTGTGGTGGCAATCGGCGACTGAACCCATTCTTATCAAATTTAGTGCCCCCCCCCCCCAAATCTATCATCCAAACGACAACAATTTGGCGTTGTTACATTGCTCAATTAGTTTCCGTGTATCATGAAGAAGAATATATATCAGTTTGGTGGAAATCGGCGCTAAAATTAGTTTTATCAATGTCGGTGCCCCTCTCCCCTTCCGTGCATCCCTGACTCGAACGACGCCACTTTTGACATATTTAAACCACATCATTAGATTCTTCATATCATGGGGATGATTATATGTAAGTTTCGTGGCAATCGGCGACAGCAAAAATTCTGCCCCTCCCCCTTTTCTGCCCCTGACAACAACGGCGTCACTGTAGAAAATTCTAACTCCCGCCATTATCTTTCTCGTAAAAAGTTACCCATAGTAGATCCCTTTGGCGTCATCTAGATGGTCCCCTGTGAATTTCTATAGAACACAGACAGACAGACATTCGCAAATATAGATATAGACAGTGGTACATATGTAAACACATTTACATGTGCAGGGGTGGCATGGCCAATACAGTCCGTCTTCTTCCGCCCCTGTAATATAACGTTACATGTATATGGCTTTAATGAGTACTCACAACAAGGATGAACGTTGGAGGGTTTATCACTGATAAATCTTCTTATAAAACAGGAGTTTGACATTCGAACATGGGTATGTTAGGGATAAACTATATTTATGTACGTGCATGGAAATATACGTATTATGAAATTGACCATTATTGGGTATCAGGGTGAGTCATACGTGTTGGGAGAAGTTAATAACTGGTCAGTAACTCTGCAGGATTTACTTTCTCTATTTTTACATATGGTATCATTACTATATTGTGATAATATATATCACATCAATGTACATCCGCTAGCGTTTACGTCACACACAATCGTCGATATAATTGGACCTACTATCAAATACATGAGTGTAATCAATATACAACCCCACGACGACTAAATGAAAGATACAACCTCGCATTAAATAACAGTATAGTACCGGTATAATGAGAATACGAATGCGATATTATCAGCAAAACACTCTTTATGTGAGCTCAGCATTTGTTAATATACTGATACAGCACGTAGAGAGTGTACGATAACCAAACACCCAATACCGTGGCATTAGTTTTTTCTTTGGGGGGGGGGAGGTGACAGTGATTCAAACACCGAAATCTTGTGGCGAGGATTAGTGCGCGCTATTACGGTACGTTGCAAACAACATGGTGTCAGTTTTAATTAACCAAAGTTCACTGGTGGGATCTTCCCATTGTTGATTATGTTTCTTATCGCATACAATTTACGTACTGTACAACATGTTCTGTTACATAATTTGGCTTTGTTTACATAGTACAGCGTACGACCTTGACAATTACATAGTATTTACGCGATGTGTATGGTAGGTATAAAGAAAGACGTGAGTGAACACAAATGTATCTATAATAGGCCGACCAGACGGATTAGTCTTCCTGACACAATGCTCACTGTTGTAAGAGAGGGAACTCTAAATTTTTTGACTATTGAAATTCTGTTTGTTTGAATATTTGTTTATGTTTATTTTGAATATTCTCAGTTTGCGATTTATGGAAAGATGTTTGAGATTTATCGAAAAGGTTTTCGAGTTATCGCAAAGTTGTTTGTGAGTTATCGCATAGGTTTGTTCCCCTTATCCTATATGCATGCTGGCTGGAAAGACCGATACGTCTATTTTTGCCCGACCGGGCTATTATAGGTCAATAGGGTCCGAATCGGCATCTCTGGCTTAGACTAGGTTTTATTCGAGACCAGGTTTAACTCCAGTTTAAACTAGGTTTAAGTAGGGTTTAAACTTGGTTTTACAGTAGTTAAACCAGGTTTATGTGAGTAAAACTGGGTTTTAGCGTACTTAAACCAAGTTTTGTGATAAACTCAGTTTAAGTTGAAACTAGGTTTTATTAACGTGATAAAGTTATGGTAATATTACTATTTGTTTGTGGTGAATTGGCTATATAATCATCAGTATAAGCTTAGGTATATATGATTTATACGTACCATACGTCTCGCCTCGAACATACACCTTTAAATATACTTTGAAAACAATTCAAAGTTAAACCACCCTACCCCAGGTTTGACTAAAACACAGACATGACAATTGGAACTTATTCCCTATTCCTTATTCCTTATTTTCAAAAATGTCGTTTTCGACCGATTTGACGGCATGGTTGGGTGGCCCGCCCCAAATACCGCCTAGAAACACCCCGACCCCCCACCCATCATCCCGGGGGGGGGGCCACCCCGAGGGGGTGAAAATGGGATATGGACCATTTTCGAGAACGGTAAGGATTTCGACCGATTTGACGGCATGGGTGGGTGGCCCGCCCCAAATACCACCTAGAAACACCCCCATCTCCCACCCATCACCCCCGGAGGGTGCCACCCCGAAGGGGTGAAAATGGGGTATGGACCATTTTCGAGAACGGTAAGGATTTCGACAGATTTGTGGGCATGGGTGGGTGGCCCGCCCCAAATACCACCTAGAAACACCCACCCCCACCATCACCCCCGGAGGGTGCCACCCCGAGGGGGTGAACATGGGGTATGGACCATTTTCGAGAACGGTAAGGATTTCGACCGATTTGACGGCATGGGTGGGTGGCCCGCCCCAAATATCACCTAGAAACACCCCAAAGTTAAACCACCCTACCCCAGGTTTGACTAAAACACAGACATGACAATTGGAACTTATTCCCTATTCCTTATTCCTTATTTTCAAAAATGTCGTTTTCGACCGATTTGACGGCATGGTTGGGTGGCCCGCCCCAAATACCGCCTAGAAACACCCCGACCCCCCACCCATCATCCCCGGGGGGGGGGGGGCCACCCCGAGGGGGTGAAAATGGGGTATGGACCATTTTCGAGAACGGTAAGGATTTCGACCGATTTGACGGCATGGGTGGGTGGCCCGCCCCAAATACCACATAGAAACACCCCACCCCCACCATCACCCCCGGAGGGTGCCACCCCGAGGGGGTGAAAATGGGATATGGACCATTTTCGAGAACGGTAAGGATTTCGACCGATTTGACGGCATGGGTGGGTGGCCCGCCCCAAATACCACCTAGAAACACCCCCACCCCCACCCATCACCCCCGGAGGGTGCCACCCCGACGGGGTGAAAATGGGGTATGGACCATTTTCGAGAACGGTAAGGATTTCGACCGATTTGACGGCATGGGTGGGTGGCCCGCCCGAAATACCACCTAGAAACGCCCCCACCTCTCACCCATCACCCCCGGAGGGTGCCACCCCGAGGGGGTGAAAATGGGGTATGGACCATTTTCGAGAACGGTAAGGATTTCGACCGATTTGACGGCATGGGTGGGTGGCCCGCCCCAAATACCACATAGAAACACCCCCACCCCACCCATCACCCCCGGAGGGTGCCACCCCGAGGGGGTGAAAATGTGGTATGGACCATTTTCGAGAACGGTAAGGATTTCGACCGATTTGACGGCATGGGTGGGTTGCCCGCCCCAAATACCACATAGAAACACCCCCACCCCACCCATCACCCCCGGAGGGTGCCACCCCGACGGGGTGAACATGGGGTATGGACCATTTTCGAGAACGGTAAGGATTTCGACAGATTTGTGGGCATGGGTGGGTGGCCCGCCCCAAATACCACCTAGAAACACCCACCCCCACCATCACCCCCGGAGGGTGCCACCCCGAGGGGGTGAACATGGGGTATGGACCATTTTCGAGAACGGTAAGGATTTCGACCGATTTGACGGCATGGGTGGGTGGCCCGCCCCAAATATCACCTAGAAACACCCCAAAGTTAAACCACCCTACCCCAGGTTTGACTAAAACACAGACATGACAATTGGAACTTATTCCCTATTCCTTATTCCTTATTTTCAAAAATGTCGTTTTCGACCGATTTGACGGCATGGTTGGGTGGCCCGCCCCAAATACCGCCTAGAAACACCCCGACCCCCCACCCATCATCCCCGGGGGGGGGGGGGGCCACCCCGAGGGGGTGAAAATGGGGTATGGACCATTTTCGAGAACGGTAAGGATTTCGACCGATTTGACGGCATGGGTGGGTGGCCCGCCCCAAATACCACATAGAAACACCCCACCCCCACCATCACCCCCGGAGGGTGCCACCCCGAGGGGGTGAAAATGGGATATGGACCATTTTCGAGAACGGTAAGGATTTCGACCGATTTGACGGCATGGGTGGGTGGCCCGCCCCAAATACCACCTAGAAACACCCCCACCCCCACCCATCACCCCCGGAGGGTGCCACCCCGACGGGGTGAAAATGGGGTATGGACCATTTTCGAGAACGGTAAGGATTTCGACCGATTTGACGGCATGGGTGGGTGGCCCGCCCCAAATACCACCTAGAAACACCCCCACCTCTCACCCATCACCCCCGGAGGGTGCCACCCCGAGGGGGTGAAAATGGGGTATGGACCATTTTCGAGAACGGTAAGGATTTCGACCGATTTGACGGCATGGGTGGGTGGCCCGCCCCAAATACCACATAGAAACACCCCCACCCCACCCATCACCCCCGGAGGGTGCCACCCCGAGGGGGTGAAAATGTGGTATGGACCATTTTCGAGAACGGTAAGGATTTCGACCGATTTGACGGCATGGGTGGGTGGCCCGCCCCAAATACCACATAGAAACACCCCCACCCCACCCATCACCCCCGGAGGGTGCCACCCCGACGGGGTGAACATGGGGTATGGACCATTTTCGAGAACGGTAAGGATTTCGACCGATTTGACGGCATGGGTGGGTGGCCCGCCCCAAATAACACCTAGAAACACCCCACCCCCACCCATCACCCCCGGAGGGCGCCACCCCGAGGGGGTGAAAATGGGGTATGGACCATTTTCGAGAACGGTAAGGATTTCGACCGATTTGACGGCATGGGTGGGTGGCCCGCCCCAAATACCACCTAGAAACACCCCCAACCCCCCACCATCACCCCCGGAGGGTGCCACCCCGAGGGGTGAAAATGGGGTATGGACCATTTTCGAGAACGGTAAGGATTTCGACCGATTTGACGGCATGGGTGGTGGCCCGCCCCAAATACCACCTAGAAACACCCCACCCGCCACCCATCACCCCCGGAGGGTGCCACTTCGAGGGGGTGAAAATTGAGTATGGACCATTTTCGAGAACGGTAAGGATTTCGACCGATTTGACGGCATGGGTGGGTGGCCCGCCCCAAATACCACATAGAAACACCCCCACCCCCACCCATCACCCCCGGAGGGTGCCACCCCGATGGGGTGAACATGGGGTATGGACCATTTTCGAGAACGGTAAGGATTTCGACCGATTTGACGGCATGGGTGGGTGGCCCGCCCAAACACCACCTAGAAACACCCCACCCCCAACCCAACACCCCCGGAGGGTGCCACCTCGAGGGGGTGAAAATGGGGTATGGACAATTTTCGAGAACGGTAAGGATTTCGACCGATTTGACGGCATGGGTGGGTGGCCCGCCCCAAATACCACCTAGAAACACCCCCACCCCCCACCCATCACCCCCGGAGGGTGCCACCCCGAGGGGGTGAAAATGGGGTATGGACCATTTTCGAGAACGGTAAGGATTTTGACCGATTTGACGGCATGGGTGGGTGGCCCGCCCCAAATACCACCTAGAAACACCCCCACCCCCACCCATCACCCCCGGAGGGTGCCACCCCGAGGGGTGAAAATGGGGTATGGACCATTTTCGAGAACGGTAAGGATTTCGACCTATTTGACGGCATGGGTGGGTGGCCCGCCCCAAATACCACCTAGAAACACCCCAACCCCACCCATCACCCCCGGAGGGTGCCACCCCGAGGGGGTGAAAATGGGGTATGGACTATTTTCGAGAACGGTAAGGATTTCGACCGATTTGACGGCATGGGTGGGTGGCCCGCCCCAAATACCACCTAGAAACACCCCCACCCCCCACCCATCACCCCCGGAGGGTGCCACCCCGAGGGGGTGAAAATGGGGTATGGACCATTTTCGAGAACGGTAAGGATTTCGACCGATTTGACGGCATGGGTGGGTGGCCCGCCCCAAATACCACCTAGAAACACCCACCCCCACCCATCACCCCCGGAGGGTGCCACCCCGAGGGGGTGAAAATGGGGTATGGACCATTTTCGAGAACGGTAAGGATTTCGACCGATTTGACGGCAAGGGTGGGTGGCCCGCCCCAAATACCACCTAGAAACACCCCACCCCCACCCATCAACCCCGGAGGGTGCCACTTCGAGGGGGTGAAAATTGAGTATGGACCATTTTCGAGAACGGTAAGGATTTCGACCGATTTGACGGCATGGGTGGGTGGCCCGCCCCAAATACCACATAGAAACACCCCCACCCCCACCCATCACCCCCGGAGGGTGCCACCCCGATGGGGTGAACATGGGGTATGGACCATTTTCGAGAACGGTAAGGATTTCGACCGATTTGACGGCATGGGTGGGTGGCCCGCCCAAACACCACCTAGAAACACCCCACCCCCAACCCAACACCCCCGGAGGGTGCCACCTCGAGGGGGTGAAAATGGGGTATGAACAATTTTCGAGAACGGTAAGGATTTCGACCGATTTGACGGCATGGGTGGGTGGCCCGCCCCAAATACCACCTAGAAACACCCCACCCCCCACCCATCACCCCCGGAGGGTGCCACCCCGAGGGGGTTAAAATGGGGTATGGACCATTTTCGAGAACGGTAAGGATTTCGACCGATTTGACGGCATGGGTGGGTGGCCCGCCCCAAATACCACCTAGAAACACCCCCACCCCCCACCCATCACCCCCGGAGGGTGCCACCCCGAGGGGGTGAAAATGGGGTATGGACCATTTTCGAGAACGGTAAGGATTTTGACCGATTTGACGGCATGGGTGGGTGGCCCGCCCCAAATACCACCTAGAAACACCCCCACCCCCACCCATCACCCCCGGAGGGTGCCACCCCGAGGGGTGAAAATGGGGTATGGACCATTTTCGAGAACGGTAAGGATTTCGACCTATTTGACGGCATGGGTGGGTGGCCCGCCCCAAATACCACCTAGAAACACCCCAACCCCACCCATCACCCCCGGAGGGTGCCACCCCGAGGGGGTGAAAATGGGGTATGGACTATTTTCGAGAACGGTAAGGATTTCGACCGATTTGACGGCATGGGTGGGTGGCCCGCCCCAAATACCACCTAGAAACACCCCCACCCCCCACCCATCACCCCCGGAGGGTGCCACCCCGAGGGGGTGAAAATGGGGTATGGACCATTTTCGAGAACGGTAAGGATTTCGACCGATTTGACGGCATGGGTGGGTGGCCCGCCCCAAATACCACCTAGAAACACCCACCCCCACCCATCACCCCCGGAGGGTGCCACCCCGAGGGGGTGAAAATGGGGTATGGACCATTTTCGAGAACGGTAAGGATTTCGACCGATTTGACGGCAAGGGTGGGTGGCCCGCCCCAAATACCACCTAGAAACACCCCACCCCCACCCATCAACCCCGGAGGGTGCCACCCCGAGGGGGTGAAAATGGGGTATGGACCATTTTCGAGAACGGTAAGGATTTCGACCGATTTGACGGCATGAGTGGGTGGCCCGCCCCAAATACCACCTAAAAACACCCCCACCCCCACCCATCACCCCCGGAGGGTGCCACCCCGAGGGGGTGAAAATGGGGTATGGACCATTTTCGAGAACGGTAAGGATTTCGACCGATTTGACGGCATGGGTGGGTGGCCCGCCCCAAATACCACCTAGAAACACCCCAACCCCCACCCATCACCCCCGGAGGGTGCCACCCCGAGGGGGTGAAAATGGGGTATGGACCATTTTCGAGAACGGTAAGGATTTCGACCGATTTGACGGCATGGGTGGGTGGCCCGCCCAAATACCACCTAGAAACATCCCCACCCCCCACCCATCACCCCCGGAGGGTGCCACCCCGAGGGGGTGAAAATGGGGTATGGACCATTTTCGAGAACGGTAAGGATTTCGACCGATTTGACGGCATGGGTGGGTGGCCCGCCCAAATACCACCTAGAAACACCCCCACCCCCCCCCCACCCATGTGGTATATCAACGGCGTCATTGACACATTTTGGGCCATCGAAATATCTCGCTGACAATTCTATCTGATTTAGTGCACCGAGAAGCCCCTAAATATCAAATTTCAGTTCGATAACTTGAAACATGTAAGAGAAATCCATCGACAATGTTTCCTACTGTAAAGTCTCATTGCAATTTGGCGAACCCCTTGAGGAACATGGTTTGATTGACGTATGTTCACGTTGTCTACATCAGAGTTCCTCGGTTGTTTGGCGTCAAACCAAGTGTACAATGGACCAGGGCATGCCCGACTTGATAGGAATCGCCCTGTATGCGACCAAAATCTGTTTCCAATTATGATATCTGTACGGTGTATTCGTTGACATCTTTGAGAGTTTGAACTCTAAGTCACGCCCACAAAGTACATCAATTTCCACCACGTATATTCAAATGGCTGTATCTCATAGACGTCTCAACGTGCGGAGCTGCGCGATACGTCGTTTGGACGGACACATCACCGGCTACTCCATGGTGTACAATTTGAATATATACTCATAACGATAATTCAACTATTAAAGGGCACAAGTCAACAAAGTGGCTCAATTTTGTTTGGTTTCCATTAATCATGATATTCGAATTAAATACAAGTTTTGGAGAAAGAGCGAATATGAGGGTATCACCCTCCCTTTTTGGTACGCGGGATTCAGGGTGTTTTGACCCCCAAAATAACTGGTATTCGGGTTCGAGCAAATCATCTTGGACGCAGGTTTTGATGGCGCGAAATAATATTTTGTGCTAATTATCTGTATGAATGAATGGGTAGAATAGCTTCTTGTGCATATTCGACCACCATGTCATCATAGAGTACCATTAATCATATCATAACGGCCTCATAACGCCGATAACGCGACCGGCACTTCTGCTGTATCTGTCTGATATAAAAAACAGACAATTTGCATGTCATTTATCGCATATTATTTCTTAACATGTATTCAGGATTCACCCCCCCCCCCCAAATTAACTGGTATTCGGGATTCAGGGGGAAGGGGTGTAACATCGAATATGACAATGACGTCGCCCTGGGTCAACCAAAAAATACATCATTGGCACAATGTCATGCTGTCATGAACGACCTTGACCTTGCCATATAATTTTGGCAAATGCCATTTTTGTGGTCACCAATATATGTGCTACATACTCACATAAAATTCATCGGCACGTGACATATTTATTTTTTTCAGAAGTTTCTGGACGAATTTGTTCATTTAAGGGAGAATCACCCATTTACGCCAAATTTGCATGTGGCCGTTATAATGGCTATATAACCAACTATTTTTGACAATAATTTGCCCATATGTTTGCAATAGGCTGATTCACCCCCCCCCCCCCCCCCCAAACGTGGTCACAAATAAGATAAATCTCCCAGAATCAGAAATTGAATGACAGTAATTTGCCCATAGTCCGGGAGCCAATAGGGGTACCCTTGCACCCCTGGGACCCCACTCACTTTGTTCCTTATTATGTCCTTCAACTTTTAAGCAATGTTAACAAGAAAAAAAGTGGCCTTTTATATATAGACTCCAGACAGGATGGCGTCCATCATGGCCGCCGTTTTTTAGACCAGACCCTAAGTCAGTTTTATGCAAATTATAGCAGGAAAATCTGGTAAAATGTATACAACTGTATGTATTTTTGTGAAGCTAGGACATAATGACACTTTTTTGGGACAAAATTGAAACTCAACATCCACGATGGCGGCCAAAATGGTCGCCGAAATTTGAAAATATGCAATTTTTTCACAAATATCTTCTAGATCAATTCATGCTGTTTGGAACTGGTTGAGTAATTTGACTTTATTTTGTGTTTTGTATATTAACTGATCATGGGAGCAATTACATATGCAATTAATGGGGTCATAGCCACTTCCGATCCATCAAAAATTCGATTTTACAGAACATGGTACCAAATGTTACAAAAAATCAGAATTGGGATTCTAGTCACATTTCAACATGAAGTAAAAAGAATATTGTAATGTAAGTGGGGCATGTCATTACCTATTAATATTCCAACTCTCTGGAACCAAAAATCTTACCTTGGCTCAAAATGGCTGCGAAAATGGCCCCCACAATATGGAAAATGGTAAATATTGCCCAGGGTGTCCTGCAATCACTTACATGTTGTGGTTGATGTATACAATCGGCTAATCTGTATTCTATGCATTGCATACCAACATGTCTGATGCACCATGGATCATTTTTACTATTGTCACCATTGACATCACCAGAAATATTGGATTTTTCTCTCACAAACTTGACATAAATATCGGCAAAAATTAACTTTTCAGGGTTCGATCATTTGTTCAAGTAGAATGCAACTATCTTTGGTATCAAAGGTGTTTATTGTTTTTGTCTATCTTAAATGTGTCACACTTCGGTGTGTATAGACTAAATTGCTCAAGGTGGCTTCCAAAATGGCAGCCAAATTTGTAAAAAGTTTAAAGTTAACATATCCCGAACATTATTCTCTGAGTTATCCAAAAAAAAGGTAGCAAGCAAACTGTGACTCACTTGGTTATTGTACGTGTTAGTTAATCAACTGACAACTACATTCTATTATGTTTGTCCCAGTTCCGTATGGGGCATGACAAATTCATTTTAAAGTTGCAGTATGGAATTTTGCGGAGAACCTCTTTTGTGATTATGGCCATATTATTGAAAGGAAATGGGCAGAACTTTGAGACGGAACTGAGATGAACAATGATATGTCAGTACTCTGGCCCATTGTGATAAAACATTATCAAGACAGGGTGGATGCCAAGATGGCAGCCAGGGAGTTACTCTATGATCATATATGAGGACACTAGGTATACAGGGAGTTATTGTATGGTCATGAATGATGTGTGGGTATATATGGAGTGCCCTGTTGGAAACGGTGGAACGTATATGTATATATGTTGTGGAAGTGGTATCATTGCTGATATATGGGGAGTAGACGTATTATCATGGATGGCGTGTATGAGTATGGCAAGTATGGAACTTATGCGTGGTCGTATGTGCGGATATTGGTATATCTGGAAGGGCTCACCATTGGTGATGTGCATATGTATACCTGCATTGACACTATGGTCATGGGTATGGCGCATAGGTATATATGTAGTGGCTGTATGGTCCATTGTGAGGTGAATATGTATCCACTGAGTGACTGTATGGTCGTGAATGTAGTGAATATGTATACATATAGTGACCAGCCCTCTTAATTCAGATTGTTTGGCTTCGGCAATCCGCTACGGCAACAGTATGCCGTGGCCCAGTTTACTTCAGCAATGCTGATTGCCGTAGCCAATTATGAAGGCTGAGTGACTATATGGTCATGTGTCGGGTATTGGTGTGTACCTGGTGATCATGCATGGTGACTCGTGGCTGTATCGTCATTTGTGGTGTGTACGGGTATAACCAAGTACGACCAGGTGTACGTGTATAAACTGGGTGACTATGTTGTCATTTGTGTGGTGCTTATGTACATATGGAGTGACTGGGGTAATGTGTGGGTTGTACATGTGTACCTTGGGTGGCTATCGCTTTCCACAATAATTCAAGGATATGTTAATCAATAGAGAGGTCATGTCAGATAGTTCTCCATCTTGGTGGTGTTTATGTAGATGGCGGATGTTAAGCCTGGAAAGCGATATATAGCCACCCATTATCACACAGTCATTACATATATGCATATACTTAATAATATAGTGACCCACTGTATACACCTGACCCATGACAACGGATGACAATACAGCCACGCATCACAATACAGGCACACCGGGTATACTCCTAAACATGACCCATAACCATATATTCACTCCTTGTATACCCATTCATCTCACCATTGGCCATAAGGTAATCCAACGTATACATATTCTCCAAACACATAATCAAATAGACAATCAATATATACATCAACAACACAACAATGACCATACGGTCACTCCGGTATACATATGTACCTTACCACTGGCCATATAGCCACTCGCTTCATACACATACCCTCACCCATGTCACCAGGTATACTCTTTCATCTGACCTATGGTCATATAGTCACCCCGTTCAAAACATTCATACATGATCATGGTCAATCCTTGTATACATATTCATCTCAATATTGGCCATGTCACACCGTAACAGAATAGCCACTCAAGATATACTAATACACCCCAGCCATGTCAGTATAGTCACTCCATGTATGCATGTGTACCTCATCCATGGACATACGGCCACTCGCTATATACATATATCCCTAGCCCATGACAATAAAGCATCACGTGTGTACCGTATACTGGTATAACCTAAACATGACCATACCGCCACAAGTCACCAAACAGGAACACCAGGTACATGTATACTCATACGCCTGACACATGACCATTTAGGCACCCCATGTATAGATGTTCATTACATTTATAATCATACATTCACTACTTGTATACCTACATGTACTCATCTCGCCGTTAACCATACAGTCACTGCCTGTATACATATTCGACACACATACCATATAACCACTCGATATACATATGCAGCCCCACCCAAGACCATAGATTCACTCCAGGTATACATGTAATATTCACTAATGGCCATTCAGCCCTTCCAGATATACCCAAAATACCAACACACACGGCCACTCAAACAATCCATACATGCATATACACCTCACACATGACAATTAAGCAATTTACTGTATAATCATACACGCCGTCCACGATAAGCTAAGCTGTATAAAGTATTACACCCACCAATGATAATACAATTCATGAGATATATAAATATACACCCCACCAGTTACCACAAAGATACTCCCTATATACCCACACGCTCGATAATGTCCACCCAGATTAATCCAAGTTCAATCATGACCGTACAGTCATTCCATGTATACATATACACATTACCCGTAACCATAAAATCACTTCCTATTTATCCACACACCCCATCCATGATCATACAGACAACATATGTACATCCCACTCATGACCTTACAGTCACTCCATATATATGAGGATTAACTGTCATGTGGACTGTTTTTATATCTTCGGGTTTTACATACAAGTTATGGCCACTTACCTCCCGGTTACATCTCGATAAAAAACAGTCCACATGACAGTTAATCCTTATTTTTATATACATTTAGCGAAAAGGCCACTTTTGTAAATGTATTTAAATCGAAAAGTGTATCGTGACAAAACCAGCCCAAAATATCCCATAGCACCCTTGGCAAAAGTCAACAGGAACAATATCTTTATATTGAAACCTGATTATTTATTAAGTCAATCCCGCGCGAGTCCAAATGCGCCCAAAACATTACGCGTTTTTCTTTCCGAAATCGATGACGCGTCGATGTAATAATGGGGTTGCAGTTATGAGCTGTTGCGCGTTCACCGAGAAATAATTGCAACTAGTCGATCACGTCTAAAATGATCTAAAATGACGATGATCGACGATCTGTATGTCAAACCGTGAATTTATCATTTATTGTGACAAAAAATCGCATTTATACTATTATTATGATCATTTTTTGGAAGGTCGGCGTACGATTATCGGCATTTTTTGGAATACCGAATACCTCCTAACAGAGGGGCCGGAATACGGCGTACCCCATAACAGGGCATGGAATATGGCGTACGAAAAGGGGGTGGGGGCCTCATATATAGACAGAACACAACGCGCATCTTAATCGAGAATCTTTTATCAAATGAGTTGCGGATGGCGCAAGGATATATTTCGCGAGAGCGTAGCTCGAGCGAAATATAACTTTGCGCCGTCCGCAACGAGTTTGATAAAAGATTCGACATTATGATGCAAGTTGTGTTCTGTATTTATTCTACACCGTTCAGTCAGATAAGTTCAATCCATGAATGTCACAGCCATTGTTACTATAGCCACCTTTATTGTGATTTAAGTCTGACAAAAAGCCAGTAATTATGGGGGGGATCACCGGAAGCGGATGATCGGCGTAATGTACGTCATCTTTCTTGGCGACAACGTCAACAAGAATAGTTCCGTCTTGTATTCCACTAGAGGTATACACTACTATGTATTCAATGGCTGGGATTCCGTTGAATACATGTGCCTCACGTCAATGGGCGTGGAATAAATAGCAACACTTTACGGTCCGTTTTGACGCCATACTGTACCTACGCCCAATTTGTGGCCGGGTATAATGGGCTACCCGGGTACTCTTATTGTGGTGATTTGCCCCTATAATAGGGTGTATATGTACGAATTCACTCCAAAATTGGCCATACATAGGATTGACCCCCCCCCCCACAGTGTGGCTATGACGAATTTATCACAAGAGTTGGTCACAAGTGGAGCAGATCTCCCACAATCGGCAATCTAACAATTTCGGGGTTAGTTTTGACTCTACTTGCGCCCAATTCGTGGCCTGGTATAATGAGCTACTTGCTGCCGATCCTGGCCAATCCGGCAAATATTTCGAATCGGTGGCTGAAGAAATACTAGCTACAAAAAACAAATTAGAATTAGAATTAGAAACAGGGAACAGGGAACTATAATATTTTAATTGGAGGCTGAATAAGGAACATGGAGCAAGGAACTAAATGCATGGACTTCCCACACACGAGAACAAAGCCACGTCCCACGTCCCTGGTCACGACATAATACTCCCTAATCTCAGTCAGACACGGAGTCATCAAGTACATTTCTATTCACAAGAATTACGTCGATCGTCGACATTGATACATTGTCTGTGAACGTTGCAATGACGTCAAATACAAGAATCTATTTTTGCTACATCAAAGGACACCGACCGCCCTTTGATCAGAACTTGATACCGGCTGCATCAGAATGCATGACCCCAGTGGATGTGGGTGTGGTGTTACTATGGGGTATTTGGTGTGAGCGTTTGGGGGGGGGCGTTCTAGGTGGTACTTGTGGCGGGCCAGAAGAGACATTTTTGCGGATAAGGAATCAGGAATAAAATGGATCAAACCCGAGGTATTATCCGGGGTGAGAGGTGATGAGTTTCTAGGTGGTATTTGAGGCCGGCCCCATATTCACCTCCTCGGGTGGCACCCCCCCCCCCGGGGTGATGGGTGGGGGTCGGGTGTTTCTAGGTGGTATTTGGGGCGGGCCACCCACCCATGCCGTCAAATCGGTCGAAATCCTTACCGTTCTCGAAAATGGTCCATACCCGATTTTCACCCCCTCGGGTGGCACCCTCCGGGGGTGATAGGTCGGGGTGGGGTGTTTCTAGGTGGTATTTGGGGCGGGCCACCCACCCATGCCGTCAAATCGGTCGAAATCCTTACCGTTCTCGAAAATGGTCCATATCCCATTTTCACCCCCTCGGGGTGGCACCCTCGGGGTGATGGGTGGGGGTTCCGGGTGTTTCTAGGTGGTATTTGGGGCGGGCCACCCACCCATGCCGTCAAATCGGTCGAAATCCTTACCGTTCTCGAAAATGGTCCATACCCCATTGGGTGGGGGATGGGGTGTTTCTAGGTGGTATTTGGGGCGGGCCACCCATCCTTGCCGTCAAATCGGTCGAAATCCTTACCGTTCTCGAAAATGGTCCATATCCCATTTTCACCCCCTCGGGGTGGCACCCCCGGGGGTCATGAGTGGGGGGTGGGTGTTTCTAGGTGGTATTTGGGGCGGGCCACCAACCCATGCCGTCAAATCGGTCGAAATCCTTACCGTTCCCGAAAATGGTCCATACCCCATTTTCACCCCCTCGGGGTGGCACCCTCCGGGGGTGATGGGTGGGGGTGGGGGTGTTTATAGGTGGTATTTGGGGCGGGCCACCCACCCATGCCGTCAAATCGGTCGAAATCCTTACCCTTCTCGAAAAAGGTCCATACCCCATTTTCACCCCCTCGGGGTGGCACCCTCCGGGGGTGGTGGGTGGGGGTGGGGGTGTTTCTAGGTGGTATTTGGGGCGGGCCACCCACCCATTCCGTCAAATCGGTCGAAATCCTTGCCGTTCTCGAAAATGGTCCATACCCCATTTTCACCCCCTCGGGGTGGCACCCTCCGGGGGGTGATGGGTGGGGTGGGGGTGTTTCTAGGTGGTATTTGGGGCGGGCCACCCACCCATGCCGTCAAATCGGTCGAAATCCTTACCGTTCTCGAAAATGGTCCATACCCCATTTTCACCCCCTCGGGGTGGCACCCTCCGGGGGTAATGGGTGGGGGTGGGGGTGTTTCTAGGTGGTATTTGGGGCGGGCCACCCACCCATGCCGTCAAATCGGTCGAAATCCTTACCATTCTCGAAAATGGTCCATACCCCATTTTCACCCCCTCGGGGTGGCACCCCCGGGGGGTGATGGGTGGGGATGGGGTGTTTCTAGGTGGTATTTGGGGCGGGCCACCCACCCATGCCGTCAAATCGGTCGAAATCCTTACCGTTCTCGAAAATGGTCCATACCCCATTTTCACCCCCTCGGGTGGCACCCTCCGGGGGGTGATAGGTCGGGGTGGGGTGTTTCTAGGTGGTATTTGGGGCGGGCCACCCACCCATGCCGTCAAATCGGTCGAAATCCTTACCGTTCTCGAAAATGGTCCATATCCCATTTTCACCCCCTCGGGGTGGCACCCTCGGGGTGATGGGTGGGGGGTCCGGGTGTTTCTAGGTGGTATTTGGGGCGGGCCACCCACCCATGCCGTCAAATCGGTCGAAATCCTTACCGTTCTCGAAAATGGTCCATACCCCATTGGGTGGGGGGGTGGGGTGTTTCTAGGTGGTATTTGGGGCGGGCCACCCATCCTTGCCGTCAAATCGGTCGAAATCCTTACCGTTCTCGAAAATGGTCCATACCCCATTTTCACCCCCTCGGGGTGGCACCCCCGGGGGTGATGAGTGGGGGGTGGGGTGTTTCTAGGTGGTATTTGGGGCGGGCCACCCACCCATGCCGTCAAATCGGTCGAAATCCTTACCGTTCCCGAAAATGGTCCATACCCCATTTTCACCCCCTCGGGGTGGCACCCTCCGGGGGTGATGGGTGGGGGGTGGGGTGTTTCTAGGTGGTATTTGGGGCGGGCCACCCACCCATGCCGTCAAATCGGTCGAAATCCTTACCCTTCTCGAAAAAGGTCCATACCCCATTTTCATCCCCTCGGGGTGGCACCCTCCGGGGGTGGTGGGTGGGGGGTGGGGGTGTTTCTAGGTGGTATTTGGGGCGGGCCACCCACCCATGCCGTCAAATCGGTCGAAATCCTTACCATTCTCGAAAATGGTCGATACCCCATTTTCACCCCCTCGGGGTGGCACCCCCGGGGTGATGGGTGGGGGTGGGGTGTTTCTAGGTGGTATTTGGGGCGGGCCACCCACCCATGCCGTCAAATCGGTCAAAAATCCTTACCGTTCTCGAAAATGGTCCATACCCCATTTTCACCCCCTCGGGGTGGCACCCTTCGGGGGTGATGGGTGGGGGTGGGGGGTGTTTCTAGGTGGTATTTGGGGCGGGCCACCCACCCATGCCGTCAAATCGGTCGAAATCCTTACCGTTCTCGAAAATGGTCCATGCCCCATTTTCACCCCCTCGGGGTGGCACCCTCCGGGGGTGATGGGTAGGGGGGTGGGGGTGTTTCTAGGTGGTATTTGGGGCGGGCCACCCACACATGCCGTCAAATCGGTCGAAATCCTTACCTTTCTCGAAAATGGTCCATACCCCATTTTCACCCCCTCGGGGTGGCACCCCCCGGGGGTGATGGGTGGGGGGTCGGGGTGTTTCTAGTCGGTATTTGGGGCGGGCCACCCAACCATGCCGTCAAATCGGTCGAAAACGACATTTTTGAAAATAAGGAATAAGGAATAGGGAATAAGTTCCAATTGTCATGTCTGTGACTAAAACCTAGTTTTTTGGGTTTAATTATTCGGCCGATATTTTTCGCCCAATATTGATGTTGTTCTTCATGAATATGGGAGTGTTTATTTTGAATTGGGGGAGGCGTTTATGCGCGGGCGTTTGTCACTCAATGTAGATGCAGGAGAGTCTTAGTGGAATTCGGGGATGCGATGTCGGTACTTATGAGATAAATTCTAACAAAATATGTACCAGTGTGATGGATGATTTCTTGCTATATATGTCTGTTTGCAATTCGCTCGTTCGCATGTCGATTTGGCTTTGACTGATCAGATTGACACGTTAGACACGAACATGACTTTTGAAACTGATTCCTTATTCACAAAATGGTCTCTTTCGGTCAATTTGACGCATGGGTTGGTGGCCCGCCCAAATACCTATCAGAGACACCCCAGCCTTCACCCGGGGGA
The DNA here is from genome assembly GCA_032622095.1 of Siphonodentalium dalli. Lineage (NCBI taxonomy): Eukaryota > Metazoa > Mollusca > Scaphopoda > Gadilida > Siphonodentaliidae > Siphonodentalium > Siphonodentalium dalli. Next base: position 15,983,438 of record CP136067.1, read on the forward strand.
GGGTAACGGCCACCCTGAGTGGGTGGAGTATGGACTATTTTGGAGAACTGAAAGGATTTCGGCCAATTTGATAGTATGGGTGGGTGGCTCGCCCCAAATAACCCATAGAAACATCTCACCCTCACATCCGGGGGGGGGGTACCACCGAGGGGGTGAACGTGGGATATGGAACATTTTCGAGACTGGTAAGGATTTCGGCCAATTGACGGCATGGATGGATGGCCCGCTCAAATGTCCTATAGAAACAGCCCACCCCTGAACGCTGGGGGAACCACCCCAGGAGGTGAAAATGGGGTATGGACCATTTTCGAGAACGGTAAGGATTTCGGTCAATTTGACGTCAGCAGTGTGGATAGGCCGCTCCAACTACCCACTAGAAACACCCTCACCCGGAGGTACCACCCCGAGGGGGTGAAATGCGGTATGGACCATTTTCGAGAACGGTGGGTGGCACATCCCAAATGCCCCCCATAGAAACACCCCACCCGGACCCCATTTTCACCCACGGTAAGGGTGGGGGTGTTTCTATGACTGTTTGAGGGCGGGCCGCCCACAAATGACGTCATATTGGCTGAAATCCTTACCGTTCTCGATAACGGTCCATACCACATTCTATGGGGTATTTGGGGCGGGCCACCTACACATGCCGTAATATTGACCAAACGAGAGGCATGTTTTTGCGAATAATGAATAAAATGCTCCATACCCCATTTTCACCCCAGCAGGGTGGTACCCTCCAGGGATGAGGGTATGGTGTCTATATGGGATATTTGAAGCGGGCCACACACCCCTGTCGTCAAATTGGCCGAAATCCTTACCGTTCTCGAACATGGTTCATATCCCATCTTCACCCCTCGGTTGGTAACACAACCCACCCCACCCGGATGTGAGGGGTGGGGTGTTTATATGCGGTATTTGAGGTACCCTTCCCGGGATTGAGGGTTGGGGTGTTTCTATTCGGTATTTGGGCGTAGCCAATTTCCACCTCATCTGGTGGGACCCCTCCCCCCGGTGAGGGGTGGTAGGGTGGTTCAATGGTGTATTTTGATCGTGCCATCCACTCCTGCTGCCAAATTAATTAGCCTAAATCCTTACCGTCCATACCCCTGTTATCCCGGGGTGAGGGGTGATGTTTCTATCGGGTATTATGGGCGAGCCACCCATTCATGCCGTCAAATTCGCCGAAATCCTTCCCGTTCTCAAAAATGGTCCATACCCCATTTTCACCCGTCCGGATGGTACCCCCGGGGTGGTGGTGTTTCTATGGGGTATTTGTGGCGGGCCCCCACCCATGCCCTCAAGAGATATTTTTGAGTTCCAAAAGTCACGTTCGTCCATGATATTAGATAATATCTAACCGTTATACAACAGACCGTGCATTCGTCGTGATTTCTCAAAGCGCACGGGTTATTCCCCTGATTAGGAGAGTATATAGCGACAACAGGTCGCGTGACCGGACAATGAATTGACAAGTAGCGATCATAAACAGACAGACCACGCCTCCTATTCTTGCAATTGGACAAGTGAGGCCCACAGGTAACGCAATCGACCAAATCTATGTCGTCCCAGCGGTGGAGAAAAACTTGGTTTTACTACTAAAAACCCAGTTTAAACTGGTAGTTTAAACTAGGTCTAAACTGGAGATGCCGATTCGGACCCAGGTGTTTACGAAACCTGACTTATGTCTACTTTAATTACACACAATTTAAGAAATTTGGCCCATTATTTCAGACATTCAGACAAGTTTTACAGGGAACAGGTCAGGGAAATCCTGACCCAGGCCTGTTTAAGATGACTGATATATAATGTTTACTCGGAAGCCCATTAGTGTCATTTCATAAAAATATATTTGCGATAAATCACAAACCTTGGCAATGAATCTCAAACATCTTTGCGATAAATCGCAAAGTATAATCACCAAGTAGTTATCGCAAGTTATTGCGAGTTATCGCAAAGGATTTATCACAAAGGTTTGCTCCGATTATCCCACATGCATGCTGGATGTGAAAGACCGATAGGTCTATGTTAACCCGATCGTGCTTTTATATGTCGATTTCACCCAGACCTGATTAAGATGTCTGATTTATAATGTTTATACGGTTCATTTTGCACCATGTGGGGGAGTCCATGTAACAGATAACATGACCTCGACGAACCTCGATCGGGGTTTGGAACTTAATTCGATGTATAAAAGCCGTGGCATAATTCCAGAGTACCTACATTTTAGGCACCCCCTTTATACATAGACCTGTACTCTAAAGTACCAAGACAGGTAACATAGAGTACCTGGATAGGTACTCCAGAGTACCTAAATGTTAGGTATTACAGACTACCTAAAAGTTAGGTACTTCAGACTACTAATAGTTTGGTACCCCCGCGGGACAAGTATAGTACCTATGTATGTACTCCAGAGTATCTATTGTTTTAAGAGTGTACCGGATACCACGTGGATCCCTAAATCTGACCCAGAATCAGCGTAATTGACCTAATCTAGGTTTAGCCCCGCCCCCGTAATATGGTTGTAATCAATTTCTTATTCTGATTCTGAGTATCCCACGAAATAACGACTCTCGCCGCGTATTTACTGAACGCCATAAATTATAATTGTAGTAGAGTTGCTTCACTTTGATCCGTAAGATTGCCCTCAGACAAGAAGCTCAATGATGTGTTTCCAATTGGGGCGAAATAACATTGAAAGGTATATATTGGAGCGGCTTGGAGCCACGAACAAAATAACTGTGTCAATACATGTAATATTTAAGCAGCTGTGAATATATAATGTCGATATATGGCTTCCTCGTGCTTGTAATATTATAGTTACTGAATAATCATTGACGAATACAGTCCATTTTTGGAAATGTTCAAATAATATTAGTTCAACAAACGGTCGTTTGTTTAACTAATTATTTGAATATTCCCCACCAATGAATATTAATCCTTCTGCAGTTGTGTAATCTTCTCGACGTACTGTGGTCTGCTCATTCCACATAAACATCCCTGCAATAATGTACTATTCCAATGATAACGTGTATCACTACTTGTATAACTGAATGGGCACATTATGGCTACGTATGAGTAATTTCGAAGGTTTGGATGAGATAGCTCGATAAAATATCGGCATATATTATCTACAAAGAATGCCACCTGTTTTAAGTTTGTTTTGCATTGAAGTGAAACGAATGCTCTTTGTTTTCATCGTATCAACAGTAGACATATACATGAAAAAGTAAAGTTTGTACAAATATACTCAACACATTTATCGACCGTTTTTTATCACCGAATCGGGATATAACGTAAGTCAGACATCAATCGGATGTAACGTAAGTCAGACATCAAACGGGATGTAACGTAACGTAACGGGATGTAACGTAAGTCAATCATAGTTTCAGACACCAAACATTCAAGGAGCTTTAGACAGTTTTACTATAGCACATTCCCGAATGAGTGGCTTTAGACAGTGTTACTATAGCACATTCCCGAATGTGTGATTTGTTTCTAACTCATTGCCGTTTGGACTAGTTTGGATTCCTCGGTTTATTTATATTATAAATATGGAACTATATATCTTAATGGAGCGGATCACAATTTATAGAAGGAAGTGATATCGATTGCTTGTAAACAGTTACTGCCAACCAGCATGTCCAGTTCAGCAATCAGCTTGTCCAGTTCAGCATCCAACATGTCCAGTTCAGCAACCATCATGTCCAGTTCAGCAACCATCATGTCCAGTTCAGCAATCAGCTTGTCCAGTTCAGCCACTCGTTGGTAGATTATCCTGTCTATAGCATGCTTTTTCGGTCCGTGTGAATTAGAATGTGAATAAACAATATTTCTTGTGTGGTTTTGGGACGTTTAGCGGTGGTCTGCCGATGTTTCCCCGTGTCGCCGGTTAAAGTGCATTTTTTCATCATATAAAGCAACCGATAAACATCCCTAATTCGCACGAGTGAGCACATTTATGCCCTATAATTTACCCGTAGGTTATATTGGTCGATACGGAAGGGTTCGTTATCGTGAGCCAGCAATTAGCATCGGCTCCCGATCCTGTTCGGAGATTAGTCAACTGTCAATTTGGTCACCCGTTTCATAGCCCAATAACACACAGACCGTAGCAAGAACACGATGTCACCAATTGTTGACTTAATCTGACCTAATATCTAAAAGCGGTCAGCAGAATAACTGGTCGTGCTTTTTAAAGTTCATATGAAGCCAGTTATCGATATAGATCAAGTTATCTTTGCTAAGTGCTTGGAAATGTTATATTGGGCTGACATAATGTGTTGCGTGGTCGAGTCTCATATTTTGTGAAAATACATAAGAATACACTCAGCTTTTTGGGGAATATATAATCAAAAAGCTATTTCAATATAAGAAATGAACGTTGTGTGTGTGATATTGGGGATACGGATTTGTGGACGTTGGGGGCACATTCAGTGAAAAGCGCTTCGCGATTGACAAAATGTACCCCAAACGACCACAGGGATTGACAGCGGATTGAGAGCCAGAAACCAGTTTGTTGCTTTGCAGTTACTCTCAGTATATATGTAGGATGGGATGCAGGGTTTAGGTTCTGGACAAGTGGCTGCTCCACTTCCCGACCTCACATCAAGTGACTTTGATCCCCCGGAGGAACGGAGATGGACATATTTTGAATAGGTTTCTTTATAGTATGCCAGTAACCAATTCACAAATGGGTTTGCTATTTCATTTGGGAGCCAATGCCTCACGCGCCCATCTGTATAGAGACTATAATTTTATATACTCCACTCCACATGGAGGATTCGATGATTGGGCGAGAGCCTTTGGGTGGCCGAAGCTGAATGTGGCACTGGTTCAACCCACATAGAAACACTATCCCGTTCAGAACATCCACCTGAAAAATGGAAGGGACCACGAAGACCCTTTCTGATATCGTATAGCCAATTGTTAGCCAAAAACCAGTTCGTTGGTTTTTAATACCTGCCAGTCCGTCGGTGGTTGTGCCGGGGTGTAGATATGATAACTGTATTACCTATGAAACGACAAACGAATGTAAAAACGTTAACACATTCATACAGCTGTGTTGATCTATGTTTATTGAATGCTCTGAAGATTGTAGTTTGTAGTATACTGACATTTAGATCGACGTTGCTTTATTTAATTGGACAATCTTGCAATTTGAGTATACTCTGTATGTGTCAAAATTTAGTGAAGACATTTGATTAGACTATGTATACATCATAATTTAGTGAAGACATTTGATCAGACTATGTAAACACCATACTTTTGTGAAGACAGTTGATCAGCCTATGTATACATCATAATTTAGTGAAGACATTTGATTAGACTTTGTATACGTCATAATTTAAGAGATGTGCTGTTACAGTTCATGTCGCCAATGACGTCATCAGAGTAATCGGGTTGTGTTGCACAAAGGACAGACAAATTGTTTTACTGAAAGATTTTAAATCTTGAATATTTTGCTGTATTTCACAATAAAAACCATCACTATATTGTGTGGATTATTTACGAAATTGATTTTGATTTTGTTGCGTTCCGTAGAGTATGGATGCAAGTTGGTCTGACATTGTGTGTGATAATAAGTAGTCCGTAAAACCCGTAGTCAAGTTTTTCACATAATGGGATGTGACGCGGAACACAGAAACTACAGAACATGGTTTGGAATAGCGTGTAAGCAGTCATTTATCGGATCATATCCCATGGACGTACAGGGCTCGTGTGGGGGTGCAACGAAAATGTATATACGCCTTGTCACTGGGTCGCGGCCATATTCGAACCACACAGCACCGTTCCGTGTTTAGCACTACTGGATTCGCCTCAACCGAAATAACCCCACTAATAACCGGAAAAAGGTCATGTGATATTGGGCCAACAGCTGACATATACGTGCACGAATTATGTTTATTTCCTGCAATTCTCAATGAATATGCATGGATTTACTGTTTATGTGAGGACTTGGATAATGAATATTCTTTTGGTAACGTTTTGACTAATCTTTTTTTTTTAGATTAAGCCCGAGTTCGCGCAACAAAATACCCGATATATGGACTCCACTGATTTCAGCCACACCGTTCTCTTAGTATTGCCAAATATGTATGTTGTCGCTGCTGTTTTATAACAACCTGAATGAATAGTGGCTGATATTATATTTTACGTGACTTTCTCGCATTCTGATTGGCTGCACACTGTTATACTATTTTTACGATAGTACCCCAGTACGATTCCTACATGCCTACTATTATTGTTATATTTATAGTAACAAACTAATTTCGCGAAATCGGGTTGCCGTCTGAAGATACGGCCAATCTTAAACTAAACGTTGTACGATACTTGTTGAGTAATCGGTATATCATTATATTTATTGGTGAATTGTAATGATCTTACAAATGTCCGATCATAGGTAGCCAATGTAATTAATTGTTTGTCCGTTTAGTTGGCAAGCTGCCAGTCCTAATTTTGTCATGCAAGTGGATGCTATTTATAACTTCCTTTTCCGTTTGAATATAATTTAAGTAAGTTAACTTCTAAAATTTCGCCAAAATCTCTTTGCTAATAAAGTATTTATAGAAATAAATGCATGAGTCGCGAAGAGATGATGTTATATGTACCTAATAACATAGTTACAGTATGCTCGCCTGAAATCGTCAAAAGATTGCCGTAAATTGTAAAATCTGAGTCCGATTTCCAAAATTCACGGTAAATAAACATTCGACAAAAGCAGAGAGAAATTGTGTGAGAATTGGCACCAATGATCGATATAATATAATAAATAATGAATGTTTTGTCGTTGACTATGCCAAATTAGTGGTCCGCGAGGAGGAATAGTCCACTCGTCTTTGGCTCGTGACTATTCCACCTCTCGGACCACTATTTTGGCATAGTCAAATTTAAGCCATTCATTATCTATATAATATTGGTGTGAGCGAAGCCTATACACATGACGTTAGAATCCAATTACATGCACCACTCTTTTGGAATTATATACAATCAACTAATTATATAAATCATGTATTTTACCAGCATTTGCGCCGTTTCTAATGTTCATAGAACGCTTGATTTTGACCTTCATCTCTCTTGGTCTTCAGTCTTCATAATTCCACTGAACCAGCTCCATTCGCATTTATGCGTGGAGGTGGTCGGACAGGTTCATGGCATCACACTGTGTGTCCGGTAGTACTCATTGGAGGTGATCGGATCAGGTTCATGACATCGCACTCTATGTCCGGTAGTACTCCATATATCCATAGCTCAACCCACATAATTATTCGGACAAAACCTGTTTCAATTACGGCTATACTTATATTCTTTGGTGTATGTCACTCTAGTTTATATGTCAAACAGTTTTGTCAAATAAATTATGTTGTATGTTGCTATTACTGCTTTTGCAACTGGGGTCTGAATATTTTAATATTAACCCTGAATAAGTATTGCCTGATTTGGTTAGTTTTCGAAGCTGGTATACACGATGTTAGTGACAATTAGATGCACCACTCAGTGTTTGAAGTATTTACAATCAATGAATTGGATAAGTCATTTATTGTATCGATAATGGCGTCGTTCTCACATGTTCACATCAGCCTTGACCTCTCATGATCTATAGTCCAGTCTCAAACACTCTACTGATCCAGCTCCCACCACAATTCTGTGTGATATCTCCCGAGCAGGTGTCGCTGCACGAGGCTTCCGGTAGTGCTCCATACAGTCCGTAGCTCAACCCGCACATGCAATATGCCCTGCTCTGGACTGCTGCAATCCTGAAACCTGAAAACGAGAGGTTTCAACTTGACAGATGCCCTGTCATTTGACATAATACAACTTATGTACATGTTCTATACAGATAATAATCAGATTGAACCCATGATTCATCTACTGTGAGGCTTTTATGTCCAGACATCGACCATCAAAATATCAAGTTTTTATTTGTTGTCAGCATTACATAACACCCAACGACCATCTCTTGCAAAGATCGTCTATGCTACCGTTGTCCAAAAGCGGTATTTACCAAAGGGCGTTACTTACAAACAGAGCGACCGTCATTTCTTATTCTTACCTTTAATCCTTTACCCATAGTAAATCAGTCGTTCATATTACTTACCTTTTGTCCAGCAGAATTTGATGCACGATTCGTGGGAGTTGGTGCTCACTTGGTATGCACTTTTTCCGCAAACATCTCGAGCACCGTTAACGTTGATATCACTGTAGCAGCCAATGTATCGTCCTGTCACACCACGCTGTGACGCCAAGTCTGAAATAAAAAATTAACATCCAATAATCCGATATTATAGGACTTACATGCACATGTAGAGGATATAGATGGTTTATCATTTTACTGTCATAAATTCAATATTGAATACCGGCCAAATAAAGCTTCAACAGCCTAAAATATCTTCGGTCTGTCTCAATAGAACCATACAAATGTGGATATCATTGGAACCGGCTCCTTGACCACATTGTGATAGTTACAGTTATGCCCTGTGCCAATGCATTCTCTTATATATGCGAGTCGACCATAGGTCGCCACGCATATATAAGAGAATGCATTGGCCTAACAATTTTTTATCATTTGTTTTTTAAATAAATGTTTCTTAAAATTTTTAGGACATAAAATAAAAAAAAACATCCATTACCCTGCAGGGAGCCCCACACATATATAGAAGCATATAGAAGAGTCGTCTGCTCATGTTTGTCTGGGGCTCTGTGTGGGTGAAATTATAAAATTGTTAAAGAATACAAGAACAAATTATTAAAATTGTAAAAAATTGTTAGGCCAATGCATTCGCTTATATATGCGAGGCGACCTATGGTCCACTCGCATATATAAGAGAATGCATTGGCACAGGGTAAAAAAATTAACATCCAATCATCCGATAGTATAGGACTTACATGCAAAACTAACATCCAATTATCCGATATTATAGGACTTACATGCACATGTAGATGATATAGATGGTTTATAAGTTTACTGTCATAAATTCAATATTGAAAATTTAGGAACGAAGACCATTACGAATTAAAATTATAACACAAACATGATGAAATAAATGATAATATTACATTTTGTCTAAAGCGAAGAAAATTAACCGCACTATGTATTCCGCGTTGATGTGATCTAACGTCCCATCGTAGTTTGATTCGAAACGGAACGAGAGATAAGTGTGCGAGTATTACTGATAGTTATCAGCGCCTGGAATCACCAACCGGTCGCCCATCAAAGTTCGACGTTGCTTAACCTTGGAGATCACACAAAGCATCTAACGACTCTTTAAAAACAGTTCTATTTTTTTTAACTTATCCAGTAGTGTGGTGCATGTAGGTGCGATGAATTTAACACAAATATTTTCTATTTTTTTTATTTCTTAATTATGTTGTCAAAATAATCATCCCAAACTGAAGTATATTTAGCAGTGGATAGTTGGCTCCGGTTTCCGATTGCCCCCCTTCCGATTAAATCAGGATACTTATTTTCCAATATAGTCCTAACATTGAATGTTACGTGGTACTTAGATTTAACACCAATCGCTATGTAACCTTAAACGACGATTATACATTGTATTATAAATCATCCCTGGGGTGTTGACTGGTGTGTGTAGCATATACAGTATAACACTCCCAAGTTTTCTTTCACAAAGTCGGAATTATCAGACATGATATATTTTTCAATTTGACAAATACATAACGGAAATCTACGTTGTAGAAAGGTTACTATATCTCTAGTCAGTTTGAAGCAAGTCTCAAATGCTATCAACACAAAATGATCCTACCAGAATAGTTATTGATGTCTACTTGTATATATTGTGTTTGGTCAACATGAAATATGATTATGAATTGTGTGAGTTGAAAGAGGGAACGAATGATGCCTCATGAAATGTGATTAAGTCGACATGCGTGGAACATTGATGCATACATATATTCATTAGCTAATATATTGATATAGATTTCTAACAAAGACAATTAATATTTTTCCTAAAATTACGAACAGCGTCCCATAATCTGTTGAAAATTGAAGTAATAGATTATTGGCGGACACCTCGCGCTTTCTGACACTTATGACTTAATTTAGAATGATTAGCCAGATGTTCCGTATTTCTGAGGATGTGTGAAATTCTTTCGCCAATTGTAGTAATTCGTTCATTTATTCATCTACATGTATATTATCCCTTTATTCAAATTAACATATTGTCCAGTTTTCAGACCTTTTCGAAACGGGGGACTGTTGCAACGTTTCTAAGATAAAACGAAAATGATCTTAAAACATTGCCATGGTGGTGTTTAAACAAACAATGGATGTTCCCATAACCACACACACACGGGATAGCGTAAACTGACCGACAAGTAATAAACGTATGCCACATTCTCTTTATTTGTGTTACAGTGTGTGTGCATTGTTGTTATGTCTTCTTAATTTAAACATGAGCAGGATGAAAACCAAATTTTTAAAAAGCAAAGAAGGATATTTCTAGAATGGAATATGCAAACAATGCACTCTTTTGAAAGCAGTCATTATGACGATCCACCAATCTAAATGTCATTCAAATCAGATTATCCATGACTGAGATATCTCTATGGATGGCCACTGGATAGACGTATGTGTTTCGTTCGTTACCCATGTCTGAGATATCTCTATGGATGGCCACTGGGTAGAAGTAGATGGTTCGTTCGTTACCATGTCTGAGATATCTGAGTTGATTGCCACTGGGTAGACGTAGATGGTTCGTTGGTTACCCATGTCTGAGATATCTTAGTGGATGGCCACTGGATAGACGTAGATGGTTCGTTCGTTACCCATGTCTGAGATATCTTAGTGGATGGCCACTGGATAGACGTATATGGTTCGTTCGTTACCCATGTCTGAGATATCTTAGTGGATGGCCACTGGATAGACGTAGATGGTTCGTTGGTTACCCATGTCTGAGATATCTTAGTGGATTGCCACTGGGTAGACGTAGATGGTTCGTTCGTTACCCATGTCTGAGATATCTTAGTGGATGGCCACTGGATAGACGTAGATGGTTCGTTGGTTACCCATGTCTGAGATATCTTAGTGGATGGCCACTGGATAGACGTAGATGGTTCGTTCGTTACCCATGTCTGAGATATCTTAGTGGATTGCCACTGGATAGACGTATATGGTTCGTTCATCTTGTTCATATAGGTAGGCGCTCATTCCATTCAAGATAAAAATTAGCTCTGTTGTCTGATCTGTTGCATCAAGTGACTTATTGTCGATAACAAAAATTGTCATCTGAAATAGGTATACACAAGTCGCAATATGCAAGCGATCATCATTATATATACGCACATTAGTGTATGGTTGATTGCGTATGTCTAATCAGTCCATTTTACCTGAATTGTCTGTCTCGCGTTCCATTTTCATTGCTAGCTAAAAGCAAACATTCAAACTTTTTCTTCCGCTTTTGGCTGAATTAATAATACCCGTGGGGTCCTTTGAGAATAGCTGTCTGAATACAGTACCATCCTTTATGAACGCCTCGCGCATGTTGAGGAATTCCCATCCGTGTTTTAAATAACAAAATACAGTCAGGAACTCATATTGAATGTTTCCGTCGACTGGTTTAGGTACTTGATCTCCCAACCAAGGCCTTTTCGTGGAGGCACACTGCATAATATTACAGTGACGTTAGGGAATGCACCTCCTATTTCTTCATATTTCAAACTAAAGTGTTCGCGATAACTACGCCGACCCTGACTCCATTGCTCCTGGTGCCGTTATTTCTAAATGAATAATTACTTTCACCAAGCTGTCGACTATAATGGATTTCATTCAGAAGTTTACCGATGCACCCATATGAAGCCCCCGACATCTGCACATTCTTTACATTTGGCTGTGACAAAAGAAGAGGTGCAAGATCCGTATAATTACTCGCGCACAGTGCAACATTGTCCATGGCGGAGCACTCCTTGTGTGTGTCGGTTGGAGGGGTGGGTCGCTTTCGTCAGCTGATGGGTGCTTCTGCTGATCAATATCAACAATGTCTTTGTTACCGGCGTCACTTTTATTTCCCATTTCACTCATTGGAGCGTACGTCATATGCGAATTCCCGTTGTGTAAAACGCCTGTTATTCAGCCAGTCTTACTGCTCTTTGGCTTCCCGTCCGTTCCCATAATCATGGTGTTGAATGGATCGGCCTCAGGAGAACCAATCGTATCGCTGCCTTGGTTCATACATATTCCCATGGTAAGCACCGGCACTCGCTATAATATTAAGGGAGCGCAACCTCTATTTACTGAAGCGAAAACGCTGGTAAGATTTCTGGTTTTCTCCCAGACATACCTTACAAGCAACCCGATTATCACATTGATAGTGGGTGTGACCCTTCTACAGACAGTTCGTGCATGCGCGGTTCTGTTGCTGAGGTTCACAAATGAAACTGGACCAGAGCGTATTGTTGCAATGTTTACATTTTATTTTGGTTTTATCTGATAATATTCTGACATCAACACAACCCACGTCGACTTCCTCGGGAGTCTCCTCATCTTTGCCCTTGATGTTTTGCATGAGGAATAGCTTCCCACTCTCGATGTTAGTCCCGGGATTGTTATCCGCTGTAAACTTCCCTCAATCACTTCACCATCACGTGACATACTTTCGGTCAGTGCTGTATCATCTAGCCAGAATAGGACACCAATTGCAGTCATCTTGCAGCCATTCAAATCAAATTGAATAAATTTCTTTAACGATTTTTTCTTTAGCGTTTTGCGTACTCACGGTGTTTAGTCATTTTTCCTTCATGAATTGTATTGAATAATTTCCTCTGAACTATCGAGAGTATTTTTATGAAAAATGAGTCTCATGTCACTTTTTTTTCAAAACAAACTCAAATCTTTCAACTGTTTTCAAATTTGGAGCAGCCATCGCCACGGTTGAATGTCACATGATTTGGAGCAGCCATCGCCACGGTTGAATGTCACATGATTTGGAGCAGCCATCGCCACGGTTGAATGTCACATGATTTGGAGCAGCCATCGCCACGGTTGAATGTCACATGATTTGACCATATGCTGAGTTATCCGCACAATAAATAGTTGCGGCGACTCAGATAACATGTATGATGTAGTCGATAATATTAAGTCCGTTAACAAGTCAGGTCTGCAACACGCCAATAGCAGCGTTTTGAATCGTATTCCTCAGATATACACGTGCCTAACCAGTATGGCGATTGAGCAATTCATTGAGCGGGTGCAACAAAATCAAACGAACCCGAAAAACACTATAACATATATGAACCCAATGCTTGTAATTTATCATTTACAACTATTGATGTCTGGTTTGATAATGATGTGTGTGATGTCAATAATGCTAGTCTATTGAGTCATAAAGATGTTAACGGCAACAATTATTGTATACAAACCGACAAACTTATTGACATTGTTACTGATACCGACGACACATATATCCTGAACATTATCTTACGTGAAAAAGTACTTTTCAAATATAACCGAATGGACCATAAAGTTTTGTACACAGCCAGTCTCTGAGAGACATACCGACGAACTTATATCCAAGCTCGCTTGTTAGCCATGATCTCATTACTGTCACAGATACTGAAATCACATGAATCGAATAATCTATCAAATCGCAATTCAGGTACAACTATAATCTTTAATAACAGGAAAATCCGATCATCGGAGGAATTTGACTGTTCTGAACAATTTTATTTCTTTGGCGCACAAAGTTTATCCCACCGGTGCGAGATCGACTTCAGCCCAAGAGCAATACCTTTGTATGCAAATATGCGCGAGATCACTTTCGCAACTTATTTTCTTGGAAACACGCACATAATCGACCTATAATGTAATATAGGTACATAATGTGACTGTTTGATTTTGAAATAAGCAGATAGTGGAATCTTGCCAGTTGGTTTTATTTTATGGTGCGGGCCATAGTAAAAACACCTGTAAAAGAGCATACACCGGAAAAGTCGTGTGTTGGCCTATTTGTGTCAGTATTTTCAGCACACTATCGACTCCAAATATTCTAAGCAGAGTATCCTCCTAAAATAATTTCTATTATAAGCAGATAATGTGCTGGTTTTCGGTAGAACCGGCTGAATTTCGACCCAAGGGCAATAACCATATTTATAAAACGGTTAACACCCCTCGGCCAAAACAATCGCTCCAATCCATGAACAATATTTATTGTATGAGTCTGTATTTCACTGGGACCAAAATATATTCATTAATTGGAGCGTAAGTTGAACATGAGAGAGAAGGGACCTTGTGAAATTCTAACATTACACCATGATGTCACACCTGTCGCTGGTCTTAAAACACAGGTAATAACATTAGTAGCGGCCATGGGGCGGCTGCATGGGCACATAATCATCTACTCCGTAAGGGGGCGGGTGACTGGAAGTTACTAAACGAAATCCACACGTGTTGGGAATGTATAATCCACCATAATCGCTTTGTAAAATTAACATTTAGAATATTCTACAAACTATTTACATACATGGACGCGCAAAATCCAGGCAATATACCCAGACTTATTTTAGGACATAAATTGAAAAACATCCACTACCCTGCAGGGAGCCCCACACATATATAGAAGCATATAGAAGAGTGTCGTCTGCTCATGTTTGTCTGGGGCTCTGTATGGGTGAACTTATAAAATTGTTAAAGAATACAGGAAACAATTATTAAAATTGTAAACAATTGTTAGGCCAATGCATTCTCTTATATATGCGAGGCGACCTATGGTCGACTCGCATATATAAGAGAATGCATTGGCACAGGGTAAACATCGTGAATGCCGGCGAATTTCAACACATAAACTTCCTGTTCGGGTCAGAGTGTTCGAACACTATCGGGACATTGCCGCTGGGTTCTGAACGATTAATAAATGATAGGAACCAAAATGGAAATAGTAGTAACATCCGCTACAATAATTGTCACAAGGAGGAATATGTATAAAGAATACTTTAAATTCCGAGACAAATGTTAATCGACGCTGATAAATAATCACGATGCAAGTGCTCCCACGGCCAACGAGCATTTGACTTGTGATACCACACAACATTCAATTAATCTTTGATTGAATGGTAATTGATATATGTAATCATTATATTGAAAGTGGCTCAATTATGTTTGCCTTGGGGTGTGAATAGGTTTATAAATATGCCATAACCCGCTTTGGGTATCACCTCATGTGGACCGGTCCTTTACAGCGATGTAGCAGTGGTTGTGGTACTATGTAAACGCGTTAGCAGGGAACCCCAATCATACCGGCAGCTTTTAGAAGATATATTGAATTTTAATCAGCGAACATATATAGGATACAATACATAATGGATGAACCTGAAAACTTGGATGTTTTTCATTCATCGTCCATTGCTTACCCACTAAGTGTACTCCTTGATAGATTCTGAATCGAATATATTAATCTTTTATATGGCCAACAACCCCCTGGATCACAACATCCAGGGCGATAGATTGGCAATGGTAACGTTCGCAGGGAACCCGCGATTCCAAATGTTACTGTCTGCATGTGGTAGGGGTACTGTCTGACGGTGGTCTGCTATTAACGTAATGGGCTTTACTCAAGTAATAGCGATCACGTTTACTAATCATGTCACACGAGGTTTATTTTTTATCATATTAAACGTTTTTCATTGTTTCACAACCGACAGACGAACGATACGATATTTGAAAAAATAAATTTGGAAACACACAAGTAGGCGACAACACCAGACAAATTAAAGACGTATTTGAATCATGGAAATAATCTGATAGCTTCGATTGATTTTTTCCCATTTTCTAGCTCATTATTGTCAAAGTTCTTGTTTGTAGATCTGTGTATCGTCTTTTTAATATAGATAATCATCTCAAGAATACCTTCCTTTGGAACGACTGATAGCTCTATTACGTCACTCAAGAGAACGTTATAACATCAACTCCAACCGAACTCCCGCCTTTTATGATACTGTATGCAGGTGGTAAGGGTACTGTCAGACGGTCGTCTACTGTCAATTTAATGGGCTTTACTCAAGTAAACAGTTGTTTAAAATTGTTGGGAAAGGGGCTGCATTAAGTTGTGTCCCAACCCCTTGTAACTGGTGTTGCAATAGATATGTTTAAACCAATACTATAGTCATAACACATTGTACAAATATAATTTCTACTAGACGCAAGACCACTTGCTATCGTTACCATTTCATAGATTATAACCACTGCAATCAGGATCCATAAACACTGCGAACAGGAACATTCAATAGTTTCTTTAATTTAGAAAAAGAGCAGTTAAATAATAACGTATTACTAGCCTTTCGGAATATAGTATTCGGGAACAATTACTAATTAACCATTCGACGTCTATTTTATTATATTATTTTTTGTCAAATATAATCAGTATATTCTTGTTAAAATGGGATATGAATACATGTACATAGTATGTATGAAAATCCACAAAGTATGTACTACATACATTGTGGATTTTCAAAGTTATATCTGAATGGATGTTAACAAAAAGGCAGTATATACTGCATAGGTTCTTTTGTAGTTCGAACATGTGCTAAGATATCGATAGTTTGTCCCCACCACGTATTTCTTCCATCTCTCTGGCATTTGCTTACATTTTGATACACAGCCTGTGTCCTGCGACCAGCAGCTTAACCACTGCTACCTCCCTGTACATGACCGGTTCACGTGGTGTGGGTATCTGTACAAGATATACATACGGCGACGCTAACTATGTTTCTTGTATTT
The DNA here is from genome assembly GCA_032622095.1 of Siphonodentalium dalli. Lineage (NCBI taxonomy): Eukaryota > Metazoa > Mollusca > Scaphopoda > Gadilida > Siphonodentaliidae > Siphonodentalium > Siphonodentalium dalli. Next base: position 16,000,161 of record CP136067.1, read on the forward strand.
AGGGTTATAGCCTATACATGTCAATGTGTCTCTTCCACAGACACACTGCAAACGCACCATAATCAAATATCGAAGGACCTCCTCAGTAGTAATCTGCAAATCAGATGGGGTAAAGAATGTGCCCTGATGTTGTATGTGTGCGAATGATATATCTGATGACAATAGTGGCAATGTTGCGTGCTAAAGTAGTACTGACCCTATATGTAACAATCCACCTATTGCGCATTTTAACAATGATATGTGTATATATCTAAAATCACTGGCTATTTCCCCTCTGCTTTTCGGCGAATTGGGCGACTTGACCTTGAATTGTCCATTTGAAGGTCAAGGTCAGGTGGGGTCACGATTTGACCAGTCGAAAACATTGCCCGGACAAAAGTACCCGACAAAAGTACCCGTCGAAATCCATCGGGTTTTACCAGATTTGACCTCGAATTGATAATTTTGAAGGTCAAGGTCAGGTCGGGGTCACGATTTGACTCGTCGAAAACACCCAGTGGACAAAAGTAACCCTACGTATCAAATTTCGTGGAAATCCCATAAAAATTCGCGATTTGACCTTGAATTGACCCGATTTCAAGGTCAAGGTCACGTCGCACGGGCAAACGGATATGATTACGACACTCCCCATACGAAAGTATCCACAGACACTAATTTTCATGGAAATCCCGTGATACTCGGGCGCTCGACCTTGAAATGACCCGATTTCAAGGTCAATGTCACGTCGCACGGGCAAATTAATAGGCCCATGCCACTACCCGTTCGAAAGTACCCCCACATACCAAGTTTAATCGAAATCGGCCGTTCTCGAGTCCATCGCGAACACACACACACACACACAGACAGACAGATTTCCCAAAATATATAATAGATATCTAATGTTGTCTTAGAAAGACTCTTGTTTTAAATTTACTCCGCACCTCATGTAAAGAAGTGAGAGAAACGCTCTTTGTTTGTAAGATGTCAGGAATATACTAAGAACTAATGCTTTTTATTGCTTCATACTGCACACAAATCACGGGACGATATATGCGATGACTTGAAGAAGTGTGTTCATGATGTGCTTGTGTACGTGGTGCTTCTGCACGGTGTCCTTGTAATACGCAAGCCGTTGGTGAATTCAGTTTCGAAGTCTGCTTTCCACAGAGTTGACCACAATTCCATATAGTAATAACATTTTGAGTTTCCAGGTCCGGTTCGGGGATCTAAATATAGGCAATTCCATGAGAGGATGACATTAGTGAAACAAAATTAATTCAATATTATAATGTCGGTATGAATAATTAAAAACATTAAAGTTATGTTATCCTAGTGGCTTATTCTCACTTTGCCGACGAGCCTGCAGAAATATGGCCGGCAATGGAGCGACTTGCATGTTCACTCAGCGAAATTGTTAACTGTTGTTTGTAACGGCGATTCGTATTCATATTTATTATTTAAACAAAGCTATAGTGTATATTGATCTTTGACATGCATAATGCTTCTCGAAACAATCTTTCCCCAACGCGTGGGCCACTCTAAACTGCGTGGGTAGAATCGATGCGACAAACCATCTCCGTGAATGCTACCTGAACACCCAATATCCCTCTTCACGTGAATGCAGCCTCAACACTCACTGTAGTCAACTGTCTTTGTAGTGGGCGCTACCCTCCTCAGCTGAGACTTCTAGTCTCGTTGCAAACTGTTCTGAAGATGTCCATTTGATTCTGCGACAATAGTCTCAACAACTCAATGTTAAAGATAACAAGGTGTTCCTGCTTATGTACTATGCGAATAGTTGGACGTCTCGTCTATATTCATGTATATATATAGCCATCTACAATCGATACATCCATGATAATACATTTTATTCACCATAGCCTTTGGTCCACAAAACTAATGCTAAACCCAAACTAATTTCAAATTAGACTTAAATTACTATAAACAGTAGGCATGCCATTTGGCACTGACAGCTACGGTATTATTACTGTCCATCTAAGGCATCGAAATTATTTAACATACATTGATAGCAAAGTCCATGTGTCTTTCCAAAATAACGCGTCTTTGTCACAACATTGTCATGTTATTTTATATACTTGAATCTCAATTGGCGCAAGTTAACTGTCTCACATCGAAGTGAGGCTATATAAATAACTTATTAAAATAAGAAAGCGAATACAAATACATTCGACATGATTCACCACATCAAGACAGAACAGACATGTACAGAATCGACCATATATACTTCAACTTAGTGGTGGCAGCAGGGTTCAATATCAGAGGAGAAAATACCGGGCGGTGAAAGCGTCTCTTCGACATTTCAAGAGGATGTTAAGCGAGAACCAGATAGCATTTTGGAATAATTAGATTTATTGCTGAAAAAGTTCGCAATTGAGATTTTCACATTCGTATGTTAAACTATTGCCATATATTTGTTGATGTTTGTTATCAGCTTGTATATATTTATTATAATTGCAAAGAAAATATTTATGAATTAGACACCGATTCTTTTCTAACATCAACATTGAATCAGCACCAAAGGTTTCAAAAACCCAAGTTCCCAAATCTGATAAATCATTAAAACCCCAAAACAAACGAGAAATAGACTATAAGCGGCACGATTGAACTAAGGGATTATTGACACCTCGACCTCGTGCAACTACCCCTGGAAACAATAGCTGTCGGCAAATCGAGATGCTCCCATCCTAGTTTCTGAAAATATTCTCTTATTGTTTTTGCCATATTTGGCTTTTTGGTGATGCTTATATCAACATTAAACCACTTGCAATTTGTGGCTTGCAAATAAATATAAAATATTTAGCAATGAATTATTACTCAAGATAGAACTGTATAATGTAGATATTTAAGAAGTTACATGGACGATGTACCACGCTGTGGTATATATTTGACGCTGCATATTTGTGTTGAACACAACTTGCCTCGACGTGCAAGCTAACTGATAGTATGAGTTGAACTATTAGTTGAAACAAGCTCCCGAACTTTTATCTTGCGATCAGTTTATGAAGTAAATTAGATCACAAATGAAATTAATTAATTTATAGGCAACCTTGGCATTCAAGTTAATAACAATGCACACTGGTGTTGAAATTAAACCCTAATAAATTATGAGATTTAGTAATCAGATATCATGGCACACATATAGCATGCCTCAATTTCCTATAGAAGTTGCCCATTTTATTTCAAAATCTTACATAAACACTTTCCAAAAACGCAAATTCGCGTACATTAGTCTATGTATAATGCTATTTACGTTTGCTAAAAGTGACATATAAGTCATATGGGCCGCATGGTAGCCACACATATGTTGCTTTAATAAATATATTCATGAATACAAATCCCAAAAAGAAGAGATATCTTTATTGGCCGGATTAGTGGAAATGTAAAAGTCATTGTACCCATATGCACAAGGGGCGATGAAACAATGACAAAATAAAACCAAACGAACACAGTAATAACGTTATCATCGTGCATGATGGGTAGCATAAATCCATAAAGTCCGTAACGAACACACTAAATACGTTATCATCGTGCATGATGGGTAGCATAAATCCATAAACTCCGTAACGAACACACTAAATACGTTATCAACGTGCATGATGGGTAGCATAAATCCATAAACTCCGTAATCGTAATAACGTTATCATCGTGCATGATGGATAGCATAAATCCATAAACTCCGTAACGAACACACCAATAACGTTATCATCGTGCATGATGGGTAGCATAAATCCATAAACTCCATAACGAACACACTAATAACGTTATCATCGTGCATGATGGGTAGCATAAATCCATAAACCCCGTAACGAACACACTAAATACGTTATCATCGTGCATGATGGATAGCATAAATCCATAAACTCCGTAACGAACACACTAAATACGTTATTATCGTGCATGATGGATAGCATAAATCCATAAACTCCGCAACGAACACACTAAATACGTTATGATCGTGCATGATGGATAGCATAAATCCATAAACTCCGTAACGAACACACTAAATACGTTATCATCGTGCATGATGGATAGCATAAATCCATAAACTCCGTAACGAACACACTAAATACGTTATTATCGTGCATGATGGATAGCATAAATCCATAAACTCCGCAACGAACACACTAAATACGTTATCATCGTGCATGATGGATAGCATAAATCCATAAACTCCGTAACGAACACACTAATAACGTTATCATCGTGCATGATGTATAGCATAAATCCATAAACCCCGTAACGAACACACTAAATACGTTATTATCGTGCATGATGGATAGCATAAATCCATAAACTCCGTAACGAACACACTAAATACGTTATTATCGTGCATGATGGATAGCATAAATCCATAAACTCCGTAACGAACACACTAAATACGTTATTATCGTGCATGATGGATAGCATAAATCCATAAACTCCGTAACGAACACACTAAATACGTTATCATCGTGCATGATGGATAGCATAAATCCATAAACTCCGTAACGAACACACTAAATACGTTATCATCGTGCATGATGGATAGCATAAATCCATAAACCCCGTAACGAACACACTAAATACGTTATCATCGTGCATGATGGATAGCATAAATCCATAAACTCCGTAACGAACACACTAATAACGTTATCATCGTGCATGATGGATAGCATAAATCCATAAACTCCGTAACGAACACACTAAATACGTTATCATCGTGCATGATGGATAGCATAAATCCATAAACTCCGTAACGAACACACTAATAACGTTATCATCGTGCATGATGGGTAGCATAAATCCATAAACCCCGTAACGAACACACTAAATACGTTATCATCGTGCATGATGGATAGCATAAATCCATAAACTCCGTAACGAACACACTAAATACGTTATCATCGTGCATGATGGATAGCATAAATCCATAAACTCCGTAACGAACACACTAATAACGTTATCATCGTGCATGATGGGTAGCATAAATCGATAAACTCCGTAACGAACACACTAATAACGTTATCATCGTGCATGATGGGTAGCATAAATCCATAAACTCCGTAATCGTAATTCATTGGAGTTTTCGGGCAGAACATGGTGGAAGCAAGCTTATTTATTTCCAATCCTTCTGACAAGGTTCTGCAAGTTCGGTAAACCAGAAAACCTCCAACAATTTCTTCTCATTTTATGCACAAGGAACTAACTGTGTTTTTTGCATATCTGTATCAACTGTTTATTATGTTATCTGTTTTTGGAAATACAAATATGTTTACACTAACTGTGTTCAGGTACATGCCTTATACTTTGTTGTCATAATATATATGTTAACATTGGGTATTTCGATATTAGTTTGGGAGAAAATAAACAGGAGTCAGCTCGTAAATGTTCACTTCAGGTAGAAGGTGCATATACTATTTCATAGATAGTTATTTTGTGTTGCAAATATATGAGGTTAAAAGAAAGTCGCGATATAGTTTTCCCGACTGACTGCTTGTCTTGGGGTGAATAAGCGGCCTTTTCATAGTACCGCTGAGAATACCTACTGGTCAGGGGAGGTAATCCGGTCATCGAGGATAACTCTGCTGGTCGCAATCGGTCCATTTTGTGTCAAGTGAAAGAACTGTCAGATGGCAGTTAAATTTCTATACGGCATTTATCAACAACAAAATAATTGCAGTTAATTAAACTACTCGTCATTTGATAATTCAGCAATGTTAATGTCAGACTGGTAAGACCATGAAAATGCTGAAAAGATGTTTGACACACCTTATTGACACATCTTACAATTTAGTCGTTACGGCCGATATTTTCAATCAATGACATGTTTTTTCAAGTTCAAAATGTGTTCTGAATGCTAAATGCTCACTAATAAAGACCGAATGGTCAACATTTCTTTAAAAATTAGAATTTTTATTGAAATTTGGAGAATTTGTCACAAATTCGGGATTAATTGCATATATTATTGTTCCTTATTGTCCGCAAAATAATAACAGGCTATATATAATCAGTTAAAGATCAAATATAGTTGAGTGTGATAAAAAAAATGATCTTGTTAACACTCCCGACCAATGTTCATTGTGTGTATTTCACTGAAATATGCACCCTCGGGGAAATTGCTATAAAATGTTCACTTCAGACTCTTGGAGATTTTAGTTTGTTGCTCTAAACATATTCGCCTACAAATTCTGAAAACATCTCTTCAGTTTTATTTTTTACCTTAGTTTACCCTAATGTTCCTGGACTGATTGGTTGAGATTATGCATGGGCGGACAAACATCCAAATTTACAGATAAATGAGATGGCTGCTGGCGGCCATGTTTTAAAACAAGTTTGGCGGAAAAAGTCGACAGCTCCCATTCAGAGGCCACCGCGATGGTCCATATGACGTTTGGTGACGAGTGATTTGGCCTGTATGGTGTGCCGAATGATTTTGCCATGTAAATAGTAAAATTCATTTTCACACTAAGTCATATTACACTATAAGAGGCGTAACCCGCATATCCAGAAGAAGACGTTTGTAGGAAGTAAAATACAAAACGTATTAAGGGTAATGACGTTTCATCACATGCCTGTTATTCTCCCTATATATCAACGACCTCACTCAATTCATGGGTGATTGTGTTATTAAAAACCTAAGTTATCTGGATGAACTGTTCGTGAACAATTTTGGTGTCATATATATATCAAACTCATCTTTTTATGATGACAGAATCTTTTCAGCGGAAACTGATGACGATGTGAATCGCCCATTACAACAATTCACAACAATTTTTTGTAGGAAATTACTAAGGCATACGCCGATATTCACCTTCAGGGGAATTGAATTGGAAGATGTCAAAGAATGTGTATATATTTGTGCATAATTCTACTTTACGGGCAGATTTGGTAGCGACGTGGCCATGTATCGCCCACAATTAGGGTGTGAAAACTTTCTCTTCCAACATGTTTATCACTGAAGCTCTTCGATAGCGTGGTGAATTATACCCATACTGTTATATGACAGCGACCGCCGGTGAATACATCAAGTAAATAGTATGGAATCCATACACATTAAATTGTGAACATAATATTTGGGATGAAATACAATACCCCAAGTTATATGATATAAGGGAAACTAAGTAGGCATCTTTAATCATAGAAATCAAATGCAAACTTCTTTCTCACTTGCAAACATTGGTATACAGTCAAGGATCAGAACTGACAAAAAAAAAGTTTATCTCATCGTGAATCTACTATATGATGGAAGTCATAATAAGGCAGCGGACTTTAAATGGCTTAGCTTAGTTGCGATGCGAATTTAGGCGCTAACTGGGAAATTCAATCGTCAATAACTCAAGCAGAGAACCGCAATGCCAAATAACTCTTGATAGAACAGCACTGTCGCAAACTCGTTAATAATGGCTCATCGTGAGATTCATCTAGAGGAGTATTTTACATTATAACGAAATCCCATTCGGATATTTGTAAATATTTATTGTATTCACCTAAACACCTTCGGCAACGACTGGTCAAGATAAGGACGCTTAACCACAGACCCCCAATATAAATGAAAAGATGGAGGAAAAATGACTGCAAAAACTGATTATCACCCCTGATTTAGTGGTCCTGCTGAATTGCATTGATATGGGTAGGCAAACTGAGACCCTTACGAAAAAGTATCGCTATTTGTTCTAAAGTTGTCATTTTTGCGGGGTTTACCTAATCCGTGCGATTTGAGAAAAATCAATGTGTATCAAACTTTCAAGAACGTATATATTGTTTTAATAATATAATAGTGCCTGCGCTGGTGTTTCCAATACGACGCGAATGACCATTATAGTCGGTTTTCAACAATTAATTCAACCAGTATTAAACATATTTCGCAAATAATATACTTTTGAATCTGAACACCGCGAAAATGACAAATTAAACAGATATAACTGTACTTTTTATTAACAGCATTATTTTGCACTGACAGCATCATAGCAAATCAGCACGACCAACCGAATCATAGCACGTTAGTGGGACCACTTGACCATGGTGGATATCCCAAGGTGTCTAGGTCTAGGTCCAGGTATATGCGCGTTACACGCAACGTCATGTAATATAAACTACCGAATAGCGTCAGGTTGCCCTAACAGCATCGTAGTACATGAGCAGGACCACTTGATCAGGGATGTGTAAGTCATAAAACTCGACGGCATCGCTAATTTCACACTGTGGAGTTCCTCAAACAAAAGAAAACGAGCGAATCATGTTTGGTATGGGGCTCCATCACCGCAACTTTTTACACTCAAAACGGGCTAATTCGTTTCTGATTTTTATTTTCAAACCAGCATTTAATATAAAACATTTTTTGAAATGCCGCTTCAGTAATCAGAATCGATTAATTGCCCAAAAATAATGCTAACCACAGTCAACTATTGTATACAATTGCCCAAAACCTGTTATTTATCAACGTTTTGTTCAACGAAATTTTGCCAGTTGTCAAATATCTGACACAAAACAGCCATTGGATTAGAGTTATCGATCTTCATCCGCTATCTTGTCAGATAAGTTCTTCTCGTCGAAAGTTTACTGGGCCACTTAAAATTAAAATAATAGATTTCAAACATCGATATCTGATCACTCCTAATTTTGATGGGTGGGTTCCTCGACTCGAATCAAATATTGTTTTGAGCCAAGGAAATAGTAATTTGCGAGCGCTAATTCGGATTGAGTACCTTTAATGTTATATGTGTTCAATTTAAATTGTACAATTCCGACCCCATGCAGTGTGTGCACATGGAACTTCCCAGTCATGGACAGTATAGTATTGTGCTATGGATATTACAATTATCTTTTTAATTTGTCCAATATCATGTGAACCTGAACGAATCGGTTAGCAAATATAACTCACCTTGCCGTTCATACACATCCGCCCCGGTTTCTCGCTTGTAGAGCTCACCGGTAACACTGATGTGACACTGGTTGGTTCCGCCATTGAATGAGAATCTGAGGCAAGCAGTGGTTAGACAGAGAGCTGCACAGTCTTCTGTTGACGTCAAATTCTCCACGGTAGGTTTCTGACAGGCACCTACCAAACCATGCGGCTCCACGAATTGTCTGGCCGCTTTTACGAAAAATTCACCATTTCTGTCGCCTTTTGCTGTGGTCGCAAAAACAGCTATGAGAGCTGCGCGAAGCATTGAAACAGACAACATTGCAGTCTGGTCAAATTCTCAAATATAACACGTTGTCTACTGAACAGTCTGACCACAATTCCTCTCAAATATCACACGCTGTTAACTGAACAGTTAGACCACAATTCTTCTCAAATATAACACGTTGTCTGCTGAACAGTTAGACCACAATTCTTCTCAAATACAGCACTTTGTCAACTAAACAGTTAGACCACAATTCTGCTCAAATAGAACACGTTGTCCACTGAACAATTAGAGCACAATTCTTCGATGTTTACTAAACATGGGAATCCAGTTTGCAACATGCTTACATTACGCTCAATGAATTCCAGAACACGGTCGATGGTGTAGGTATGGTAACTACATAACCTATATCATGCATGCTTGATCTATATCTCACTATATTGTGTGTGGTGTCCACTTCAGCCATGCACAATGGAAGATGCCACATTGCCATGGGCCCACTAAATGGGTATCCTGACTAGCACAATGGAAGCACGGAATTCTGCTATTAATAACAATCTGTTATGATGACTGATCTGCACCTTATATTGCGTGGGTAAAACTATCAATACACAGACATGGGAGCGGAAGGACAGACAAAATGAACAGTTTACACGACGACTTTGAAGATATGTTGTGCCGGATGTCTTCATCCGATGTGCGCATGCATAGCCGGTCTGACAAACGGCACTACAGACAATAACTACACGAGTTGCAATGTTTCAACGATACAGTATTGTCACAAGATGATTATGGGACTAGCGAATTCCTACCAACCCCCGCCCAACCAGCTTTATATTGACTCGCGTTTTATATCGGAACTAACATAGTTCCCATACATGCACATAATGTTTTGTGATAGCAATCTACCTCGTCCGATATCTGCTATGCAAAGCGCCCCACGAGATATGCGCTAGTTGTGTATGTTCGTGTCATGAAATTGAATTGAATTTAACCTGGGGTAGCAGATCTTACCTAACGTACAATGGGATGGGTCACGGAACAGTGACAAACTTCCGAACATGATTGGGAGTATGGGGTGGGTCACGGAACAGTGACACGCCTCCGAACAGGATTTGTGGTAGGGAATGAGTCACGGAACAGTGAAAAACCTCTGAACAAGATATGGAGTAGGGGATGGGTCGCTGAACAGTGATACACCTTCATTACAGGATTTAGAGACGGGGATGAGTCACGGAACATGACTTGGAGTAGGGGATGGGTCACGGAACAGCGATAAATCTCCGAACAGGATTTGGAGAATGGGATGAGTCACGGAACATGACTTGGAGTAGGGGATGGGTCACGGAACAGCGATAAATCTCCGAACAGGATTTGGAGTAGCGTGAACTGAAACAAAGCGTGTATGAATTCTACTCTTATTGAGAAAAGTTTGGTCCAATCCATATTTCAGCCTGTTTTCCCGAAAACCACACATTATCTTCTTATGATAAAATTTGTTTTAGTTCGATACTCTGCCTAGAATCTACTCATTTTAAGTCGATAATGAACTGAAAATGAGAGCGTTTTAGTCACAATATCGACATATTGTTACATACTTTTAGGTGCATTATGTGCGGACAATGACACAAATAAACCAACTCCAGACTTACAGGCCGGAATCGCCGTCCCATGCTTACATGGTCTACGTAAACCTCTAGGTTTAAACAGCCGTGAGTCATCAACATCCGTGGTTTAAACCCGAGACCGCAGGTCAAAGTGACGCATTCTAGTTTAAATCTGGTCCTGCTCGAATAGTGGCTTAGCAGTAGTGTTTCTGTATCGCCTAGATAATTAAACGTACTTTCCTAATGCGGACCGCCTCGTTTTATTGATTGTTAAAATCAATATTTACGACAGCGGTCATATTTTGATTGGCAATGTATAAGCGAGAAGCAGTCATATATATAAAGCGTATGGGGATAATTTTTTGTCAGTTTCAATATTGTTTTTGGGTTTTATAAGCTTAAACCGGCAACCAAACCATCTAATTTTGCGGCCCAGCTAAACCAGCTTTATCGAGGCTAAACATGTCCCCAAATATATGATTTTTACAACTATTTTGTGGTTCATTTGTATGGCTTGTGGCAATCACAAATACTGGTGTTTTCTAAGAATTCATTTAAAGGCTTCAACGTTTTAAGTTTAACACGAAATCGATGCTACTACATGACTAGATATGCTGTACACATGGTTTGTAATCGTCAACTTATATTGCTACATGAGTCAAATTTGATAACTCATTTTATTGTAGATCATGCCACACAGATCCACTCTGGCTACGCCCATAAATTCCCATAATATTCTACCAGTTCAAAACCTGGGCACCTTTTTGATTATATGCATGACGGGAAATTTATGGCATTAAAAAAATCAACGCATGTAATATATTTCGTTATTAAAAGCTGTCCCTCTGAATGGTTGCCCACTTTCAACAGTTCAGATGCCGCTTATGGTGTGCACTCATAACCCAATTGTCTTTACTTGACTGGCCTCTGGGTCTAGGATTGACTCGATTATGGAGACTTAGTTCATCGTCAGAGGGGCTTTGCGCACATTTTGATCATTTAAACATTTTAATTTAATAAAAACAATAATAAAATTTAAAACAAACAAATGTTAATTTACATTTTAAAGTTTATCTCTTTTTAGATTCAACTCCTTACTCAATTTAACACAATTTAAAAAAAAAATTTCAGTTATATTTTACTTATTTATAAATCAAATTTGTTGAAACCTAAGGCCGTTATTCCACACGAATCACCACACCTAATTTAATTGAAATCGGTTCAGGGGTATTGGAGAACAGTGGCGAACAGACAAACGGATATACAGATAGACAGCTCCTATGCCATTTAATTTAGATATAAATACAAACAATGGTGTCTTTGCGGGTGAATTATCTTGCAGATATATGTCACAAAGTGAGGAATAGAGCGTGAAAATTGTATTGAGAGGCATGCCCTTAAGTTTGTTAAACACAGAATGAGATCGGATTAATAGTCAATGGGCGATAATTGTTTCTCGGTGGATACATCCATTGAGGGTGCACGCGGTCACGATAATGTATGACTTTGTCCGAGGACAGTTTGACTCCACGCTCATATCACCGAATCGAGTTGTCAATTAGCTGGCAACTCAACGACAAAAACGCCCCCTTAGACCCGGTTTGGCTGGACCGCAAATGTAGGTCTAAACCAGGTTTAAATTATGATGTTTAAACCAGAGATGCCGAATCCGGCCACAATGTGTAAGCTCTTCAAAATGTGTTTTCTCTGATACCTTTGCCATTAAACTGAATAACGAATATCAGTCCATTATCTGCTTATTCCAGAATCAAATAATCCAATGTGAACAAATTTGCTCGTTACAGGTCGATTATAAGGCTCATGGCTTATTATATGTACGCTCTTTCAAATGTGTTTTCACTGTAACCCGTGCCACAAAACGGACTAACATATATGAGTCTAGTATCTGCTTATTTTAGAATCAAGTAATCCAATATGAACATATTTGCACAGTATAGGTCGATTATAGGGCATATCTATTAACATCTAGGTCAAATTGAAAAGAAAATATTTTTGTGAATATTTTGAACTCCTAAAATTCGTTTCTTGGATGTTATGAAATATTGAGAAAAAATATATACTTTATTGAAATTATACATTGAAAAAATATGCTTCAATGTCACAAAATTAGTTGATTTCACAGGAATTGCATCTTGTTTATTACTGTTTAACAGATACAATCAATGATGAATGTCAGTGATTATGGAAATAGCGTCGGATTTCTCGAAAAAAGCGACACAGTTGTAAATATGTGTTTGCAAAATTTGAATTACCCTATTTATTAAAACGCAAAATTGCAAACAAGAAAACATTAATATTAACCACTATTTTATGTTTGTTTGACAGTGAACATTACATAATTATAGAATATGTTCCTGTTAACCTCCAAGTTACAATGGAGACGCGGCGAAATTTGGTTTATTGTCAGGCTTCAATCCTACGGACATATACAATACAATGAGCTGTGGTGATTTTATGTTTTGGTATCATGATCACCCCGTGTACCTGGTATCACCAGCCCGGAAGTGCCACCAAACCGGACCATGTTTTTTATAAGTGAACATATGTTGCGTAATGTCGAGTGATCGAGGGTTGAAATGCATTGGTTTAATGGGGATTTGGTTCGGGATCGGTGGATCATGTCGAGTAATCGAGGGTTGAAAAGCATTGATTTAATGGGGATTTGGTTCGGGATCGGTCGATCATATCGAGTGATCGAGGGTTGAAATGCATTGGTTTAATGGGGATTTGGTTCGGGATCGGTCGACCAAGTCGAGTGATCGAGGGTCGAAATGCATTGGTTTAATGTGGATTTGGTTCGGGATCGATGGACCATGTCGAGTGATCGAGGGTCTAAATGCATTGGTTTAATGGGGATTTGGTTCGTGATCGGTCAATCATGCACTGCATGAAAAGCGAGATTTATAAAATATAAATGTTGCATAAATTTAGGACCCTGAATTTATGCATGCATTTATACATACTAAATTCGCATTTATACAAAAATATAAATCTCGCATTTATATTTTTAAATCTCGCATAAATGTTGCATAAATTTAGGACCCTGAATTTATGCATGCATTTATGCATATTAAATTCGCCTTTCTTGGAACAGTGTCGGGGTCAGTAGAGCTATTATGTCGCCAGTGAACATTTATAGCAATGTGGTAAACATTTGGTGTCATTTTAACACTATTGAGTCAAATTACATTCTGACAACATTTACCCACAAAAGGCCCATGCAGAAGATATTTTGCATCAGGTATCCTGACAAAACGCCCTACATATAATGTTCCGCTCTCATAATGCAGGCATTCAGTTATACCAAATCAGGTATCATACTAAATAAATCGAGAATTTTAATGTTGGCCCGGCGATGTACATATACCGAATAACTTATAGATGTCGTGCATTAATTTTGCTTATTACTGTAACTGGCCGCCGGTTTCATTCTGAGCCAATAATTTAATTATTACCATATGTCGGCAGCAAGCATACATTGCGAGAACTCGATCAGATAACAGAAGCCAGCGTCGGAGATGTCGTTCTTTTCCTCTCAACACTGCTACAGTGCAGACGTGTTCCATGAGGCATGAGGCAAGTATTTATATGGATTTGTTTTCGCATGTTCTGTCTAAAGTAAGGCATCGTCTGCAATGGGGTTATATTTGCTTGGGTTAGAACATGATCTCCACATCGTTTTTAAATTCCTTTTCTAATTATTAATTTTACCAAGGGTAAGTTAACATATATGTGGATATGAAATAAAGCTATTTCACAAATTATGTTGCAGATTCATTCTTTCATCAATTCGCATCAGTTTAATCGCGTAAAATTGCAATTGTGGTCATGTTAGGGTGATATCATCCTTTGCTAGCATCACATATACATCCATTGTACAATATATCCATGATGTAATCCCGTTTTGAAGTTTTAATCGCGTAAATTATTGATCATGGAAGAGTGATATCACTCTTTGCCAGTTCACATATAAATTCATTGTACAATATATCCGTGATGTAATCCGTTTTGAAGTTAGAATCGCGTAAAATAGTGGTCATGGAAGGTTGATATCACCCTTTTCCAGTTCACATATAAATTCATTGTACAATATATCCGTGATGTAATCATGTTTTGAAGTTAGAATCGCGTAAAATAGTGATCATGGAAGGGTGATATCACCCTTTGCCAGTTCACATATAAATTCATTGTACAATATATCCGTGATGTAATCCTGTTTTAAAGTTAAAATCGCGTAAAGTAGTGACCATGGAAGGGTGAGATCACCCTTTGCCAGTTCACATATAAATTCATTGTACAATATATCCGTGATGTAATCCGGTCTTTAAGTTAGAATCGCGTAAAATTATGGTAATGGAAGGGTAACATCACCCTTTGCCATATCACATATAAATGCATTGTACAGTAAGTCCATGATGTAATCCCGTTTTGAAGTTAGAATCGCGTAAAATAGTGATCATGGAAGGGTGATATCACCCTTTGCCAGTTCACATATAAATTCATTGTACAATATATCCGTGATGTAATCCTGTTTTAAAGTTAAAATCGCGTAAAGTAGACACCATGGAAGGGTGATATCAGCCTTTGCCAGTTCACATATAAATTCACTGTACAATATATCCGTGATGTAATCCGGTCTTGAAGTTAGAATCGCGTAAAATTATGGTAATGGAAGGGTAAACACCCTTTGCCATATCACATATAAATGCATTGTACAGTAAGTCCATGATGTAATCCCGTTTTGAAGTTTGAATCGAGTAAAATTGTGGTGATGAAAGGGTGATATCACGCTTTGTCATATCGCATAAAAATTCAATGTACAATAGATCCATGATGTTACACAATTTTAGTCCCGTAAAATTGTGTTCCTTGAAGGGCGATATCACTCTTTAGCAGAATTTTTTTTTAGTTTTAATATTTTATCGTTTATACTTATTTCCCATGCGATCACTTAATTATTTAATTTTTATTCTTTATTGCAGAGACTACGAAAATTGATGACGGCAAGATACAACTATGACACAAAGAGCCATGTCGAAGTAGTTCATATTATATTTGTGACTGGTAT
This sequence comes from Siphonodentalium dalli, assembly GCA_032622095.1. Lineage (NCBI taxonomy): Eukaryota > Metazoa > Mollusca > Scaphopoda > Gadilida > Siphonodentaliidae > Siphonodentalium > Siphonodentalium dalli. Next base: position 16,015,964 of record CP136067.1, read on the forward strand.
AACCAACAATAGGGCAGCATTTTGTTGGCAAATTACTACACATGGAGATACCAGAATCAGGGCGACACATGTGTATATGTATAGTTAGATATACACATCCGTGTCGCCTTATATGCTGGTTACAAGCCAAATGTCACCATAAAGTAGATTTCACAAATATATATGGATATATATGTTCAAATCCAAATAATTTATACGGGGTATAAATGTGCATAAACTGGAGTTTATAACCAGAATAAATGTAGTTATATATATATTTATACAGCTTTATTCAGTGAATAAATTTGCATTTATGCAAAAACAGGTCGATAATAAATGTGCATAAACGTACGAATAAATGCCGAGTTTATTCTGTTGAATAAACGTGGGTTTATTCAGTGAATAAATTGTGTATAAATGTCGACCTTTATTCATGAATAAATTGTGAATAAATGTGCATAAATTTCCGGATTTATGCACATTTATTCAGTGAATAAATTTCTGATTTATCCAGATTTATGCACATTTATCCGGAATTTATGCAATGAATAAATTCCAGTTTTCATGCAGTGATGTCGTGTGATCGAGGGTGTAAATGAGTAACGCCACGCCCATACATAACTATCACTGCCATCGTAAGCCCGGCATAGTGGTAAAGAATGCATGGATGGTGAGTAACGCCACGCCCATACATAACTATCACTGCCATTGTAAGCATTGTAACTACAGATTGCTCTCAGCCCGCTACATTTAATGGAAATTCCGGCTCATTTCCGATTTTATCATAAAAATGTGTTGACGTTATAGATGTTGTTCGTTAGGCATAATTATCCGCCGCCGAGAATATGTATGTATACATAGAAACATATACATTGTATGTCCTAGTAACCTTAAGTTGTTCCACCCTACATGCAGTGCGACTCGCAAAAAAAATGTGGGTACCCGCCATAATTCTGGGTGTCAAAACAGCGGGTCGATGCTGCAATAACCGGAGTTGGGATATCTAAGATTCGGATTATATAATTCGCGTTTTGAATGTTTTGTCGGTGAATAAGTACTGATAAGGACTGAATATTTCAAATATTTCAAATATTGTAATAATTATCTAATACATATTAATTCATACTTCATTGTAAACGCTATCAACTGTGTAAGTTATACACTTATGTATGTATGCCGGTGGCGTGGTCCATACAATCACGACGCAGAAAATTTCATTAAATCATTGGTGAAGCTGGTTCCGACAGTTTGGATTCGTGTGCACGATAAAAATGTCGTGGAATCGCACGCCCATCAGGATAAAAACAATATTATCCGTGGTATCAAAGCCAAGGGTCGATGCTGCAATAAGATGTCACATAACCGGAGTTGGGATATCGAAGGTGCGGATTATATATTTCGCGTTTTGACTGTTTTGTCCGTGATTTAGTACTGGTAAGGACTGAATGTAGTTACGAATTATAATGAATCAACCAACTGTGGACGTTATTCAGTTGTGTGTGTATGATGGTGGCGTGGTCACACATGCATGACGCAGATCGACTTACATTTCCTCAAATCATTGGTGAAGTGCGTTCCGCAAGTTTTGATTCGTGTGCACGATAAAAATGTCGTGGTATGACACGCATTTCATGACTTGAGCCGGTACAAGTTTAAAACTATCTGCATGATCTTTCTTACAGGTCTGCACATAGCAAATGCTTCTTTGTTGTTGTTTGTGTTTGGTGAGAGGAGAGGGTGTGTGTGTGCATGGGGGCGTCTTATTATGTTTTATTTGCATTATAAAACTTGTAAATAGTAGGCTATTTTTCAATAATATAAGCCGGAACTGTACTTGGAAGGGGAACATTGAACATTGTAAATCGTGGTTGGACAGGGACGTGCCTTTATTAGACCGGCCCCCCAGATGAGCGTAGTGCCACACGAAAGGGTAGAAATATTGACGCTATCTCCAATTATCCTTGTCCCATGGGGGAGTTCAAAAACACTGAGGTATCCAGGGCGGAACAAGTGGAAAATATATTTGTTTTACCTTTTTGGTGTTTTGATCTGCAAATTTCAGTATAATCAGGAAAACCAATAAAATAAGACAAATGTTGAATAAAATATACTTGAATATTAGATATTTATTTCTATCTGGGTTGCTTAACATTTATAATGTGCGAAAAGTTATATTATCCAACAAATTTTGTGAAAAATTCACGAAAATGCAAAATAAATAAATGCATAAATTGCAGTGCTTTTTCAAGAACAAATTCCAGAAGATTTCCTATAAAATTTTCATTTTTTGGTATAAAGCTCTCAGTGTTGCATCACAATTTTCAGCATTGTATACCTAATTTATTAATATCAACATCAAAAGCAATGATATCCAACAATCCGAGATATTTCCAAAAACTTAACACACCCCCTAAAACTGATTTTCTATCTGAATGGCCCGTTTTCGTTTTGTTTTGTTAACCAATTCAGAGTCTTTTCATATATCCTGGAATTAGCATGTATCTTATGAGGATTATGTTATGGTAGAGTCTAGTTTGTTTAAATATTTGATTTTTATGAGGTAAATTGGCTAAAATTTGTATTATATTTGAGTGATAGTTTTTTGAAAAGTTCCCATGACTTTGTCAGTTTTATGGATACAGCTGCACAACATGCACCACAATAGGCAAAAATTCTTCCCCAATATCAGACATGAAATGCTATAATCATGTATCAGACCAGAATTGAGAAATAAAGTAAAACTTAACCCTCATCCAAGATAGTGTTCTCAATGCTTTCAATTTAATGCTATACTAAACTCGAAAGGTCGCTCATACTAGTTGATATAATTCATATCATAAATTGCAATAGTTCTGCCCACGGATTATGTAATCTCATCTTCCCTGTCACTGTCAATTTCATCAAATGTGATTGTATCAGTCAATAGAATTTCTGTGCAACATCTTACGAGAAGAATGGTTCAAACAACGCAGGCTGCACATCGGCCGTCCGTCCATGAAGTGCTACACCGGGAGTGGTTGATTTGGCAACGGTTGCAAGTATCCACTGTTTTGCTATCATGTTGGCTCGTTTTGAGTGTAGAATTAAAGATTCCTCACATGGCGGAAGTACAGATTGATCAACTACCTTTTGCTGATTCTCGAACTTCTTCTGGAACTTTACCCACCTAGCTTGATTAACTTTTCTCGAATGTGGACCATACATGTATAAGGCACATGTTAACTCCTTGACTGTATTAAGCGTGTCACTGTCCAAAACCCAATTCATTCCTAAATAAGCCATGACTTCCATATATCTTGATGGTCTTTCCAGCAACGTCCAGTAGTGTTTTTTCCCTTTTTGGAACAACGATGAAAGGTAATTATTACCTGTGACGGAATGGAACCCAACAACTGCATTCATCTGTATATTTGGCTGCCAAAATGTGGAAATTGTAGATATTGACCCAGCGTGTCCCGCATTCGCTTACAAGTTGTGGTTGATGTATAAAGTTGGCTATTCTGCCTTCTATACAGTGAACACTAACATGTCTGATGCACCTTAGTTAATTTTTACTATTGTCACCACGGACATTACCAGAAATATTGGATTTTTCGCTCACAAACTTGACATAAATAACGGCACAAAAAATTTCAAGTAAAATGTAACTATGTTTGGAATGAAAGATGTTTATTGTTTTGATCTACCTTAAATGTGTCACACTAATGTGTTTATAAACTAAATTACTCAAAATAGCAACCATTTTTTACATATATCCCGAACATTATTCTCTGCGTTTCCGAAAATGTAGCAAATTGTGACTGACTTGGTTATTTTACATGTTAGCTAATCAACTGACAACTAAATGTTATATTCTGGCTGTCCCATTTCCTTATGGGGTATAACAAATTAATTTTAAAGTTGCCTTATTTGTTTTTTCCCCCAGAAAACCTCTTTTTGGATACTGGCATGGGCAGAACTTTGAAATGGAACTGAAATGAATCACAATTTGTTGCTATTCTGGCCTATTAGGATAAACATTGATCAACATGATACAGGCTGGAGGTCAATATGGCAACCAGGGAGTTACCGTGTGGTCATATGTGAGGTGAATATGTATAAAGGTAGTTATTTTATGGCCATGAATGGTGTGAATATGTGTACATGATTAGCTATATGGTCATGAATGTGGTGGCTATGGTGAGATGTATATGTATGCAAGGAGTGAGAGTATGGTCATGTGTGAGGTGAATATATATACAGGAAGTGACTGTATGGTAGTATGGTTATGATTACCCAGTACAGGTGTACACAATGTTGCTCAATGGGCATTGCTGTGGTTTACATGTATGTAAATATCGAGAGTACCTACATGGTCATATGTGTGTTTATGTATATATGGAGTGACTGTAAGTTCATGGGTGAGATGTACATATGCACCGCGTGTGACTGTATTGTCATAGATAGGTGTTTATGTATACATGTGTTGTCTGTATGATCATTGGTGGGTTGAATGGATAAATATATGTGCAGCTATGTGTAATGCGTATAGGTGTACATGGAATGGCAGTAGTCATAATGTGTATATGTGTACCTGATGTATGCGGAATGGTCATTGACGAGTGTGTGGATGGTCATGTGTGGATGTATATGCATATATCGAGTGGCTATATGACTATTGCCGTGGCAAATATATATACAGTGAGTGACTCTATGGCCAATAGTGAGGTGAATATGTTTTCAGGGACTGACTCTATGGCCAATGGTGAGGTGAACAGGTATACAAGGAGTGACTGTATGATCATGCATGTGGTGAATATGTATACAGAGAGTGACTATATGGTCATGTTGAATGTGTATGAGTATACCTGGTGTGCCTGCATGGCTGTATGTTCATGAGGGTGTACGGGTATACGTAAGTGTGGCTGTATGGTTATAAAGAGATATGTGTATACAGTGAGTGGCTAATCGCCATTAGCGAGGTGCATTTGTTAGCCTGGAGTGATTCTATGGTCATGGTTGGGTAGTATATGTTTATCTTGCGTGCGTATTTTCCATGGATTTGGTAAACATGTATACAGTGAGTGACGTATGACCAATGGTGAGGTGAATTTGTATGCAATGATTGACTGTATGATGATGAATGTGTTGAATATGGGTACACATTGGATGACTATATGGTCACGGGTCAAGTGTATGAGTATACCTAGTGTGCCTGCATGATGACTCATGGCTGTATGGGCGTGTGTGGGGTGTACATGTATACACAAGTGTGGATATATATGGTCATGGGTGAGGGGTACATATATCAAGCAAGTGGCTATATGGCCAATGGTGAGATGCATTGCATATGTATACATGGAGTGACTCAATGGTCATGGATGGGGTGTATATGGCGTATAGGTATACGGGTATTGACTGTATGGCCAATAGTGAGATGAATGGGTATACAAGGATTGCTTATGGTCATGAAAGTTGTGAATATGTATACAGGGAGGGACTATATGGTCACGGGTCAGGTGTATGTGTACACATAGTGAGTGGCTATCTTGTAATTTGTGTGGTGTTATGTGTATATATGGGTTGACTGTATGTTACTGGGTTGGTCATATACGGATTAACTGTCATGTAGACTGTTTTTATGGAGATGTAACCGTGCGGTAAGTGGTCATAACTTGTGTAAAACCCGAAGGGTTTTACATACAAGTTATGACCACTTACCTCACGGTTACATCTCCATAAAAACAGTCCACATGACAGTTTCTCCTTATATTTATATACATTTAGCGAAAGAGCCACTTTTGTAAATGTATTTAAATCGAAAAGTGTATCGTGACAAAACCAGCCCAAAATACCCCATAGCACCCTTGGCAAAAGTTAACAGGAACAATTGAAACCCGATGATTTATTAAGTCAAACCTGCGCGAATCCAAATGCGCCCAAAACATTACGCGTTCGTCTTTCCAAACCCAAACGACGTATCGATGTTGTTATGAGCTTGCAGTTATTACCTGTTGTGCATTCACCGAGAAATAATTGCAACTAGCCACGTGGGCGCCGACCAATCAGAATGCTGGATTTAGTGATGACAACACTTAGTATGTAAATATACATGTGTACCTTGGGTTGCTATTGCTCTCCACAACAACTCAACGACATATTAATCGACAGAGAGGTCATGTCAGAGAGTTCTCCATCTTGATGCCGTTCATGTACGTTGGAGAAAACGTTAATAATTTCCCCATAATAATAGTTAATTAATTTTGATGCTAATGGGCAGGTGATTCAAGTCAAATGTACAGCAGAATGCACTTATTGAGTTCCATTCCTTCACGGGTAATGATACCTTCCAAAAAGGAAAAAAAACTTGTCTGGAAATTACTGGAAAGACGATCAAGATATATGGAAGTTATGGCATATTTAGGAACGAATTGGGTTTTGGACAGTGACACGCATGTGCCTTATATGTCCACCGTAAGATGTTGCACAGAAATTATATTGACTGATACCATCACATTTGATGAAATTGACAATGCAGATGAGATTACATAATCCGTGGGCAGAACTATTGCAATTTATGATATGATTTTTATCCACTTAAGTATGAACAACCTTTCGAGTTTAGTATAGCATAAAAACACTATCTTGTGGTAGGGTTAAGTTTTACTTTATTTCTCAATTCTGGTCTGGTACATGATTATAGCATTTCATGTCTGATATTGGGGAAGAATTTATGCTTATTGTGGTGCATGTTGTGCAGCTGTATCCATAAAACTGACAAAGTCATGGGAATTTTTCACTTAAAAATAATCAAAATGTTAGCTAATTTACCCCAAACAAATAAATAATTTAAACAAAAATAGACTCTACCATAACATAAACCTCCTCAGATACATGCCAATTCCATGATATATGATACAACTCTGAATTGGTTAACAAAACGGAATGAAAACGAGCTATTCTGACCTGACAGGTATTTTCAGATAGAAAATCAGTTTTAGGGGGTGGGTTAAGTGTTTGAAAATATCTCGGCTTTTTGGCTATCATTGCTTGTGATGTTAATATAAATCATAGATAATAAATCAGGTATATAAAGCTGAAAATTGTGATGCACCACTGAGAGTTTTATACAAAAAAATGAAAATTTTATTGGAAACCTTTTGGAAATTTTTTTTGGCTTTTTTTGGGCATTTTTTTTGGCATTTTCGTGAATTTTTCAATTTTTTTGTGTGGATAATATAACTTTTCATAAATGTTAAGCAACCCAGATAGAATAAATATATGTTATTCAAGTATATTTTATTCAACATTTGTCTTATTTTATTGGTTTTCCTGATTATACTTAAATTTGCAGATCAAAAACACCAAAAAGGTCCCAAAAATATTTTCCACATGTTCCGCCCTGGATACCTCAGTGTTTTGGAACCCCATGGGACAAGGATAATTGGAGATAGCATCAAAATTTATACCCTTTCGTGTGACACTACCCTCATCTGGGGGCCGGTCTATATGGTCTCAGTTTGGGTGTCGACATAAGAGTTTCTTAATTGGCAACCCCGATCTAAAAGTTCCATTTCCACCTTATGTTATATGCCTGTCAATGTCAGACATGCATGGCCTCGGCCTAGACAAAATGTTTATAGAATTTATTTTATTCTTAATGTGTGTCTTCCCGACAACATATAACAAATTCGCTCAGAGGTATGTTTGTAAGGTATGAAAATTGTATTCGTTTCTCGCAACTATCGTAGTTTTTTTCGGTCGCATTTATTTAGGGCTAGGTAAATTGAAACGGACAAAAAAAGAAGTGCATTTCAATAGGTGAGGACATGCAATATACCAAACTAAATGGTTTGCAATTCTCTATACACTAGGGTATCTGTGGTTGTGAATATTTTATCAAGGTCAACTGGGTCAAAAGGACGCAGAGTACAAACTTAATAGCCAGATTCAGTTTTCCAGATGCTAACTATAAAAAGCGGCATCTCAGACTCAAGACAAGATGGCGTCTCATGGCGGCCATTTTACTTGACATGCCCAGTATAGAGTATAGTACGAAATGTTTCGTATATAGGCGATAAAACTTTCCACACGATTCGCCAGAATTATACACCGCCTTCTGAAAATTTAGACAAAAAAGCCTGAATAAGACAACATATTACCTTCGGATGTAGCCAGATATATTATATTATGGATATTTAGAGGAAGCCTATTTGTTTATCTTCTGTTTCGAAGTATGTCAATATGCTGCAGAAATACAACGACGGACATAACCTTCAATACAGGAGAACAGACATTCTCCATTACGAAGAAGCCACGCGATATATTATTTGTATCACCGCCCCTGCCAAGGATGAGAACGACTCCATTAGCTATACACATCGTATTACGGCCAATATACAGATAAAATCTTCAGATACAACGCGTGTCAGTCACTCGGCATCATTGCCCGACGCAGGTTGCCAAAATAATATGGACATGCTGGCCACTTGAAATATGTAGTCAGAATCAAGAAGATAGTACTTGATTGACTGATCTCGGACTTGCTTCGCCGATCACTGGACAGGAATGCCCTATGCGCGCCACGGTGGAAACATGTATAACATGACCGGAAACTTCATAGAAAAATGAGTATGATTTGAGACCTTCATCAGTCGGCACTCTCGTACCCAACAACAAAAGCAGTTATACATGAGAAGACAGGTGCGCTGGAAGATACGCAGAATACAATTCGAGGTAAGCAAAATCTTGTAGTTCTAAACAACGCATCCCCAACGACAAGAAACGCCCAACAGCAGCAGACGATATACTCAACTAGAGATCAACAACTCAACACATGAAGACACAACAGATCCCCGATTCACGCAGAAGACAGGAAGACGCCCTTAACCTATTATAGCACGAAAAGCCCTCTGACAGGAAGACGCACTTAACATGTGACAACATGGTAAGCCCCACGATTCACGCGGACGATGGAAAGACGCACCCAACTAGGAGAAGCCATGACGATGTCCCAAATATATACTATTAAACTGTTTGTAAATAAATTATCAAATCCGTTTAATGTCTGAACGTTACATGTCCCCTGTCTTGGCACATATATTTTAACTGGTGCATTGGTGAGCTAGGATCGTAATGCTAAACACAAGAGAACACAACGTCAAGGGAACGCAACCATGAGGACTCAGTAGCTAGACCCGGAGGGAACAATGTGGACAAAGTGAACAGTGTTGGAAAAACTGCCTAGATATACAATTTCTAACCTACAGGCGCAAGGTGTTTTAACCCCCATTAATTGAAATTATTAATTCACAAATCGCCGAGACTGTCACTTTGAGACAAAAAACAAAAAGAACATATCTTGCTTGGTTTGTAAAGGTAATCAGTGCCTAGGAATGTCCCCTCTAAATATATAAGCTCAAGCAATAGGAAATGGAACCAACCATCCCAAGGAAACTTCTGAAACCAAACCAACTGGTCACGTGACCCATCCCACAATGCACCACACTGCAGCCGGAAATTTCCGGCAGCCAACAGGCGCATCAACTAATTATCATACCCCATACCCACATAAATTAGAACGTCCTCTCATTGGGGCCATAAATGGGAGGAATTTCATCATAAATATTGTAGGTAGCCCCAGCTCACATTTGGTTAGAATAACAGATAGTGTTCATTCGTGGATAGTGGCGCAGATGTATCCTTGATTCACAAACGTGTATAGGCAGATTACGGGACTAAATACAAGACATAAAGTACCAGTGCTCCTTATCAATAACACTAATCAAATCTTTGGCGTGGCGGTATAGCAAAGAGTAAACACAAACATAACATTAACAAAAATATGTTTAAATGAATTTTTGTTTTTCACTGTTTTTTTTGGTGCTAAATTAAGTAAGGCGTTAATAACTCAATCTTTCTTATGGTTCCGTAAAAGATGTTTAAAGAATTGTTGATGGATGGACGAAGGACGAGGAGTGATGACAACGCAAATCAGAATAGAAGTTTGAGCATACTACACCCCTTTAAATAAGCGACTGCTGTTCGAAACTGACATTATCAGGCCAAATTCCAGCCCTTGGAGTGCCACGTTCGTGATAGTTGATAAGAAATACGCACAAAACGGTTTTGTACTGACTTTAGGCAGCTCAATTCCATGACACATAGCCCATGTCATATCAACAATACGACGATATTTGGCACTTCTTGGAATATCCAAATTCTTTACCATTCTCGGTTTGAAATCTGGATATTGGCAGTGTCAGGTTGCAGAGGAAGACAAACAACAGACAGATTTTGCATGCCACAGAGGACTCTTCAAGTCGATGCCATTTAGGCTCCGAAATGCTGGTAAGGTATTTTATTTGTCGCAAGTGTTATGTGGGATGAGTGATTATGTGATTGCGTACTTAGATGATATTTGATATACAGCTGGAATCTCGAATTTCATTTGCAACATCCAAAAATATGTTTGACATATTGCGCCAACATATCATCGTGTGAGAACAATAATGTCGTAACTCACATTTTCAACTTTCCGAGAAAATGAAGGTTGAATTTTTCAGTCAACATTTCTCATAATGTTGATAAAGCATGACGTATTGTTGTATTTATCCCAATGGAATCTGGCATTAGCTGTCCATTGAACCACATATTTTTTCTGTTTAAAAAGTGGTTACTCCCTCGTTTTAAAACAAAAGAAGCAATAACTTGTTTGGAAATACGACATTGTTGCGTACGCCAACAACGATTGGTTTCCGTGCTATAAGGAAGTTGTGCTAATATATACACATTAAGCTAAACATGGTGGCAATAGCATGTGTCTATGAACTAAAAGTGCCTAGTCTACATTATGAATATTCAGTCATGTTCATCATCATACAAAATTTAAATCACCAAATGATCACGTGACTAACATAGAGATACGACCATATAGCACACATTTGATAATTTACAAACACGAAACAAAAGTCACGCGGAAAACCTGAAGAATCTGATTGGCTGATGTTGGACATACGACATTATAGCACGAATAATTGTTAATATCGCTGGAGATACGACATTTGTGTCACTGGTTTGTGAAAATGTTTGACATCCAATGCAAAAACAGTTTGACCCATCGGATTGATTTTTTTCTCACGATTCGAATTATATCAAAAACTCATTTCCCGCCAAAATGGAGTTATGACATTATAGTTCACACGCGACGAAATGTTGAAATTAAAATTAAATAATTTGAAACAAGAAACACAATACTTAGGTTTCATAATTGACACCAATGGTGTCCGCCCTCAACCTGACAAGGTCAATTCCATGCAAGCTCTTGCACCCCAACTTCTGTTGAGGAGGTGCGCTACTTCATTGGCATGATTAATTGCTATCCTAGATTTGTCCCCTCCTTTTCACAAATTGCCGAACACCCAGTACAACTTAGATGAAGTGTCTTCATTCTGTATAGGCATTGTGACCTCCATAATAACGAACCAAAGCCAGACGATTTGGGTGGTATACAGACTATATCTGATAACGTGGCTCCTTCTCTTGAAGTATCGTATCAAACTTTGAAAACTCAAAGTTCAACCTCTGCCTCTGAAAGTCAAAATACATGACAGTCCTTGGAGAGTTTTGTTTCGGATCAACATCCTTAGTTGGTTTCAAAGCAAATGTAAAAACTGTAGAAGCTGTGTCCATTGCCTTGAGACAGATTCAGGAACAGGAGGCATATCAGTCTCTTGAACTTGTGTTGCTAATAATATACTGACGAGTTTTGTTTGATTCTCTGTACGAGTGCTGGCATTAACATACGTTTTGTTAACAGAATCCGAGTATGTGACTTGTGGAATTGTTGATCCAGCCTTTCTTAACACCCATGTACAATATTTGTTTATCAGCCTTATCACTGCATGAAAACTGAAATTTATTCATTGCATAAATTCCGGATATTTGTGCATAAATCTGGATAAATCAGAAATTTATTCACTGAATAAAGGTGCATAAATCCAGAAATTTCTGCACATTTATTCACAATTTATTCATGAATAAAGGCCGACATTTATACTCAATTTATTCACTGAATAAACCCACGTTTATTCAACAGGATAAACTCGCATTTATTCGTACGTTTATACACATTTATTATCAACCTGTTTATGCATAAATTCAAATTTATTCACTGAATAAACCTGCATAAATATATGTAGCTACATTTATTCTGGTTATAAACTCAAATTTATTCACTGAATAAACCTGCATAAAGCTACATTTATCCTGGATATAAACTTCAGTTTATGCACATTTATACCCGGTATAAATTTGGATTTGAACATATATATACATATATATATATTTGTGAAATCTTCTTTAGGGTGACATATGGCTTGTAACCAGCATATATGGCGACACTGATGTGTATATCTAAATATACATATACACATGTGTCGCCCTGAATCTGGTATCTCCATGTGTAGTAATTTGCCAACAAAATCCTGCCCTATTGTTGGTTATACCAGTCACAAATATAACATGAACTACTTGGACATGGCATGTCATAGTTGTATCTTGCCATCGTCAATTTTCGTAGTCTCTGCAACAAAGAATAAACTTTCAATAATTAAGTGATCGCATCGCAAATAAGTATAAACAATAAAATATTAAAACTAAAATAAGAATTTTTGTCTTCTGCTAAAGAGTGATATCGCCCTTCAATGACCTCAATTTTACGGGATTCAAACTTCAAAATTGTGTTACATCATGGATTTATTGTACAATGAATTTATATGCGATATGGCAAAGCGTGATATCACCCTCCCATCACCACAATTTTATTCGATTCAAAGTTCAAAACGGGATTTCATCATGGACTTACTGTACAATGGATTTATATGTGACATGGCAAAGGGTGATATCACCCTTCCATGACCACACTTTTACGCGATTCTAACTTCAAGACGGGATTACTTCATGGATATATTGTACAGTGAATATATATGTGATACTGGCAAAGGATTATATCACCCGTCCATGACCACAATTGCAATTTTACGCGATTCAAACTTCAAAACGGGATTGCATCATGGACTTACTGTACAATGGATGTATATGTGATATGGCAAAGGGTGACACTGATATCACCCTTCCATGACCACTATTTTACGCGATTAAAACTTCAAAACGGGATTACATCATGGATATATTGTACAATGAATTTATATGTGAAATGGCAAAGGGTGATATCACCCTTCCATGATCACTATTTTGCGCGATTCTAACTTCAAAACGGGATTACAACATGGATATATTGTACAATGAATGTATATGTGATGCTGGCAAAGGATGATATCACCCTTCCATGACCACAATTGCAATTTTACGCGATTAAACTTCAAAACTGGATTACATCATGGATATATTGTACAATGAATTTATATGTGATACTGGTAAAGGATGATATCAACCCTCCATGACCACAATTGCAATTTTACGCGATTAAAACTTCAAAACGGGATTACATCATGGATATATTGTACAACGAATTTATATGTGACATAGCCAAGGGTGAAATCACGCTTCCAACTCCATATTTTACGCGATATAATAGCCTGTTTAGCAATATATTTAATTGTAATGTACGGCCTTTTATTTGTGATCTGGCTAAGGGTGAAATCACTCTCACAAAACCACATTTTCACGCGATAAAGTAACCTTATTTCGACGTCTCTGTATAATAAAAGATATAAAGTAAATAAGTGACCAAGGCAAGCTTTGTCTAAATTCAATGCGCACATATATGTAATCTTTGTTACAATTTCATGAATGATGTGGTATTCAGAATAAATTTTATCATGTGTCAATCACGCTGCGAATTGATGAAAGAATGAATCTGTAACATAAATTGTGAAATACCTTTATTTCATATTCACATATGTGTTAACTTACACTTGTTAAAATTTATAATTAGAAAGGGAACTTAAAAACTGAAATAATGTGGCGATCATGTTCTAACCCAAGCAAATATACCCCACCAATACCGCCCACAAGAACACCCCATCCTACCCACCTTGGTCCCTCCTGCATGCATGGCTACATTACTGTCCACAACATTAAACTACCATTGCAAAAGATTCCTTATTTTAGACAGAACATGCGAAAACAAACGTATTTGTATATACATAATCCGTCTAAATAGTGAATAGGTATACTCGCCTCAGAGTTCTAATCTCTCATTCACACCCATGAAACACGTCTGCACAATAACGTTCTTCGGAGACAAAGAAAGCCATCTCATGCGGCTAGCTTCTGTTATATGATACAGGTCAGACTGTCAGGTCTCGCATATGCATGCTTACTGTGGATACGATTCTGGTAATAATTAAATTATGGGCTGAGAATGAAACCCGCGGCCGGTTACAGTAATAAGCGAAATTAATGCAGTTATTCGGTATATGTACATCGCCGGTCCAACATTGAAATTCTCGATTTATTTAGTATGATACCTGATTTGGTATAACTGAATGTCTGCATTCAGGGACGTTTTGAATGTGTGAGTGGGGTGGTGGGTGGGATGGTGCGGACATGGACAACGCTACAGGGGTATTTGGGTGTGACACCCCCACAATTTTTGCCTCAATTTTCAACATTTGGAAATTCGGAGGTCAAAAATCGAAATATTGGAAATTTCAGACCAGAGTCCTAAATTTATGCAACATTAATATTTAATATTAAAATCTCGCTTTTCATGCAGTGTACATCTTTGTATCTTGAATTCATAGTCCCATAAGGGACACGAACGATGCATTGCGGCATGTGAACCTTGACAGTTTGAACATTTTTCAGGATTTGTACAATCCTTTTAATCATGGCCGGGAACATAACATCGTGCACACATGGTTTCTGTACTTTTACAATGTTCCTGACCATGGCCTTAGCCCTGCAATTTAAAACTATTCAGAGGAACTCGAATACCATAAACAGTATTTGTAAATCGATGGACTTCTGTAACACCATGTGGTGCCAAGAATCAGCTATATCGCGTCCGCAACACAGCTCTGCTACTATTTAATGTCTTGTGAGGAGTAACTAATACTGCTGATTGAAACAAATTTCATTAAGCGGAATTTTCCTTCAATGGGATATCGACCATAGCTTGCTCTCATCCCGATAAATTGAATGGAATACGGGCTCAATTCAGATCTTACCATAAATAGTAGACACTGTTTGACGTTCGTTTAAAACACAATTATTAGCCATTACCGGCGGATTGTGCGTGTATTACATGAAATGTTCTAGCCTATAGAATACTATCTGCGAACAAGTGTAGGTATCCACCAAACTTTTGGGTGCCAAAGCCGCGGATCGATCCTGCGATGAGATGTCGCCAAACTGGATTTGGGATGTCAAAGATGCGGATGATCTAGTTAGCATTTTGACCGTTTCTGCTTGAAAATGTCCCCATTTCGGACAGGCACATAGACCATCTTTAGGGTGAGGGTGCATTTTCAAGGGCGAAAACGTGTATGTTTGTGTTTTATTTTCTAATATCATAGTAATAGTATAACCTATTCTGTGTTATTTGATAATATAGGCCCGAAATTGTACAACAAACGGAAACATTAAATCAGTGTAAACCATGAGTTAGCAGGACCTGGTTGGATGGTCCCTGTCGGGGGTGTTCACATATAGTTTCTTAATGCACCTCCATTCAGGAACTTATATTTACACCCCTGGTAGGTTCGAGTTTTCATCGAGTTTACAACGGGTTCTTCCAACTGTTGGATGTGACAATCACAAAGTTTAGAATTTTTCATCAGAACAATTCAGTTCACAAATTTGCTGTAAATTATTTATATTATCTAAATATGCGGGTTTTTGTCTGAAAACAATTTACACACTAAATACTAAAAAAATTGTGAACCAATTTACGAACGAACACCTGTATAACGCCCCAACCACGATACAAGTGCGTTCATACGGCGAAATACATTAAGGCATACCCATCCCATGTGCACGTGTACACTATTTCTGATCAATATTGTTTGCATGTGCCACGATTATGGGTATATGTACACATGTATTGTGTATTAATATTTATATTGTGTCATTCCGAACACGCCCGGCGATTGGGGTATAAATGCGGAGTTAAAAATTGGTGTTGTTGCAGCTGTAGCTTTGTAACCCCATTCTGACCACATGTGTTACATAAACATAATAGAGAGATGACAGGCCCATCGAAATCCAGGTGAGAAGGCACACAAATGTGTCACACATAATCCATTGTCGCCTTTTATTTCTTGGAACTAATGTATTCATGGTGTTCACGTTAGGATCCCAATACGAAATATAAAATAAAAACGTCAATTCAACCACGTCGACTGTACGTTAAAACGTTATAACGTCTAAAGTACGAGCAGAACTCCACAAAATAATAATTACTTCCTTACTGGGGGACCAATAATCAAAATGACAATCACTCCGACAAGGTGAGCCACAACTTATAATCAATGTAAATGAATGATGTTTTGTGATGCCACTTGGATATACAATTTATGAGAATACCTGTAAGACTTTGAGCACGAGTATCCTCTATCCCCACCAAAAACATAAATCGTCATAAAGTGTGATTAAAATAGAGTTGCTTCGCTTTGGTCCGTAAGATCGCATTCAGACAAGAAGCTCAATTGATAGTCATATCCCAGGCCATCTCCATGTCGATCTATGTAGTTTTTGGCATTCCAATTTCACAATCTCGACAAATTGTGACCGAATTAAGTCACTTGAACAATTATATCTTCTCAATTGTTATATTGATATGGGGATGGAAATCGGGGCATTCCTATAATGTTCTAGCAGCACAGATACATAGAAGAAAGCATTAAAAGTATATTTATATCAATCTATTTAAGAGATACATATATTCATTCAAACTGAGGGATATTGAATCGTCAGAGGATTGCATATTAGAATGGCTCATATATATATATTATCACACGATTGATTCTGTCCCATTCCATATAGTTTCCTCAAACAAAGTTACAATTGCCAAGAGATATGGAAATGTAGAGCAGGCCTGTTCAAAAATAGTGGCCACAGTGTGCAGTCTGATATTAAGGAAACACAGTCTGTAGTAGATGACTTTTCAGGATCTTCCAATAGTGACATCATTCTGACAAGGGTATATTTGCCCGATACAGAGGATTTCTTTCATTTTTTTTAGAACAGACTCATCGCCTACCATAAACTACTCAAAATCTCGCTCTGTCTGGAACATGTAGCTGCTATACATGCATAACATTTCTTTTAAACTGAGAATGATTAGCCAGTATTATTATAGCACCACAACAGAGGAGCACCTGGACATATCTTTAAAACATCTGTATCTTCGTGGATATATGATAGCCAGGTTTCCTCAAAATCTTATATGAAGATATGATAAACTAGATTAATTAACTGATTGACTGGTGCATTTCTATAAGTATACGCAGTTGTAAATAAATAAATACTTCTTTGTTGGTGGGACGAACTATACGCGATAAACAAAATGATAATCGCTCCGACCTGACAAGGTGAGCCACTACTCATATTCCATTTGTAAGAATCATGTGTTGTGGTGCCATTTGGATATACAATTTATGAGAATGCATGTAGCACTTTGGGAGCAAGTGTATTATCTATTCCCACCAAATATCCACAGAGGGGTTCACACCACTTTAACCTGGGCAACGCCGGGTAACCCTGCTAGTAGTTCATATAAACGGAAGTAAGTAGCCCTCAATCAAATGGTTTCAAACATGGTAACACGATCTTTTCAAGTGTCTTGGACGCTAGAATCCGTACCTACAACAGTAATATTATAGGCGCTTTGTGGCCCCTAAAATTCAATCAACCATGATAATATGAATCAATGAGAAAATATGTTTCCCGGCAACAATCTACACCAAGTATTAACATCATCTGTAATCTTGATTTTCAAAACAAGGCATCACCTATACTATATAAAAATATTCAATTGGTGTCTTGTTGAGTGTCCATTAGCTAATGAACCTGATTCAACAAGAGGGTTCATTTAATATTGTGTCTGCATAATTAAAACAATAGATGTATCTGTATGTTACCCGTTGCAAAGATAAATCACATGGATATTAGCCATTATTTAATACAATACTGATAGCATGATTGTGTTGATAAGTAAATATATCTTTTATAAAAATGATCAATCGATACCAAAATCAATACATGTGAATAGTGTAGAAAGAACTCAATGTACGAGATATGAGGAAGACCCCATGCACGTTATAATATGCGCCTATGGAGACATTTGATAGGGTTATTTATATTCTCAGCAGATCAACGTAATAGAGTAGACACTTATATAGGTGATAGGTCCCTTGTCAGAGAGTAGGAGAGACAAGATACTCATGCCATTAATCAAATTTGAGATATCTGATAAACAGTCAGCTAGCCACCAGTGTTGCTTGTCTCTATCACTATCTAGCCACTAACAAGAGCTATATGCCATGTGTCATAACTCATTTAATAACATATTTAATGTCCAATGACAACAATGTATAAAAAATCCTCTCATATACGTTGCACACTGGGTGTTAATGATATAATGATATTGCATACAACCAATTGGAATAAAATCTTCAAATTTTCAAAACACATAATTAATGGTATAAAACTATCAAGATTGTTGATTTATAACCCTGGTTCAAGTCTATAATGGTTGAGTATTCGAAATCAAAATCCATCAAGAAAAAGTATTTGACTTATGGAATCGGCGTGAAAGGGTCAATTATTAATTATGTCTAAACCGATTGTCCAATCGACACCATACACACTTTATCTGCATATAAAATATAAACACAATCGGGCAAAACATACTTGAGTTATGACTGAGTTGGTTAGTTATGGAGGTTGGTATGCATGACGTTGGAAACAATCACATGCACATGTTTGAATAATATAAATCATTTATTGTATCAATATTGGCTCCCTTGACATGTTCATACCAGACTTAATTTTGACCTTGACCTCCCCTGATCTACAGTCCAGTCTCAAACACTCCGTTGATCCAGCCCCCTCCACATTTCTGTGAGTTATTTCCCCGGCAGTGATAGCTGCATGATGTATCCAGTAGCTTTCCATACAGTCCGTAGCTCAACCCACATATGCAATATGACCCTAACTGTACTGCTGCAATCCTGAACCCTGTAAACGAGAGAGTTCAACTTTATCGATGCCATGGCATATATATATATATATATATATATATATATATATAAATGACACTGTAAACCGTACGAACGTGTTCTATATCAAAGAATAATTCAATTGAACATGTGGACCGTCTACTATGAGGCTTGTACAAGTTTTATTTGTTTGTCACCAAAACAAAACACCGAACGACCGTCTCTTATAAAGAACGTCCATGCCACCGTCGTCCAAGATAAGAAAGGGCGTCTTCTGGTGTGAGCTTTTGTGGTCATTTCCGAAGTATTGTGTATTATTGATTGTGTGTTCCATGTCGCTGATTTCAATTACTGTACATGTTTTAATTTTTATTTTTCAAGCTAAAAATTGGCTACGGTCAGGTCTGGAATGGTATCCAGCAAGCAGTGTTCGCGCTGAACATAAACAAATTTTAGCCAAATGGAAATTTATTAGCCAAATGAAAAAATCTTTGGCCAAATGTTTTTTTGCCAAATTAAAAATATTTATTTTAAACTTTATTTGTTACTCAGAATAAAAACATACTAAAACAACACAAAAACTACCTTTAAAACAATTTTATACGAACATTGGTATTTGTTATGTCGCACAGACAGATAAATTCATATAAAGCATTAATACAAAATACGGCGGGATTTCACATCCGACCATATGCAAAACGCCCGGTGAAAATCAGTCAGAATTTTGTTTATCGCGGAGAAGATGGACTGTTCTAGCTATGGTTGATACATATTTTCCTTCATGTTTTTACTCTCCTTCAACATTTGTTCAGTTGTTAACTGAAAAAAATTTCGCAAACATGAAACCAACATTCTATATAATTATTTATAATCACATAATCCGCTAAACCGATTGTAATAACTATATGTCGCTGACACCATGACGGTCGCTAACCATTGCTTATTGTGGGAAGGTGATATGTGTTGAATATATATTGTATTGAAACCTTTTATGATGTGAAGCCATGTCGTTATTAGACGGGAAGCAGTTTACATAATCACTGAGTTAAGACCTTCTTGTCTGTACACACAAGTAAGGAACAATACATTTAGGTATTTTATCTTACAGACTGCCAAATCAACAAATCATTACATAACCAGTGTACAGATTAAGCGTTTTGACGATTAGGCTGGTATTAAAAATGTTAGAGATTACCTGTTGCTGTCTTGTGAAATTTGATTATGTGTAGTGAATGTGAGTGATGGATACTATTCCGATCCGCCAATTTATTGGACATTACAAGAACACTCTATTCGACCTATTCAGCGCTTTTTAATTAGCATTCCGTCTCAATTACGGTTAAAATAAATTAGCCAAAACTTAGCCAAATGATTTTTTTATTAGCCAAATTCGAAAAAGTTTGGCCATTGGCTAATTTGGCCACCGACAGCGCGAACACTGCCAGCAAGTAAAGCAGGCGGCATGTTGACGAGCATGGTCGGATAAGAATATCAACAGATATACAATACAAAGTACGTATTTAGATGCTAGAAATTTAACTTAACAAACACATTAATTGCACCACCTCGAAATGGTTAACATACCCTGTAGAATACAGACTATGAGCAAGGAGGTTGTCACACACCCCACCCGGTTTGGTATGCAAAATGCAGGCCATTTGCAGGTGATATGCCATACAACGAACGAACGAACGAGAACGAGGCTACCAAGATGGCGGTTTAAAAATATTTCGTCTCCGTTTGGATGGACATAATTCGACTATTTGTATGTTAATACAGCAACTTTGAACAGGATTGTGAGTATGGCAGATAAAAAAAGACCCAATGTTATGAGTTCCACATCAGAAGCTGACGACAGTCTCAACAACGACTCTAAAACTTCAAACAAAAAATTGAGCGCCCAGAATAAAAAGCAAAAAACTAACACTGCAACAACAGGTCAGACCAAAATTAGTTTTGCATCTCAGCAAAAATCAACAATGCAAGCTTCAAACAGTATAGAAAGTATGCTGGCAGATATTCAGCTAAAACTGGAGCAGGTTGTTACCAAAACTGATCTTGAGAAAAGTTTGGAACCTGTAGTGAGGATTAGTGACTTAGATGACACAATAGGAAAACTGAAACAAGAATATGATAAAAAACTTGAAGACACAAAAGATGAATACAGAGGTAAATTTCATGATCTAGAATTAAAATTAGACCAAATGGATATAAAAAGTAAAAATGATGATAAAGAAGCAGACTATAGAAAAGATCAACTTGATGTACTTGAACAAAAGTTCTGCAAGCTCGAGCAGAAATATAATAGATTGGAGCAGCATACACGGAAAGAGAGTATTCGCATATATGGTATTGCTGGCGATCACAAACATGAAGACTCTGATGATAGTGAAGAAAAAGTGCTGAAAACATTAAATAAAACACTGGCATTGAATCTGACCCAAGCTGATATCAGTATTGCCCACAGACTTGGCGAATATTCTGAAGGTAATTCGAGGGGCATTATTGTGAAATTCGTCCTCCGGAAAACAAAAAATGATGTGATAAAACACAGAAAGCTGCTGAAGGGGAGCAAAATAGTGATAAAAGAAGACTTAACACAATTTAATTCTTTCATTGTCAAGAAGGCAAAGGAACTTGATAGGGTAGAAGACAGCTGGGCCATAGGAGGGAAAATATGTGTATCATATGTGGACAAAACAAAGAAGAAGAAGCAGATCAGCTCTTTGTCTGATATATAAATTCATACATGTATTATAATCTGCATATACATATGTTATGATGTTTGATGTCTCCATAACACAATAAGTTTGCAACTTAATCTTCCAAGTCAATCTATTTCTCTGGCATTCATGTAGCATGCATAAAACAAAACCGAATACTCATGAGAATTTAGTACCCTTTATTGTTGGAATTGTTAATTGTTAGACTTTAATTACTTATTCAAGGAAACAGTTGCCAAATAGCCCATATTTCAGTATCCATTGGCACTGAACAAATTGCATTTATCTATTTTTAGTGAAATCACTATCATATTTAATGGAACAACTTGTCTATATCTGATGAGTTTACTTGAATAGAGCATACATAAAGGCTTGAATTAAGATATTCCATTAACATATGTAGCAACTAACATGAATTTGAACCAATTTGTATATGCTATTATGCATATCAAATACTTTATTGAAAAACCCTATACCTCTTTAAATTGTCCTAATGTAATGATAAGTCTATATTTATAGGCATTTAATACCTTGAATAATTTATTCACCAAAATTTGTAGTCAACAATCTCAATTACTCAAAGTGTATACATGTATAGACAATACAATGTTTTACTTATATTTATAGGCATGTGTTACTTTATCCAGTGACAGTTGAAGGTAAAATCTTAGGAACCAACTTGTATGTGCTCCTATTCATGTCAAGTAACTGATTGAATGAACCTCTAACATCTCTTTAAATTGTCATAATTGTCTATACTTAAAGGCATTTAATACCTTCAGTGATTTATTCACCAATATTTGTAGTAACAATCTCAATACTCAAGGTGTATATATGTATAGACAATATTGTTATGTCTATATTTAAAGTATTTAAAGCATTTATTACTTTGTATATTGACATTGAATGTAAAATCTTGGGAACCAACTTTATGTGCTCCCATTTATGCAATTAACTGATTGGAAATGTCAAGTATCCCTTTAAATTGTCATAATGCAATTACTATGCTATAATTAAAGGCATATAATACCTAGAATAAATCACTCACAAATATTTGTAGTCAATAATGTCAGTTTACTCCAAGTGTCTATAATGTAAAGACAATACCGTGTTATGCCTATATTTGAAGGCATCTAGTACTGTCTTGGTTCATTGACATTTGAATGTAAACATCTTGGGAAACAACATCCATTTAAAGTAACTAATTGAAAAATGTCTATTTCTTTACATTGTCATAATGCAACAATAAGTCTATATTTAAAGGCATTTAATATCTTGAGTAACTTATTCACCAATATATGTAGTAACAATCTCATTTACTCAAGGTGTCTATATGTATAGACCGTAGTTTTATGCCTATATTTAACGGCATTTATTATTTTGTCCATTGACATTGAAGGTAAAATCTTGGGAACCAACATTCATGTCAAGTTACTGATTAAAAAATGTGAATTTCCTTAAATTGTCATAATGCAATTATAGATCTATATTTAAAAGGCATTTAATACCTTGCATAATTTACTCAAAAAAATTCACCTTAATTTGTAGTCAGCAATCTCATTTACTCAAAGTGTCAACATGTATAGACAATACAGTGCTATACCTATACTTAGAAACATTTATTACTGTATCCATTGACATTTGAAGATCAAATCTTAGGAACCAACTTTCATGTGCTCCCATCATGTTAAGTAACTGATTGAATGAATGTAATACCAAGTGAATAGAGGGAAATTTTCTAGCAGCATATTTGGTATGACATGCACAGACCTTTATTTAAAGACACACCAAGAGAATTATAGCTAAATATTAAATTTATTTATAATTCACTTTATACGTATTTGTACACTCATATATATACCGAAACATCATAATATTCATAACATGCCACTTCATTACTTCATAGAGAAGATCTGATATATGCTGAAGCAAGCTACGGGTGATATACTCACGTACTGACGATAAAATCCCACTGTGGAAATAATCCTTTTGGGGCAACTACTCACAAACTTATAAACGGAAACGCTCTCCATTAGAAACGACAACATGAAATGCTAAATCCCATTTGATAACAGAATATAACCACATTGCTCAGCATTGCTCACTAAACAACAGAGCAACTTCGGTGTCCAAATTGTTCCCGAACTGACACAGTTATTCCACCTTCGTGATTTTCATGCAAACCGTGACTTATGAATGACCCCTTCGCTCAAGTGGCCTGATCACCGGACAACAAAAGATATAACTATATTCGCGTCAACTCATTCTATATAAACTCAGTACAGCTGAGCTCAAAGTAAATTGGTTACACTGTCGAGAAACCACCGATAACTAAATTTCGCCGAATTGCAGAAATGCTTCGATTACAACACATGAACAACCAGTCTGGAAATGCTAAAACATATAGCTCATCTTATTTTCTCACCTCATTCCATTCATAAACGGAACTACTTACATATTGCCAAATCATAATTTTATTGTATTTCTTTGATATCCGCAGACTTGAATCTATGAAAAGCATCACAAACAATGATTTGATACTCTCATTATTAGTAATGTTACAGGAACGGTATATTGTCATGGGCAGGAAAGATAACTCTAATGATTTCAAGCTAATCTATGACGGGTAGAATTAGACTGGGTGAACTTCAGAGAGATGAGTCATATGATTTTGCTCGATTGTTTACAGGGTCGCAACACGATGATGACAATATGCCGGCCCCCTCCCCATACAATTTGATTGATCATCGGTGCGATTACGTTACTCCATCGCAATTGAAAGAAAATATTACTTCTCGCGAAAATACCGTATCATTTTTAGGACTTAATTGTCGAAGTTTAACGGCGAATTGGGATTCATTTGTAGATCTTTTATCCGACATTCAGCAATCGGGAAAATATACCACTGCGATAGCCTTAAGTGAAATATTCAAAATTAAAACTAAGTTCACTCTTCCTGGATATCACGAATTAATTTACAATACACGACCAGTTGATGATGACGGTAGGGGTGGGGTGGGCATATTCTTAAAAGATGATTTATCGTATAGAATACGTACAGACATGTCAATCTTCATCCCCCACGTGATCGAATCACTATTTGTAGAAATCGACACTGGTAAAAATGCTTCCTATATTATGGGATCAGTGTATAGGCCAAACACAGCCCCGTTAGCGGATCTTGATATATTTATAACTAAAATGACTGAAATTGTTGGACAAATGAGTGAATCGGGGAAGAAGGCTTACATTTTAGGTGACTTTAATCTTGATTTACTCAACATATCGAGTCATAAAAAAACTAGCAATTTTATCGACACTATGTTCGACAAGGGATTTATGCCGGTAATAACAAAACCCACACGAGTTACCGAATACTCAGCTACTCTAATTGACCACATCTACACCAACAATCTTGTATCAGAAGCTCATTCAGAAATTATTTTAACTGATGTTTCAGATCATTTTGCAACTTTTTATGCTGAAAAAAGAAATTCGATACCTACGAATACGAGACCACAGAAAACTTGGGAAAGAATAATGAATAGAAGTAACCTCATGAAATTTAAACAAATTCTGGCTGATCATGACTTCACTAGTATATATAATTCACAGTCGACAAATGAAGCGTATGACAACTTTATAAACATATATACAACTGCATTCAATGCAGCTTTTCCACTCAAACTATCCACTACACCGAAAAAATATGTAAAAAAAGAACCGTGGATGACCAACGGTATGATCTGCTCTTCTATCAAAAAGAATAAATTATATGCAAAAAAACTCAAAAATCCAACTGAATATAATATAACTGAATACAAAGAATATTGTAAACAATTCAACAAATTGAAGAGAAAAAGCAAAGCAGAGTACTATGCCAAAACTTTATCCGAACACCGATGTAATATGAAGCGAACTTGGGTTATTTTGAAAAAATCACTTAAACTATCAAAGAGCTTTTCACAGATTCCACAGAAACTTATGCATAACAACAAAGAATTCACAACACCAGAGTCAATCGCGAAAGAGTTAAATAACTATTTTGCCAACATTGGTCAAACAACGAGTGATAGCGTTCCAATCGGCAATGGAAAAACGTTTTCGTCATACCTATGCAAAGAAAACCCTAAAAATATGTTCATATTCCCAACCGATCTTGAAGAAATTATAAAAGTAAGCGAAAGCATCGCCCGCAAAGGTAGCACCGACATCGATGATCTCTCAACAAAACTAATGAAAAATACTATTCACGAAACGGCAACAGTCCTCACACATATATTCAATCTTTCATTTAAAGACGGCACATTCCCCGAAAAAATGAAAACCGCAAAAATTGTCCCTATACATAAAGGCGACAGTAAAGAAAATATTGCAAATTATAGACCTATTAGCATATTACCAGTCTTCTCAAAATTAATCGAGAAAATTATTCAGAATAGATTATTCTCTTTCTTGTCCAAACATAACATTCTACATAATAACCAGTTTGGTTTTCGAAAAAAACACTCTACCATCCATCCACTAATGCAACTTTTACATTACGTGGCAGAGAAAAATGATCAGCCAACTAGAGATTCAACTGTGGGACTATTTATCGATTTGTCTAAAGCCTTTGACACAATAAGTCATGAAATACTTTTAGCCAAACTCAATCACTATGGAATTCGTGGGATAGCGAACGAATGGTTTTCAAGCTATCTCCGGGACAGACGACAATATGTTGAATTTCTTGGTTCAAAATCGCACTTTAACCCCATCACTTGTGGAGTGCCCCAGGGGTCCATCCTCGCACCGACAATTTTCCTCTTGTACGTTAACGATATGCCCCGCAGTACATCATTAAAATTACTTTCATTCGCCGATGATACCACTATATATACATCAGACCATAAATACGATCGCCTTAAAAAAAAAATCAACGAAGAACTAAGAAATGTTTTTATATGGTGCTGCTGCAACAGACTTGCAATAAATGTATCCAAAAGTAAATTTATATTGATGCATCCTAAAAACAATGAATCAAAGTGGAGAAAATTCAAAGTTATGCTAAATGGGAAAGCATTAACTCGAGTTGGAAATAATATGCCGGAAACTTCACTGAAATTTCTTGGCATCTCAATTGATGAAAACCTTACATTTAAATACCATATTGATATGGTCCATAAGAAACTATGTCACACGCTCTACCTCCTGAACAAAGTTAAACGAATTCTTCCGAAAAATGCACAAAAAACTCTTTACTATGCCCTAGTACATAGTCGCTTAACATACGGCATACATATTTGGGGGCACGCATCCTTCGATTCACTTTTAAAACAGCAGAAAAGGGCAATACGTATTTTTTGCAATGCCAGTTATAGAGCTCACACCGAACCTCTGTTCAAACAAGAAGGAATCCTGAACCTCAATGACATATTTAGAGTTAATGCAGCTTGCTTTATGTATGATTGGACTAGAAATAACTTACCGAAATCATTTAAAACGTGCTACTCTTATTCTCTCGCGAAAAATACGAGAAATGCGAATAATATACGTCTGATAACACCGAAATCATCATTTTCAGCATCCCTCCCAAAACACTCCTTCCCAGACATTTGGAATTCAATCGATAAAACATCAAGAGGATGTAAATTTAGAGCTACGTTCAAGAAAACTCTATCACATCAAATAATATCCAAATACATTGTCGATTGCAAAAATAAAAACTGTTACAGTTGCTCATTACAAAATAACCCCGGGAACTAAATGTTATAACTAAATATTATAACTATATATTATAACTATATCCTATAACTAAATATTATAATTATACTTATTGATATTGATGTCATTCTTTCTGGATATTTCACCCGTCTGGTCATAACAAGTTCAATCAATTTGCACACGTATCACTTAAAAATATCGTAATGAACTCGATGTGACCAGCTACTTTAATGACACCCATTGAACATAGCCCATGACGATAATATGACTAGTATTAACGTTCACTGACTTTCTGTCCTTATTTATTTATTTACATTCAATCTATATATTCAACATCCGATGCCTACATGTACAATTGAATCTGGTCTGCGGATATTATTCTATACTATATCATATTATATTATATATATATATACTTATTATTTGACAATTACCGCCAGGTAGTGGATAATTTGTTATTTATTTAAGGGACTGCATGAAGGCGGTCAGTATTGGCCATGCAGTCCCTGTACAATATCATTAATTTTGTATCTTTAGTTTAACTGTAATATGCTATGTTTATTGTACAAATAAAATCTATCTATCTATCTACACATACCCAATGTTATCTGGTACTGGGAATTCATTTGGAAATATAACCGGCATTCCGGATTAAGCAAAAAGGCTGGCATGCAGATATTATAGCACAACATTACACAAACTTTGAGCATTTTCTAACACAAACAGACCAAGGTGATATATTTTGTATCTAAATCAGTCTAATACCTCTCGAAATGTTATTGTTTTGGATAATATTTTAGAAAATGTGAGAAAACTGTTAACTACTATTCATTATTCATGGGCGGTATGGGGTAACACCCCATCAAGGCCATTCACAAGTGTAAAGACATGTATGGAAGGTGTCGCCCCATCAATACCAGTTATTGTAAAAGGGGGAATCATGCGTACCAGTTACAAGTAAGAAAATATTTAATGAAAACTAATATTACACTAATGATATAGTTTTCATATAAATGGTTTGCTGAAGTTGTATTCATAATATACTGAATTACATCATATATGTCATTTGGGCTGCACATTGTAAAGACAAAAATGAATTTTGTGCAATAAAAACTGCGAACCGGCATCATTGTTGAATCCTGAACACCGGTGAAACTGCGCAAATGAATCCCGAGTACCAAATTAGCAGAGGGGTATCAATATTTTCAATATTTTCAATTTATTTCATTTATAAGTACCTCTATCTGTAGCTGATTCACCTAACAATGTTTATCGTGTGATATCCAACCGGAAATCATTTTAGTGCTGTGCATTAGCCAGAGAGTCTGATAACCTGGATAGTTTAATAGTCCCACTATTTGGTTATTATAGAGTCTACATTGTCTCAGAATTAGTAATGGTCATGTTTAGATTATAGCTATGCAGTCGGGTATCATTATAAACACCCATTGACAAACAAGATATACCCCAGTATATCATCAGTACATGTATGTGTAAACTATAATTGGATAAAAAGCATTAATTCGTGTACATGTTTATGGACCATACATATTATGTCTAGAGTAATTTAGTTTGTATGAGTATACCCGGGTACCATGAATTGAACAATTGGACCATTCAATCCGCAAACTATCTAACTTCCAGACATTCGAACCCATAAAACTACTAGTAACGAACACTGGCTAATGCACTGTACATGATTGTGTAATGGTCATGTGACCACACGAATTGGTCCAAGTTATTGTTCTGCTTTAAATGTCATTCAAATTGTTCCAATTATTTGGACTGATTAATTTTTTTTTCATCCAAAAAGCCAAATTACTCCGAAGGACTACTAGTATAAACATGCAAATAATGGTCTTACCCAAAGAGTATATGTACATTGTAAGTACTGGCACTTAGAGTAAATGTAATAGTGCAGGAATAACAATAAGTTGACAATACATCAGATTCAGATTCAGATGTTTATTACGCCTTTCGTCGCATTTGACATAACAGGCGATTCAATTTCAAACAGTGTACATATTACATAATATAAATGTGAGGTGACATAATATACATACACAATATAGGTTGGAGTTATTAGTGTACTACGTGTACATGGTATATTGATTGAGGGTATACTATCTTATAATGTGATAATGTTATCTTATAATTATTGGGGGTATATAATGTATGTGGGGCGATTCCCTGTACATATGTTGTATGAGGGTGGGCATTTGTTGTTGTTGTTTTTTTTTTTTTTTTTTTTTTTTTTTTTCATTGAGCCTCAGGAGTGGATCATTAGTGTTTGGGCCTTTTTTTTAGATATATTGATAGATTTACTATGATCTTTCTGTTATTTGTATCGAAGAGGTCATGTAATTTAATTGTGTTCGGTCGGTTGCGATTGTAGGCTTTCAAATATTTAGTTCGGATACATTAATTTTGTACAAATTTCATGTGAAATATATCACTTTATTGTTGGCAATGTATGCTACAACCTAAAACATCTCCGTGCTAACAGTTCTCACCATTTCGAGTCTCAAATCGATGAAAATACAGAGTACTTAGCATGGATATAGTTTAGATAGTAGCATATATGTACATGTATAATAATAAAGTTAAGAGAACTCCACCCCGTTACTTTCACATGAAATTCACATGAAAGAAATGTGATGGAGTTCTCTTCTCGTTTGTTTTAATTTCTGCTGAGTATGAAGTCACCCTGTACGATTTAATGCACCTAATTCACTATTCTTCGGCTTTGGGGGTAGAAACAATTTTATTTGAGTTGAGAAACCCACCCATCAAATCTCAAGAGTTTTCTAAGAACACTCTTTATGATCGGAAATTATTTTTTAAATAAATCACTCCAAAAAAATTACCAGAAACTAAATTTACAATATCGTGTTTTTTTAGTAGCATGGGGAAATACTGAAATGCGCCGTACAGTACTTATGGGTATTCTTGATTTAGTAATCATGTTTTATTGATAGAAAATTAGGTTATATTACCATGCTGATCACATTGAAAGATGTTTTTTTTACATAAATTGTGATGACAAGCGCTGGGGAATTCCCGCTAGAACCAGGCATCACTTACATGTAATATATGGACATCGATAATGACTGCGTTGAGGGAGGTGGGTTTCTTGACTGAAATAAAACATGGTTCACCCCCATAGCTGACGGAATACTAATTTTAATAAGGGAGTTAAATCAGACAGGGCATCGTTCAATTTCTTCTGCAATATTTAATGTTTGCATCAGCAATCGTTCATGTTTGCTTTAATGTTCTTTGCAGAACAAATCCATGAAGAGGATCCATAATTGGCCCTGTAGCCCATGTTTATTGGCAGCCTAACAGACTAACACCCTCAAACATGTTAACTATAGATCCATTCGAAATGGGTAGTACTGCTACTAGTACTGTCAGATAATGTACATGTACATGCATGTTGGTAATAAAAAATACAAATAATCTTCAGAAATAACACAGAATAGTGTGACAATTATATCACAACTCATTAGTGCAAAACAGATAGGCTACCGGTTCATGTATTTCAAAAGCATATGTACATGTACAGTATAGACAATGGCACTACACATATGACCAAGCATTTAATATTATTAACGGTATAGGCATTCACGATTACTACGTCAGTGGTACCATGTTGCGAACCAATGTCATTACACATGCGCAAAAAATCGCATCGGGTGGTATTGGTCCAACCTTGCCTTGTAGCAGACTCTACCACACTGCTTAACAACACTGTAATATAATACAATTATATTACATTCACAACTAACAAAACAGCACTGTTAGATGTACAGCTATAATTTATCGACCCTCCTTAAATAAAAGGAATGGATGCACTTCACGGTGTTTATTGAGGTTAAAATAATCGCTTCCGTTAACACCGCCATAACAAATATAATATAAAAAATTAGACAGACATTGTTATTATACCAATCATAAATATTGCGTAAATAGTTTGTTATTGTCAAGTTTGTATGCTTTGTTATGTAAACAAAGACCAAACATGTTAAAGAATCCGGCTTTTGATTACATAACACAGCGTACATACTTGACATTGACTTGATAATGATGAGTGGTATAAGAATAAAATATGTCTATATTTTAATATTCTTTTTGTTTATGGCAGTTTTAGCGGGTATGACTATTTAACAACATGCACATCGCGTATGCCATCCATGCCTTTAACAAGGTTGGCCACTGGTATTACCGCAATACTCAAGCGAGTACATGTGTTCAACCACAGTCCATTATACCGCGGCTGACCATGCGTGGTACAACCTTTCATCCGAAGTTGGACCGCATTCTCCATGTGGTCAGTAACCATCTTTGAGTGTTGAATATACCCGAAACAATTTAATTGAAATCCGTGTTGTGGTAATGTACTTTTGTTGTTGAAAATAAGATACCCACTAACGGTGTGGATCTCGTATATATCAATTGGAAAGTTGTGATTAGAAATTGCGCCGGATGTTGGTTTAAACATTGTTTATTTCCCATCAGATTTATAATTACATGAACAGTTTATACATGATTTGACAAAGTAACAGAATGACAGTGATGGATGATTTATGAATATAATTGTATCTGATGAGAGGGGAGAACAACAGTAAGCACGTGGCTTTTTATGATTGTCGTCCTCCCGCTGTGTCTTTTGGACCCTGTAAAATATTTCAAATTTGTATATGCGTTTTGTCTTTAAGATTCAGGGCGCGGCAGTAGATAGACATTATAAATCGGTTTGATTCGTGTACTGTGAGTACGAAGGTATGATTTGCAGAGAGGAGAGAGAGAGAGTGAGATGAGAGCGAGAGAGAGAGAGAGAGAGAGAGAGAAAGGTGCCAGATTGTGATGTTACGCGTGATTTATTTATTTATTTATACGGAACGGATTCTTCGCTTTGAGAATACTGAGACTGACCGGCATACTTTGTTTAAAAATGTAAGATTCTATGTATATATATATTTTATGTTGGAGCTCAATATCACTATTGAAATCGCTTTGTATGACCTATGAATTTTTGGAATTCTTCAAAAATTGTTTGATTCGTGTCCACACTTAGGGCGTCGTCACCATCTAAGAAGATACTAACCGAGGGGATAACAGTAGTTGGAAGGTTATCAAGGAAATTTTGTCTATGGAGTGAAAAACGCTGACATTGGAATATAAAGTGGTAGTTATCTTCTATTTGGCCGCACAGGCATCGGTCAGTGGTAGAGATATAATTTTGGAATTTATGTGAGTTCAAATCACTGCAGAAGTTTCGAAGGCGTGCGTGAATTACTTGGGCTTTTCTTGTGTAACAGTATTTGAAACGTGGGTTTTTCTTTACATAATATTTGTTTATGGTCGCTCTAAACTCGTCATGATCCAAAATGTCCCGTGTGGTCGCCGGTAGGGAATTCCAGAGGGCTGCTGTGTTCAATATGAAGGATTTGTCATGGGAATTTGCGTGAAATTTCGGAAGTCTGAAGTTTTTGGCGTTTCGGGTGTTAATTCTTGATAAGTCTGATACGATTGGAGGAACCAGGTCTTGGAGATACACGGGGGTCAGATTATGAATAATTTTGTGGAATAAGTAAAGTTTGGAATTTTCTCGTCTATTTTTGAGTAGTTCCCAGCCAACCTCTGATAAAAGTATTCTGTCACTAACAGACCTAGTACACCCAGAGACAATTCGGGCTGCCTCGAGTTGTATTTTTTCCAAATTTTCAGATTCTAATGCAGTGCAGTTATCCCAAATAGCGTTTGCATATTCTAAGGTTGGTCGTATGTATGTGAAATAGCATTTCTCTAGTGTTTCTCTGTTTAGGACATACTTGAGTTTTTGTAACACATATATTCGTTGCCATGCATTTTTAGAAATATATTCGATATGAGCTTTCCAGCTGCAATTGTCTTCAAAAATCATTCCCAGATGTTTGTGGTTAGATACTGTTCGTAATGGTACGTTACCCATATGCAGGTCCGGGTGATTCATGGGGGTTTGTTTGCGTGATATGCACATAGCTTCTGATTTACTAGCATTAAAGTTTACTAACCATTTCTTTGACCACGATTCCAATGTGTTTATATCACTTTGTAACATTTTGGCGTCTTCTATGGGGTCTTTCATGGGGAGAAAAATTGACGTATCATCGGCAAATAGTCGTATATTGCATGCAATTCCTTTGACAATGTCGTTGATGTATATTAAAAATAGAATCGGTCCAATAACGGAGCCTTGGGGCACACCAGCTTTAACTCTGCCCCACGAGGAGGATTCGGAGCCAATAACGACTCTTTGTTCGCGGTTATTTAGATAGGATTGAATCCATCCGAGGAGGTTTCCTTCAATTCCGATACTTTTAATTTATAGAGTAAGCCACGGTGCCAAACTTTGTCAAACGCTTTGCTTATGTCAAAGAGTAAGACTCTAATGTCCTGACCTTCATCGAGACACTTGCTAATTTGATGGTAAATTTCACATAATTGATATGAGGTAGATTGCCCAGGAAGAAATCCAGCTTGGTTCTTGCATAGGAAATTGTTCGTTGTAAGGTATTTAAGTAGATATTTAGCTATACATTTCTCATATACTTTACCAATACAGCTGAGCAGAGATATGGGTCTATAGTTTCCAGGATTTGTTCGATCACCATTTTTGAATATAGGGACGACATTTGCGCGTTTCCATTCGTGTGGAAAGAAAGAATTAGCCATAAACTCTTTAAACATTATCTTGAGAGGATGTCGCAGACTGGGGCAATGTTTAAGGATGCGCGGACTTATCTCATCATAACCGGTAGACTTATCAGCCACAAGATTTTTCAGTGTTTCAGATATGTCGGTTTCAGATATATTTATTTCGTTTAGCACTGTAGATGATAACGAATGTGTGATATTAGGTATGGCGGCAGATGAGTCGTCGATGGTGGAAATACTGCAAAAGTAGTTATTGAAAGCTTCGGCCTTTTCAATATTTGATGAGTGTGAGCAGTTATTCCACACCAAAGATGGTATTTCTTTATTTACGGATCTGTCTGACAGTTTATTGAAAGTTTTCCACCAGACGGAACAAGGTGTATCGGAGTTATTCAAGATATATTGCACGTGTGAATTGTGGTCAGATTTGGATTTTCGTATGAGAAAAATTACTTCGTTTCGTTTCTTTTTGTAAGCTGTCCATGAGTTATCGGTTTTGCGAGCTTTTGCTTTACTGAACAAGCGTTTTCGTTGTTTGATCTGTGATTTAATATCAGATGTCAGCCATGGAGGTTCATCCTTCCTACATCTGACTATTTTACTTGGGATGAATGTATTAATCTGGTCATGTAAGAATTTTTTTTAGCATTTTAGTCATTTCGCCAACATTTGTGGAGGCAAAAATTTCTTCCCAATTTTGTTCTGCAATTGCCTTGTCTAGTTCTGCAAAGTCAGCTTTTTTGTAACTAAATACACGACGTGAAAAGTTCTTTGAATGGGTATGCTTTTCTGAAAAATTAAAATACTTACATAAATCGGTACGTGGTAACGAACATAATTTGCATGAAAGGGTTCAATGGTTCCGCTTTCGATGATGTTGCAACTTTTATTTACGAGAATAATATCAATGAGTGTCTCAGAATACTCGGTAAAGTTGGTAGAGTCCGATATAATTTGTTTCAAAGTCATTTTGCTACAAATGGTTGATATATTGGTGTTAGATAGAGAAAATTGATTTTCGTTGAAGTCTCCGACTACTACGAGATTGTGGGGGCGAAGGTCACGTGCCAAGTCTAGTGTTGTCATAATTTCTGACGAACGATTGCAGGTTGGGGGTCTATAAATCACACCAATAAGGGTTCTGATATTTTTGTGACATAGCTTTATCCAAATGCATTCCACTTCCGAATGTTCTAGATCGAATCTCCGTCTATACGATATATTATTCCTTACATAAACTATAACTCCGCCATATGAGTCAGCTCTATCCCTCCGCTCAGGTTCTCCAAAGCCTTGAATTAATAAGCGCTCATTTAGAATGCTCGTGTTTAGCCACGTCTCGGTAAAGCAACATATATCGAAGTTCATCATTTCGGTCCTAAGAATGTCGAGCTTTGGGACTAGGCTTTGGATATTCAAGTGGATAATTCTAAGCGATTGATATGGGTCGGGACCCGGGTGCGGATGGATGTCGCCCCCTAGTATACTATTTGTTTAACAAACCTGCCATGACATTCTTGCACGACAGTAACTCTATTGGTGATGATATCACCCCCGACTTGGGATGGGGCTATGATTCTTGATAAGGTTACTGGGTGATGGAAGCTTAATGACGTCAACTGCCATCTTTTCCCAATGGGGGGGGGGTGGCTAACACTCCTAAAAATTGTGGGGATGGAGGCTTTAAACCCCGTGACCCCCTAAACTAATGGTACCTGTTTTCCATGCAAAACTTCCAGATTTAACACTTGCTTTACTATCTACATGCGAATCCATGCGTCTCTTCTTTAAATCTATCCAAAATGTGGTCATTATCATTTGAAAATAAGAAAATATGAAATTAACAACTTATCATGGCGAGACGTGACATTTCGTAAAATTTTAATTTTTCTTATAGGAATCACGTAACTAAATGGTTTCCCATATGTCATGTGTTTACTTTTTAAAATAAATCCCCAAGTGTTCGACAGGTCTATCCCAGAGCCAAATTGAATCTCGAAAATCCCAGAACAGTAGATAGTTAAATAATTTTCCCGCTTGCAAAAATTCATTCACCAGTTTAAATTATTTAGATATGATGTAAAAATCAAATAAACGCGATGTCATCCTTTAATAACGTGTCGCATGCATCAGGTGAAGGCCATTCTTCAGTTATCTTCACCTTTGTCATTACACGGTGTACTCGCCCCTCGACTCTCGAACACATTTAGCTCCCCGTTTCATATTACGAGCGAAGACGGGAACCAGTGGCCGGTGTTACAAAGTGGTGACCGGTGCTACCATATTTGTATCCGTCCAGCTAATCAATACTGCGTGTCTTCAAAGTTGACTTCAATGTGTTTCACTATGTATATGGTTCTCGTTTAACGCTGTACCATGACACCTCTTCATACCATATCCGGACACACTAGTCCATACTCATACTGAATTCATTGCACACACACTAGTAGTGAATATAGTGACAGAGAATACGCAATAACCATTTTGGTATAATTATTGTAACGGGTTAAACTGACTTGACGCGGCACACATTGAAAGAACATCAAACGATTCCAAGCGCGACTGTCGATATGGTTATCTTTGGTCGGCCATTGCGCAACGATCTTTATTAGCGAAATTTCCCATTTCATAACTGGCGTTTGTGTGAGTAAATCTGCTAAATAGTGCGGCTTTTGATTAAAATTTGAACACTGTCCTTACCGGTGTTGGTATATTGTATTGTACCATTGTTCCCTTAAAACAACACGTGTTCAGATTAATATATAAAATGCAGCTAATCGACTTGGGATTCTGGAGTCGACTTTTGGTGAAAATTCGTCAAGTCGACTAATCGTTTCAACACTACATATATGATCCCCGAGTCCCGACGAAAGAAATAAATTAAAATAAAACACAGAGGTAGGATAAAAACTAGGCATCGCCAAGCAAGTGTGTGCGAGTTTTCACATCCAATGCTCACTTGGACGGCCCATTTCTATATTGCCACTGACAACTTTCACATTCCTGACGATATTATTGGGAGATTGGCGCCACAAGAACATGATGCCACTCACGTTCTAACACAAATTCAAATGTTCTAACAAAAAAATAATTATATAAATGATAAAAGACAACCTGTGGACTCGACAGAAAAAATGAAAACGCCGCCTATGTGGCTATTGTTTACAAATTTGTCATACAGCGTCAACATAAAAGGGCTAAGGCTACGTTCACACGCTGGAAAGTGTGCACGGTATGGTTTTGCGGGCATTTCGTCATAGAAAACCAAATTGTGCCAGAATATGAACGGAACCGTTCACATAACATGCATCTTTACCAAACTGAAAAACATGAGAAGTAAACTTTTATCTATTTC
Source organism: Siphonodentalium dalli (assembly GCA_032622095.1). Classification (NCBI taxonomy): domain Eukaryota; kingdom Metazoa; phylum Mollusca; class Scaphopoda; order Gadilida; family Siphonodentaliidae; genus Siphonodentalium; species Siphonodentalium dalli. Next base: position 16,053,595 of record CP136067.1, read on the forward strand.
CACTTGTAACAGTGCTGTTGGCATTTGCCTTCAAATATCTGTATGATTTATTCTTGCGAGATAATGCATGATATTTACAGGCAAATTCCGGTAGCATCGTTACTAGTGGAACTACAGATATTTTACTTCACACATACTTAGTTATGGCACATATGCATTTTATGTGCTTGTTTCCGTTCACATTATGGCACCATATCGTTTTCTACGACAAAATGCATGCAAACCATGCCGTGCAAACTTGCCAGTGTATGAACGTACCCTAATTGCCATTAATTAAACAGAGGTTTGTGACTGATTGAGAATGAAATTGCATTTTTGAAACATTTGAGATCCAACGATGATTGTCAGTGATCTGAACAATGTTAGTTGAATCAGAGAAACAGGGCTTTCGAACTGGCAAGGGATGTGCAAAGGACACACATACTCGCATAGAGTGAATGTGTTAACAAGTATTCATAGATTTGTAACTGTCCACATTTTGTGAAACATCCATGATGTGCAGCTTCTCGAAAGGACACGAAATGTATCCAGAGAGCCAGCCTCGTATGCCACAGAGGCGACACTGTCAGTCAGTCAAATTGTAGGTCACGTACACTGCCAAAAATATTTTCTCAATACAGGAAAAAAAAATATCTTATAATGAGATATTATCTTGGGAGAATAGCTAGAAAAATAAGAAAAAACATATTTTCTAGGTCAAGAAATGAAAGGGTGGGAAAATTTTCTTGTCTGAGAAAATTTCTTTAAGAAAACACAGTAATCTTAGTAAGAAAATCCTAGTAAAAAAATCTTAGTATAGATTTTTTTTCTTAATGTAGGAAAGATTGTTTTTCTCACATAAGTTTATTTTTCTTGAAATAAGATAAGTTTAAGATACTGCGATTATCTTGGGAGAATAGCTAGAAATTTAAGAAAGCTATACAATTAATCTAGAACAAGAAATTATATTTTCTATAGTTAGAAATATCGTCAAGATATTTTTTCTTAAGTGATGCCAATTTGTTCTAGAATGAGATTTTCTCAAGCAGGAAAATAAATCTAAGTAAGGAAAACAAGTTTTCTTAACTAGGAATATTTTCCCCAATTAGGAAAGATATATTAGAAAACAATTCTTAATTAAGAAAAACTTTTAATTTTAAATTAATATATAATTTCAATTGTGTTTTAAAATATACAATTGACATTTATTCTGAATATAAAAACTTCTTTAATAAATATCATTGTTAAATGTATAATAGAGACAATAAGGGGGCTTAAAGGCACGGGAGGCCTTAGTTGTTGAAAATATTCATATTTGTTTCAATCACCGTAAACAGAAAAACATTAAAACGCATCCAGTTTTGTTCATATATACCATGACCATCGCGTAAACAGCATGCTATCATAAAGACCTACTATATTTTACCTAAGCAGGAGCCTGATTGTGTTACAGAAGGCAGCACAGTGTTACTGGCTAATCACACACAAATGATATAAATGCTCTTTATTTGTTCCATATCAAAATTCAGCAACAATGAACGCTCTTTATGTTTACCATCATAATATAAACAAACACCAGGAAAATAACTTTTTATGCTTTTGTTTACATAACAATGGTCAAACATATGACAATAACATACTGTTTATGCGATATTTCTTATTTGTATACGGACAAAGTCTGTCTACATTTTAATATTCTTTCTGTTTGTGGCGGTTTTTGAAATATTTTCACAGCATACCCACTGCCAAGGCCTCCCGTACCTTTAAATATACAATCAACAATTTCTCGTTACATTTACAATTTCTCGTTTGTTCTAAAATTGCAAGTGGCCAAACAAGATACTGTGTACATACGTGAAGTGAAACTATACAACGTACCTGTATCTTGTTCTGCCTCTTAAAATTGTATAAACCTATATACGCAACAAAAAATATATTGATTGCTAATAATTACGCCCTGACACATGATTTTCAATATATTTATAGAAAGAGTTATCTCAAATCTGTCGGTTGCAAAAAAAATATAAAAATTTCTGTTATTTGAGTATCCAGTTCAAACGGTAGGAAAACAAATCATCACACACGACAAAACAAGCCCTGTATGTGCCTTAATAAACATTGTAAGTCTGTATTTTAAATGCACAGATTCTAGGACAGGTGATGTGTAATAAACACAGAAAGACACTTGTATTAATGGATTTGTTGATACGGCACTTATGCCATTGAGGATAGATAGAACTCTAGACAGTGCTGTTCATTATATCATTGTGCGCTAGCCAGGTACTAGCCCAAGTCTTTTCGGTGTGCAACAGCTTGGGATATTGAATTCAGTAATGCCCTAAGTATAATCGACTCCTTAAACACAGTAGAATTATGGGTAACTTTTCAGGATTTAGTCGGAAATATGGCAACAAGCCATATTTCCGACTAAATCCTGAAAAGTTACCCATAATTCTGCTGTGGTTAAGGAGTCGATTACTTCGAGCATTACTGTAGTTGAAACTGTTTTGGACCGAGTCCTGTCCGGCTACTCTTCTATAACCTCTCAAGATATCAGTGCTGAATGGGTCACCATGAATCACTCAATTAAGCAATCGCAACGGTGTTGAGTGTTTTGCTTATCGCTCACTATTTTAGGGCTGTATATAAACAAATGATTGACTCACACAAAGTATGTTTTGTGGATAATAACGCATTCATATGAACATTATCCTATACATGTACTATTAGTATATTCTTGGGAAACTTTTTGTAAATGTTATTTATAAATTATAACCTATAACGAAGGCCACCCATTCCTTTAAGTTCCAAAGATATAAGGAGAATCATTTTAATTGCATACCGCATCCATCGTGGTGCAACTGTTTTGTGTTCAAGGGGTAACCTTACCATGATGTTGGAAATTACTGCAGTGTAATACCACAGCATTACCGGGGTAACACCACGTTAGAGATGGTCAATTACTTTAAGTATATGCAGGTTTGAAATCATCATGCTTGGGAAAGGCTGCCCTCTATGTTCTTATAAAAAAGCGTCAATTTGACCTAATCTGAAGAAATGCTGGTAGTGCTACAATCAAGATAACTTCAGCCCACAATTATGGGCGTAAACTCCATTAGAGAAGAGCATCAGGGTGGGACTCGGTCAAAAACAGCATCAACCCAACCGATACCACAAGGTGTGGACCGGGAAAACTTGGTCTAAACAGGTACTAGTGCATGCATGTATTACAAGTATTAAAGGGTACACTAAATCCAGCCATTTATGAGACCATCTCCTTTTATACTCAACAGAATATATGCAACAATTGAATGAATTTGGCCCATGGATAAGTGCAACACTTGTGTGTTCTATGAACAGTGCAAACAACATGGTATTTATAATGAAAATGAATTATTGGCTGGAGTCATAAATTCATTTTCATTATAATTTATACATGTTGTTTGCATATATTCTGCTGTTTATCAAAGGAGATGCTCTTAATGCTCAGTGTAAAACACTGCAATATGGAACTTAAAGAGCTTTGATCTATCTTCTACTGGAAACAACTGTTAAATTTATTAAGACTTTATCAAGTCTTTTCACAGTATAGACTACATGTTAGTATAGCACTAGTACTCACTATTATTTCCAGACTTTTTGTGATAAAAATGCAGATAAAAGTGCAGAATTACATGTACATGTACTTGTTTTAAATTGATGCATTAAGTGCATGAGCGTTTTTAGAGTTCTTTGAAGTGCGGTCATGCAAAATAACATAAAAGTTTGTAAAAAAAGGTACATGTACATACTACTATGATTATAGCGGTATGAAGTGTCTGGAGCACCTTTGATGGATAAAAGCGAATGTAAAACAGGCCTTAAAATTTTGCAAGAATCAAACTATAGCATTTCTACATCAAATCAGATGCTTTTTACCAGACTCAAACTAAGAATCATGATACTGACTCTCATCATACTAAAATCCCTGCAAAATAATCTAATGGTGCGCAGATATTTCATTGAGTGTTTCAAATTATTTTAAAGGGACCCAAGGCACTCACAGTGAGTAAATATGCCAAAACATATAACATACTAGCACAACAGTTCGTAAAAACAGCACCACTAAGAACAACATGAATTACTGGTTGATATATTAATTATTGAAAGTTTTCCAATAACGAAATTTCTCCTGTTGGAACCATTGCTATGTAAACAAAACTGTTACAGTGATTTGTCAAAGTTTTTATTACCGGTAGTCTAAATATTATTTTCAGAATATTTGTCAATGCTTTGGCATTGCAATGTTTAACCCTTTCATGATGGGAGCTGCGCTGGTGCAGCATTAAAGATCATGTACCAGTGAATTCTTGTATATATACAAGTCTCACATAGCGAGCCTCACATGTATAAGAGAATGCACTGGATTACAAGGTCACGGTAAATATTGTAAGGCCATGTTTTCTCTAATATATGTGAGGCTCCATTTTGGAGACTCGCAAATATAAGAGAATGCATTGGCACAGGGTTTTAGCAAAATTTCAAGAATCTCCAGTAATGGAAGGTTTTAGTTTTTATTAAACTTTGGCATCTTATTGGACTTATTCAACATTGGTTGGTAATGTCACTGTAACAGTGATGTTTATCATAATTGCTAGCATGCAATGCCATTCTTTCGTATAAATTAATTAACTCACAGAATATCGAAAAGACCAGATGTGAGTATAATATAAATTTATCACCCCATTTTATGCAGGGATACAAAAAATAAACATACATGTAACATATGTTATGCTTTAAAGTCAACATGGACAATTAAAGGTAAACAGTCTGATTTGATGGTCTCCATATCATAAGATTCCAAGAACAACATTTCTTAATCAATTAATTACCAAAACATAATGCTAACTACTGTCAACGCTAGTGTAACATTTTCCAAAATGTGTTATAAATCAACATTTTGTTCATCGCAACTTGGTATCAAGATTATGTCAGTCGACTCAGTCGGCTCGTTGAATATTTGCTAGGCCGGGAAATATTCAAGGTGGTGAAAAATAACAGATTAAAATTTTTTATATTTTATAACTTTAAAGGGTGTGTTCCTCGACTCGAATCAATTATTTTTACCCCTGAAGCCAAAGAAATGGTAATTGAGGAGCGTGAACTCGGATTATCTATATTTAAATGTACATGTATTGTATGGTACATGTATAAGCCACTTTAAGCTCTTGTACAGATTACTTGGTGTACAGCAGGTTGACAAAGATAAAGGAACATTAGAATATTTTGATTCTGTTATGGATTTTAAGGCCTGTATGTGTACATGAATCTGATTATATTGACATACTGCAATCATTTGTCACTTAAAAGTTCATATCCTTCAGACAAGCTCAGAAACAAGGCTTAAGACTGTTCCATGGGTACTGTTGCGGTTTGTCAAAGTTTGTGTGGAGATTTGAAACTGGTACACCTCCAAATTCTGGTCAATGTGGTATGAAATATAAAACAGTTTATGCATACGCTGGATGCCATTGTGCACAATTTCTGAGACTCTGTGACGCATACAAGTACATGTATGTTGTAGTACTCTAATTGAATTCACTTGCCAAGATTTTCACCTCATAAGTCTGATATAATGTAGAGGTCACTGATCAGTCTCCATCAAGGAATGAATGCATACATATATGTGTCATTTTTTTCCTTTGATGAACACATTGAACGTCATTTGGTTATAAATTAAAGCCTCCATTTCGCTGCAGTGTGCACTAGTTAGTAGTTACCAGGTATGCATGGTACCGGATTCAGTGCATACCATCCATATGTATACATATAGTACTGTGGTACATGTGTATAGCCAGGAGACTCAGGACTCACTTTCACACAGCAACAACACACATTGTGTCATGCATGGACGAATACCGATAACATATACAGTACATGTATCCAGTACATGTACACCGAATAACATTTGAAATCCTTCCTCATCCAGTCTTGGGCAGAATTGATAATATTGGTATTAAGGGTCACCATGCAGTGTCTGCAAGACGCACTCAGGAAACATGATTTGGTTATAAATTAAAGCCTCCATTTCGCTGCAGTGTGCACTAGTTACCAGGTATGCATGGTACTGGATTCAGTGCATACCATCCGTAGGTACTAGTATACATATAGTACTGTGGTTCTTGTGTATAGCCAGGAGACTCAAAACTCACTGTCACACAGCAACAACACACATTGTGGCATGCATGGACGAATACCGATAACATCTACAGTACATGTATCCAGTACATGTACACCGAATAACATTTGAAATCCTTCCTCATCCAGTCTTGGGCAGAATTAATAATATTGGTATTAAGGGTCACCATGCAGTGTCTGCAAGAAGCACTCAGGAAACATGATTTGGTTATAAATTAAAGCCTCCATTTCGCTGCAGTGTGCACTAGTTACCAGGTATGCATGGTACTGGATTCAGTGCATACCGTCCGTAGGTATACATATAGTACTGTCGTACATGCGTATAGCCAGAAGACTCAGGACTCACTGTCACACAGCAACAACACACATTGTGGCATGCATGGACGAATACCGATAACATCTACAGTACATGTATCCAGTACATGTACACCGAATAACATTTGAAATCCTTCCTCATCCAGTCTTGGGCAGAATTAATAATATTGGTATTAAGGGTCACCATGCAGTGTCTGCAAGAAGCACTCAGGAAACATGATTCTATGATTGGTTACCAGATATCAGGCCTTGATTGAAATTTTGATGTCTCAATCCAGTCAAGCAGCTCATCCTGTCAGAAAAAAAGATTTGAATGCTTGTAATGACGTCAGAAAAGAGGAAAGACTGATCATATACATAAATAATCATATATAAAATTTCACTCATTTGATATACCGGTATGTTTAATACTTGAACAAAAAAAATAAAAAACAAACTTAAATCTCATAAAACATTTTTTCTGGCCATTTCAAGGTCAAACGATATAAAATGAGTGAATTTTCTTTTAGTCATACATGTGGAAAAACGCCCAGGGTGTGCGAGTGAGATATCTGAGGACAATCGCAAATAGCACTCCCCCATGGGGGAAGATATATATTCAGACAGGAGGAGATGACATGTTACACCGGTACATGTACTAAATACTACCAAAAACATTCCAGATACATGTATAGGTACCGGTACCGTATATCATATTGGTCTTGTAAATATCATATATTTGTAAATGTTTTAAGAAGGCAATTTAAACAGTTTGGGGGGGGGAGATTTAAACAGTTTGGGGGGGGGCAAATTGGCATTCCAAATACTAATTGACACTTGAAAGCCTGACATGTGGCACCCCAAATGTCAATATAACATTTGATTTTATCATCTTTACTTGAAGTAGGTGAGTTCACAAATACTCTATTTCCATGCATATACTAGTAAACACAATTATACATAATCATTGGGGAATTGAAAAAATTATACTGTATAATATACAAGCATATGTATACTAGAAGATAGCGGCACAAACTAGTACTTCTGCATGTCAAATATCACACATACCAGTATATACCACTTACTAGTATACTGCGAATTGACTTCTTTAAAAATATTGGCCATCATATCAGGGAGGGGGCGGGGAATTTCCGGGCCCGTATGCCGGGGTGGATGGGTGATTGATGGGACCAACAAACATTCTTATCCGCAACTAAAATGTTTTTATCCTGCAAGTCGTTTGACTGTTTTTGCAATGAGTTTGGCTTAAAACACACACAATAAGAGAAATACCGGTAACATAAATGACAAATTTCATGATGATTAGACAAACAGTATAGCTTGTAGCTCATGTTAATGGATTCAATTTTTAAATCCAAGATGGCCACCGGCAGCCATGTTTTTTTTGCTGAATGACCCCAAAATGAGTCGTTCCTATTTACATGTCAACATCCAAAACAATTAGTATGCGCATAAATTCATATACAGCTGTTTACAGTGAATCTCCCCCCCCCCCCGCAAATCTGTTTTATTGTCAAAAGGGCGGGGTGGATGTTTGGACGCTGGGGGTGGGTCCCAACAAGGGTCGAAAGGAAAATATCAGCATACGTGCCTGAACATTTTTTCCGACTCCCCCCACCTCCCCCGATCATATGGTCATTTTCGTCTATTTTTCCAACTATACTTTCTATAGGACATGGGAATGCTTGATAGAAAAGTTGTATTGTTATATACAACTAGTAGGGGGTTAAATGTAGCACACCATGAACTTTGAAGTTGCTGACATTGTTTCTGGTGTCAATTTATAAACTCCACCATCGCCTGTTGTCAGGCCGCATTGATTGGCATTACACAAACAGGCATGGAAATACAGGTTGTATTAATTTTCAACTTTTGGTGTGATACCTTTTGGTGTATCATAACTACACGGTACTGTAGTTCCACAACAGTGACCGTGGCTAATGAATCTGGCAATATCTGTAATTGGAAGAAAAATGTGCTGCATATATATACATGTATGTGATATGGATACATGTATTTTCATAATTTGCAAACATATTTATAAACAAAGTGTAAAGTTCATTCTTCCAACAATGTGAGCGTCCTCGGCAATTCAGATGACCATGATTCAATCGTACATGTAAGTGGAGGAATCGGGCCTGACAAAATCATGGATAGTTTGTTGACACGATTACGATGTCATCGCAGATGAGTATATTATCGGCGGTTAACCATGTGATTAATTACCCTATGTGTTTTCCATTTACTTCATACGATTTTTAATTACACACACAGTTCTGATTCAGTCACAAGTGGAGATAACCAAGGATACGCCTCAAGTTCGCATCTAAAATCAAACAGTGCTTGGTTACGTAGCGTTTTTCCGAAGACCCATAACTCCGAAGGTCCGATTTCCGAAGGTCCGATTCTCCGACGCCCCGATTCTCCGAAGTCCCGATTCTCCGAAATCCCACAACTCCGAAGACCCATAACTCCGAAAGCCCATAACTCCGAAAGCCCATAACTCCGAACGCCCATAACTCCGAAGGTCTATAACTCCGAAGGACCGATTCTCTGAAGGTCCGATTCTCCGAAGATTATGTTTTATCGCTTATTAAATATTGTACAGTCCAGTGGCGGGGTCAATGGGGCCCTAGGGAAAACCACCCCCAAACAAATGTCAAATGTCATGTAAACGTCAGGAAATCCCTCCTATGCATTCAAATATTCACAGTGTTCCTGCCCAGGGGAGCCCCCGGCCAACGATTGGGGGCGACCCCTCCCATGTATGCGCTCCCCAAATCAGGCCTTCGTTATATGCTTTCGGCATATCATATGCATGATATATCCCCCACATATGCTAATTAATGTGCACCCCTAAATGGGAACCCTGGCTCCGCCACTGGTGTGCACCGGGTATATTATAACGAAACACTGCAAGAATGTCAGAGTAGCCTAACATGCACAGGGGCGACAAGTTCTTCCCCGTTCACCCCGGTACATTTTACTCTGGCATCTCATGGGCCAACGTAACGTTATAGTATCTGGTGTATAGTCAGTGGCGGGCCAGGATTCCCATTTAGGTGGGGGCAGTAGGAAAAGTTTGAATATTTTGATGCCCGGGCGTTTACATGACATTGGACATGTTTTGGTCGGGGCCCATATTGTCTGAAATAGCAAGTAGAGGTTTAATGGGGGCAGTGGGAATTTTGGGACCCCCTTGGCTTCGCCATTGGACTGTACACTATTTAGTAAACGATAATACCCCGATAAAACAAAATCTTCGGAGAATCGGACCTTCGGAGTTATGGGCCGTCGGAGAAATCGGGCCTTCAGAGTTATAGGTCTTCGGAGAATCGGCCCTTCGGAGTTATAGGTCTTCGGAGTTATAGGTCTTCGGAGTTATGGGCTTTCGGAGAATCGGATCTTCGGAGTTATGGGCCGTCGGAGAATCGGGTCTTCGGAGTTATGGGCCGTCGGAGAATCGGGTCTTCGGAGTTGTGGGCCGTCGGAGAATCGGGTCTTCGGAGTTGTGGGCCTTCGTAGTAATAGGTCTTCGGAAAACCGGTCTGACATCCAGTGCTTGATATTACTTTTTATCACGCGCGATCATGTCATGAGCATGCTTAGTAAAACTACCGGTTACTACCCACAACAAAATCTTTCCACTCACGATTGAATCGTGATCATCAGAACATTCACTTAGTGAGCGTTCAGACTACCATGATTCAATCGTAAGTGGAAACTTTTCCGTCGTAGGAAGTAACCGCTAATCGGACTGCGCATGCTCACATCAAAATCGTAGGTCAAAAATACTATCAAGCACTGTTTGATTTTAGAAGCAAAATAGCAGCAAAATTGTGGCGTATCCTAGGTTTGATACCTCCACTTGTGACGCAAAATTCGCAGTCGTGTGTACGTAAAAATTGTAGCTGGAAATGACCGGTGTAGTCAATCACATGCTTTAGGATGTTCAACCTACGGTATAATCATGTACGACAACATCGCAATTGTGTGAACAAACTATCCACGATCACGTCGGGCCCGATTCCTCCACTTACGATTGAATCGTGGTCGTCTGAACGTACACTTAGTGTTGAATTGGCCACACAATAACTTGAGTGTGAATGCCATGGGCATTTTAATATTATCAGGTTCACATTTGTTCAAAATAATGCTATGAAGAAGTACCTTTATATACAATTGTCTTTCAACTTCAAGTTATATTTTCAATAAACGTGACCATTTTGTTTTCCAACTACCGGTATTGTCATATTAATCTCGACCGATAATACACAGAAATTATGGCTTTATGCCAGAATTAGATTTTGCAGAGTAAAGTCTAAAGATTCCCATTCACGCAATACTTATTTTTTATATAGCATAGAAATTAAGCACAAATTAGAACTTAATAAAAACCGTTTTTGCAAAGATTCCCAGTTTTGCGAATATTGTTGAGTGGTACATTGATATATGAATGATCAATGCTTATAATCATAGTCCATCAGATGTTACTATTTTAACATGATAAATCATAACATATGGCAACCCGATCATCGTTTTCTAAAATTTCGTACATATTTCACCCACAGTAAAATTCACGATAATTTCATTTGAAAAACATGGATAAATCACGCAATTGTAATCGTATTTCAATTAAGTATATCACTCGTAACAACATGTTCGTAAAGAGAAAACACTTCAACAGTTTACATATTAAGTTCACTTACCTGAATAATCATATCAAGCGAAAAGTTTATCTCCGACGTTGAAAATAATTTGTTGTCAAAATGGACAACAAGCCGATCGCGTGACTTGACGAGACACACTAAAAGTTGTAGTCCCAGTCCGAGTCCAGTAAAACGTGTAGTTGGGATTATCAATTTCGTCCATCCCAGAGATCTAGTATATTTTATAAAAGAGACATTTTCTGCACATATCTATACCATTTGCATGGTCATAAAAGGTATCTAGGGATTTATCATATGGTGGGCCTATATAGACTTGAGTGATGTGTTTTGGCCTGTGCCATTTAAAATTAATTCAGGGGGGGATCAATGCATATTAAGTTTTATTTGCGATTAAGCGCAAATGATTTACGCTTAAATATAAATATTTGCGCTTAAGCCCAAATGATATAATCGCAAATATTTGTGCCCAAGCGTAAATAAATAATAAATGTGAAAAGGGCCTCCCATATATGACCATTGCGGGAATTGCGCTGGTGCTGCATTAAAGACCATGTGCTAGACCATTCTCTTATATATGTGAGTCATCGATATGAAGCCTCGCATCATATATAAGAGAATGCACTGGCTTACAAGGCTTGCCAATAAACTAAACATTTCTCAGGTTATTGCATGCACTTTTAATACACAGGGCAATGTAGATTACATCATTTGATAGATATTCTAGAATTTCTAGTTTGTGAAAACTAACTTAAAGCCATATTTTATGCACCCTGTCTAGCCGACTGAACTCTGAACTATAGACATGTTATTATTTTTATTATCAGAGACATACCTTCTGCAAAGATATAGCCTTATACATTATAAACATGCAAATAGTTGCTTCATTTGGGCTAACTTCCATCATTTAGCGATTCAAATCTGAGGAAATTCTCTTAGTTTGAAAGTTGTAGCATGCCTGGCCCGCTGAATTGATGTCACAAACATCAAATGTTAGTACTTCTTGTCAGATGGACATTTCTGCCAATAAACTAAACATTTCTCATTGCAATTGTATGCATTTTAATACACAGAGCAAGGTAGATTACATCATTTGATGGATATTTTACTTAAAATAGTCTGTGGAAACAACCTAAATGCCATATTGTATGCATCCATGTATAGAAAAATGAAATACAACTATGGATATTTTATTGTTTTTTTTTTCATCAGAGACATTCATTCTGCTAAGATATAGCCTTATACATGTTATAAACATGCTAATAGTGGCTTCATTGGGCTTTTTTCATCATTTAGACAGTTAAATCTGAAGAAATTCCCTTAGTTCGAAGTTTATAAGATCACAGTGCCCCATGAAATGGTGTCTTAAATCTCAAATGTTAGTACTACTTTATCAGATGGATATCTCTGCCAATATATTAAACAATTCTCATGATCATTGCATGGATTTTAATGTACAGGGCAAGGTAGATTACATTATATTTTGGATATTTTACTTACAATATTTTGTGGAAACTACCTAAAAGCCATATTGTATGCATCCATGTATAGCCAAATGAATACAACTATGGATATTTTATTGTTTATTTCATCAGAGACATGTATACTGTTGAGATATAGCCTTATATATGTTATAAACATGCAAATAGTGGCCTCATTTTGGGCTTTCTTCCATAATTTAGAGAGTGAAAGCTGCATAGATTCCCTTATTTCACATTTATAAGATGCCAAGCCAGCTGAAATGGTGTATCAAACCTCAAATGGCAGTATTTCTTATCAGATGGACATCTCTACTAATAAATTAAACAATTAGCATGGTCATTGCATGCATTTTAATGTACAGGGCAAGGTAGAAAACATCATTTGATGGATATTTTACTTAAAATAGTCTGTGGAAACTACATAAAAGCAATATTGTATGCATCCCTCTATAGCCAAATGCAATTAAACTATGGATATTTTATTGTGTATTTTATCAGAGACATGTATTCTGTTGAGATATAGCCTTATACATGTCATTAATATGCAAATAGTGGCTTCATTTGGGCTTTCTTCCATTATTTAGAGAGTCAAATCTGAAGAAATTCCCTTAGTTTGATATTTATGATCCCATAATCCCATGAAATGGTATTTAAAACCTCAAATGTCAGTATTTCCTATCAGATGGTCATATCAACTAATAAATTAAACATTTCCCATGGTCATTACATGCATTTTAATATACAAGGCAATGTAGAAAACATCATTTGATGGATATTTTACTTAAAATAGTCAGTGGAAACTACATAAAAGCAATATTGTATGCATCCCTGTATAGCCAAATCAAATTAAACAATGGATATTGTTTTGTTTATTTCATCTGAGACATGTATTCTGTTCAGATATAGCCTTATATATGTTATAAACATGCCAATAATGGCATCATTTAGGCTTTTTTCCATAATTTAGAGGGTCAAAGCTGAATAAATTCCCTTATTTCAAATTTGTAAGATGCCAAGCCAGCTGAAATGGTGTATCAAACCTCAAATGGCAGTATTTCTTATCATATGGACATCTCTACCTATAAATGAAACATTTTTCATGGTCATTGCATTTATTTTAATGTACAGGACAAGGTAGAAAACATCATTTGATGGATATTTTACTTAAAATAGTCTGTGGAAACAACCTAAAAGCCATGTTGTATGCATCCCTGTATAGCCAAAACAAATTAAACTATGGATATTTTATTGTTGATTTCATCAGAGACATGTATTCTGTTGAGATATAGCCTTATATATGTTATAAACATGCAAATAGTGGCTTCATTTGGGCTTTCTTCCATAATTTAGAGAGCCAAACCTGAAGAGATTCCCTTATTTTAAATTTGTAAGATGCCAAGCCAGCTGAAATGGTGTATCAAACCTTAAATGGCAGTATTTCTTATCAGATGGACATCTCTCCCAATAAATTAAACATTTCTCATGGTCACTGCATGCATTATGATATATAGGGCAAGGTAGAAAACATTATTTGATGGATATCTTACTTAAAATAGTCTGTGGAAACTACATAAAAGCAATATTGTATGCATCCCTCTATAGCCAATTGCAATTAAACTATGGATATTTTATTGTGTATTTTATCAGAGACATGTATTCTGTTGAGATATAGCCTTATACATGTCATTAATATGCAAATAGTGGCTTCATTTGGCCTTTCTTCCATTATGTAGAGAGTCAAATCTGAAGAAATTCCCTTAGTTTGATATTTATGATCCCATAATCCCATGAAATGGTATTTTAAACCTCAAATGTCAGTATTTCTTATCAGATGGACATATCAGCTAATGAATTAAACATCCCATGGTCATTTTAATATACAAGGCTATGTAGAAAACATCATTTGATGGATATTTTACTTGAAATAGTCTGTGGAAACTACATAAAAGTAATATTGTATGCATCCCTCTATAGCCAAATGCAATTGAACTATGGATATGTTATTGTTCATTTTATCAGACATGTATTCTGTTGAGATATAGCCTTATACATGTTATTAACATGGAAATAGTGGCTTAATTTGGGCTTTCTTCCATAATTTAGAGAGTCAAAGCTGAATAAATTCCCTTAGGTTTCAAATTTGTAAGATGCCAAGCCAGCTGAAATGGTGTATCAAACCTAAAATGTCAGTATTTCTTATCAGATAGACATCTCTACCAATAAATTAAGCATTTCTCATGGTCACTGCATGCATTATGATATATAGGGCAAGGTAGAAAACATTATTTGATGGATATCTTACTTAAAATAGTCTGTGGAAACTACATAAAAGCAATATTGTATGCATCCCTCTATAGCCAATTGCAATTAAACTATGGATATTTTATTGTGTATTTTATCAGAGACATGTATTCTGTTGAGATATAGCCTTATACATGTCATTAATATGCAAATAGTGGCTTCATTTGGCCTTTCTTCCATTATGTAGAGAGTCAAATCTGAAGAAATTCCCTTAGTTTGATATTTATGATCCCATAATCCCATGAAATGGTATTTTAAACCTCAAATGTCAGTATTTCTTATCAGATGGACATATCAGCTAATGAATTAAACATCCCATGGTCATTTTAATATACAAGGCTATGTAGAAAACATCATTTGATGGATATTTTACTTGAAATAGTCTGTGGAAACTACATAAAAGTAATATTGTATGCATCCCTCTATAGCCAAATGCAATTGAACTATGGATATGTTATTGTTCATTTTATCAGACATGTATTCTGTTGAGATATAGCCTTATACATGTTATTAACATGGAAATAGTGGCTTAATTTGGGCTTTCTTCCATAATTTAGAGAGTCAAAGCTGAATAAATTCCCTTAGGTTTCAAATTTAAAAGATGCCAAGCCAGCTGAAATGGTGTATCAAACCTAAAATGTCAGTATTTCTTATCAGATAGACATCTCTACCAATAAATTAAGCATTTCTCATGGCCATTGCATGCATTTTAATATATAGGACAAGGCAGAATACATCACTTGATGGATATTTTACTTAAAATACTTTGTGGAAACTACATAAAAGCCACATTGTATGCTTTCCTATATAGCCAAATGAAATTCAACTATGGATAAACTGGATATTTTATTGTTTGTATCATCAGAGACATGCATTCTGCTAAGATATAGTCTTTTGTGTGTTATAAACATACAATATGTGCATGGCCTCATTGGGCTTGCTTTCATAATACAAGAGAGTCAACTCTGAAGAAATACCATCGGTTTGAAATTGGTAGCATCTTCCATCCTTATATAAGAGGTGTATATACCAGCTTGAAGTACCGGTTTAATTAATAGATTCAATGCAAGGGGGCCACCAGAGAGGTTTGTCTAGTTCGGGATGTTGTGGCAAACCGCCAACTGGAGATTTCAAGGGAGGCCTCCTCAATGGCGAACCACTATATTGTGCAAACAAAATTTTATTAAAATTGTATAAAGGTCAGCATGCCCTAAGAGCATTGAGAAATAGATAAAACACTTACTGACAGATTGCCAATAACAAAATTACATCTGTTGAAACTATTGTTATGTAAACAAAACTGTTACAGTGATTTTTCAACAAATATATAATTCTAGCTGTATTATTAGTTCAAATATTTAACTATGAATAATATTTTCAGAATATTTAATCAACAGGTTGCACCCTTTCCAATGTTATGTAAACAAAACTGTTACAGTGAGTGACTTGTCAACAATTATATAATCCTATAGCTGTAGTATTACATGTAGTTCAAATATTTAAGTATGAATATGAATTTTCAGAATATTTAATCAACAGGTTGGTCTGGTTGGACCTTTTTCAATGTTTACCTTAAAATTTTGATCACAATTTTGCTCTCGTTGGACTTTTACAGTTATTCCAATACAGCAGTAATTTCTACATAACAATTAATTCTTGGTTTAGAAATATTTTCTTTAAGTATTTCTTAACTTAGAAAAAAAATCTTGAAACAAGAAATATATATTTAATTTTTGAAGCCATTTTCTTAGTAAGGAAATTGTTTCTTGTTTCAAGACTAAAATCTATCTCATTTGAGAAAACTATCTCTTGTCTGGTTGGGGGTTTCTTAAATTTTCTCGATGTAGCAGACTTGGGGGGTATATTTCCCAAAATAAGATTTATTTTCCTGTTTCAGGAAATAGTTTTTCTTGTTTCAAGATATTTTATCTTATTAAGAAATTATTTTTAGCAGTGTAGGTGTGATTATAATGATATCGAACATATGATCCCATTTGTAGGTTTTAATGGTCACCACCTCAGGTACCGCACCAGTAGGCTCTCGAAATAAAAACATAATCTAACTAGTACGATAAATGTCAACATTATGCTTTCATTACAGCTTAGCTGCAATTATTAAAAGTGTTCACCGAGGAATGTGTTTTAAGGAGTGTTACGTTGTTCCGTATGTTGTGTTGTTCCGATCTGTTGTCTGGGTTAAGCCGTTAACCACACAACGGCGTACGTTGCATTATAACGCAGAGCTAACATTTAATAAGTTCTAAATTGGAATAAATGCAATATTGCTGTCAAATCAGTCTACCGTATCTGTAATAAATTATTTGCACAATAATGTCAAACATGTTAAATCCAAATTATGATAATTTTTCACCGTTTGGTGCAAAGCACATTAGCCGAAAAAATCTGTATTCACTGTTCGTGGTAATAATGAGTGAGCGATCAATTATCGCTTCGTGCATGAACAATGAAAACAGGTCACGCTATTGTAGAGCGTGTGGTGTCATTTCTAGCCGAATCGCCTTGTATGTCGGGTCAACTCCAATTGTTTTGTTTCAAACATTTCAGTAATGTTATGGATTGACGGTTCAATAACGTAATGAGATGCGTATGTTGAAACTATATCTGAGAAACAGATATTCTTATAACGCATGAAATCCTGCATATTATAGAAAATTGACGTTGAAGTTTGTTGAATGATCATTAATAAAAGTTAATTGTAACTTTGAAATGTGCGTATCGCATCTTATTTATGAAGTAATAGTTTTATATATAGTCATTTATATTAAACGCATATAAATGTGTCATTCGATCACGATCATATATATAGTGTATATATTTGAACATGTTATATATGTTAATTTATATTTATATATTATATAGTGTGTACAGGTTTGTGCTGCACAATTGATCAATTATAATGAATTTCCGAACATTCGAGCTGCGTTAGAGATGTTGGTTTCGGAAAGCAGGTTTCCATCGTTTTTTCCCAAGAGGTTTTTCGTTGGTGTTTCCTGACCGCCAACGCAGACACAGTATGATGTAATTAAACTGTATGTGAAGACGTGCCCGTCCCTTAACTTGTAGGCATGTATACCAATAAACGCTGACGTCGATCCCTAGTGGACTCCGGCGCAGCTTGATGGCAATGATGGTGTTATCATTATAGGAGAATTGGGAATACCTAAACCTATATACTGACATGAATACAATTTTATTTTCCTTCGCTTCGAAGACATCTGTGATCTTTTATCGATTGAAAGCAAGAAACGTCATGACGAGTAACATATGTGTTATGCTTTAAGTTTCATTGAAAATAGAATATCTCCGTTATGTGAGTTAAAGGTACTCAATCTGAACAGACGCTCCTAAATTACTATTTCTTTGGCTTCTGGGTAAACAATATTTGATTAAAGTCGAGGAACCCAACCACCAAATTTCAGTTTGATCAGATATCGATTTTGAGGTTTGTTATTTCTCGAGATCTGCAGTAATTATGTTTAGCACGTGATCAAACGGACGGTCCTGCGGATGAAGATATGTAACTCTAAAATCAAGTAGTAATACTAACGTGGTGTGTGTATATATAAACTAATTATGAATACCCCTCCAACTGTGCATATATGCATCAGTGCCAAACGGTTTTTGTACAGAGATGCATCAATGTCAATTGAATTATCTCATGGTATGATAGAACTAAATATTTCATACTTGACATTATCACTGTTTGAAAAACGGTCAGATCCATATATTCCCCACTTCTTTTCCAGATCATGGAAAATCTCTGACAATCCAAGTATCTGTGACGATAGCTTTGCTAAGAGCATCAGCTTTCGAAATATGATCCCGTGGAATCCAGGCTAGTTGGAAATTATTATCAAACAGCGTGCACATCCGTTCTATATATGAAGACATTTTATGTAAACCATTACCCTGATTCTAGACAGAAGTTTAAATATCAGATTTTAATAGTCAGTTTTAGAAGCACTTTCGTACCTTTCAAATTATAGGGGCTAAAAATTCCAAAGAATAGTTTACTGAGCGGACTCTCTTCACGTTAAACTCACCAAAGCCTCTCTTTTTTATTCCAGAACCCTAAACATTCATTATCACATGTCACGAAATGTGCTGTTTCGCAGCCATTGAGGCGTAACTATTTTTTCAATTTAAACATGAGGAATATTTCATATATATGCAATTCAATTTGTTATATGATCCGCATATTATTCTCAGCTCACAATCGGCTTCGCATTATTAACACTAATCAGCGAATATATGTAGACAAAACTACCCATTTCCAATGCAGCTTCTACGAAGCAATATATACACATTACATTCTATTAATAACATATATATATATATATATATATATATATATATATAGAGATAGAGTATTTCGTTAGTTAAACGCGCCCCGCGCCCAGCCGCGATCGGCGCGATCTGGTAACGTACATATATACGCGCGTTCACATACGTTACTCTATCGAACTATTGAGTATGTGTCCGCGACTATTTAATACGGGGACGTATCACCTCATATGGGGTATGTTTTTTTTGGGGGGGGGGGGTCCTTATGTTTTAAACAGGGATGTGTCAAATGAAATGTGGGCTCTATGTTGGGGGGGGGGGGGGGGGGCATTGTCTTATATTACATTGATAAATACTCGGAAATGAAGACTTTATTGGGCAGGAACTCTTCTATGTATCACAGATGTGTGTGTGTGGGGGCGCTCTAGTGTTTAATTCAGGGACGTAACAAAATTGGTACACTGTTCGCCGGGGTACTGTTGTCTATACGTGTATAACCACCGCAAATGGCCATTTTGTGTTGGGTCATACTCATGTTTGATACAAGGACACATTAGCGGTAATGGTTTATCTGGTGCTATATATATTTAATGCAGTGTTGTATTACTGGAAATGGGGGCACTATTTTGGGGGGGGGGGGGTAGCAATTCCGTTCGAAAAGAGAGTGAATACTTGAAATGAAGCCTGTGTTTTGAATGGGAGCGCTTCTATTTTATGCAGGGATGTATAATTGGGTTTATGACCGTGGCTTTTTAATACAGGGACGGTAGTACCATAAGTATGGTTCGGTCGGGGGGGGGGGGGGCATACATATGTTTAATGAAGGGATGTGTGTCCGGAAATGGGGGTCTATGTGGGGGATACTTTCTGTTACATTGATAAATAATTAGAAATAAGTGTTTTGGGCAGGAACGTTTCTATTTAATACAGGGCTATGTGTTTGTAGGGGCGAACAACTATTTAATGCAGGGGTGTATTTGACAGAAATGGCTACTTTGCATTGGGGCATACTTATGTTGGACACAAGGACCGGGAATGGAGTCTGTGGGGGCTTACTTATAATTAAGGCAGTGGTGTGATAACGGAAATACGGGCTCAATGTTGGGGATGGTAATGCATTTTACTGCATGGATGAAAACCTGGAAATGTATTTCAACACCTACGCATGCACAACTATGGGTCGTAAAGTTAAGTTATTTGAGTAGGTCTATCATCCACGCACCTAGAATTGATGGACGCAACAATCATTTCCAAGAGATAACCACGGGCCCAGATACTATAATTTAATCACGTGATTTCATGGTACTGTAGCATATGGAGCTACATTGCACCACCCACCCACATCTAAGAGTCATAAAGTGCAGTTATTTGGGCTGTACTCAACCCAAGCATCAAAAGTTGA
Source organism: Siphonodentalium dalli (assembly GCA_032622095.1). Classification (NCBI taxonomy): domain Eukaryota; kingdom Metazoa; phylum Mollusca; class Scaphopoda; order Gadilida; family Siphonodentaliidae; genus Siphonodentalium; species Siphonodentalium dalli. The sequence goes on from CP136067.1 coordinate 16,074,222, forward strand.
TGGGACGCAGCTGGGATTTCCAGAAAGATGTGATTACAGTTCAGATACTATGCGTGATCACGAGAGTTGATGGTTCTGACGTATTTGATGCTATATTGCACAACCTACGCACAATAGTGCGTCATTATGTGGGTTATTTGGGCAGGTACACCAGCCAAGCCTATACAATGATGGAACGCAGCTGGGATTTTCAGAAATAGGTAACCACGAGAGAAGATACTATGATTGATGAACGATAATTGATGGTTCTGATGTGTTTATCTTATATTGCACCACAAACGCACAAGTGTGCGTCATAGAGTGCAGTTATTTTGGCAGGTGCACAACACTAGCATCTAGAAATGATGGGACGCAGCTGGGATTTTGAGAAATAGGTCACCACGGGAGCAGATACTATGCGTTATCACGATATTTGATGGCTCTGACGTGTTTGACCTTATATTGCACCAGATCCGCACAACTGTGCGTCATGTAGTGGATATATTTGGACAGGTACATCACCCAAGCATCTAAACATGATGGGACGCAGCTGGGATTTTCAGAAATAGGTCATCACGGGAGCAGATACTAAGCGCGATAACTATATTTGATGGCTCTGACGTGTTTGACCTTATATTGCACCACATACGCACAAGTGTGCGTCATAGAGTGCAGTTATTTGGGCAGGTGCACAACCCTAGCATCTAAACATGATGGGACGCAGCTGGGATTTTCAGAAATAGGTCATCACGGGAGCAGATACTAAGCGCGATCACTATATTTGATGGCTCCGACGTGTTTGACCTTACATTGCACCAGATCCGCACAACTGTGCGTCATGTAGTAGAGTTATTTGGACAGGTGCACCACCCTGGCATCTAAAAATGATGGGACGCAGCTGGGATTTTCAGAAATAGGTCATCACGGGAGCAGATACTAAGCGCGATCACTATATTTGATGGCTCTGACGTGTTTGACCTTATATTGCACCAGATCCGCACAACTGTGCGTCATGTAGTGGAGCTATTTGGACAGGTATATCACCCTAGCATCTAAAAATGATGGGACGCAGCTGGGATTTTCAGAAATAGTTCATCACGGGAGCAGATACTAAGCGCGATAACTATATTTGATGGCTCTGACGTGTTTGACCTTATATTGCACCACATACGCACAAGTGTGCGTCATATAGTGCAGTTATTTGGGCAGGTGCACCACCCTAGCATCTAGAAATGATGGGACGCAGCTGGGATTTTGAGAAATAGGTCACCACGGGAGCAGATACTGTGCGTTATCACGATATTTGATGGCTCTGACGTGTTTGACCTTATATTGCACCAGATCCGCACAACTGTGCGTCATGTAGTGGAGATATTTGGACAGGTACATCACCCTAGCATCCAAAAATGATGGGACGCAGCTGGGATTTTCAGAAATAGGTCATCACGGAAGCAGATACTAAGCGCGATCACTATATTTGATGGCTCTGACGTGTTTGACCTTATATTGCACCACGTACGCACAAGTGTGCGTCATAGAGTGCAGTTATTTGGGCAGGTGAACCACACTAGCATCTAGAAATGATGGGACGCAGCTGGGATTTTGAGAAATAGGTCACCACGGGAGCAGATACTGTGCGTTATCACGATAGTTGATGGCTCTGACGTGTTTGACCTTATATTGCACCAGATCCGCACAACTGTGCGTCATGTAGTGGAGATATTTGGACAGGTACATCACCCTAGCATCTAAAAATGATGGGACGCAGCTGGGATTTTCAGAAATAGGTCATCACAAGAGCAGATACTAAGCGCGATCACTATATTTGATGGCTCTGACGTGTTTGACCTTATATTGCACCACATACGCACAAGTGTGCGTCATAGAGTGGATTTATTTCGGCAGGTGCGCCATCCTAGCATCTAGAAATGATGGGACGCAGCTGGGATTTTCAGAAATAGGTCATCACGGAAGCAGATACTAAGCGCGATCACTATATTTGATGGCTCTGACGTGTTTGACCTTATATTGCACCACGTACGCACAAGTGTGCGTCATAGAGTGCAGTTATTTGGGCAGGTGAACCACACTAGCATCTAGAAATGATGGGACGCAGCTGGGATTTTGAGAAATAGGTCACCACGGGAGCAGATACTGTGCGTTATCACGATAGTTGATGGCTCTGACGTGTTTGACCTTATATTGCACCAGATCCGCACAACTGTGCGTCATGTAGTGGAGATATTTGGACAGGTACATCACCCTAGCATCTAAAAATGATGGGACGCAGCTGGGATTTTCAGAAATAGGTCATCACGGGAGCAGATAATAAGCGCGATCACTATATTTGATGGCTCTGACGTGTTTGACCTTATATTGCAACACATACGCACAAGTGTGCGTCATAGAGTGGATTTATTTCGGCAGGTGCGCCATCCTAGCATCTAGAAATGATGGGACGCAGCTGGGATTTTGAGAAATAGGTCGCCACGGGAGCAGATACTGTGCTTTATCACGATATTTGATGGTTCTGATGTGTTTGACCTTATATTGCACCAGATCCGCACAACTGTGCGTCATGTAGTGGAGTCATTTGGACAGGTGCACCACCCTAGCATCTAAAAATGATGGGACGCAGCTGGGATTTCATGAAATAGGTCATCACGGGAGCAGATACTAAGCGCGATCACTATATTTGATGGCTCTGACGTGTTTGACCTTATATTGCACCAGATCCGCACAACTGTGCGTCATGTAGTGGAGATATTTGGACAGGTACATCACCCTAGCATCTAAAAATGATGGGACGCAGCTGGGATTTTCAGAAATAGGTCATCACGGAAGCAGATACTAAGCGCGATAACTATATTTGATGGCTCTGACGTGTTTGACCTTATATTGCACCACATACGCACAAGTGTGCGTCATATAGTGCAGTTATTTGGGCAGGTGCACCACCCTAGCATCTAGAAATGATGGGACGCAGCTGGGATTTTGAGAAATAGGTCACCACGGGAGCAGATACTATGCGTTATCACGATATTTGATGGCTCTGACGTGTTTGACCTTATATTGCACCAGATCCGCACAACTGTGCGTCATGTAGTGGAGATATTTGGACAGGTACATCACCCTAGCATCCAAAAATGATGGGACGCAGCTGGGATTTTCAGAAATAGGTCATCACGGAAGCAGATACTAAGCGCGATCACTATATTTGATGGCTCTGACGTGTTTGACCTTATATTGCACCACGTACGCACAAGTGTGCGTCATAGAGTGCAGTTATTTGGGCAGGTGAACCACACTAGCATCTAGAAATGATGAGACGCAGCTGGGATTTTGAGAAATAGGTCACCACGGGAGCAGATACTGTGCGTTATCACGATAGTTGATGGCTCTGACGTGTTTGACCTTATATTGCACCAGATCCGCACAACTGTGCGTCATGTAGTGGAGATATTTGGACAGGTACATCACCCTAGCATCTAAAAATGATGGGACGCAGCTGGGATTTTCAGAAATAGGTCATCACAAGAGCAGATACTAAGCGCGATCACTATATTTGATGGCTCTGACGTGTTTGACCTTATATTGCACCACATACGCACAAGTGTGCGTCATAGAGTGGATTTATTTCGGCAGGTGCGCCATCCTAGCATCTAGAAATGATGGGACGCAGCTGGGATTTTCAGAAATAGGTCATCACGGAAGCAGATACTAAGCGCGATCACTATATTTGATGGCTCTGACGTGTTTGACCTTATATTGCACCACGTACGCACAAGTGTGCGTCATAGAGTGCAGTTATTTGGGCAGGTGAACCACACTAGCATCTAGAAATGATGGGACGCAGTTGGGATTTTGAGAAATAGGTCACCACGGGAGCAGATACTGTGCGTTATCACGATAGTTGATGGCTCTGACGTGTTTGACCTTATATTGCACCACATCCGCACAACTGTGCGTCATGTAGTGGAGATATTTGGACAGGTACATCACCCTAGCATCTAAAAATGATGGGACGCAGCTGGGATTTTCAGAAATAGGTCATCACGGGAGCAGATAATAAGCGCGATCACTATATTTGATGGCTCTGACGTGTTTGACCTTATATTACAACACATACGCACAAGTGTGCGTCATAGAGTGGATTTATTTCGGCAGGTGCGCCATCCTAGCATCTAGAAATGATGGGACGCAGCTGGGATTTTGAGAAATAGGTCGCCACGGGAGCAGATACTGTGCTTTATCACGATATTTGATGGTTCTGATGTGTTTGACCTTATATTGCACCAGATCCGCACAACTGTGCGTCATGTAGTGGAGTCATTTGGACAGGTGCACCACCCTAGCATCTAAAAATGATGGGACGCAGCTGGGATTTCATGAAATAGGTCATCACGGGAGCAGATACTAAGCGCGATCACTATATTTGATGGCTCTGACGTGTTTGACCTTATATTGCACCAGATCCGCACAACTGTGCGTCATGTAGTGGAGATATTTGGACAGGTACATCACCCTAGCATCTAAAAATGATGGGACGCAGCTGGGATTTTCAGAAATAGGTCATCACGGAAGCAGATACTAAGCGCGATAACTATATTTGATGGCTCTGACGTGTTTGACCTTATATTGCACCACATACGCACAAGTGTGCGTCATATAGTGCAGTTATTTGGGCAGGTGCACCACCCTAGCATCTAGAAATGATGGGACGCAGCTGGGATTTTGAGAAATAGGTCACCACGGGAGCAGATACTATGCGTTATCACGATATTTGATGGCTCTGACGTGTTTGACCTTATATTGCACCAGATCCGCACAACTGTGCGTCATGTAGTGGAGATATTTGGACAGGTACATCACCCTAGCATCTAAAAATGATGGGACGCAGCTGGGATTTTCAGAAATAGGTCATCACGGAAGCAGATACTAAGCGCGATCACTATATTTGATGGCTCTGACGTGTTTGACCTTATATTGCACCACGTACGCACAAGTGTGCGTCATAGAGTGCAGTTATTTGGGCAGGTGAACCACACTAGCATCTAGAAATGATGGGACGCAGTTGGGATTTTGAGAAATAGGTCACCACGGGAGCAGATACTGTGCGTTATCACGATAGTTGATGGCTCTGACGTGTTTGACCTTATATTGCACCAGATCCGCACAACTGTGCGTCATGTAGTGGAGATATTTGGACAGGTACATCACCCTAGCATCTAAAAATGATGGGACGCAGCTGGGATTTTCAGAAATAGGTCATCACGGAAGCAGATACTAAGCGCGATCACTATATTTGATGGCTCTGACGTGTTTGACCTTATATTGCACCACTTACGCACAAGTGTGCGTCATAGAGTGCAGTTATTTGGGCAGGTGAACCACACTAGCATCTAGAAATGATGGGACGCAGCTGGGATTTTGAGAAATAGGTCACCACGGGAGCAGATAATAAGCGCGATCACTATATTTGATGGCTCTGACGTGTTTGACCTTATATTGCACCAGATCCGCACAACTGTGCGTCATGTAGTGGAGATATTTGGACAGGTACATCACCCTAGCATCTAAAAATGATGGGACGCAGCTGGGATTTTCAGAAATAGGTCATCACGGGAGCAGATAATAAGCGCGATCACTATATTTGATGGCTCTGACGTGTTTGACCTTATATTGCACCACATACGCACAAGTGTGCGTCATAGAGTGGATTTATTTCGGCAGGTGCGCCATCCTGGCATCTAGAAATGATGGGACGCAGCTGGGATTTTGAGAAATAGGTCACCACGGGAGCAGATACTGTGCTTTATCACGATATTTGATGGTTCTGATGTGTTTGACCTTATATTGCACCAGATCCGCACAACTGTGCGTCATGTAGTGGAGTCATTTGGACAGGTGCACCACCCTAGCATCTAAAAATGATGGGACGCAGCTGGGATTTCATGAAATAGGTCATCACGGGAGCAGATACTAAGCGCGATCACTATATTTGATGGCTCTGACGTGTTTGACCTTATATTGCACCAGATCAGCACAACTGTGCGTCATGTAGTGGAGATATTTGGACAGGTACATCACCCTAGCATCTAAAAATGATGGGACGCAGCTGGGATTTTCAGAAATAGGTCATCACGGAAGCAGATACTAAGCGCGATCACTATATTTGATGGCTCTGACGTGTTTGACCTTATATTGCACCACATACGCACAAGTATGCGTCATAGAGTGCAGTTATTTGGGCAGGTAAACCACATTAGCATCTAGAAATGATGGGACGCAGCTGGGATTTTGAGAAATAGGTCACCACGGGAGCAGATACTGTGCGTTATCACGATAGTTGATGGCTCTGACGTGTTTGACCTTATATTGCACCAGATCCGCACAACTGTGCGTCATGTAGTGGAGATATTTGGACAGGTACATCACCCTAGCATCTAAAAATGATGGGACGCAGCTGGGATTTTCAGAAATAGGTCATCACGGGAGCAGATAATAAGCGCGATCACTATATTTGATGGCTCTGACGTGTTTGACCTTATATTGCACCACATACGCACAAGTGTGCGTCATAGAGTGGATTTATTTCGGCAGGTGCGCCATCCTAGCATCTAGAAATGATGGGACGCAGCTGGGATTTTGAGAAATAGGTCACCACGGGAGCAGATACTGTGCTTTATCACGATATTTGATGGTTCTGATGTGTTTGACCTTATATTGCACCAGATCCGCACAACTGTGCGTCATGTAGTGGAGTCATTTGGACAGGTGCACCACCCTAGCATCTAAAAATGATGGGACGCAGCTGGGATTTCATGAAATAGGTCATCACGGGAGCAGATACTAAGCGCGATCACTATATTTGATGGCTCTGACGTGTTTGACCTTATATTGCACCAGATCCGCACAACTGTGCGTCATGTAGTGGAGATATTTGGACAGGTACATCACCCTAGCATCTAAAAATGATGGGACGCAGCTGGGATTTTCAGAAATAGGTCATCACGGAAGCAGATACTAAGCGCGATCACTATATTTGATGGCTCTGACGTGTTTGACCTTATATTGCACCACATACGCACAAGTATGCGTCATAGAGTGCAGTTATTTGGGCAGGTAAACCACATTAGCATCTAGAAATGATGGGACGCAGCTGGGATTTTGAGAAATAGGTCACCACGGGAGCAGATACTATGCGTTATCACGATAGTTGATGGCTCTGACGTGTTTGACCTTATATTGCACCACATACGCACAAGTGTGCGTCATAGAGTGGATTTATTTCGGCAGGTGCGCCATCCTAGCATCTAGAAATGATGGGACGCAGCTGGGATTTTGAGAAATAGGTCACCACGGGAGCAGATACTGTGCTTTATCACGATATTTGATGGTTCTGATGTGTTTGACCTTATATTGCACCAGATCCGCACAACTGTGCGTCATGTAGTGGAGCTATTTGGACAGGTGCACCACCCTAGCATCTAAAAATGATGGGACGCAGCTGGGATTTTGAGAAATAGGTCACCACGGGAGCAGATACTGTGCGTTATCACGATATTTGATGGCTCTGACGTGTTTGACCTTATATTGCACCAGATCCGCACAACTGTGCGTCATGTAGTGGAGCTACTTGGACAGGTATATCACCCTAGCATCTAAAAATGATGGGACGCAGCTGGGATTTTCATAAATAGGTCATCACGGAAGCAGATACTAAGCGCGATCACTATATTTGATGGCTCTGACGTGTTTGACCTTATATTGCACCACATACGCACAAGTGTGAGTCATAGTGTGCAGTTATTTGGGCAGGTGAACCACACTAGCATCTAGAAATGATGGGACGCAGCTGGGATTTTGAGAAATAGGTCACCACGGGAGCAGATACTATGCGTTATCACGATATTTGATGGCTCTGACGTGTTTGACCTTATATTGCACCAGATCCGCACAACTGTGCGTCATGTAGTGGAGATATATGGACAGATACATCACCCTAGCATCTAAAAATGATGGGACGCAGCTGGGATTTTCAGAAATAGGTCATCACGGAAGCAGATACTAAGCGCGATCACTATATTTGATGGCTCTGACGTGTTTGACCTTATATTGCACCACATACGCACAAGTGTGAGTCATAGAGTGCAGTTATTTGGGCAGGTGAACCACACTAGCATCTAGAAATGATGGGACGCAGCTGGGATTTTCAGAAATAGGTCATCACGGAAGCAGATACTAAGCGCGATCACTATATTTGATGGGTCTGACGTGTTTGACCTTATATTGCACCACATACGCACAAGTGTGCGCCATAGAGTGCAGTTATTTGGGCAGGTGAACCACATTAGCATCTAGAAATGATGGGACGCAGCTGGGATTTTGAGAAATAGGTCACCACGGGAGCATATACTATGCGTTATCGCAATAGTTGATGGCTCTGACGTGTTTGACCTTATATTGCACCAGATCCGCACAACTGTGCGTCATGTAGTGGAGATATTTGGACAGGTACATCACCCTAGCATCTAAAAATGATGGGACGCAGCTGGGATTTTCAGAAATAGGTCATCACGGGAGCAGATACTAAGCGCGATCACTATATTTGATGGCTCTGACGTGTTTGACCTTATATTGCACCACATACACACAAGTGTGCGTCATAGAGTGGATTTATTTCGGCAGGTGCGCCATCCTAGCATCTAGAAATGATGGGTCGCAGCTGGGATTTTGAGAAATAGGTCACCACGGGAGCAGATACTGTGCTTTATCACGATATTTGATGGTTCTGATGTGTTTGACCTTAAATTGCACCACACACGCACAACTATGCGTCATATAGTGGATTTATTTCGGCAGGTGCGCCGTCCTAGCATCTAGAAATGATGGGACGCAGCTGGGATTTTGAGAAATAGGTCACCACGGGAGCAGATACTGTGCTTTGTCACGATATTTGATTGTTCTGATGTGTTTGACCTTATATTGCACCAGATCCGCACAACTGTGCGTCATTGAGTGCAGTTATTTGGGCAGGTAAACCACATTAGCATCTAGAAATGATGGAACGCAGCTGGGATTTTGAGAAATAGGTCACCACGGGAGCAGATACTATGCGTTATCACGATAGTTGATGGCTCTGACGTGTTTGACCTTATATTGCACCAGATCCTCACAACTGTGCGTCATGTAGTGGAGCTAGTTGGACAGGTGCACCACCCTAGCATCTAAAAATGATGGGACGCAGCTGGGATTTTGAGAAATAGGTCACCACGGGAGCAGATACTGTGCGTTATCACGATATTTGATGGCTCTGACGTGTTTGACCTTATATTGCACCAGATCCGCACAACTGTGCGTCATGTAGTGGAGCTATTTGGACAGGTATATCACCCTAGCATCTAAAAATGATGGGACGCAGCTGGGATTTTCAGAAATAGGTCATCACGGAAGCAGATACTAAGCGCGATCACTATATTTGATGTCTCTGACGTGTTTGACCTTATATTGCACCACATAGGCACAAGTGTGAGTTATAGAGTGCAGTTATTTGGGCAGGTGAACCACACTAGCATTTAGAAATGATGGGACGCAGCTGGGATTTTGAGAAAAAGGTCACCACGGGAGCAGATACTATGCGTTATCACGATATTTGATGGCTCTGACGTGTTTGACCTTATATTGCACCAGATCCGCACAACTGTGCGTCATGTAGTGGAGATATATGGACAGATACATCACCCTAGCATCTAAAAATGATGGGACGCAGCTGGGATTTTCAGAAATAGGTCATCACGGAAGCAGATACTAAGCGCGATCACTATATTTGATGGGTCTGACGTGTTTGACCTTATATTGCACCACATACGCACAAGTGTGCGCCATAGAGTGCAGTTATTTGGGCAGGTGAACCACACTAGCATCTAGAAATGATGGGACGCAGCTGGGATTTTGAGAAATAGGTCACCACGGGAGCATATACTATGCGTTATCGCAATAGTTGATGGCTCTAACGTGTTTGACCTTATATTGCACCAGATCCGCACAACTGTGCGTCATGTAGTGGAGATATTTGGACAGGTACATCACCCTAGCATCTAAAAATGATGGGACGCAGCTGGGATTTTCAGAAATAGGTCATCACGGGAGCAGATACTAAGCGCGATCACTATATGTGATGGCTCTGACGTGTTTGACCTTATATTGCACCACATACACACAAGTGTGCGTCATAGAGTGGATTTATTTCGGCAGGTGCGCCATCCTAGCATCTAGAAATGATGGGACGCAGCTGGGATTTTGAGAAATAGGTCACCACGGGAGCAGATACTGTGCTTTATCACGATATTTGATGGTTCTGATGTGTTTGACCTTAAATTGCACCACACACGCACAACTATGCGTCATATAGTGGATTTATTTCGGCAGGTGCGCCATCCTAGCATCTAGAAATGATGGGACGCAGCTGGGATTTTGAGAAATAGGTCACCACGGGAGCAGATACTAAGCGCGATCACTATATTTGATGGCTCTGACGTGTTTGACCTTATATTGCACCACATACACACAAGTGTGCGTCATAGAGTGGATTTATTTCGGCAGGTGCGCCATCCTAGCATCTAGAAATGATGGGACGCAGCTGGGATTTTGAGAAATAGGTCACCACGGGAGCAGATACTGTGCTTTATCACGATATTTGATGGTTCTGATGTGTTTGACCTTAAATTGCACCACACACGCACAACTATGCGTCATATAGTGGATTTATTTCGGCAGGTGCGCCATCCTAGCATCTAGAAATGATGGGACGCAGCTGGGATTTTGAGAAATAGGTCACCACGGGAGCAGATACTGTGCTTTATCACGATATTTGATGGTTCTGATGTGTTTGACCTTAAATTGCACCACACACGCACAACTATGCGTCATATAGTGGATTTATTTCGGCAGGTGCGCCGTCCTAGCATCTAGAAATGATGGGACGCAGCTGGGATTTTGAGAAATAGGTCACCACGGGAGCAGATACTGTGCTTTATCACGATATTTGATGGTTCTGATGTGTTTGACCTTATATTGCACCAGATCCGCACAACTGTGCGTCATGTAGTGGAGCTATTTGGACAGGTACATCACCCTAGCATCTAAAAATGATGGGACGCAGCTGGGATTTTCAGAAATAGGTCATCACGGGAGCAGATACTAAGCGCGATCACTATATTTGATGGCTCTGACGTGTTTGACCTTATATTGCACCACATACGCACAAGTGTGCGTCATAGAGTGGATTTATTTCGGCAGGTGCGCCATCATAGCATCTAGAAATGATGGGACGCAGCTGGGATTTTGAGAAATAGGTCACCACGGGAGCAGATACTGTGCTTTATCACGATATTTGATGGTTCTGATGTGTTTGACCTTAAATTGCACAACACACGCACAACTATGCTTCATATAGTGGATTTATTTCGGCAGGTGCGCCGTCCTAGCATCTAGAAATGATGGGACGCAGCTGGGATTTTGAGAAATAGGTCACCACGGGAGCAGATACTGTGCGTTATCACGATATTTGATGGCTCTGACGTGTTTGACCTTATATTGCACCAGATCCGCACAACTGTGCGTCATGTAGTGGAGATATATGGACATATACATCACCCTAGCATCTAAAAATGATGGGACGCAGCTGGGATTTTCAGAAATAGGTCATCACGGAAGCAGATTCTAAGCGCGATCACTATATTTGATGGCTCTGACGTGTTTGACCTTATATTGCACCACATACGCACAAGTGTGAGTCATAGAGTGCAGTTATTTGGGCAGGTGAACCACACTAGCATCTAGAAATGATGGGACGCAGCTGGGATTTTGAGAAATAGGTCACCACGGGAGCATATACTATGCGTTATCGCAATAGTTGATGGCTCTGACGTGTTTGACCTTATATTGCACCAGATCCGCACAACTGTGCGTCATGTAGTGGAGATATTTGGACAGGTACATCACCCTAGCATCTAAAATTGATGGGACGCAGCTGGGATTTTCAGAAATAGGTCATCACGGGAGCAGATACTAAGCGCGATCACTATATTTGATGGCTCTGACGTGTTTGACCTTATATTGCACCACATACACACAAGTGTGCGTCATAGAGTGGATTTATTTCGGCAGGTGCGCCATCCTAGCATCTAGAAATGATGGGTCGCAGCTGGGATTTTGAGAAATAGGTCACCACGGGAGCAGATACTGTGCTTTATCACGATATTTGATGGTTCTGATGTGTTTGACCTTAAATTGCACCACACACGCACAACTATGCGTCATATAGTGGATTTATTTCGGCAGGTGCGCCGTCCTAGCATCTAGAAATGATGGCACGCAGCTGGGATTTTGAGAAATAGGTCACCACGGGAGCAGATACTGTGCTTTATCACGATATTTGATGGTTCTGATGTGTTTGACCTTATATTGCACCAGATCCGCACAACTGTGCGTCATAGAGTGCAGTTATTTGGGCAGGTAAACCACATTAGCATCTAGAAATGATGGGACGCAACTGGGATTTTGAGAAATAGGTCACCACGGGAGCAGATACTATGCGTTATCACGATATTTGATGGCTCTGACGTGTTTGACCTTATATTGCACCAGATCATCACAACTGTGCGTCATGTAGGGGAGATATTTGGACAGGTACATCACCCTAGCATCTAAAAATGATGGGACGCAGCTGGGATTCTCAGAAATAGGTCATCACGGGAGCAGATACTAAGCGCGATCACTATATTTGATGGCTCTGACGTGTTTGACCTTATATTGCACCACATACGCACAAGTGTGCGTCATAGAGTGGATTTATTTCGGCAGGTGCGCCATCCTAGCATCTAGAAATGATGGGACGCAGCTGGGATTTTGAGAAATAGGTTACCACGGGAGCAGATACTGTGCTTTTTCACGATATTTGATGGTTCTGATGTGTTTGACCTTAAATTGCACCACACACGCACAACTATTCTTCATATAGTGGATTTATTTCGGCAGGTGCGCCGTCCTAACATCTAGAAATGATGGGACGCAGCTGGGATATTGAGAAATAGGTCACCACGGGAGCAGATACTGTGCTTTATCACGATATTTGATGGTTCTGATGTGTTTGACCTTATATTGCACCAGATCCGCACAACTGTGCGTCATGTAGTGGAGCTATTTGGACAGGTGCACAACCCTAGCATCTAAAAATGATGGGACGCAGCTGGGATTTTGAGAAATAGGTCACCACGGGAGCAGATACTGTGCGTTATCACGATATTTGATGGCTCTGACGTGTTTGACCTTATATTGCACCAGATCCGCACATCTGTGCGTCATGTAGTGGAGCTATATGGACAGGTATATCAGCCTAGCATCTAAAAATGATGGGACGCAGCTGGGATTTTCAGAAATAGGTCATCACGGAAGCAGATACTAAGCGCGATCACTAGATTTGATGGCTCTGACGTGTTTGACCTTATATTGCACCACATAGGCACAAGTGTGAGTCATAGAGTGCAGTTATTTGGGCAGGTGAACCACACTAGCATCTAGAAATGATGGGACGCAGCTGGGATTTTGAGAAATAGGTCACCACGGGAGCAGATACTATGCGTTATCACGATATTTGATGGCTCTGACGTGTTTGACCTTATATTGCACCAGATCCGCACAACTGTACGTCATGTAGTGGAGATATATGGACAGATACATCACCCTAGCATCTAAAAATGATGGGACGCAGCTGGGATTTTCAGAAATAGGTCATCACGGAAGCAGATACTATGCGCGATCACTATATTTGATGGGTCTGACGTGTTTGACCTTATATTGCACCACATACGCACAAGTGTGCGCCATAGAGTGCAGTTATTTGGGCAGGTGAACCACACTAGCATCTAGAAATGATGGGACGCAGCTGGGATTTTGAGAAATAGGTCACCACGGGAGCATATACTATGCGTTATCGCAATAGTTGATGGCTCTGACGTGTTTGACCTTATATTGCACCAGATCCGCACAACTGTGCGTCATGTAGTGGAGATATTTGGACAGGTACATCACCCTAGCATCTAAAAATGATGGGACGCAGCTGGGATTTTCAGAAATAGGTCATCACGGGAGCAGATACTAAGCGCGATCACTATATTTGATGGCTCTGACGTGTTTGACCTTATATTGCACCACATACGCACAAGTGTGCGTCATAGAGTGGATTTATTTCGGCAGGTGCGCCATCCTAGCATCTAGAAATGATGGGACGCAGCTGGGATTTTGAGAAATAGGTTACCACGGGAGCAGATACTGTGCTTTTTCACGATATTTGATGGTTCTGATGTGTTTGACCTTAAATTGCACCACACACGCACAACTATTCTTCATATAGTGGATTTATTTCGGCAGGTGCGCCGTCCTAACATCTAGAAATGATGGGACGCAGCTGGGATTTTGAGAAATAGGTCACCACGGGAGCAGATACTGTGCTTTATCACGATATTTGATGGTTCTGATGTGTTTGACCTTATATTGCACCAGATCCGCACAACTGTGCGTCATGTAGTGGAGCTATTTGGACAGGTGCACCACCCTAGCATCTAAAAATGATGGGACGCAGCTGGGATTTTGAGAAATAGGTCACCACGGGAGCAGATACTGTGCGTTATCACGATATTTGATGGCTCTGACGTGTTTGACCTTATATTGCACCAGATCCGCACATCTGTGCGTCATGTAGTGGAGCTATTTGGACAGGTATATCACCCTAGCATCTAAAAATGATGGGACGCAGCTGGGATTTTCAGAAATAGGTCATCACGGAAGCAGATACTAAGCGCGATCACTAGATTTGATGGCTCTGACGTGTTTGACCTTATATTGCACCACATAGGCACAAGTGTGAGTCATAGAGTGCAGTTATTTGGGCAGGTGAACCACACTAGCATCTAGAAATGATGGGACGCAGCTGGGATTTTGAGAAATAGGTCACCACGGGAGCAGATACTATGCGTTATCACGATATTTGATGGCTCTGACGTGTTTGACCTTATATTGCACCAGATCCGCACAACTGTGCGTCATGTAGTGGAGATATATGGACAGATACATCACCCTAGCATCTAAAAATGATGGGACGCAGCTGGGATTTTCAGAAATAGGTCATCACGGAAGCAGATACTATGCGCGATCACTATATTTGATGGGTCTGACGTGTTTGACCTTATATTGCACCACATACGCACAAGTGTGCGCCATAGAGTGCAGTTATTTGGGCAGGTGAACCACACTAGCATCTAGAAATGATGGGACGCAGCTGGGATTTTGAGAAATAGGTCACCACGGGAGCATATACTATGCGTTATCGCAATAGTTGATGGCTCTGATGTGTTTGACCTTATATTGCACCAGATCCGCACAACTGTGCGTCATGTAGTGGAGATATTTGGACAGGTACATCACCCTGGCATCTAAAAATGATGGGACGCAGCTGGGATTTTCAGAAATAGGTCATCACGGGAGCAGATACTAAGCGCGATCACTATATTTGATGGCTCTGACGTGTTTGACCTTATATTGCACCAGATCCGCACAACTGTGCGTCATGCAGTGGAGATATTTGGACAGGTACATCATCCTAGCATCTAAAAATGATGGGACGCAGCTGGGATTTTCAGAAATAGGTCATCACGGAAGCAGATACTAAGCGCGATCACTATATTTGATGGCTCTGACGTGTTTGACCTTATATTGCACCAGATCCGCACAACTGTGCGTCATGTAGTGGAGATATATGGACAGATACATCACCCTAGCATCTAAAAATGATGGGACGCAGCTGGGATTTTCAGAAATAGGTCATCACGGAAGCAGATACTATGCGCGATCACTATATTTGATGGGTCTGACGTGTTTGACCTTATATTGCACCACATACGCACACGTGTGCGTCATAGAGTGGATTTATTTCGGCAGGTGCGCCATCCTAGCATCTAGAAATGATGGGACGCAGCTGGGATTTTGAGAAATAGGTCACCACGGGAGCAGATACTGTGCTTTATCACGATATTTGATGGTTCTGATGTGTTTGACCTTATATTGCACCAGATCCGCATAACTGTGCGTCATGTAGTGGAGTTAATTGGACAGGTGCACCACCCTAGCATCTAAAAATGATGGGAAGCAGCTGGGATTTTCAGAAATAGGTCACCACGGGAGCAGATACTAAGCGCGATCACTATATTTGATGGCTCTGACGTGTTTGACCTTATATTGCACCAGATCCGCACAACTGTGCG
Source organism: Siphonodentalium dalli (assembly GCA_032622095.1). Classification (NCBI taxonomy): domain Eukaryota; kingdom Metazoa; phylum Mollusca; class Scaphopoda; order Gadilida; family Siphonodentaliidae; genus Siphonodentalium; species Siphonodentalium dalli. Next base: position 16,090,523 of record CP136067.1, read on the forward strand.
TCATGTAGTGGAGCTATTTGGGCAGGTATATCACCCTAGCATCTAAAAATGATGGGACGCAGCTGGGATTTTCAGAAATAGTTCATCACGGGAGCAGATACTAAGCGCGATAACTATATTTGATGGCTCTGACGTGTTTGACCTTATATTGCACCACATACGCACAAGTGTGCGTCATAGTGTGCAGTTATTTGGGCAGGTGCACCAACCTAGCATCTAGAAATGATGGGACGCAGCTGGGATTTTGAGAAATAGGTCACCACGGGAGCAGATACTGTGCGTTATCACGATATTTGATGGCTCTGACGTGTTTGACCTTATATTGCACCAGATCCGCACAACTGTGCGTCATGTAGTGGAGATATTTGGACAGGTACATCACCCTAGCATCTAATCATGATGGGACGCAGCTGGGAATTTCAGAAATAGGTCATCACGGAAGCAGATACTAAGCGCGATCACTATATTTGATGGCTCTGACGTGTTTGACCTTATATTGCACCACATATGCACAAGTGTGCGTCATAGAGTGCAGTTATTTGGGCAGGTGAACCACCCTAGCATCTAAAAATGATGGGACGCAGCTGGGATTTTCAGAAATAGGTCATCACGGGTGCAGATACTATGCGCGATCACTATATTTGATGGCTCTGACGTGTTTGACCTTATATTGCACCACATACGCACAAGTGTGCGTCATAGAGTGGATTTATTTCGGCAGCTGCGCCATCCTAGCATCTAGAAATGATGGGACGCAGCTGGGATTTTGAGAAATAGGTCACCACGGGAGCAGATACTGTGCTTTATCACGATATTTGATGGTTCTGATGTGTTTGACCTTATATTGCACCAGATCCGCACAACTGTGCGTCATGTAGTGGAGTTATTAAGACAGGTGCACCACCCTAGCATCTAAAAATGATGGGACGCAGCTGGGATTTTCAGAAATAGGTCATCACGGGAGCAGATACTAAGCGCGATCACTATATTTGATGGCTCTGACGTGTTTGACCTTATATTGCACCAGATCCGCACAACTGTGCGTCATGCAGTGGAGATATTTGGACAGGTACATCATCCTAGCATCTAAAAATGATGGGACGCAGCTGGGATTTTCAGAAATAGGTCATCACGGAAGCAGATACTAAGCGCGATCACTATATTTGATGGCTCTGACGTGTTTGACCTTATATTGCACCACATACGCACAAGTGTGCGTCATAGAGTGCAGTTATTTGGGCAGGGGAACCACACTAGCATCTAGAAATGATGGGACGCAGCTGGGATTTTGAGAAATAGGTCGCCACGGGAGCATATACTATGCGTTATCGCAATAGTTGATGGCTCTGACGTGTTTGACCTTATATTGCACCAGATCCGCACAACTGTGCGTCATGTAGTGGAGATATTTGGACAGGTACATCACCCTAGCATCTAAAAATGATGGGACGCAGCTGGGATTTTCAGAAATAGGTCATCACGGGAGCAGATACTAAGCGCGATCACTATATTTGATGGCTCTGACGTGTTTGACCTTATATTGCACCACACACACACAAGTGTGCGTCATAGAGTGGATTTATTTCGGCAGGGGCGCCATCCTAGCATCTAGAAATGATGGGACGCAGCTGGGATTTTGAGAAATAGGTCACCACGGGAGCAGATACTGTGCTTTATCACGATATTTGATGGTTCTGATGTGTTTGACCTTATATTGCACCAGATCCGCACAACTGTGCGTCATGTAGTGGAGTTATTTGGACAGGTGCACCACCCTAGCATCTAAAAATGATGGGACGCAGCTGGGATTTTCAGAAATAGGTCATCACGGGAGCAGATACTAAGCGCGATAACTATATTTGATGGCTCTGACGTCTTTGACCTTATATTGCACCACATACGCACAAGTGTGCGTCATAGAGTGCAGTTATTTGGGCAGGTGAACCACACTAGCATCTAGAAATGATGGGACGCAGCTGGGATTTTGAGAAATAGGTCACCACGGGAGCAGATACTATGCGTTATCACGATAGTTGATGGCTCTGACGTGTTTGACCTTATATTGCACCAGATCCGCACAACTGTGCGTCATGTAGTGGAGATATTTGGACAGGTACATCACCCTAGCATCTAAAAATGATGGGACGCAGCTGGGATTTTCAGAAATAGGTCATCACGGGAGCAGATACTAAGCGCGATCACTATATTTGATGGCTCTGACGTGTTTGACCTTATATTGCACCACATACGCACAAGTGTGCGTCATAGTGTGCAGTTATTTGGGCAGGTGCACCAACCTAGCATCTAGAAATGATGGGACGCAGCTGGGATTTTGAGAAATAGGTCACCACGGGAGCAGATACTGTGCGTTATCACGATATTTGATGGCTCTGACGTGTTTGACCTTATATTGCACCAGATCCGCACAACTGTGCGTCATGTAGTGGAGATATTTGGACAGGTACATCACCCTAGCATCTAATCATGATGGGACGCAGCTGGGAATTTCAGAAATAGGTCATCACGGAAGCAGATACTAAGCGCGATCACTATATTTGATGGCTCTGACGTGTTTGACCTTATATTGCACCACATATGCACAAGTGTGCGTCATAGAGTGCAGTTATTTGGGCAGGTGAACCACCCTAGCATCTAAAAATGATGGGACGCAGCTGGGATTTTCAGAAATAGGTCATCACGGGAGCAGATACTATGCGCGATCACTATATTTGATGGCTCTGACGTGTTTGACCTTATATTGCACCACATACGCACAAGTGTGCGTCATAGAGTGGATTTATTTCGGCAGCTGCGCCATCCTAGCATCTAGAAATGATGGGACGCAGCTGGGATTTTGAGAAATAGGTCACCACGGGAGCAGATACTGTGCTTTATCACGATATTTGATGGTTCTGATGTGTTTGACCTTATATTGCACCAGATCCGCACAACTGTGCGTCATGTAGTGGAGTTATTAAGACAGGTGCACCACCCTAGCATCTAAAAATGATGGGACGCAGCTGGGATTTTCAGAAATAGGTCATCACGGGAGCAGATACTAAGCGCGATCACTATATTTGATGGCTCTGACGTGTTTGACCTTATATTGCACCAGATCCGCACAACTGTGCGTCATGCAGTGGAGATATTTGGACAGGTACATCATCCTAGCATCTAAAAATGATGGGACGCAGCTGGGATTTTCAGAAATAGGTCATCACGGAAGCAGATACTAAGCGCGATCACTATATTTGATGGCTCTGACGTGTTTGACCTTATATTGCACCACATACGCACAAGTGTGCGTCATAGAGTGCAGTTTATTGGGCAGGGGAACCACACTAGCATCTAGAAATGATGGGACGCAGCTGGGATTTTGAGAAATAGGTCGCCACGGGAGCATATACTATGCGTTATCGCAATAGTTGATGGCTCTGACGTGTTTGACCTTATATTGCCGAAATAAATCCACTCTATGACGCACACTTGTGCGTATGTGGTGCAATATAAGGTCAAACACGTCAGAGCCATCAAATATAGTGATCGCGCTTATTATCTGCTCCCGTGATGACCTATTTCTGAAAATCCCAGCTGCGTCCCATCATGTTTAGATGCTAGTGTGATGTACCTATCCAAATATCTCCACTACATGACGCACAGTTGTGCGGATCTGGTGCAATATAAGGTCAAACACGTCAGAGCCATCAACTATCGTGATAACGCATAGTATCTGCTCCCGTGGTGACCTATTTCTCAAAATCCCAGCTGCGTCCCATCATTTCTAGATGCTAGTGTGGTTCACCTGCCCAAATAACTGCACTCTATGACGCACACTTGTGCGTATGTGGTGCAATATAAGGTCAAACACGTCAGAGCCATCACATATAGTGATCGCGCTTAGTATCTGCTTCCGTGATGACCTATTTCTGAAAATCCCAGCTGCGTCCCATCATTTTTAGATGCTAGGGTGATGTACCTATCCAAATATCTCCACTACATGACGCACAGTTGTGCGGATCTGGTGCAATATAAGGTCAAACACGTCAGAGCCATCAAATATCGTGATAACGCACAGTGTCTGCTCCCGTGGTGACCTATTTCTCAAAATCCCAGCTGCGTCCCATCATTTCTAGATGCTAGGTTGGTTCACCTGCCCAAATAACTGCACTCTATGACGCACACTTGTGCGTATGTGGTGCAATATAAGGTCAAACACGTCAGAGCCATCAAATATAGTTATCGCGCTTAGTATCTGCTCCCGTGATGAACTATTTCTGAAAATCCCAGCTGCGTCCCATCATTTTTAGATGCTAGGGTGAGGTACCTGTCCAAATATATCCACTTAATGACGCACAGTTGTGCGGATCTGGTGCAATATAAGGTCAAACACGTCAGAGCCATCAAATATCGTGATAACGCACAGTATCTGCTCCCGTGGTGACCTATTTCTCAAAATCCCAGCTGCGTCCCATCATTTCTAGATGCTAGGGTGGTGCACCTGCCCAACTAACTGCACTCTATGACGCACACTTGTGCGTATGTGGTGCAATATAAGGTCAAACACGTCAGAGCCATCAAATATAGTGATCGCGCTTAGTATCTGCTCCCGTGATGACCTATTTCTGAAAATCCCAGCTACGTCCCATCATTTTTAGATGCTAGGGTGGTGCACCTGTCCAAATAACTCCACTACATGACGCACAGTTGTGCGGATCTGGTGCAATATAAGGTCAAACACATCAGAACCATCAAATATCGTGATAAAGCACAGTATCTGCTCCCGTGGTGACCTATTTCTCAAAATCCCAGCTGCGTCCCATCATTTCTAGATGCTAGGACGCCGCACCTGCCGAAATAAATCCACTATATGACGCATAGTTGTGCGTGTGTGGTGCAATTTAAGGTCAAACACGTCAGAACCATCAAATATCGTGATAAAGCACAGTATCTGCTCCCGTGGTGACCTATTTCTCAAAATCCCAGCTGCGTCCCATCATTTCTAGATGCTAGGATGGCGCACCTGCCGAAATAAATCCACTCTATGACGCACACTTGTGCGTATGTGGTGCAATATAAGGTCAAACACGTCAGAGCCATCAAATATAGTGATCGCGCTTAGTATCTGCTCCCGTGATGACCTATTTCTGAAAATCCCAGCTGCGTCCCATCATTTTTAGATGCTAGGGTGATGTACCTGTCCAAATATCTCCACTGCATGACGCACAGTTGTGCGGATCTGGTGCAATATAAGGTCAAACACGTCAGAGCCATCAACTATCGTGATAACGCATGGTATCTGCTCCCGTGGTGACATACTTCTCAAAATCCCAGCTGCGTCCCATCATTTCTAGATGCTAATGTGGTTCACCTGCCCAAATAACTGCACTCTATGACGTACACTTGTGCGTATGTGGTGCAATATAAGGTCAAACACGTCAGAGCCATCAAATATAGTGATCGCGCTTAGTATCTGCTCCCGTGATGAACTATTTCTGAAAATCCCAGCTGCGTCCCATCATTTTTAGATGCTAGGGTGATATACCTGTTCAAATAGCTCCACTACATGACGCACAGTTGTGCGGATCTGGTGCAATATAAGGTCAAACACGTCAGAGCCATCAAATATAGTGATCGCGCTTAGTATCTGCTCCCGTGATGACCTATTTCTGAAAATCCCAGCTGCGTCCCATCATTTTTAGATGCTAGGTTGGTGCATCTGCCCAAATAACTGCACTCAATGACGCAGACTTGTGCGTATGTGGTGCAATATAAGGTCAAACACGTCAGAGCCATCAAATATAGTGATCGCGCTTAGTATCTGCTCCCGTGATGACCTATTTCTGAAAATCCCAGCTGCGTCCCATCATTTTTAGATGCTAGGGTGATGTACCTGTCCAAATATCTCCACTACATGACGCACAGTTGTGCGGATCTGGTGCAATATAAGGTCAAACACGTCAGAGCCATCAACTATCGTGATAACGCATAGTATCTGCTCCCGTGGTGACCTATTTCTCAAAATCCCAGCTGCGTCCCATCATTTCTAGATGCTAGTGTGGTTCACCTGCCCAAATAACTGCACTATATGACGCACAATTGTGCGTATGTGGTGCAATATAAGGTCAAACACGTCAGAGCCATCAAATATAGTGATCTCGCTTAGTATCTGCTCCCGTGATGACCTATTTCTGAAAATCCCAGCTGCGTCCAATCATTTTTAGATGCTAGAATGGCGCACATGCCGAAATAAATCCACTCTATGACGCACACTTGTGCGTATGTGGTGCAATATTAGGTCAAACACGTCACAGCCATCAAATATAGTGATCGCGCTTAGTATCTGCTCCCGTGATGACCTATTTCTGAAAATCCCAGCTGCGTCCCATCATTTTTAGATGCTAGAGTGGTGCTCCTGACGAAATAACTCCACACTATGACGCAAAGTTGTGCGTGTGTGGTGCAATTTAAGGTCAAACACATCAGAACCATCAAATAACGTGATAAAGCACAGTATCTGCTCCCGTGGTGACCTATTTCTCAAAATCCCAGCTGCGTCCCATCATTTCTAGATGCTAGGATGGCGCACATGCCGAAATAAATCCACTCTATGACGCACACTTGTGCGTATGTGGTGCAATATAAGGTCAAACACGTCAGAGCCATCAAATATAGTGATAGCGCTTAGTATCTGCTCCCGTGATGACCTATTTCTGAAAATCCCAGCTGCGTCCCATCATTTTTAGATGCTAGGGTGATGTACCTGTCCAAATATCTCCACTACATGACGCACAGTTGTGCGGATCTGGTGCAATATAAGGTCAAACACGTCAGAGCCATCAACTATCGTGATAACGCATAGTATCTGCTCCCGTGGTGACCTATTTCTCAAAATCCCAGCTGCGTCCCATCATTTCTAGATGCTAGTGTGGTTCACCTGCCCAAATAACTGCACTCTATGACGCACACTTGTGCGTATGTGGTGCAATATAAGGTCAAACACGTCAGAGCCATCAAATATAGTGATCGCGCTTAGTATCTGCTTCCGTGATGACCTATTTCTGAAAATCCCAGCTGCGTCCCATCATTTTTAGATGCTAGGGTGATGTACCTATCCAAATATCTCCACTACATGACGCACAGTTGTGCGGATCTGGTGCAATATAAGGTCAAACACGTCAGAGCCATCAAATATCGTGATAACGCACAGTGTCTGCTCCCGTGGTGACCTATTTCTCAAAATCCCAGCTGCGTCCCATCATTTCTAGATGCTAGGTTGGTTCACCTGCCCAAATAACTGCACTCTATGACGCACACTTGTGCGTATGTGGTGCAATATAAGGTCAAACACGTCAGAGCCATCAAATATAGTTATCGCGCTTAGTATCTGCTCCCGTGATGAACTATTTCTGAAAATCCCAGCTGCGTCCCATCATTTTTAGATGCTAGGGTGAGGTACCTGTCCAAATATATCCACTTAATGACGCACAGTTGTGCGGATCTGGTGCAATATAAGGTCAAACACGTCAGAGCCATCAAATATCGTGATAACGCACAGTATCTGCTCCCGTGGTGACCTATTTCTCAAAATCCCAGCTGCGTCCCATCATTTCTAGATGCTAGGGTGGTGCACCTGCCCAACTAACTGCACTCTATGACGCACACTTGTGCGTATGTGGTGCAATATAAGGTCAAACACGTCAGAGCCATCAAATATAGTGATCGCGCTTAGTATCTGCTCCCGTGATGACCTATTTCTGAAAATCCCAGCTACGTCCCATCATTTTTAGATGCTAGGGTGGTGCACCTGTCCAAATAACTCCACTACATGACGCACAGTTGTGCGGATCTGGTGCAATATAAGGTCAAACACATCAGAACCATCAAATATCGTGATAAAGCACAGTATCTGCTCCCGTGGTGACCTATTTCTCAAAATCCCAGCTGCGTCCCATCATTTCTAGATGCTAGGACGCCGCACCTGCCGAAATAAATCCACTATATGACGCATAGTTGTGCGTGTGTGGTGCAATTTAAGGTCAAACACGTCAGAACCATCAAATATCGTGATAAAGCACAGTATCTGCTCCCGTGGTGACCTATTTCTCAAAATCCCAGCTGCGTCCCATCATTTCTAGATGCTAGGATGGCGCACCTGCCGAAATAAATCCACTCTATGACGCACACTTGTGCGTATGTGGTGCAATATAAGGTCAAACACGTCAGAGCCATCAAATATAGTGATCGCGCTTAGTATCTGCTCCCGTGATGACCTATTTCTGAAAATCCCAGCTGCGTCCCATCATTTTTAGATGCTAGGGTGATGTACCTGTTCAAATAGCTCCACTACATGACGCACAGTTGTGCGGATCTGGTGCAATATAAGGTCAAACACGTCAGAGCCATCAACTATCGTGATAACGCATGGTATCTGCTCCCGTGGTGACATACTTCTCAAAATCCCAGCTGCGTCCCATCATTTCTAGATGCTAATGTGGTTCACCTGCCCAAATAACTGCACTCTATGACGTACACTTGTGCGTATGTGGTGCAATATAAGGTCAAACACGTCAGAGCCATCAAATATAGTGATCGCGCTTAGTATCTGCTCCCGTGATGAACTATTTCTGAAAATCCCAGCTGCGTCCCATCATTTTTAGATGCTAGGGTGATATACCTGTTCAAATAGCTCCACTACATGACGCACAGTTGTGCGGATCTGGTGCAATATAAGGTCAAACACGTCAGAGCCATCAAATATAGTGATCGCGCTTAGTATCTGCTCCCGTGATGACCTATTTCTGAAAATCCCAGCTGCGTCCCATCATTTTTAGATGCTAGGTTGGTGCATCTGCCCAAATAACTGCACTCAATGACGCAGACTTGTGCGTATGTGGTGCAATATAAGGTCAAACACGTCAGAGCCATCAAATATAGTGATCGCGCTTAGTATCTGCTCCCGTGATGACCTATTTCTGAAAATCCCAGCTGCGTCCCATCATTTTTAGATGCTAGGGTGATGTACCTGTCCAAATATCTCCACTACATGACGCACAGTTGTGCGGATCTGGTGCAATATAAGGTCAAACACGTCAGAGCCATCAACTATCGTGATAACGCATAGTATCTGCTCCCGTGGTGACCTATTTCTCAAAATCCCAGCTGCGTCCCATCATTTCTAGATGCTAGTGTGGTTCACCTGCCCAAATAACTGCACTATATGACGCACAATTGTGCGTATGTGGTGCAATATAAGGTCAAACACGTCAGAGCCATCAAATATAGTGATCTCGCTTAGTATCTGCTCCCGTGATGACCTATTTCTGAAAATCCCAGCTGCGTCCAATCATTTTTAGATGCTAGAATGGCGCACATGCCGAAATAAATCCACTCTATGACGCACACTTGTGCGTATGTGGTGCAATATTAGGTCAAACACGTCACAGCCATCAAATATAGTGATCGCGCTTAGTATCTGCTCCCGTGATGACCTATTTCTGAAAATCCCAGCTGCGTCCCATCATTTTTAGATGCTAGAGTGGTGCTCCTGACGAAATAACTCCACACTATGACGCAAAGTTGTGCGTGTGTGGTGCAATTTAAGGTCAAACACATCAGAACCATCAAATAACGTGATAAAGCACAGTATCTGCTCCCGTGGTGACCTATTTCTCAAAATCCCAGCTGCGTCCCATCATTTCTAGATGCTAGGATGGCGCACATGCCGAAATAAATCCACTCTATGACGCACACTTGTGCGTATGTGGTGCAATATAAGGTCAAACACGTCAGAGCCATCAAATATAGTGATAGCGCTTAGTATCTGCTCCCGTGATGACCTATTTCTGAAAATCCCAGCTGCGTCCCATCATTTTTAGATGCTAGGGTGATGTACCTGTCCAAATATCTCCACTACATGACGCACAGTTGTGCGGATCTGGTGCAATATAAGGTCAAACACGTCAGAGCCATCAACTATCGTGATAACGCATAGTATCTGCTCCCGTGGTGACCTATTTCTCAAAATCCCAGCTGCGTCCCATCATTTCTAGATGCTAGTGTGGTTCACCTGCCCAAATAACTGCACTCTATGACGCACACTTGTGCGTATGTGGTGCAATATAAGGTCAAACACGTCAGAGCCATCAAATATAGTGATCGCGCTTAGTATCTGCTTCCGTGATGACCTATTTCTAAAAATCCCAGCTGCGTCCCATCATTTTTAGATGCTAGGATGATGTACCTATCCAAATATCTCCACTACATGACGCACAGTTGTGCGGATCTGGTGCAATATAAGGTCAAACACGTCAGAGCCATCAAATATCGTGATAACGCACAGTATCTGCTCCCGTGGTGACCTATTTCTCAAAATCCCAGCTGCATCCCATCATTTCTAGATGCTAGGTTGGTGCACCTGCCCAAATAACTGCACTCTATGACGCACACTTGTGCGTATGTGGTGCAATATAAGGTCAAACACGTCAGAGCCATCAAATATAGTTATCGCGCTTAGTATCTGCTCCCGTGATGAACTATTTCTGAAAATCCCAGCTGCGTCCCATCATTTTTAGATGCTAGGGTGATATACCTGTCCAAATAGCTCCACTACATGACGCACAGTTGTGCGGATCTGGTGCAATATAAGGTCAAACACGTCAGATCCATCAAATATAGTGATCGCGCTTAGTATCTGCTCCCGTGATGACCTATTTCTCAAAATCCCAGCTGCGTCCCATCATTTCTAGATGCTAGGACGCCGCACCTGCCGAAATAAATCCACTATATGACGCATAGTTGTGCGTGTGTGGTGCAATTTAAGGTCAAACTCGTCAGAACCATCAAATATCGTGATAAAGCACAGTATCTGCTCCCGTGGTGACCTATTTCTCAAAATCCCAGCTGCGTCCCATCATTTCTAGATGCTAGGATGGCGCACCTGCCGAAATAAATCCACTCTATGACGCACACTTATGCGTATGTGGTGCAATATAAGGTCAAACACGTCAGAGCCATCAAATATAGTGATCGCGCTTAGTATCTGCTCCCGTGATGACCTATTTCTGAAAATCCCAGCTGCGTCCCATCATTTTTAGATGCTAGGGTGATGTACCTGTCCAAATATCTCCACTGCATGACGCACAGTTGTGCGGATCTGGTGCAATATAAGGTCAAACACGTCAGAGCCATCAACTATCGTGATAACGCATAGTATCTGCTCCCGTGGTGACATACTTCTCAAAATCCCAGCTGCGTCCCATCATTTCTAGATGCTAATGTGGTTCACCTGCCCAAATAACTGCACTCTATGACGTACACTTGTGCGTATGTGGTGCAATATAAGGTCAAACACGTCAGAGCCATCAAATATAGTGATCGCGCTTAGTATCTGCTCCCGTGATGAACTATTTCTGAAAATCCCAGCTGCGTCCCATCATTTTTAGATGCTAGGGTGATATACCTGTTCAAATAGCTCCACTACATGACGCACAGTTGTGCGGATCTGGTGCAATATAAGGTCAAACACGTCAGAGCCATCAAATATAGTGATCGCGCTTAGTATCTGCTCCCGTGATGACCTATTTCTGAAAATCCCAGCTGCGTCCCATCATTTTTAGATGCCAGGGTGGTGCATCTGCCCAAATAACTGCACTCAATGACGCAGACTTGTGCGTATGTGGTGCAATATAAGGTCAAACACGTCAGAGCCATCAAATATAGTGATCGCGCTTAGTATCTGCTCCCGTGATGACCTATTTCTGAAAATCCCAGCTGCGTCCCATCATTTTTAGATGCTAGGGTGATGTACCTGTCCAAATATCTCCACTACATGACGCACAGTTGTGCGGATCTGGTGCAATATAAGGTCAAACACGTCAGAGCCATCAACTATCGTGATAACGCATAGTATCTGCTCCCGTGGTGACCTATTTCTCAAAATCCCAGCTGCGTCCCATCATTTCTAGATGCTAGTGTGGTTCACCTGCCCAAATAACTGCACTCTATGACGCACACTTGTGCGTATGTGGTGCAATATAAGGTCAAACACGTCAGAGCCATCAAATATAGTGATCGCGCTTAGTATCTGCTTCCGTGATGACCTATTTCTAAAAATCCCAGCTGTGTCCCATCATTTTTAGATGCTAGGGTGATGTACCTATCCAAATATCTCCACTACATGACGCACAGTTGTGCGGATCTGGTGCAATATAAGGTCAAACACGTCAGAGCCATCAAATATCGTGATAACGCACAGTATCTGCTCCCGTGGTGACCTATTTCTCAAAATCCCAGCTGCGTCCCATCATTTCTAGATGCTAGGTTGGTGCACCTGCCCAAATAACTGCACTCTATGACGCACACTTGTGCGTATGTGGTGCAATATAAGGTCAAACACGTCAGAGCCATCAAATATAGTTATCGCGCTTAGTATCTGCTCCCGTGATGAACTATTTCTGAAAATCCCAGCTGCGTCCCATCATTTTTAGATGCTAGGGTGATATACCTGTCCAAATAGCTCCACTACATGACGCACAGTTGTGCGGATCTGGTGCAATATAAGGTCAAACACGTCAGAGCCATCAAATATAGTGATCGCGCTTAGTATCTGCTCCCGTGATGACCTATTTCTGAAAATCCCAGCTGCGTCCCATCATTTTTAGATGCTAGGGAGATGTACCTGTCCAAATATCTCCACTACATGGCGCACAGTTGTGCGGATCTGGTGCAATATAAGGTCAAACACGTCAGAGCCATCAACTATCGTGATAACGCATAGTATCTGCTCCCGTGGTGAACTACTTCTCAAAATCCCAGCTGCGTCCCATCATTTCTAGATGCTAGTGTGGTTCACCTGCCCAAATAACTGCACTCTATGACGTACACTTGTGCGTATGTGGTGCAATATAAGGTCAAACACGTCAGAGCCATCAAATATAGTGATCGCGCTTAGTATCTGCTCCCGTGATGAACTATTTCTAAAAATCCCAGCTGCGTCCCATCATTTGTAGATGCTAGGGTGATATACCTGTTCAAATAGCTCAACTACATGACGCACAGTTGTGCGGATCTGGTGCAATATAAGGTCAAACACGTCAGAGCCATCAAATATAGTGATCGCGCTTAGTATCTGCTCCCGTGATGACCTATTTCTGAAAATCCCAGCTGCGTCCCATCATTTTTAGATGCTAGGGTGGTGCATCTGCCCAAATAACTGCACTCAATGACGCAGACTTGTGCGTATGTGGTGCAATATAAGGTCAAACACGTCAGAGCCATCAAATATAGTGATCGCGCTTAGTATCTGCTCCCGTGATGACCTATTTCTGAAAATCCCAGCTGCGTCCCATCATTTTTAGATGCTAGGGTGATGTACCTGTCCTCATATCTCCACTACATGACGCACAGTTGTGCGGATCTGGTGCAATATAAGGTCATACACGTCAGAGCCATCAAATATCGTGATAACGCATAGTATCTGCTCCCGTGGTGACCTATTACTCAAAATCCCAGCTGCGTCCCATCATTTCTAGATGCTATTGTGGTTCACCTGCCCAAATAACTGCACTATATGACGCACAATTGTGCGTATGTGGTGCAATATGAGGTCAAACACGTCAGAGCCATCAAATATAGTGATCTCGCTTAGTATCTGCTCCCGCGATGACCTATTTCTGAAAATTCCAGCTGCGTCCCATCATTTTTAGATGCTATAGTGGTGCTCCTGACGAAATAACTCCACTCTATGACGCAAAGTGGTGCGTGTGTGGTGCAATTTAAGGTCAAACACATCAGAACCATCAAATAACGTGATAAAGCACAGTATCTGCTCCCGTGGTGACCTATTTCTCAAAATCCCAGCTGCGTCCCATCATTTCTTGATGCTAGGGTGATATACCTGCCCAAATAACTGCACTATATGACGCACACTTGTGCGTATGTGGTGCAATATAAGGTCAAACACGTCAGAACCATCAAATATAGTTATCGCGCTTAGTATCTGCTCCCGTGATGACCTATTTCTGAAAATCCCAGCTGCGTCCCATCATTTTTAGATGCTAGGGTGGTGCATCTGCCCAAATAACTGCACTCAATGACGCAGACTTGTGCGTATGTGGTGCAATATAAGGTCAAACACGTCAGAGCCATCAAATATAGTGATCGCGCTTAGTATCTGCTCCCGTGATGACCTATTTCTGAAAATCCCAGCTGCGTCCCATCATTTTTAGATGCTAGGGTGATGTACCTGTCCAAATATCTCCACTACATGACGCACAGTTGTGTGGATCTGGTGCAATATAAGGTCAAACACGTCAGAGCCTTCAACTATCGTGATAACGCATAGTATCTGCTCCCGTGGTGACCTATTTCTCAAAATCCCAGCTGCGTCCCATCATTTCTAGATGCTAGTGTGGTTCACCTGCCCAAATAACTGCACTATATGACGCACAATTGTGCGTATGTGGTGCAATATAAGGTCAAACACGTCAGAGCCATCAAATATAGTGATCTCGCTTAGTATCTGCTCCCGTGATGACCTATTTCTGAAAATCCCAGCTGCGTCCAATCATTTTTAGATGCTAGGATGGCTCACATGCCAAAATAAATCCACTCTATGACGCACACTTGTGCGTATGTGGTGCAATATTAGGTCAAACACGTCACAGCCATCAAATATAGTGATCGCGCTTAGTATCTGCTCCCGTGATGACCTATTTCTGAAAATCCCAGCTGCGTCCCATCATTTTTAGATGCTAGAGTGGTACTCCTGACGAAATAACTCCACTCTATGACGCAAAGTTGTGCGTGTGTGGTGCAATTTAAGGTCAAACACATCAGAACCATCAAATAACGTGATAAAGCACAGTATCTGCTCCCGTGGTGACCTATTTCTCAAAATCCCAGCTGCGTCCCATCATTTCTAGATGCTAGGATGGCGCACCTGCCGAAATAAATCCACTCTATGACGCACACTTGTGCGTATGTGGTGCAATATAAGGTCAAACACGTCAGAGCCATCAAATATAGTGATCGCGCTTAGTATCTGCTCCCGTGATGACCTATTTCTGAAAATCCCAGCTGCGTCCCATCATTTTTAGATGCTAGGGTGATGTACCTGTCCAAATATCTCCACTACATGACGCACAGTTGTGCGGATCTGGTGCAATATAAGGTCAAACACGTCAGAGCCATCAACTATCGTGATAACGCATAGTATCTGCTCCCGTGGTGACCTATTTCTCAAAATCCCAGCTGCGTCCCATCATTTCTAGATGCTAGTGTGGTTCACCTGCCCAAATAACTGCACTCTATGACGCACACTTCTGCGTATGTGGTGCAATATAAGGTCAAACACGTCAGAGCCATCAAATATAGTGATCGCGCTTAGTATCTGCTTCCGTGATGACCTATTTCTGAAAATCCCAGCTGCGTCCCATCATTTTTAGATGCTAGGGTGATGTACCTATCCAAATATCTCCACTACATGACGCACAGTTGTGCGGATCTGGTGCAATATAAGGTCAAACACGTCAGAGCCATCAAATATAGTGATCACGCTTAGTATCTGCTCCCGTGATGAACTATTTCTGAAAATCCCAGCTGCGTCCCATCATTTGTAGATGCTAGGGTGATATACCTGTTCAAATAGCTCAACTACATGACGCACAGTTGTGCGGATCTGGTGCAATATAAGGTCAAACACGTCAGAGCCATCAAATATAGTGATCGCGCTTAGTATCTGCTCCCGTGATGACCTATTTCTGAAAACCCCAGCTGCGTCCCATCATTTTTAGATGCTAGGGTGGTGCATCTGCCCAAATAACTGCACTCAATGACGCAGACTTGTGCGTATGTGGTGCAATATAAGGTCAAACACGTCAGAGCCATCAAATATAGTGATCGCGCTTAGTATCTGCTCCCGTGATGACCTATTTCTGAAAATCACAGCTGCGTCCCATCATTTTTAGATGCTAGGGTGATGTACCTGTCCAAATATCTCCACTACATGACGCACAGTTGTGCGGATCTGGTGCAATATAAGGTCATACACGTCAGAGCCATCAAATATCGTGATAACGCATAGTATCTGCTCCCGTGGTGACCTATTACTCAAAATCCCAGCTGCGTCCCATCATTTCTAGATGCTATTGTGGTTCACCTGCCCAAATAACTACACTATATGACGCACAATTGTGCGTATGTGGTGCAATATGAGGTCAAACACGTCAGAGCCATCAAATATAGTGATCTCGCTTAGTATCTGCTCCCGTGGTGACCTATTTCTGAAAATCCCAGCTGCGTCCAATCATTTTTAGATGCTAGGATGGCGCACATGCCCAAATAAATCCACTCTATGACGCACACTTGTGCGTATGTGGTGCAATATTAGGTCAAACACGTCACAGCCATCAAATATAGTGATCGCGCTTAGTATCTGCTCCCGCGATGACCTATTTCTGAAAATTCCAGCTGCGTCCCATCATTTTTAGATGCTATAGTGGTGCTCCTGACGAAATAACTCCACTCTATGACGCAAAGTGGTGCGTGTGTGGTGCAATTTAAGGTCAAACACATCAGAATCATCAAATAACGTGATAAAGCACAGTATCTGCTCCCGTGGTGACCTATTTCTCAAAATCCCAGCTGCGTCCCATCATTTCTAGATGCTAGGGTGATATACCTGCCCAAATAACTGCACTATATGACGCACACTTGTGCGTATGTGGTGCAATATAAGGTCAAACACGTCAGAACCATCAAATATAGTTATCGCGCTTAGTATCTGCTCCCGTGATGACCTATTTCTGAAAATCCCAGCTGCGTCCCATCATTTTTAGATGCTAGGATGGTGCATCTGCCCAAATAACTGCACTCAATGACGCAGACTTGTGCGTATGTGGTGCAATATAAGGTCAAACACGTCAGAGCCATCAAATATAGTGATCGCGCTTAGTATCTGCTCCCGTGATGACCTATTTCTGAAAATCCCAGCTGCGTCCCATCATTTTTAGATGCTAGGGTGATGTACCTGTACAAATATCTCCACTACATGACGCACAGTTGTGTGGATCTGGTGCAATATAAGGTCAAACACGTCAGAGCCTTCAACTATCGTGATAACGCATAGTATCTGCTCCCGTGGTGACCTATTTCTCAAAATCCCAGCTGCGTCCCATCATTTCTAGATGCTAGTGTGGTTCACCTGCCCAAATAACTGCACTAAATGACGCACAATTGTGCGTATGTGGTGCAATATAAGGTCAAACACGTCAGAGCCATCAAATATAGTGATCTCGCTTAGTATCTGCTCCCGTGATGACCTATTTCTGAAAATCCCAGCTGCGTCCAATCATTTTTAGATGCTAGGATGGCTCACATGCCGAAATAAATCCACTCTATGACGCACACTTGTGCGTATGTGGTGCAATATTAGGTCAAACACGTCACAGCCATCAAATATAGTGATCGCGCTTAGTATCTGCTCCCGTGATGACCTATTTCTGAAAATCCCAGCTGCGTCCCATCATTTTTAGATGCTAGAGTGGTGCTCCTGACGAAATAACTCCACTCTATGACGCAAAGTTGTGCGTGTGTGGTGCAATTTAAGGTCAAACACATCAGAACCATCAAATAACGTGATAAAGCACAGTATCTGCTCCCGTGGTGACCTATTTCTCAAAATCCCAGCTGCGTCCCATCATTTCTAGATGCTAGGATGGCGCACCTGCCGAAATAAATCCACTCTATGACGCACACTTGTGCGTATGTGGTGCAATATAAGGTCAAACACGTCAGAGCCATCAAATATAGTGATCGCGCTTAGTATCTGCTCCCGTGATGACCTATTTCTGAAAATCCCAGCTGCGTCCCATCATTTTTAGATGCTAGGGTGATGTACCTGTCCAAATATCTCCACTACATGACGCACAGTTGTGCGGATCTGGTGCAATATAAGGTCAAACACGTCAGAGCCATCAACTATCGTGATAACGCACAGTATCTGCTCCCGTGGTGACCTATTTCTCAAAATCCCAGCTGCGTCCCATCATTTCTAGATGCTAGGATGGCGCACCTGCCGAAATAAATCCACTCTATGACGCACACTTGTGCGTATGTGGTGCAATATAAGGTCAAACACGTCAGAGCCATCAAATATAGTGATCGCGCTTAGTATCTGCTCCCGTGATGACCTATTTCTGAAAATCCCAGCTGCGTCCCATCATTTTTAGATGCTAGGGTGATGTACCTGTCCAAATATCTCCACTACATGACGCACAGTTGTGCGATCTGGTGCAATATAAGGTCAAACACGTCAGAGCCATCAACTATCGTGATAACGCATAGTATCTGCTCCCGTGGTGACCTATTTCTCAAAATCCCAGCTGCGTCCCATCATTTCTAGATGCTAGTGTGGTTCACCTGCCCAAATAACTGCACTCTATGACGCACACTTCTGCGTATGTGGTGCAATATAAGGTCAAACACGTCAGAGCCATCAAATATAGTGATCGCGCTTAGTATCTGCTTCCGTGATGACCTATTTCTGAAAATCCCAGCTGCGTCCCATCATTTTTAGATGCTAGGGTGATGTACCTATCCAAATATCTCCACTACATGACGCACAGTTGTGCGGATCTGGTGCAATATAAGGTCAAACACGTCAGAGCCATCAAATATAGTGATCACGCTTAGTATCTGCTCCCGTGATGAACTATTTCTGAAAATCCCAGCTGCGTCCCATCATTTGTAGATGCTAGGGTGATATACCTGTTCAAATAGCTCAACTACATGACGCACAGTTGTGCGGATCTGGTGCAATATAAGGTCAAACACGTCAGAGCCATCAAATATAGTGATCGCGCTTAGTATCTGCTCCCGTGATGACCTATTTCTAAAAACCCCAGCTGCGTCCCATCATTTTTAGATGCTAGGGTGGTGCATCTGCCCAAATAACTGCACTCAATGACGCAGACTTGTGCGTATGTGGTGCAATATAAGGTCAAACACGTCAGAGCCATCAAATATAGTGATCGCGCTTAGTATCTGCTCCCGTGATGACCTATTTCTGAAAATCCCAGCTGCGTCCCATCATTTTTAGATGCTAGGGTGATGTACCTGTACAAATATCTCCACTACATGACGCACAGTTGTGTGGATCTGGTGCAATATAAGGTCAAACACGTCAGAGCCTTCAACTATCGTGATAACGCATAGTATCTGCTCCCGTGGTGACCTATTTCTCAAAATCCCAGCTGCGTCCCATCATTTCTAGATGCTAGTGTGGTTCACCTGCCCAAATAACTGCACTAAATGACGCACAATTGTGCGTATGTGGTGCAATATAAGGTCAAACACGTCAGAGCCATCAAATATAGTGATCTCGCTTAGTATCTGCTCCCGTGATGACCTATTTCTGAAAATCCCAGCTGCGTCCAATCATTTTTAGATGCTAGGATGGCTCACATGCCGAAATAAATCCACTCTATGACGCACACTTGTGCGTATGTGGTGCAATATTAGGTCAAACACGTCACAGCCATCAAATATAGTGATCGCGCTTAGTATCTGCTCCCGTGATGACCTATTTCTGAAAATCCCAGCTGCGTCCCATCATTTTTAGATGCTAGAGTGGTGCTCCTGACGAAATAACTCCACTCTATGACGCAAAGTTGTGCGTGTGTGGTGCAATTTAAGGTCAAACACATCAGAACCATCAAATAACGTGATAAAGCACAGTATCTGCTCCCGTGGTGACCTATTTCTCAAAATCCCAGCTGCGTCCCATCATTTCTAGATGCTAGGATGGCGCACCTGCCGAAATAAATCCACTCTATGACGCACACTTGTGCGTATGTGGTGCAATATAAGGTCAAACACGTCAGAGCCATCAAATATAGTGATCGCGCTTAGTATCTGCTCCCGTGATGACCTATTTCTGAAAATCCCAGCTGCGTCCCATCATTTTTAGATGCTAGGGTGATGTACCTGTCCAAATATCTCCACTACATGACGCACAGTTGTGCGATCTGGTGCAATATAAGGTCAAACACGTCAGAGCCATCAACTATCGTGATAACGCATAGTATCTGCTCCCGTGGTGACCTATTTCTCAAAATCCCAGCTGCGTCCCATCATTTCTAGATGCTAGTGTGGTTCACCTGCCCAAATAACTGCACTCTATGACGCACACTTCTGCGTATGTGGTGCAATATAAGGTCAAACACGTCAGAGCCATCAAATATAGTGATCGCGCTTAGTATCTGCTTCCGTGATGACCTATTTCTGAAAATCCCAGCTGCGTCCCATCATTTTTAGATGCTAGGGTGATGTACCTATCCAAATATCTCCACTACATGACGCACAGTTGTGCGGATCTGGTGCAATATAAGGTCAAACACGTCAGAGCCATCAAATATAGTGATCACGCTTAGTATCTGCTCCCGTGATGAACTATTTCTGAAAATCCCAGCTGCGTCCCATCATTTGTAGATGCTAGGGTGATATACCTGTTCAAATAGCTCAACTACATGACGCACAGTTGTGCGGATCTGGTGCAATATAAGGTCAAACACGTCAGAGCCATCAAATATAGTGATCGCGCTTAGTATCTGCTCCCGTGATGACCTATTTCTAAAAACCCCAGCTGCGTCCCATCATTTTTAGATGCTAGGGTGGTGCATCTGCCCAAATAACTGCACTCAATGACGCAGACTTGTGCGTATGTGGTGCAATATAAGGTCAAACACGTCAGAGCCATCAAATATAGTGATCGCGCTTAGTATCTGCTCCCGTGATGACCTATTTCTGAAAATCACAGCTGCGTCCCATCATTTTTAGATGCTAGGGTGATGTACCTGTCCAAATATCTCCACTACATGACGCACAGTTGTGCGGATCTGGTGCAATATAAGGTCATACACGTCAGAGCCATCAAATATCGTGATAACGCATAGTATCTGCTCCCGTGGTGACCTATTACTCAAAATCCCAGCTGCGTCCCATCATTTCTAGATGCTATTGTGGTTCACCTGCCCAAATAACTACACTATATGACGCACAATTGTGCGTATGTGGTGCAATATGAGGTCAAACACGTCAGAGCCATCAAATATAGTGATCTCGCTTAGTATCTGCTCCCGTGGTGACCTATTTCTGAAAATCCCAGCTGCGTCCAATCATTTTTAGATGCTAGGATGGCGCACATGCCCAAATAAATCCACTCTATGACGCACACTTGTGCGTATGTGGTGCAATATTAGGTCAAACACGTCACAGCCATCAAATATAGTGATCGCGCTTAGTATCTGCTCCCGCGATGACCTATTTCTGAAAATTCCAGCTGCGTCCCATCATTTTTAGATGCTATAGTGGTGCTCCTGACGAAATAACTCCACTCTATGACGCAAAGTGGTGCGTGTGTGGTGCAATTTAAGGTCAAACACATCAGAATCATCAAATAACGTGATAAAGCACAGTATCT
Source organism: Siphonodentalium dalli (assembly GCA_032622095.1). Classification (NCBI taxonomy): domain Eukaryota; kingdom Metazoa; phylum Mollusca; class Scaphopoda; order Gadilida; family Siphonodentaliidae; genus Siphonodentalium; species Siphonodentalium dalli. The sequence continues at coordinate 16,112,001 of CP136067.1, forward strand.
GCTCCCGTGGTGACCTATTTCTCAAAATCCCAGCTGCGTCCCATCATTTCTATATGCTAGGGTGATATACATGCCCAAATAACTGCACTATATGACGCACACTGGTGCGTATGTGGTGCAATATAAGGTCAAACACGTCAGAACCATCAAATATAGTTATCGCGCTTAGTATCTGCTCCCGTGATGACCTATTTCTGAAAATCCCAGCTGCGTCCCATCATTTTTAGATGCTAGGGTGGTGCATCTGCCCAAATAACTGCACTCAATGACGCAGACTTGTGCGTATGTGGTGCAATATAAGGTCAAACACGTCAGAGCCATCAAATATAGTGATCGCGCTTAGTATCTGCTCCCGTGATGACCTATTTCTGAAAATCCCAGCTGCGTCCCATCATTTTTAGATGCTAGGGTGATGTACCTGTACAAATATCTCCACTACATGACGCACAGTTGTGTGGATCTGGTGCAATATAAGGTCAAACACGTCAGAGCCTTCAACTATCGTGATAACGCATAGTATCTGCTCCCGTGGTGACCTATTTCTCAAAATCCCAGCTGCGTCCCATCATTTCTAGATGCTAGTGTGGTTCACCTGCCCAAATAACTGCACTAAATGACGCACAATTGTGCGTATGTGGTGCAATATAAGGTCAAACACGTCAGAGCCATCAAATATAGTGATCTCGCTTAGTATCTGCTCCCGTGATGACCTATTTCTGAAAATCCCAGCTGCGTCCAATCATTTTTAGATGCTAGGATGGCTCACATGCCGAAATAAATCCACTCTATGACGCACACTTGTGCGTATGTGGTGCAATATTAGGTCAAACACGTCACAGCCATCAAATATAGTGATCGCGCTTAGTATCTGCTCCCGTGATGACCTATTTCTGAAAATCCCAGCTGCGTCCCATCATTTTTAGATGCTAGAGTGGTGCTCCTGACGAAATAACTCCACTCTATGACGCAAAGTTGTGCGTGTGTGGTGCAATTTAAGGTCAAACACATCAGAACCATCAAATAACGTGATAAAGCACAGTATCTGCTCCCGTGGTGACCTATTTCTCAAAATCCCAGCTGCGTCCCATCATTTCTAGATGCTAGGATGGCGCACCTGCCGAAATAAATCCACTCTATGACGCACACTTGTGCGTATGTGGTGCAATATAAGGTCAAACACGTCAGAGCCATCAAATATAGTGATCGCGCTTAGTATCTGCTCCCGTGATGACCTATTTCTGAAAATCCCAGCTGCGTCCCATCATTTTTAGATGCTAGGGTGATGTACCTGTCCAAATATCTCCACTACATGACGCACAGTTGTGCGGATCTGGTGCAATATAAGGTCAAACACGTCAGAGCCATCAACTATCGTGATAACGCATAGTATCTGCTCCCGTGGTGACCTATTTCTCAAAATCCCAGCTGCGTCCCATCATTTCTAGATGCTAGTGTGGTTCACCTGCCCAAATAACTGCACTCTATGACGCACACTTCTGCGTATGTGGTGCAATATAAGGTCAAACACGTCAGAGCCATCAAATATAGTGATCGCGCTTAGTATCTGCTTCCGTGATGACCTATTTCTGAAAATCCCAGCTGCTTCCCATCATTTTTAGATGCTAGGGTGATGTACCTATCCAAATATCTCCACTACATGACGCACAGTTGTGCGGATCTGGTGCAATATAAGGTCAAACACGTCAGAGCCATCAAATATCGTGATAACGCACAGTATCTGCTCCCGTGGTGACCTATTTCTCAAAATCCCAGCTGCGTCCCATCATTTCTAGATGCTAGGTTGGTGCACCTGCCCAAATAACTGCACTCTATGACGCACACTTGAGCGTATGTGGTGCAATATAAGGTCAAACACGTCAGAGCCATCAACTATCGTGATAACGCATAGTATCTGCTCCCGTGGTGACCTACTTCTCAAAATCCCAGCTGCGTCCCATCATTTTTAGATGCTAGGGTGATGTACCTGTCCAAATATCTCCACTACATGACGCACAGTTGTGCGGATCTGGTGCAATATAAGGTCAAACACGTCACAGCCATCAAATATAGTGATCGCGCTTAGTATCTGCTCCCGTGATGACCTATTTCTGAAAATCCCAGCTGCGTCCCATCATTTTTAGATGCTAGGGTGATGTACCTGTCCAAATATCTCCACTACATGACACATAGTTGTGCGTATGTGGTGCAATATAAGGTCAAACACGTCAGAGCCATCAAATATAGTGATGGCGCTTAGTATCTGCTCCCGTGATGACCTATTTCTGAAAATCCCAGCTGCGTCCCATCATTTTTAGATGCTAGGGTGATGTACCTGTCCAAATATATCCACTACATGACGCACAGTTGTGCGTATGTGGTGCAATATAAGGTCAAACACGTCAGAGCCATCAAATATAGTGATCGCGCTTAGTATCTGCTCCCGTGATGACCTATTTCTGAAAATCCCAGCTGCGTCCCATCATTTTTAGATGCTAGGGTCGTGCACCTGCCGAAATAACACCACTACATGACGCACAGTAGTGCGGATCTGGTGCAATATAAGGTCAAACACATCAGAACCATCAAATATCGTGATAAAGCACAGTATCAGCTCCCGTGGTGACCTATTTCTCAAAATCCCAGCTTCGTCCCATCATTTCTAGATGCTAGGGTGGTTCACCTGCCCAAATAACTGCACTCTATGACGCACACTTGTGCGTATGTGATGCAATATAAGGTGAAACACGTCAGAGCCATCAAATATATTCATCGCGCTTAGTATCTGCTCCCGTGATGACCTATTACTGAAAATCCAAGCTGCGTCCCATCATTTTTAGATGCTAGGGTGATGTACCTGTCCAAACATATCCACTACATGACGCACAGTTGTGCGGATCTGGTGCAATATAAGGTCAAAAAGTCAGAGCCATCAAATATCGTGATAACGCACAGTATCTGCTCCCGTGGTGACCTATTTCTCAAAATCCCAGCTGCGTCCCATCATTTCTAGATGCTAGGGTGGTGCACCTGCCCAAATAACTGCACTCTATGACGCACACTTGTGCGTATGTGGTGCAATATAAGGTCAAACACGTCAGAGCCATCAAATATAGTTATCGCGCTTAGTATCTGCTCCCGTGATGACCTATTTCTGAAAAGCACAGCTGCGTCCCATCATTTTTAGATGCTAGGGTGATGTACCTGTCCAAATATCGCCACTACATGACGCACAGTTGTGCGGATCTGGTGCAATATAAGGTCAAATACGTCAGAGCCATCAAATATAGTGATCGCGCTTAGTATCTGCTCCCGTAATGACCTATTTCTGAAAATCCCAGCTGCGTCCCATCATTTTTAGATGCTAGGGTGGCGCACCTGCCCAAATAACTGCACTGTATGACGCACACTTGTGCGTATGTGATGCAATATAAGATCAAACACATCAGAACCATCAAATATCGTTCATCATTCATAGTATCTTCTCCCGTGGTGACCTATTTCTGAAATTCCCAGCTGCGTCCCATCATTTTATATGCTAGGGTGGTGCACCTGCCCAAATAACTGCACTGTATGACGCACACTTGTGCGTATGTGGTGCAATATAAGGTCAAACATGTCAGAGCCATCAAATATAGTGATTGCGCTTAGTATCTGCTCCCGTGATGACCTATTTCTGAAAATCCCAGCTGCGTCCCATCATTTTTAGATGCTAGGGTGGTGCACCTGCCGAAGTAACTCCACTCTATGACGCAAAGTTGTGTGTGTGTGTGTGGTGCAAATTAAGGTCAAACACATCAGAACCATCAAATATCGTGATAAAGCATAGTATCTGCTCCCGTGGTGACCTAATTCTCAAAATCCCAGCTGCGTCCCATCATTTTTAGATGCTAGGGTGATGTACCTGTCCAAATATCTCCACTACATGACGCACAGTTGTGCGGATCTGGTGCAATATAAGGTCAAATACGTCAGAGCCATCAAATATAGTGATCGCGCTTAGTATCTGCTCCCGTGGTGACCTATTTCTCAAAATTCCAGCTGCGTCCCATCATTTATAGATGCTAGTGTGGTGCACCTGCCCAAATAACTGCACTCTATGACGCACACTTGTGTGTTTGTGGTGCAATATAAGATCAACACATCAGAACCATCAATTATCGTTCATCAATCATAGTATCTTCTCTCGTGGTGACCTATTTCTGAAAATCCCAGCTGCGTCCCGTCATTGTATAGGCTTGGCTGGTGTACCTGCCCAAATAACCCGCATAATGACGCACTATTGTGCGTAGGTTGTGCAATATAGCATCAAATACGTCAGAACCATCAACTCTCGTGATCACGCATAGTATTTGATCCTGTGATCACATCTTTCTTGAAATCCCAGCTGCATCCCATCATCTTTAGATGCTTGGGTTGAGTACAGCCCAAATAACTGCACTTTATGACTCTTAGATGTGGGTGGGTGGTGCAATGTAGCTCCATATGCTCCAGTACCATGAAATCACGTGATTATATTATAGTATCTGGGCCCGTGGTTATCTCTTGAAAATGACAGTTGCGTCCATCAATTCTAGGTGCGTGGATGATAGACCTACTCAAATAACTTAACTTTACGACCCATAGTTGTGCATGCGTAGGTGGTGAAATACATTTCCAGGTATTCATCCATGCAGTAAAATGCATTACCATCCCCAACATTGAGCCCGTATTTCCGTTATCACACCGCTGCCTTAATTATAAGTAAGCCCCCACAGACTCCATTACGGTCCTTGTGTCCAACATAAGTATGCCCCTATGCAAAGTAGCCATTTCTGTCAAATACACCCCTGCATTAAATAGTTGTTCGCCCCTAAAAACACATAGCCCTGTATTAAATAGAAACGTTCCTGCCCAAAACACTTATTTCTAATTATTTATCAATGTAACAGAAAGTATCCCCCACATAGACCCCCATTTCCGGACACACATCCCTTCATTAAACATATGTATGCCCCCCTCCAACCGAACCATAATTATGGTACTACCGTCCCTGTATTAAAAAGCCGCGGTCCTAAACCCAATTATACATCCCTGCATAAAATAGAAGCGCTCCCATTCAAAACACAGGCTTCATGTCAAGTATTCACTCTCTTGTCGAACGGAATTGCTACCCTCCCCCCCAAAAAAAAATAGTGCCCCCATTTCCAGTAATACAACACTGCATTAAATATATATAGCCCCCAGATAAACCATTACCGCTAATGTGTCCTTGTATCAAACATGAGTATGACCCAACACAAAATGGCCATTTGCGGTGGTTAAACACGTACAGACAACAGTACCCCGGCGCACAGTGTACCAATTTACGTCCCTGAATTAAACACTATTTTTAGAGCGCCCCCCCCCCCACACACACACATATGTGATACATAGAAGAGTTCCTTCCCAATAAAGTCTTCATTTCCGAGTATTTATCAATGTAATATAAGACAATGCCCCCACCCCCAACATAGAGCCCACATTTCATTTGACACATCCCTGTTTAAAACATAAGGACCCCCCCCCCCCCCAAAAAACATACCCCATATGAGGTGATACGTCCCCGTACTAAATAGTCGCGGACACATACTCAATAGTTCGATAGAGTAACGTATGTGAACGCGCGTATATATGTACGTTACCAGATCGCGCCGATCGCGGCTGGGCGCGGGGCGCGTTTGACTAACGAAATACTCTATCTCTATATATATATATATATATATATATATATATATAGGGAGGTGAAACAAGCTTAAATGAGCTCGTACCTGGAACCGGTGCGTTACAGAACACATAATAAAAACCAAGTTTGATAAACTGCGCTTGTTACATTTCACCAAATGATGAAGACATTACTTCAGTCGAACATTCGTTGCTTATTTCGACAACATCATCCCAAAACCATCGATCCTATATTGTTGTATGTAAAACTTTATGTGCAAACATATCTTTAAAGAGTTCAACCGTCGTCAACAGACGTCATAACCGAATGGAAGAATTCGACATCTGAATGGAAATATTCATTATAAAATAAGCTTAAATGAGCTCCTACCCGGAACCGTGTGCTTTGCAGAACAACGCAAAAATGAACAAAGACGTCATAACCTAATGGAAGAATTCGACTTCTGAGTCGAAAGATTCATTGTAAAATAAGCTTAAATGAGCTCGTACCCGAAACCGGGTGCGTTACAGAATAACAAAAAAATAACACCCGCTTTTGATAGAATTCGACATCTGAATCGAAAGATTCGAAAGTACAACACTTTTACTTTGACGTTTCTCTTGCAAACCTGATTTACAAATGTACATGTCAACGGAATTAAGCTACTTTGAATGCTTACATTCCTTTCATCGGATAATAGGATAACTCCACACTACATGTCCCAATATACGCCAAATCGGAAAATTTAATTACACCGTGCATGGTTCCCAATTGCGTTTATCTTCGGCCGTGATGAAGCCAAAGGTTTAAGTCATTAAATCGGACTTTAGCGTCTGGCTAAACTCCTGTTTTTCACAATTCGAACAGATCAGAATCTGACATCTAATAACGATATATTCAGTACATTTTCGGCATAAAGCAGATGGTAAAACATATAAATAATATTTAACCCTTAAATTAAATCGTATTTAACTCCAGAAAGTTGCTACCATCTAAATCCAAGATATTTCCACTGAGACTAGCTCTGTAAATGATCAATGCTGATTGTGCCATGCGTATTTAAAACGATCTCATAAATTCTCTTGTATCATACATAGGCATGACTACAGAAACATATTTACAATTAATATTTCGTGAAAACATGATGTTTGCTATATCTACAATATACATGTAATACTAGACTTATGTTGACATTACAATGTTTTACAATGTTAAAGGACTAACTACCTTTGGGGTATTGCATGATTCGGAAATACCACCTTTCTCTAAAGGTTTTTTAATTTTTTTTAAAACAAATTCCAAATTGTCCAAAGTGCAGACCTGTTTTAAGATTCATGCGCTGACAAATGGGATAACATAACATACCATAATTTACACCACTAGATTGACCAATTAATATTCACGCTTTCTGTGCATACCTGTTCACTCAATGAAATCATACTTTTCACCAGCGACTGAATACCAAGAACACATACCGATAATCACTGGCCAGACGATAGACATGCGACAAAGCGTTCATTAACCATTAACTCTACAAGTACCGTGAAGAAATTAATTTTCCTCTATATTCCGTAACACGGAAAATATTATTTACCTTTTGTCAAGCAGAAATTGATGCACGATTCGTGGGAGTTGGTGGCCCCGGATACCATTATTCCGCAAACATCTCGGATAATGGTATCTGTGTAGCAGCCAAGGTATCGACCTGCCTTGCCCTGCGGTGTCGCCAAGTCTAAAAAGGGAAACTAAGGTGTACTCACCCAATAGTATACGACATGTGTGCACATGTAGATAATATAGGTGGTTTATTGTCATAAATTCAACACTACAAATTGACAGATCACAATTATCATTTATATAAACGTAAACATTTGGATGAACAAATGATAATGTGACACATTATCGATCATGCGAAGCAAATGAACCGTACTATGTAGGTTTCAAGGAACTAATTATGTTGATTTATTATGTGTATTATCTTCAGAAACAATATTAAAATCTCCATTTCCTGATCATGTCATGTATATATTGAATATGAACTGTATTGATTATTTTTGAGAATTTGGGTTTAGAAATTTAGAAATGGGGTAGGTGATTTTTTTGTTTTAAAATAATGCTTATTTTAAGTCAATTGCCAATTCAGATCTGAACGCCAATATGATGGGTTTTTGTATGAATATTTCTCAGGTATACACGTGTTTAACCAGCACGACACCAGAGGAATTCCCATTTATTTTGCGGGTTCAGCAAATCAAACTGACCCGAAAATGTTATAATAGATGTGAACGCAATAGTTGTAATTATCATGTCAACCTATTGATGTTCCCTTTGACAATGATTTGTTTGGCAATAGTGCTATTCTATTGATTCACATATATACTAACGGTAGCCCTATTTGTATACAAAACGACACACTTATTGGCATGGGTAGTGTTACCGACGCGCACGTACATGGTGAACATAATGTTATATGGAGAAGTGCTTTGTGAATATTACCAAATATACATACCAAACAGTTGTGCACAGTTAACTATTACTGAGATTATGAGAGACATTCGGATGAACTTATATGTTAGTAATAATATTATAATGTCACGGATATTAAAAACGAGTACCAACATCTCATGAATCAATATTCTCTCGAATCGCAATTCAGATGCAACTGTCTTTACCAAGAGGAAAATACGACCACCTGAGGAATTTGTATATTCTAAACAATTTCATGGTCATGTCAGTAGCTTATCTCACCAGCCCGATATCGATATGTCCTGATAAATACATCCACAGATGTGCGAATGGTGTATCTCATGTCAATGGTGCCAATGGTGTCAGTGGTCTGTGCTGAAGTAGAACTGATCACATATGCAGCGACCTACATATTCTGCTATTTAACAACAATGTTTATGTACATACAGGAGACCATCAGCGGATTCGGGAAAGAGATGTAATACTTCTAACATAATATATGCCAGTGTGATGGATGAGTTCTTGCTATATAGGTTATTTTGCAAACATGAATTTTGGAACTAATTCCTTATTCACAAAACTGTCTCTTTCGGTCAATTTGACGGCATTGCTTGGTGGCCGGCCAGATGCCCATTAGAACCACCCCAACCCTCACCCCATGGGTACCACCCGAGGGGGTGAAAATTCCCGCCCCAAATAACCAATAGAAACACCCACCCTCATATTCGGGGTACCACCGATGAGGTGAAAATGGGATATGGACCAGTTTCGAGACCGGTAAGGATATCTACCAATTTGACGGCATGGGTGAGTGGCCTGCCAAATGGCCCATATAAACACACCACCCCTCAACCCTAGGGATCCACCACAGGGGTAAAAATTGAGTATGGACCATTTTCGAAAACAGTAAGAATTTCCGCCAATTTGCCGACAGGAGTCGGTAGCCCGCTCTAAATACCACATAGAAACAACAAACCCTCGTTCCTGGGTGTATCACCCCGATGAGGGTAAAAATGGGATATGGACCATTTTAATCCTTATCTGCCAAAAATGTTTCTTTCGATCAATTTTATGGAAGTGGCCAGCCCAAATTACCCCTAGAAACACCCTCACCGGGGGTACGACCCGGAGGGGGAAATGGGGTATGAACAATTTTCGATATAGGTGGGTAGCCCACCCGAAATGCCACACCTAGAAACACTCCAACCCGCACATCGGGCGTCCATACCCCATTTTAACCTGCTCGTGTGGTACCACCCGTGGTGAGGGTGGGGTTTGGGGTGTTTATATGGGGTACTTGAGGGCTGGCCACCCACAAATTCCGTCACATTGTCAGAAATCATTACCGTTCTCGAAAATGGTCCCTACCAATTCCGACACCCGGGTAAAGGGTGGGAATATTTATTTGAGGTATTTGGGGCGGGCCACCACGCATGCGGTAACATTGACCGACAGAGACATCTTGTTTTGCGAATAAGGAAAACTGGTCCATACCCCAGTTTCAATCCTGCGTGGTGATACCCTCCAGGGATAAAAGTGGTAATTGGGCACACCCCATTTCCACCTCATCGGGTGGCCATCATCGAGGGTTTGGGGTCAATTGTGTATTTTGGTCAGGCCACCAACTCCTGCTGCCAAATTAATTAGACTAAATCCTTCCCGTCTCGAAAATGGTCCATATCCCAGTTGTCCCCCAATAGGTGGTACCCTCGGGGAAGGTGCTGGACTTTCTATGGTGTATTTTGTGCGGGCTACCAACCATGTCGATAAGAGAAAGCTTTGCAAATAAGGAATAGGGAATAAGTTCCAAAAGTCGTGTTCGTCCATGCTATTAGATAATATCTAACCGCTATACAACACGTCGTGTATTGGTCGTGATTTCTCAAAGCGCAATGGGTTATTTGCCTGATAGGAGATTAGATAGCGGCAACCGGTCACGTGACCCGACAATGCATTGACAAGTAACCATGATAAACAGACAGACACCCGATCAGGATTTTTGGAAGGAACTCAATAGACTTAGCAATTCAAACGATAGACGATAGACCTGTCTGTTACCATTCAGTTTGTTCTCTGATCACTTAAACAAATAAATGATACAGAATAATTGTCCAATTAGTTCAAAAGCTATGAAGAAACATGGATATATCAGATACATGTACGTCTAATCCTAAATCAGCAATAACATCTGCTGCGCCCAGAGTATCCCCCGCCAAGGTGGCTCTCCGCTGAAGGTTACACATTTTCTGATTTGGCGTATTTTCGAGAGATGTCTTAGTTTGGACTGTGATGATTGAATAAAACATGCATAAATTCAAAACAATATTGAAATCGGTTCATATCTGTTTGAGTTATCAAGCCGGACAAAATGAAATCACGACAATTTAGGTTGATAACTCAGAAAACAAAATGAAGCTGCAAACAACGTCATTGGGCAGTGCTTTTGAATCATTCGTGATGGCAAACATACCAAGTTGCATTCAGATCCGATAACCCATATCTGATAACGGATAGAAGGAATTAATTTCAAGATAAACAAAGAAGGATCGCTCTAAAATGGAAAACGTTAACGTCATTTGCCCCTCTTTTGAAAGCAGTAAAAATGGTGACCCTCAAAACAAAATTTAATTTAGACCCTATAACAATTGGTTGAGCTATATGCATGGACGGACAAAATCCAAATTTCGGATATGAAATAAGACTGCTGGCGGTGTCCGATAGTACAGAAGATATTACATTTTTTTTATATGTTTCCTTCCCCAGTAATTGTAATGCTAAGGTTATTGCATATATATAAACACAGTACATCGAGATATAAATAATAGAATAGATACAAGCATAATTATTAAGATCATATTCTAAATTGGATGCGACTGATACTAACATCTTACATGTTGGAAGGATCAGACCACGATCGTTCCATAGTAACTGATGGTATGATACACGTCACGGGCATGGGTATCATGATGCATCAGACCTTATTTGGACGCATGATACACCATGCAGTGTAATAACTACTAGCTCGAGTTATACCAGCGAACCACTCTCTCTCTCTCTCTCTCTCCGGCGGCCGAACCACCAACACCTCTTTACCAATTATTCCGATGCTTGCTGTGTTTATCAAGATAGACTTATACACATATAAAGTTATCAAAAGCTACGAACAGTTATTGTGTATTAATGCTCCCGATATCATGGTCATTCGGCATCTAAACCATCGACACCGGGACAGCGGCATGTTTTTAAACAATTTGGGAAAAGAAGGTTGACAATCGGGGGGGGGGGTGAGGCCTGTAGGTCGTGGCGAAGGAATTATATGTTAGTATTAGTCATGTAAAGAGTAAAATCGATTTTCACACGTCCCATTACTCATTGAGGGTCATAACTCCGACAGAAATCAATTATGACACAGCCTGGTTTGCGGAAACCGACGACGATTTGAAACGCACATTTGAAGCATTCACATACTATGCTGAGAGCTGGAAACCCACAGTTAATAACTTAATACCAAAAAAGCAAAAATGATGATTTCTTGTGAGAAATTGCCAAGGCCTACACCGATATTCACCTTCGTCGACAAAGAATGTGTATAATTATCTTTGTGTAAAATTATTCTCTACGGGCAGATTGTGGAGCTCTGTTAAGCGTTCCGTCGAAATAGCGTAAAAAGTCATGTATGGCCTACTAAATAGGTTGCGAAAACACTTTCTTCCACCATATTTATCACTGAAGCTCATTGATAGCATGGTTATACGAATACAGTTATGTGACAAAGAACTATGGTGTAAAGAGACAGTAATTAATATGATATTAAATTGTGTAAGATACAACATATACAACTTGGGATGAAATACAGTACCCCAGCCTATATGACACACTGGAACCAGGTAGACACCATTTAATCATATAAATCAAATGTAAACGTCTTTCTTATTGGTCAAAATTGGTATTCAGTGATGGGTCAGAATTGGCAAAACAATGGTTATCTTCTCGTAAACTACTATATGATGGAAATCCTAATAAGGAATAAGACTTTAGATGGCTATCTTGGTGAGAAACTCTATGCGGCGTGAATTTAGGCGCCAACTGGGAAATACAATCGTCGCTAACGCAACCAGATATTCGCAATGCAAAATAATTGTTGATAGAAAAGCAATGGCTCAAAATATCCAATGATATAACATCATCATATTCGTCTAGAGAAGTATTTTACAGTAAAATAAATGCAATTCTGTTATTTGTAAATATTTATTTTATTTACCTGAACACCAATGCCCCCGGTAGAAATGAAAAGATGGGAGAAAAATGACTGCAAAAAACTATCATGTGTGTAATTCTGAAATAGGGGATGAATATCTGTTTTATATGTGATAAACCTCGACGGTATCACTGGTGTGAGTTTCCTCAATTAAAAGAAAACTGAGCGAATCAGTTAGCAGTGTGAATATACAAGTATATCTAACCTTTCCGTTCAAACACATCCGCCCCGGTTTCCCGCTTGTACAGCTCACCGGTAACACTGATGTGACACTGGTTGGTCTCGCCATTGAATGAGCATCTGAGGCAATCAGTGGCCAGGCAGGCGGCCGCACAGTCTTCCTTTGATGTCAAAGTCATCGCGGTGTGCGTCTGACATGGATTAGTATTACCAAACGGCTCTACGAATTGTCTTGCCGCTTTTACGAAAAAATCACCATTTGTGTCGCCCTTTGCTGTGGTCGCAAACACAGCTACAAGAGCTGCGCGAAGCATTGACAAAGACATAATTTCAGCCTGATCAAATTCTCAAATATAACACGTTGTCTATTAAAAAGTTAGACCACAATTCTTCTCCAATATCACACGTTATCTATTGAACAGTTTGACCACAATTCTTGTCAAATATAACGCGTTGTCTACTGAATAGTCTGACCTCAATTCTGCTAAAATATAACACGTTGCCTACTGAACAGTTAGAGCACAACTGTTCTCTGATATAACACGTTGTCTACTGAACAGTTATTCCACAATTCTGCGATGTCACAGTTCGACCACAATAATACAATTTCAAATGACCACTTAGAGCACAATTATACGATGGGAATCTAGTTGCGGTGTTCTCTTCATGAAATCCAGAACATGGTCGATTCTGTGCATATGGTAACTACACAACCTGCGTCATGCGTGATCGATCTATACCATTCTATATTGTTTATGGTGTCCCTAACGTCCATGCACAATGGATGAAGCCACATTGTCATAGGCTAACTAAACCTGTACTGTACAATTAAGGTAAGGAGCTATATATTCTTATATTGTAAAACTATTCAATCCATCGACATTAGAGCGGATTCATAGACAATGAACAGTTCACACAACGGCGGTATGTGGTACCGGATGTGTTCATCGAACGTGCGCGCCATGACGGAACTCGATTATAAACAGATGCACTGTTTTCAACACGACCATATTGTTACACGACGTGTATAGGACAATTTAATTCCTGCAACCCCAACCGGCCTTATATTGATTCGCGTGTTTGCATCTGATCTAAACTAGCTCATTAATTTTCTTGTACATAAAAATAAGGTTTTGTCATAGCAGTTAACCTCGTCCTACATTGGCAATATACAACGTCCCATGAGATATATACTAGTAGTATATCTTCGTGGAATTTAATTTAATTTAATCTGGGATAGTAGTTCGCACCTATCGTAATCATGGGTCGGGTTACGGAACAGTGACAAACCTCCGAACATGATTTGGAGTTGGGAATTTGGTCACGGAACAGTGATGCACTTTCGAACATGCTCTGAAGTAGGGGATTGGTCATGGAACAGTAATACACATCCGACCATGATTTTGAGTAGGGGATGGATCACGGAACAGTGAGAAATCTCCGAACATGATTTGAAGTAGGTGATGAGTTACAGAACAGTTACAAACCTCCGAACAGGATTTTGGAGTAGGTGACGGGTTACGGAATAGTGATACACATCAGAAAAGAATTTCGGGTAGCGCGATCTTAAATAAAGAAGAGTGAAAGAATTCTACTCGTATTGAGTACACTTTGGTCAAATCCATATATCAGGCTATTCCCACAAAAACCGCACATTATCTGCTTATGATAGAATTTGTTTTAGATCGATAATCTGCTTAGATTTGCTTCAGTCCGAGTCGATAATAAACTGAAAATGTGAGCGTTTTAGTCACATTATCGAATCATAATGATTTAATTGTAGGTTCATTGTGAGCGGACAATGACAAAAATAAACCAACTCACGACCTATCAGGTGTACACACTTTAAACTGTATTCTCACTGTGACCCGTGCCATAAATCCAAATAACGGATGAGTCCATTATCTGCTTATTTTAGAAAAAATTAATCCAATGTGAACCTATTACCAGACAATAGGTCGATTATAGGAAAACTCATGACTTATCAGGTATACGCTCTTTAAAATGTGTTTTCATTGCGTCCCGTGACAGAAAAAGGAATAATGGATACGAGTCTATTATCTGCTTATTTTATATTCAAGTAATCCAATATGAACCTATGTGCACATTATAGGCCCAGTATAGGGCATCTCTATTAACATAGTGATCAAATTTAAAAAGTAATTTCTTTATGAATATTTTGAACTCCTCATCCCAAAATTCGTGTCATGGAAGTAATGAAATATTGAGAAAAAGTATAATTTAGTGAAATGATACATAACAAATATAATCTGTGTCAATGATGTCACAAAATTAGTTGATTTAACAGGAATGCCATCGTGTTTATTACTGTTTCAAAAGAGACAATCAAAGATGAATTTAAGAAATTATTGAAATAAAAAACAAAGACTGTTTTGTTTTAATTACACCGAGATTATGTGAAAGCAATTAAATAAACCACCATTTAACGTTGAAACCGATTACAAAAATGCGCATCTTTCGATTTGTGGGCGACTGGAACATAGAAGCTCTTTATAAGCGAAGGTCATTGAAATGTTTGTTAGGCTATGAAGTTTTGATATTGTGTAAGCCCAGCAAACTTCCAATGACCTTCGCTAATAAAACGCGTGTTTACTGACCGCTGTTAAATATTGAAGCGTCAAAACCAAACATATGTGTTTGTAGGTTTTGAATTACCATATTTATTGAAACGTATAATTTCAAACTAGAAAAATCACATTTTAACTATTGTGGTTGCAGTTTGCCAATGAGCATTATGTTACGTAACTCCAATGGCAGCGGTCTGGTCGCATGTAGCAAATGCGTGTATTTTTATAGGAATCGAATATGTACCTGTTTACTTCCAAGTTACCGTGGCGACGGGGCGAAATGTGTTTATAGGAATGCTCAAGTCGTACGAACAAATACGATACAATGAGCTATGGCGATTTGATCTGTTGATATCATGACGGTCGGATGACTGCCATATTCGCGGCAACGTTCGCTCTCGAAACATAATTAAGAACTGTTTGTTCAGGATATTTTATTGTTTTTGTGCATGTAAGATGTATAGTCCTTCAGCCAATATCCGAAAAATGGACCTTTGTAACTACTCTTTTTAAGTAGTTTAATATCTCAGCTATCCAGCTAGGCATGATGTCAACTCGGTAGTTTCTAGCGCGGAAAATCCCCTTTAAAGTAACATACCATTCGCGAAAATGGATTTTATTCTCGCCAGTGGGGATTTCATTGTGTCCGCACGGGGGGGGGGGTCAGGAAAAACGTTACGGATACAAGGTAGACATTTTGTGTTTTTCAGTTTTGGGGACCCACCGCCCCGGGAGCGTAAGTTGTTTCCACCCAGGTTCTAAACAACGATCCCCGACGACAAGAAATGCAACAGCAGACGATATTTTCAACCGAAGATAAAAAAACTCAACACATGAAGACGCAAGAGATCCCCGATTCACGGACGACATGAAGACGCCCTTAACCTATGAGGGCACGAAAAGCCCCCTGACAGGGAGACGCACTGAACATGTGACAACATGTGAAGCCCCACGATCCACACAGACGACAGGAAGACGCGCCCACCCAGGATACGCCACGACGACGACCCAAAGATATACTATTGAACTGTTTGTAAATAAATTATCAAACCTTTTTAATGTCTGAGCGATACATGTCCCCTGTCTTGGCACATATACGATTACTGGTGCGTTGGTGAGCTAGGATCTTAATGCTAAACACAAGCGAGCACAACGTCAAGGAAACGCAACGAGGAGGACACAGTAGCGAGACCCGGAAGGAACAATGTGAACAAAGAGTGTTGGAAAATTCGCAAAACGCGAGTCAAACTGCTTATATATAGAGGTCGGAATCGGCATCTCTGGTTTAGACTAGGTTTTATTCTAGACCAGGTTTAACTCCAGTTTAAACTAGGTTTAAGTAAGATTTTACTTGGTTTTACTGTAGTTAAACTAGGTTTTATGGGAGTAAAACTGGGTTTCAGTGTAGTTAAACCCAGTTTTGCATTAAACTCAGTTTAAGTTTGTGTAATTCGATCTCAATTGAAACTAGGTTATGGTGATATTACTGATTGTTTGTGGTCAATTGGCTACCAGCTAGTATCGGTTGGGACAATGCTGGTTTTACGTCGAAGTCCCGTATATATATCTTGCTATATCATACTTTACGCCCAGATCCATCGGTGGGATTTTTGTCACTTTAATCGATTTATATACCCGCCGCAACAAGTTGTGGGGGTATACTGGAAGCAGTTCTTCGGACCGTCCGCCAAGGCACACATACTTAGTATCATGTGTATATGTGCACCTCCTCCATCCACCAGTCTAGCCGGCTGTATAGCCATCTTCCGTCTGTCCGTCCGTGACGCAATTTTTTCCGAACTTTTATTCCTACATTGTTTAGTCAATAGTGTTTTAAAACTTAGCACATATACTTGGTACCGCGGGAACCGGTACACCTGCAATTATGAGGTCTGTTCGACTTGTTTCTTTGTGGAATTATCCCCCTTTCTCGACATACAATTTCAATGCAGGGACCTTTTATTCCTACATTTCAATCGATTTGTGAGGGTATACCGGAATCAGATTGTCCG
Organism: Siphonodentalium dalli; assembly: GCA_032622095.1. Classification (NCBI taxonomy): domain Eukaryota; kingdom Metazoa; phylum Mollusca; class Scaphopoda; order Gadilida; family Siphonodentaliidae; genus Siphonodentalium; species Siphonodentalium dalli. Next base: position 16,129,185 of record CP136067.1, read on the forward strand.
CTCGTCCGCCTAGCCGTCCCTCAGTCTAGCTACCGGTCCGTCCGTCCGTCCGTTCGACGCAATTTTGTCCTAGCTTTAATTCCTACAATATTTGCTCAATGTCTTGTTAACTTTCCACATATATAGTAGAGTCGCTTATGTCCGATTTGGGCTCCCGTGGGAAATTTGTGTACAAATATAGAGACCATATTCATGGGCCAGTATATGGTCTCTACTTCAGAGAAAAAATTGTTAGACACTCTGGGGTCGCGACTGGGTGGTCTGATGACGTCACAAAGATAACCGCCGTGCTCATTTTCTTAAGTTCGCTATTGTTGGATTTCATGATAAAAATATAATTGTGGTATAAAATATATGACAATCCTTTTGTACAGTGTATGGCATGACACCATCATATAATTATATATAAATAATTGTCATCTCGGTCAAAGATGGCCGCCACAATGGCGACAGGAAGTCGGGAAATTGATGATTTTCCATACATGTCGCTTACATCGTTTCCGATTTTATCGAACTGGTGACGATTAGGGAATATAATTATCTTCAGTCATGATAACAAATCACTTAGGTATCACATTAGTTAATATCTTGAATCATAACCTTGATTGGCTTCTCCAAATGCGATTATTTAAAGGACGTGGTATGACTTTTCGCCAAAATATACTTTTTTATTTTCTAACTATTTCCTTATAGAAATTTAGAAATAATCGGTCATGGAAATGAGTAGGATCACTACATAACGTACTTACATCTAACTGGATCCAGAAACTGTTAGCTTAATCGAAGATGGCTTCCAAAATGACGGCCAAAATGCGATAATACGCAGAGTTTACCCTCTTTCACCCACTTATGTGTCTGTCATGTAGAAGTTGAATGTATTAGACTAATTTGCTTCTTACAAATAACTAATCGCTATGTTATGACACATTCCTATTAGTTGTCTTACCACAATGACTCAAAATTATTTTCCAGATAAGCATCGTGAAAAGTCGCCAAATATTATATTTGTGTACGTCAAATAACATGCCCATCACAGGAGAACGATATCTGGGTGTTAGATGTATGAATGAATGTATTCTTGCATGCCAAGATTCATGGTATAGCTGAGACGTACAATCCCACTTATACGGATATATTACCCACCTATAGGGGGGTCTGTTCTATTTTGATCTGCCGTGGTTATCAATACGATTGAAACCCGCTAAGTTCAACCAAACGAGGTTCCAATGGTGTTAACATGCAAATTTAATTAAAGGTTACAGCGCAACTAACAGCGAGAAAAGCAAGCCAAGATTTAGTGACAGACATATAATTAATTTTACTATTGTTTGTGTTGATTCATGGTATAGGTGAGAAGTACAATCTCACTTCATAGCTATCACAATAAACAAGAACTAACACCAATGCGTATCTGCATCATCAGTTGCCATTTTGATATGGTATCCACCAATATTTATCAATTAGTACTCTGGTTAAGAGTATAGCACAGGAGGCTAGACTTTGAGATGGTAACACGTGCCCCCCACAAAACTAGGATGGCGGTCTAAAATATTTTCTAATTTCACATAGTGAGTTGGATTTTCTCTTGTACACCCTCCTCACTTAATATAAGGACATTTGAAGAAAAGACTCGTATGCCATATAGGACATCGCCAATGTGTATAAGAAATTAAAGCTATGCGCATTTACTTAAAATTAGCAGATTAACCCAATTCTTCATGAGGAATGCCAGGACGACATTTTGGTGTTCTAAGGAACAGTACTGATTTGAATATATTGCTCCACTATCGGAATTGATATTTGATAAGATTCTATAATTCTGTTGTCTAAAGTGGATTTTTGACATATCGAATATGTTATGTACAAAACAATTGCAGCACTGCAATTCTGAAGCAATAATTAAACACAGAATTGTCACAATTCGCAGTCGCTACCAAACGGAAGGTCATTTACATGAGATTCTTGAAAATCGCAGATTTGTTGATTTTTTGGTGCCATTTTGGCAGCCATCTTTGACTTGAATAATGTTTTCCCGTGAATGTGGGTACTGTACTTTGAGGACAACTATTGATGAATTGCCCCAACTGAAAAAAAGTGTATAACAATTGAGAAAAATGCGCATAATTCGTCAGTTCTTAGGACAAACCTATATCTGAACTGAACTGACAATGAAGTCATCTTTGTGACGTCAAAATTCTCTCCAGTCGCGTACCCATGAAGTCTAACAAGCTTTTTTCCGACAAAGTAAGTGATGTCCTATCATAATACCATAGCCTCTACATGTGTTCAAAACATTCCAACGAAAGTACATAATCGATTAATATTTAGTATCCTGGTAACATGTGCACCTTCGATTATGGGGTATATCCTTAGTTTTTGGAGTTATCCCCCTTTTTCCATTTATAACAGAAATGTTCAATAAAGGGGCTTTCATTCTTACATATTTTGCTAATTGTTTTCAACTTTGCACATATAATTGGTACCATGGGATCCCGTGCACCTGCGATTATGATGTCTGTCCGACTTTTATGTGGAGTTGTTCGACAGAAAATTTCAATACAATGACCTTTTCCGATCTTTTTTTAGTAAATTGTTTTTAATTTGGTTACGTGGAAACATGCACATCTGCGGTTGTGAGGTTTGTGGAATTACCCCCACCATATGTATTGGAAATATCACATCAACGAGTGTCTTCATAATTAAGACGGTTGGTGCGAGCGTCTTGATTGGGAGTGATCAACTCTAATATACTTATAACTGGACATTCCCTAATGTAACTAGTTCATCGATGGTTATTCAGAATGTACATGTCACCACACAGTCGGCATGTTTAAAAAAAAATTATTTTTTTTACCTGTGATCTTCGGTCGAAGAAAGCCTACCGGCTTGTTTTGACCTCTTCTTTAGTTCTTAACACAAATTTAACTATATGTGGTGTCTGGCGACTTGATTATATGTACAGTGCGTATTAAAAACATTAAGATTTCGGTTTCTCGTTGTTGAACTTGAAATAAAATTTATTGGCTCATCCTCTCCAGGTGTCGTTTAATATTGATTTAAAAGCATTCACATCTTCTGCTTCGATGCATAGTTATGTCAGGTTGTTCCAGTTGTTTGTACTGCGTGGAATGAAGCTATTTGATGTGCTATTGTTTTTATGGATTTCTTTCTGCAGTTTTTCTTTATGGCCTCTTGTTCTGTTTGAGAGTGATTTCTTTAATGATGGGAGTACAAATTTGTCTTTCTGGTTGATGATCTGTACATTTGTAACATATCACACCTCTCTCGTCGGTAGTGCAGTGTTGGTAATCCGAGCATGTTATTTCTTTCTTCATTGTCCAAATTTTTTAGCTTATTTGTTGTTGATAATTTAGTTGCTCTTCTTTGGACATTTTCTATGGCAATCTGATGTTTTCTGAGGTGTGGGTTCCAAACGGACGAAGCATAATTATTCCACCATTGGTCTGATGAGTGATTTGAATAGGATTTTCAGCATTTCCTCGTCTATATGGTTAAAAGTTCTCCGAATCATTCCAATTCTCTGGTTTGCTTTGTTAACTGATGATGATATATGTTGATCGTAGGTTAGCCCTGTGTCAAAGATAACACCAATATCTTTCTCAGTATTTGTAGGTTGGATTTCTATATGGTTGTTGGAGTCACTGATTGAGTATGCAAACTTTGGGTTGTCTTTGCCGATGTGCAAGACCTTGCATTTAGCTGCATTGAATTTCAAAAGCCATCTTTCTGCGAACAGTTTGCATCGAGAGGTTGTTTCAGTTGTGTTATTGTTTATATATATAAGGAAGAGTGCTGGTCCCAACACTGAGCCCTGGGGGATCCCGCTGGTAACGTCTGCCACTGATGATATTGCTCCGTTGACTATGACTGCTTGCCTCCGGTCTTTCAGAAAATTATGTAGCCATTGGTGGATGTTTCCCCTGATTTTGTATGTGTATAATTTTTCCATAAGTCGATTATGTGGGACGGTATCAAAGGCTTTTCTGAAGTCGAGGTAAATTACATCGATGTCGTGACCTTCGTCTATGGATCTGGTGAAGTCATCCTGTACCTCTAATAACTGTGTGACGCATGATCGCTTTTCCCGGAATCCATGTTGGTGTTCAGAAAGTATGTTGTTATTCTCTATGTATTCCATAAGTTTATCTCTGATGATTTTTTCCATTAGTTTGCAGATTATGCTTGTGAGGCTGACGGGTCTGTAATTTTCAACTTTCTACTTATTCCCCTTCTTAAACATTGGACATACTGTTGCTGCTCTCCAGTCTGCTGGGACTTACCCCGTGGCCAGGGATCTTTTTAATAAGTATGTTAGGGCAGGACAGATACTACTTGCTGCTTCTTTTAGGACTCTTGGATGTAGCTGGTCTTCGCCTGGATATTTCGATGTGTCCAGTTCGAGCAGGTGTCTACTATATCTGTGGTCACAACTATATTTGTAAGCTCGACACTGTCATCTAAATCGATTTCTCCTATCCTCGGAACCTCTGCTTCATCCTCTATTGTATAGACACTGCTAAAGTAACTATTAAGGAGTTCGGCCTTTTCAGTGTTGTACTGTCATCCATTTCTGTTTTTTTTATTATTTGGTTTTGTTTTGGCAGATGGTATGTGTCTATTGGATGCTTCCACAATTCTTCTCTTGAAATTCAGCCACAGTGATTCCACTGTTCGTGAGTCATCCTCTTCCCAATCTTCATTCAGTTCATCCCTTATTGCGTCGTAGTCTCCCTTGTGATACTGTAGCCTGGTACTATTTTCCTCTTCTCCTTCTGCATAGCATATGAAGTTGAAGGCCAGAATATGGTGGTCGCTTTTACCTAGTGGTGGTAGGTTCCTCAGGTCTGATATCATCAATTCTTCGTTGGTGAAGATTAGATCTAATAGGGAATCATGCTGTCCTTCTCTCTGTCTGGTCGGTTGGTTTACATGTTGATGAACACCAGCGTCTCCAATGTTTTCTAAGAAATTAAATTCAGCACTTTCTTCTGACGTAGTACAGTTGTTTGTCTACCAATTGATCTCTTTGTATGGTCGGATAATCTCAACAAGCGGCTCTTGGCCTGTGGTCGTTTATTGAATTTATTATTAGACATTACCTAAGGTAACTAGCTCATCAATGCTTATTCAGTTTGTACACGTTTAATGTGCTTTATGTTTCGGATCGACCATCTCAAAGAATGTCTCCATAATTAAGACGGCCGGCGTGCGTCTTGTTTGGGAGTGGTCAACTCTACTCGCGAGCGCGGAGTACGAGTGAGTAGAGTTTACCACTTCCAAACAAGACCCACACCGACCGTTTTAGTCATGATGACACGAGTGAGGTGATCTATCCAATTTAGACGACTCATGATTATGACTCACGATTGTACATGTATATAGTCATGACTGCCATCAGTCACCAAGCCATATTTGCAAAAATGACATCGGAATTTGACAATTTTAACACAGGATACCTCAGCAAATTTATTTGGAAAGTCAATTGTCCGAGTATGAAATGCCACAGGAAACTGATAGTAATCAGCTGACGAGGCACGCCGATCATGTTACAGATACTGAGTTGAGACAGAATATCAACAACTGTGTGCCATTGAAAATAGGGCGACAAAACTCATGGTGTATGAACACATGGACGGATTGGTCTACCAATTGAACTTGACATGGTGGATAAAACATTCCTCCAACCCGATTTGCTTTGGTTCAAAAATTCCAGGAGAGCCCTTGATGCACTTATGAAAGAGTTGACAGCCGCAGGGATAGACATTAAGACGAAACGAGCTGACCCTATGCTTATATAGGACGAGACAGTCGTTTGGGATAAGGGCGTATTCGACGAGAATACTTCTGTTGGAATGACAAACATTGTGTTATTTTATAATTGTAAAACACTCGGATTTCGGGCTATGGACGAGCACAACAAGCTACAGGCTGAACAATTCAAAATTTAGTTCAAACATGAACTTCATTTAAATGCGCTTGTTTTCGAATGAAGAGCAAGTAAAAATGTGCAAGGCGTAAAGTTGAACCGAAATTGATTAAACACGTTGCCCAGCCAGACAATCCGCGGTGTTTGGTGAAGATGTTCGGGAAGTATTTGTTGTTTATTTGGACGCCAGACTGGGAACCAATGTGCCCAGATAATGAAAACAAACAATTGGATTGAATACACGTTCGCAAATGGTGAGAACGCTTCTCAGCATTGACATTACCGACCGAGTGACTCGAAATCATAGTGGAAAGATTACATGTTGTACTACGTTATATAACGCGGGATTTGGGAATCAAGCTGTTACTAGTCGCAGAGGTCGCCGCAGTGATGCTATACAAACGTACAAACGACAGTTGGAACCTCTTAAATAAGCGATAACTCAGAGTCAGAGTGCGGGAAACACTACAACTCTGTTCTCACAATTAAAGGCGACAAAGAAATTGTGATTGACTTGTGATTACAGATGTTCCTGAAATTATAATATTAATTTAGATACACTGCATGTTCATTGAAATTTGTTAGATGTTTTGTTTCACACACACCAGCCCACCCATTTCCACCAGAAGAAGGTAAATTGCAATAATTGCGTGTAGTTGTTACGACAGTCGTGCTAAGTGTTTTATTATTTAGCAACCAAACTACAATAATTCGAGCGTCTGAACAACTCGCACCTAATTGTCAGTTGTCCAATGCTCGAATGCTGGTTTGTTGATTGCTTGATAAGACAATCCAAGCGTAGTGCCTTGGCCATTAAGAGTCACACATAGACAAACGCATTTATCGTCTAATTAGATTTAACATATTTTACACATGGGTATTCCTTTGACCGAGCTTATATTTATATGTGTTTTAATTAGTGTTTAAAACTGGGCACAGATATTTAGGTCGCATTGTGCAATCAACGACAGTTTATTTTGAGATAAAATAAAACACAGTCAGTAGCACATGACATGTTATTGGATACTACAACACTGGCATAGGACAAGGGTACATCTGCCCGCCACAGTTGTTTCTTTCATTTTATTAGAACAGACTCATAGCTTAACATACGTAACGTAATATCTCGCTCCGTGGATCGCGCATGTAGCTGATATATTGCAACAATTATTTTGAAATGAGAATTAATTAGCCAGAATAGCACCACGAACAGAGGAGGACCTTGATGTTTCTTTAAAACGTTGGTATCTCCACTGACAGTACGAGCTGTAGACTGAGCCCCATTCTACAGCTCGGAGCTGTAGTTTATCCATATGTCAGCCAACAGTATTTGTCACTTATTTGGACACCAGACACCAGACAATTGGAGTAAATACACGTTCGCAATTGGTGAGAACGCTTCTCAAATCGGCCAACATTGACACCACCGACCGAGTGACTCGAAATCATAGTGGAAAGAGTACATGTTGTACTACGTTATATAACGCTGGATTTGGGAATCAAGCTGTTACTAGTCGCAGAGGTCGCCGCAGTGATGCCATACAAACGTACAAACGACAGTTGGAACACCTTAAACAAGCGATAAGTCAGAGTTTAAATCACCGGTTCCGGATAGTGAACCCACCAGTGCAAAAATCGCGAAAGTGGAAACTCGTTGCGCTTGTGGTGCTACTTCAGTTTCAACTACTCGGAGCAGGCCTAAACGACCGGATCACTCAGAATCAGAGTGCGGAACACTACAACTCTGTTCTCATAATTAAAGGCGACAAAGAAATTGAGATTGACTTGTGATTACAGATGTTCCTGAAATTATAATATTAATTTATATACACTGCATTTTCATTGCAAGTTGTTAGATGTTTTGTTTCACACACCCCAGCCCACCTATTTCCAACAGAAGAAGGTCAATTGCAATAATTGCGTGTAGTTGCCACGACAGTCGTGCTTGTGTGTTTTATTATTCAGCAACCAAACTACAATAATTCGAGCGTCTGAACAATTCGCACCTAATTGTGAGTTGTTCAATGCTCGAATGCTGGTGTGTTGATGGCTTGATAAGACAATCCAAGCGTAGTGCCTTGGCCATTAAGAGTCACACATAGACAAACGCACTTATCGTCTAATTAGATTTAAAATATTTTACACATGGGTCTACCTTTGACCGAGCTTATATTTCTATGTGTTTTAATTTGTATTTAAAACTGGGCACAGATATTTAGGTTGCATTGTGCAATCAACAATAGTTTATTTTGAGATAAAATAAAACACAGTCACTAGCACATGACTTTTTTAGGATACTACAACACTGGCATAGGACAAGGGTACATCTGCCCGCCACAGTGGTTTCTTTCATGTTATTATAACATACTCATAGCTTAATATACGTAACGTAATATCTCGCTCCGTGGCTCGCGCATGTAGCTGATATATTGCAACATTTATTTTGAACTGAGAATAATTAGCCAGAATAGCACCACGAACAGGGCAGGACCTGGATGTTTCTTTAAAACGTTTTTATCTTCACTGACAGTGCGAGCTGTATACTGAGCCCCGTTCTACAGCTCGGAGCTGTAGTTTATCCATATGTCAGCCAACTTATTTCATTTACAGGTGAGAGCAGTGTTTTGATTGCCATTAATCATTCATAAACACATTATATCCATATGAGATTCGACTAGATCTGTCGACTGTGGAGAGAAACATGATCTCATTCAGCTGGCGTTAATTAAATGGGGCACTGCATTATTATAAGGCAGTTGTATGTATTGCCGGAATTGTATCTATATGCCGACAGGATCGAGCTAAAATGGACCGTCCAGCAACACGGATCTATGAGACAACACTAACTTTGCATGGTGAGTACCGGTATTAGACCGACCCCCATATGAGGGTAGTGTCACACGAAAGGGTAGAAATTTTGACGCTATCTCCAATTATCCTTGCCCCATGGGGGTTCCAAAACACTGAGGTATCCAAGGCTGAGCAAGTGGATTATATTATTTTGGACCTTTTTGTTGTTATTGACAAGCAAATTTCAGTATAATCAGGAAAACAAATAAATTAGACAAATGTTGAATACAATATACTTGAATATAAGATATTTATTCTATCTGGGTTGCTTAACATTTATGATGCGCAAAAAGTTATTCTATCCAACAATTTTTGTAAAAAAATTCACGAAAATGCCCAAAAAATTCATAAATTGCAGTGCTTTTACAAAAATGTTTTCCAGAAGATTTCCTATACAATTTTTTTGCATAAAGCTCTCAGTGGTGCATCAACATTTTCAGCATTATATACCTGATTTATTAATATCAACATCACAAACAATGATATCCAACGAGCCGAGATATTTCCAAAATCTTAACCCACCCCCCTAAAACTGATTTTCTATCTGAAAATACCTGTCAAGTCAGAATAGCCCGTTTTTCGTTCCGTTTTGTTAACCTATTCAGAGTCTTATCATATATCACTGACTTGAATCACATACCCATTAGCACAACAATTTATTAACTATTATCAGGGGGAAATCATTTAACGTTTCCTCCATCGTACATAAACGCCATCAAGATGGAGAACTATCTGACATGACCTCTCTATCGATTAATATATGGTTGAGTTATTGTGGAAAGCAATAGCAACCCAAGGTACACATGTACAACCAACCCAGTAACATACAGTCACTCCATATATACACATAAACACTACACAAATGACAAATTAGTCACTCACTCTATACACATACACCTGAACCATGACCATATAGTCACTCCCTGTATACCTATTTACCACTTTCACGATCATAAGTCAATCCATTGTATGCTTATTCATCTCACCATTGGCAATACGGTCAATCCCCTTATACCTATTCGCCATGGCCAAAATACCCATTCAAGATAAACATATACACCCCATCCATGACCATAGAGTCACTCTATGTATACATATGCATCTCTCTTGATTGGCCATATAGCCACTCGCTTTATACACGTACCCCTCACCCACGACCATATATATCCACACTCGTGTATACATGTACACCCCACACATGCCCATACAGCCATGCACGCATGCAGACAAACTAGGTATACTAATACACCTGACCCATGACCATATAGTTACCCCATGTGTACCTATTCAACACATTCATGATCATACAGTCAATCATTGTATACCTATTCACCTCACCATTGGTCATCGGTCACTCGCTGTATACATGTTCATCAAACCCATGGCAAAATACTCCAAACCATGACCATAGAATCACTCCAGTTAAACATATGCACCTCACTAATGGCGATATAGCCACTCACTTTATACACATACCTCTCCATAACCATACAGCCACACTTGTGTATACCCGTACACACTACACATGACCATACATCCATGCAGACACGCTATGCATACTCATACACCTGACCCATAACCATATACATGTAGTCACTCCCTGTATACATATTCGCCACATTCATGTCCATACAGTCACTCCTTGTATACCTGTTCACCTCACCATTGGCCATACAGTCACTCCTTGTATACCTGTTCACCTCACCATTGGCCATACAGTCACTCCCTGTATACCTGTTCACCTCACCATTGGCCATACAGTCACTCCCTGTATACCTGTTCACCTCACCATTGGCCATACAGTCACTCCTTGTATACCTGTTCACCTCACCATTGGCCATACAGTCACTCCCTGAAAACATATTCACCTCACTATTGGCCATAGAGTCACTCACTGTATACATATTTGCCACGTCAATAGTCATATAGCCACTCGATATATACATATGCATACACACATGACAATCCACATGCTTGTCAATGACAATTCATCATACATCGGGTACACATATACACGTTATGACTACTGACTTTGCATATACACCTGTACGCATTACACATAACTGCACATCGATGTATCCATTCACCCACCCATTATCATACAGACACCACATGTATATATACATATACACCTACCTGTGACAATACAGCCACACAAGGTACCCATGACCATACAGTCACTCCGTATATACATAAACACACATATGACCATGTACATGTATGTACTCTATTTATTTACATAAACCACAACAATGCCCATTGAGCCATATTATGTACACATGTACCGGGTAGTCATAACCATACAACCATACAGTCACTCCCGGTATACATATTCACCTCACATGACCATACACTCACTCCTTGCATACCAAAACATCTCACCATGCCCACGTCCTTTCATGACCATATTGCTAATAATGATAGAGGAATATGTTGACTGTTGTGTCACTGATGCATCAGTTTATCAGGTTCATTAAATGTTATTTGTCTACATAACGTGTTAAGCGAAAGATGACTTTGTATGTTTTTATCAAAGAGTTTTCTATCATGGAAACGCGCTAACCTATATGCGATAACCGTCTGTGCGTTTTATTTAATAGATTATATTTGCATACTAAGTGTGATTATCACTAAATCCAGCATTTCGATTGGTCGGCGCACACGTGACTAGTTGCAGTTATTTTCGGTGAACGCGCAACAGCTCATAACTGCAAGCCCATAATTACATCGATACGTCATCGATACCGGAAAGAAAAACGCGTAATGTTTTGGGCGCATTTGGACTCGCGCAGGATTGACTTAAATTAAATTATCAGGTTTCAATATAAAGAAAGTGTTCCTGTTAACTTTTGCCAGGGGTGCTATGGGATATTTTGGGCTGGTTTTGTCACGATACACTTTCGATTTCAATACATTTACAAAAGTGGCTTTTTTGATAAATGTATATAAATATAAGGATTAATTGTCATGTGGACTGTTTTTATGGAGATGTAACCGTGAGGTAAGTTGTCATAACTTGTATGCAAAACCCTTCGGGTTTTACACAAGTTATGACCAATTTCCTCACGGTTACATCTCCATAAAAACAGTCCACATGACAGTTAATCCTTATCTATTGACACTCTATACTTACTCAAACTATACATACATGTATATTAGCAGTGAAGTTGGACTGCAGGATTTAGCATACTTGCAGTTAAGCTAAATATGCACAGAAAGTTATCTCATAAGTTAATGCATTTCCAGGTAAGATAACGCGTGAAATACATATAAAGACACTTTCAGTTTTACTAAGGTTGTATAAAACCACCCCCAGTTGCATATGAATTTGACATAATACATGTGTCTGTCCGGAACTGAATTTACAATATTGCTAAATATATTTGAAATTATAGGGAATAGATTTTCAATTTCGATATATTAATGACCACAAAAGTCAATACATGAACAGACTAATACTAAGAATTTTACGGTGTGACTGTAACTGATAAATGGGCAGACCGTGAACATTCACTGTTTTGCTGTAAATTTGTAAACGGCATAACCGTTTAATTCTACGGTTCAATTGTAAAGTCAAGAACGGACAGACCGTGAAAACTTCACAGATTGGCTGTAAATTTTTTAACGGACAGACAGTGAAAAATTCGGGATTGGCTGTAAATTTCTTAACGGTAAGACCGTGAAAAATTCACGGTCCAACCGGTCCCCAAATTGCCGGCAAATTCCCGTGAACATTCACGGTTCTGTTTTAACAGTGTTCGTGGAGATATGTTAACCAGGTGAAAAAAACATCTTAGTCAAACCTACTAGATTAATGTATACATCTCTAAGCAAAACGCAATTGTCGTATTTTATTGTTGTGAATTGATGGATTCATGGTATTAGGATCCCAATACAAAATATCAAAAACAAACGTTGGTGGAACCAATTGATCGCGATAATCAAAATGACAATTACCCCGACAAGGTGAGCCACTACTTATAATCCATGTAAATGAGTGACGTTGTGTGATGCCACTTGGATATACATTTATGAGAATACTTGTAAGACTTTGAGCAAATGTATCCTCTACCCCCATCAAACATATAAATCAGAGTGTTTCACGTCACTTTACTCTGTGCAACGCCGGGTAACCCTGTTAGTGTTTACTAAATGTCATAAAGTGTGAATAAAGTAGAGTTGCTTCTCTTTGATCCGTAAGATTACTTTCAGACAAATGCATAATATAGTGAAGACGTTTTCGGTTGCAGTTGAAGTCGCCAATGACATGGTCGTAATCGGTTTACATTAGACAAGGACAAGACATATAGCTTTATTTAACATTTTGTAATCTTCTACAATGTGCTGCATTTCACAATAAATAAATAAATTGTCCCAAATCACTATATTGTGTAGATTATTTAAGAAATGGATGTTGATTTTGTTGCGTTCGATAGAGTGTGGGTGCAACCTGTTCTTTTTGTGTGGAAATACAGTAGTTCGTGCATATGGTAATGTCGTAGTTCGTACATCTGGTAATATAGTAGTTCGTACCTAACGTAATATAGTAGCTCGTGCCTAACTTATATAGTAGTTCGTACCTCACGTAATATAGCAGTTCGTACCTAACGTAATATAGTATTTCGTACCTGGGCATTTTTCAAAAAAATTGGCCTATTTCTGTCCATCACCATTTATTTGTAGAAAAGTTTATTAATGATCACATTTATTTATTTTGAGATATAATATGGGATGGGGTCAACTTGTTGCAGACCCTATATCATCCGCTCCTTGATATCTCTACAATCCAGAGGCTCGTAATATGGCAAAAATGGCCAATTATGCCTGTCCCATTTTCCGAAATCTCCCCAAAAACTGACATTTTTGTATAAAATATGACCATTAAATACCACTTTATTAGACAATTTGCATCATATGTAACACGCCTGATAATAAAATCACAAAATATGCAAAAATGTTACCAAGTCAAGTAACATAATTTAGGTCACAAAACTGTCCCATGAGTGGTGGTCTCTACTGTTACCAAGAGAGAAACACATAATACAACAGTCCTGGCATTGGCGAATGAGGAAGTGCAAATTGGTTTCCAGTACTACTCATCAATACACATGGCTAAACAACTGTTATCCGCTGGTCGGTGCAATTAATTTGCCCGTAATTGACAGTATCATTCACCAGACAGGTGAGTACATTGGGAATGTGTCACTACCGTTACCGATAGATACAGGTCTGTGAGTTTATTATTGCACAAATGTTTCTCTTCTTAGTTTTGTCCAATGTGATCCCCGTGAGGCAACACATACATTTTGTTACATAACAGTGGACGACCGATGGGAATCCCCTTTATAAACCCGAAACATCCCTACTGTTACTGTCCCTACTGTTACTTTTTAAATTGTAACAGTAGGGAACACTTTGGTAACAGCATGGACAAAAATTTTAAAAATGGCATGAGTAAGTATTAGTTTGCATGTCGTAATGATTTTTACATCACCATGCTCTGGTTCCTGTCTTTTAACATCAATATTTTCACAGATTTTACTCATCATTCCTGTCTCCGTCAGATAATGCTGGATGTGGTAACAGGAGGGACATTGCAGTAACAGCAGTGAAAATAGATTACACAGTTGTTATTTTTGGCAGTGAATTGACGTATATTTGTATTTCCTTGCAGAACGCCTTCCATTTATGTCTTCCGCACACTCATTTTGATATAGAATGTTTTCTATTATACTTGATTGAGATCCAGTAAATGAAAGTATACGTGCTCATTTGCAATGATCAAACAGTTTTCACATAAATTCACTTAGGGCCAATTCCCAACACAAGTCGGTGTAAACTGTCAGATATAGACACACACCTGATCAAGTGGTCCTGCTAATATGCTACGATGCTGGTAGACCTGCCGATAAGCTTGATTTCAAAAACTCACGAAATTGAATTACGGCGGTCATACACAAGGTACATGTATGTGCAAAGTCATTTAATTGTGAGGTACTATATTATAATTCCAAACAAAGTATCTCCATCATTCCGCAGCGATTCCATTATTCATCTACGACATACACGAAATATACAGAGTTTACTATAATCAGTATTTAACGAGACCGCTACTCGTGTGTAAACAAATAGCAATGAGCAAACGGTGTTAACTGGATATTAGCTATCAACATACTAGTAGTAAATGGTGCACTACCATTGTACATGACCATGCTGCAGAAGTCAGAAGTTGTTCAATCTAAACCTGTCTAGTAACCAAATCAAAATCTATTTTAAACCCAGTTACAGCAGTGGCGGGGGTCTGCAATTTTGTTTCGAACACTAGGCGGGTGGGTGGGTTAATCTTTCAGCAGCCCGACTGACACATTTTTTCCTGGCCCTGTAATCTTTTTCCTCGAGTTAATTGTCTTCAAAATGATGGGACAAAAGGATTCAAGAATGCTTCTATTACATGTATGTAATAGGTATGTACTTAACTCTTGGTAGGGGGGTTTGAGTTCACCATCAGTTAATATGAGGGATGACACCAAGTGGCAATACAAAGGTCAGCTTGCTAAATGTTTTCATCGAGGATCTATCAATGCACATTGACACGGAAAGGCTCAGATTTAAATAGTTATAATAAAAATGATTTATTCAACCTGATATATATGAAAACAACACAAAAATAGATTCTTAAAAAAATGTAAACTCTTCACTGAACTCTTCAAATAAAAATAGAATATTCTAAAAACCATAATATAATAACACAAAGGTGTTAGAACAAACTTTGACTGATTTCAACGATATTCGGTATATAGATCTAGGGTCACCTCTAGATGGGATTTGCCAAATTTGAATGACTTTTTATGACAAATATGGCCGCTGGCAGCCATCTTGGATTTTACTCCTTGTATGACCAAATCCTTTAGCGCACTTTGCAGGTTACATTTCTCATCCAATCGTCATCAAACTTCATATGGATCTTCGAAGTCACCTCTAGATGGGAGCCTCCATGTTTTCCCCAAAATTTGTTTCAAACAAACATCTGTCTTGGACTTCAAATGTCAATCCATCAGCATACTATACAGACCACATTTATTGGAGACTTGTTTTGAAACATTACAGTCTTGTTGGTAAATAAAAGAAGGAATGCTTCTATAATCATTATATGGAACATTGATCAGATAAGATCATGAGAACTGAGTAAATAGTCATTTGAAGCAGTTTGGAGGTGTGGATCCCTGTCACAGAATGGGAAAAAATTAGGGGGTGGTGAGTACCAACAGGGCAGAACAATAAAAAAGCGCCTAGCGTCCGGAATTTTGTTCTGACCCCTCCCCCTGATTACAGTGGAATTTCAAACAAACCGTATTTTATTCACGATATGACAGATGTACGCATGTATGCGTCGGGCAAAGGTAATTTTATCAAATTTTGCGCAATTAGTCAATGAACATCGTGCGAAATGTATTATTGTATTATCATTTCAATACTATATTTAAACACAATGTTCATGTGTGTCTTGCTTATTGTCACTCTGTATTGTATCAATATGCCAGTACCAGTATGTGATCTCTGTTTATAGTTAAAATTGTCACACAGTTCTGCAATAATACATCATACGAAAAATAAATCCACGGTTATAGTCTGACAACAAATATGAATTGCCAATATGCTATAGTTATAATATGCTAATGTCATCCCTGTTACCGGATACCAATTGCGGCGTGTATGTCATAAATTTCATCAATTGCACCTATATTTGACGATCATAACGTTAGCTTTTAGTTATCCTATGCCGGTTCGCATACTATATTGTGTTGTTGGTCATATTTTGTATGTGTGTGTCCTTCCTGTTACTACCTGTCCTTCCTGTTACCAAATGATAGGCTAATATGCATCAGACTATCGTTTAATACATTTTGTTTCCAGGTCTGGTACATATTTGGTCCAGTTGGGTCTCGTTCACTTATGGAAAGTTACATTTTGTTTTATTGTTGGAAATAATGTTTCAACAAGTATGTTCATAATAAAACTGTCCCTTCTGTTACGTCAAGTGTCTCTCCTGTTACTGACTTGTCCCATCTGTTACCGTCGAGTTTTTCTGTCGTATCGAAGTTAATTTGAATTGGATTCCCTCATCCCGATAGAACTGTGGAGTATTTACCTTAATCTTCGGAAAATATATGGCCATAATCAAACAGAAATGCACATCATTCCAGGTCGAGAAAACTCGATACCTGGATATCGGAAATTTATGCATATCACATATAAATTATCATAACTTGTTATTCTCATCATATTTTGGTGTTTATTTTTGCAAATTCTGATTACCACACAATGTACATGTTGCGCATATGTTATTTTCCACCTCTATATCACTCAAAATCATATTTACATTGAAAAACATAATGGTAACAGTAGGGACACTAGGTGTGTGTGCATCGTCATTGGACCTGATTCGGACAGGATATAGGGGTGATTAAGGTTGCATTTTACTATCCTCTGATCTACTGGATACCCTCAACCACGAAAAGCGGCTAAAATGTGTTCTCTCGTTGAAATAATTTTTTGATTCTTGAATACCCAAATCGGCCACATTTTTTGAAAAATGCCCACCTACCGTTACACAGTAGTTCGTACATAACGTGATATAGTAGTTTGCATATAACGCAATACAGTAGTTCGTACATATCGTAATATAGTAGTTCGTACCTAACGTAATCAAGTTGTTCGCATATGGGACGGGGTGCGAAACTCAGCAAACCACCGAACATTATTTGGAATAGTGTGTAAACAGCCATGTTTCGGCGACTATCTCACATAGAGGGCTCCGGTTGGGGTCAAGCTAAAGTATGTGACCGGGAACGGGTGAAGTGAGATTGAGCCAACAACTGACATGCGAAGGTTTATTATCAATGAATATGCATGGAATTTACAATATATGACCAGATTTGGATGGTGAATCCATTTTAATAACTTTTTGGGTATTCATTTTCCAGATTTTATTTAATGATTCTTTTCGTGTGTACTTTAGTTAACTAATAAGCTTAAGATCACGTCACAGCACACCCGAGAGCTGACGTCATCATCACCGTTCTCTTTCTATTGTTGCATATGTTGTATGTTGCTGCCGCATTTTTGTAACCGGGATCTGAAAATCTGATTTGAGCGAATCATGTATATATAAATAGGCATAATAACATGCACCACACTGTTTTTAATTATTGATATTCAATTAGTAATATACGTCATGTATTTTACCAGTATTGGCGCCGTTTTCTAATTTTCATAGCACCCTTCAATTGATCTTGACTTCTATTGTCTACAGTTCATTCTTCGGAATTCTACTGATCCAGCTCCTCCCGCATGTATGAGCGGATGTGGCCGGACATGTACATGACGTTGCACAATATGCCGGGTAGTACTCCATAAATCGATAGATCAAACAACATTATTATTCAACGTGACTTGTTTCAATTACTGCTATCCTGATATGATTTGGTGCGTGTAACTATAGTTCATACGTCAAACAGGACAGTGTTGCCAAATATTGTATATGTTGTTTTTGCTGTTTTTGCAACTGGGATATGGAATACTCAGTTACTTTTGGCTGATTTGCCTAGTAAACAAAGCTTGTCCACATGTCGTTATTAACAATTATACGCAACACTCACTGTCCTAATTATTTACAGTCAATGAATTGTATAAACAAATTAATCTACACATATTGTATATTCTAATGTCCATAGCAGCGCTGATTTTGACCTTGACCTATCCTCATATATTGGGGTCAGGAACCCGGAATTTGGCTTACAAACAATCACATGCACCACGTCGTGTTTGAATCATGTAAATCATTTATTGTAAACTTTTTGGTTTCCTTCACATGTTCTCATCAGCCTTGCTTTTGACCTTGACCTCTCATGATCTACAGTCCGGTCTCAAACACTCCGCTGATCCAGGGTGCTCCACACTTCTGTGAGTTATCTCCCGTACATGTGGCATTGCACGATGTATCTGGTAGTGCTCCATACAGTCCGTAGCTCAACCCACATATGCAATATCTCCCATTCCGTACTGCTGCAATCCTGAACCCTGTCAAAGAGAGAGTTCAACTTTATTTATGCCCTGTTATATTTGACTCAATACAACTTATGAACGTGTTCAATGCTGGAAATAATAAGATTGAACGCAAATTAGGCGTCCAATGTGCGTCTTTGGCGCCTGGATATCGACCATCAACAAATTATGTTTCTACAAGTTTTGATTCGTTGTCAGAATAGCAAATAATAAAATGACCGTCTCCTATAAAGAGCGTTCATGTTTCCGTCGTCCAAAAGCGATAGTTAACAAAGGGCGTTATCAATTGTAAGTGTTTGTTTCAGAGGTAATGCGTATGGATTACTACGTGGACGCAATGAAAAGTGCTGATTTCATTTTTTATCCATTAATACTCTCAAGACCAGAACTTCCTGAAAGTTTGCGAAAACACTGTGTCAATGCATTAGTGCAGCGGCCAAACGCCAAACGTGGTCGGGTACCCCTACCCACGGTAGAACAAGTTAAAACTAACTTTTGTTTAAGGAGAAATGTATACTGTTGACGAAAATGATAGTGAAACATAACGAAATTGGTGGTGGCTATTCTCAAATCGACGATGAACGATACCCACCAGTTACTTTTTCCAGAAATTAACGATTTTGGTAAAGTGAGTCCTGCGGCGATGTTATTTGCCCACAATGTTGGTGTTAAAATTACTACAGCATACCATATATGTACCTGATATGCAAAAAGTGTCGGTTAATTTAGATTTTCCTGCCATTTGGAGCCGAAACATTTTTTTTTGTTGAAAAATCGCTCTTTTTCACAAAAATAATATTTTTCAAATAATATCATTCAAACGGATATTGCAATAATACTGAAATATTTAGTCCATATAGTGTAGTAGTTATCTGACAATCATATGAAGAAAGAAATTAACAGCAATTTTGAACTTTGTGCGAGATATTGGATTTTAGCCATCCCTCCCCCAAACACGTTTTTGGTCGAAAAAATACATATTTTTGATAACGACATTACAAACATTTTCTAATTGATCTGAATATGACCCAATATGAATCTTGTACTTAAAGTTTTGTCCAGAGATACCGTTTAATTGATTACAGATGTGTTCAGGCTTTCAGACCCCCAGTTACAACAACAACAATTATTTTATTGATAACAGGTAATTTTGCATGCATTAACATCGATGTTAAATACTAAAACCTTTGTTATAAACAACACATGACCAGCTATATAATTCACATGGCTCAGTAGTTATCTGGACATCACAACTAGAAAGAATTTGACAGAAATTGTGAACGGTTTTCCAGATATTGGAATTAGGTACCGCTCCCCGACGCGAGTTGGTAGAACAAATACATATTTATGATAACGACAACACAGACCTTTCTAAATGATTCTAATGGGCAACTAATCATGATTCGTGTGATGAAAACCTGATCCGTAGACACCACGAGCATGGTTATAGATGTCATCAGGTTTCCAAACCCCCAGTTACAACAACAACAAACATTTTATTTATAACATGTAATTTTATGTTAATACATCGACTTTGAGGAACTAAAGTATTTGTTCTAAACAACACATAATATAGACTAACATAATCGCACAGAACAAAATCATTGTTGCTTCCACAGTGATTGTTAGGGTCCCTCTAAATCGACCAAATTATAGAAACAATAGATATTGTATTTATATCTCATAAACTAGTTTGACCAAGGTGGAAGCGTTAGTTCCAATATGTTCTATGTGTTGAGCCCTCCATGTCCTATTAGAAGTCTTGAACACACCGCGAACGGAAAGAATATGATCTCAATATCAAGAATCATGTAACTACAAAGGACAGTTACATAAGGAAATACACAATGGTTATGGATGGGTTTGTTCCCGAAATAGTGTGGCACTTTACAAAACGAGGCTGCGCGGTAAATATGAAGGGCGAATTTTCTATTTTTTCGAAAACACTCTACCCCATTTAAAGACTTGAACACAATACGAAATGAAGCTATATGCTCTCTATATTAACTGAGAGTGTGACTGGAATGTAGTACTATCAGAAAGCACATAATTTGTATGGTGTGTTGTGTCTGTGTCGCTTTACACAGAGTGGCTGATAAATAAGAAAGACGAATTTGCTATGTTTTGAGGACCCCCTACACAATTGAAGTGTTAGAGTTGAACAAACCACGAACTGAAATGATTGCTGTAAATATTGACTGAGGATGTGGGCAAAGGATAGTAATATCGGGACATACATCATGTTGATGGATGGGTTGGATGGTTTCGGTTTAGCACTTTACAAAAATTGGATGGCAAACGCCAAAGGCGAATATTTTTTGTTTTGTGGGACCCCTTTATAAGCCCATTTAAACTTTTGAACACACCATGCGCCGAATATATATGCTTTTATTATTAACTCACAGTGTGAACGAAAGGTAGTGCTACCAGGGAATATACAATCTATATGGGTAGTTTGGTTCCCAAAATCCTAGGGTACTTTGCAAAAGGCGGCTGGCAAATACCAAAGCTGAATATTTTCTTTGAGCACCCTACCCCATTTAAAGTCTTAAACACACCAATGGATGGATATGTTCCCAATATTAACTGATGTGTGGACAAATGGTAGGCAATTCAGGAAATATACATCTTCAGTGGGTGGGTTGATTTCCGAATGTCTGGGACACTTTACAAAAAGTGGCTGGCAAAGAGAAGGCGAATTCTCAGTTTTTGGTACCCATAACCCTTTTAAACTCTTTAGTGCACACTGAACCGAATCTATGCTCTCAATATTAACTGAGTGTGTGAACGAAAGGTAGTGCTGTCATGTATTATGTACAATTTGTATGGGTGGTTTGGTTCCCGAAATCCTGGAGCACTTTACAAAAGGCAGCTGGCAAATACAAAATGTGATTTTTGTTTAGGCTACACTACCCCATTTGAAGTCTTGAACCGAAATGATATGGTCCCAATATTAACTGAGTGTGTAGAGAAATGGACGCTATATCAAGAGTATAGTATATCAGGGTCTTGAATGTCTGGGTCACTTTACAAAAAGCTGTTGGCGAAAGAGAAAGGCGAATACTCATTGTTTTGGGAGACCCCATTAACCCATTTAATATCTTGATCACAGCATGAACTGAAGTTATATTATCTCATGCTTAGCTGAGTGTGTGATCGAAAAGTATTTCTATTATGGAATTATTAATTGATATGGGTGATCTGGTTCCCTCAAAATCCTGGAACACTTTACAAAAAGCGGCTGGCAAACACGAAAGGCGAATTTTCTATGTTTTGAGGACCCCACTATCCCACTTGAAGTCTTAAACAAATGATATGCTCTCAATGTTAACTGAACTTGTGGAAAAATGGGAGTATTATATGGAAATACGAATCTGTTATGGATGAGATGGTTCCCGAAAGTCTATGGCAATTTACAACAAGCGGTCGACAAACGAAAGGGCTAAATTTCACTGTCTCCTGGGACTCCAATCCCTATTTGAAGTCTTGAACACTCCACTACCACAATGCATATGCTATCAATATCACCCGAGATTGTGGCCGAATGGCTGTTCTGTCAGAAAAGATGCAATGCTCTCGCGAACCCACCGTTCGCGAGAACACCATCGCACATTACACAAAGCAGATGACAAACGATGAAGGCGAATTTTAAGGGACCCTACCCCATGTAAACCATATAAACCTACCACGAACTGAATGGATGTGCCATCAAGGTCAAACGACGATCTGGACAAATGGCTATGCTATCAAAAAATGCACAATTGTTATAGATGGGTTGGTACCCGACAGTCAGGGACACTTTACAAAAAGCGACTGGAAAATAAATAATGCGATTTTCACTGTTTGTATTACCCCCTCCCAATTTGAAGACTAGAACACACCACGAACTGGAACGATATCATCATTGACTGAGTGTATCGACAATGGTGAGTTAGTTGTACAAGGACGTACACAATGTAATTAGATGGATTGGGTTCAGAAAGCATGAGCACTTAACGAAAAGTGGCTGGAAAATAAGAAAGGCAAAATTTTGAGGACACCTACTTTATTTGAAGTCTTGGAAGACACCACATGGTGAAATGATATGACCTCAATATTAACTGAGGGCTTGAACAAAGGTTAGTTTTTATCAGGATATACATATGTGTTGGTTCCCGAATGTCTGCACCACGTGGCACTCCACAACAAGCGGCTGGCAAATGTTCACTGCTTTATGTACCCATACCCTATTTGAAGTCTTGAACACATAATGTCCCGAAGGGATTATGATTTTAATATCAACATATATTGTGGCCGAAACTATGCGATATATAAGGCTGTATTGGTTTCCGACAGCATGTGACACTTCACAAAAAAAGCGGCTGGCAAATAACAAAAATTCAATTTTAACTGTCTATGTGACAATTACGCTATTTTAAGTCATGGAAACTCGATGGACATGCTCCCAGTTTTAACTGAGTCTGTGGACATTTGGTAGTTCTATCAGGAGGTAAACAATTTATCTGGGAGAGAGATTGTATGGGAAAAGTGAAGATGTAATCCAGTGGAGCTGATTGGATACAATGATATACACATAGTTTCGTTGGAGCTGATTGGACACAATGATACACAGATAATGTTGTTTGCGTCATTGATACGTCCGTTGCCGTGATACTACAGACGATCTGGTGGTGGTAAATTTCGCGCTCAGCAGGGTTTCAATGCTTTTCACGAAGTTTTAACAAATGACAGCGTTGGGGAAATCGCTTTGTTTTCTAGATAATTGTTTGAACCCCATCAACTATTTTAATATTTTCGCGATGACTGAGTTGCCGTGTTCCACATAAAAGAGTATTTCTGATAAAATGACATTCAGTATGGCGCATGGAAGTTCAGTCCTAGGACCACTGTATTCAGGACATTCCAATAATTAATGATATGCTGTTTCTATTTTGCTACAATTACAGAGAGCGGGCGTTTTAATGTGATTACTCAATAGGTCATAGTTCAAACTACTGCATTTCAATCTTAAGCGAGAATAAAGTTTTTGTGATATGCGACACTTACTGAATGTAATAGCAAATACAAATGGGTTGTTGTTGTAATTTGGGGTCTGGGAGCCCGAATACGTCTTTAATCACTCAAGCAATGTCCCCGGGCTCAATTTTCAGCAAACGAATTATGTTGGGTCCCATTATGATCAATTGGGAAATGTGGTAAAGTTCTGAAAAAAAAATGTAATTTTTCGACCAAAAACGTGTTTGGGGAGGGGTAGCTAAAATCCATTATATCGCAAATCGTTCTAAATTTATGTTAACCTCTTTCTGCATATGTTTGGCAGATAACTGATTAAATATTTCGGCATTATAGCAATATCTATTTGAATGATAATGTTTGAAAAATAATATTGTTGTGAAAAAGTGCGATATTTCAGCAAAACATAAATGTTTCGGCTCCAAATGGCAGGAAAATCTAAATTAACCAACACCTTTTTCATATCAGGTAGAGGTATGGTATGATATAGTAATGTTAACCCTAACAATATTGCCAAATATGTTAGGACATAGCCACAGGGCTCGCTTTACCAAAATCGTTACTTTCTGGAAAAAGTCACTGGTGGGTATCGCTCATCGTCGATTTGACAATAGCCACCACCAATTCCGTTATTTTTCATTATCATTTTCGTCAACAGTATATCTCTCTCCTTCAAAACAAGTTGGTTTTAACTTGTTCTACCGTGGGTAGGGGTACCTCGAAAACTAGGAAGGAAACCAGAATGGTCCCTATATATCAGTTTATTGGTTTCAAAATGTTGAGTTAAACTTTTCAATACCTATTTTTCAAATATTTCCGAACAATTCAAAAAGGATAGCGGGTGGTATCAGCACCTGTTTTGAAGATTGGAATGACATTGTTACCATGTCATGGAGAATTTGCAACTCTCAACAGATTTTAATGATACAAAGATGTTCCGCATCCGAGACGACATCAGCAGTCTCCATCTGGCATTCTGGTGTTTGCTCCATCATGACCACTGGCGTTATCAATATTGGGATACCTGGTTGTTATTGTTGTCAATATAAACCGACGATAGGGTACTGTCATTTTGAATGTTGTGTACACGAATACATGATGGTGGACTGAAGTACATATGTTCCAAATCCATTACGATTTTCCGCTGCTAGGGTATGGTCATGGCCCGGAACATTGTAATAGCACAGAAACAATGTGTGCATGCTGTTTTGTTTCTGTACATGATCACAATGATTACACAACACAAAAACAAGTTTAAAACTGTCAAGGTTCACATTCTGCCATTTGTCGTTTATGGTAAAACGACAAATTTATGTCGTTTTAGGGTAAAACGAAATTCAAAGGTGTAAGACCGAGAAACATATATGTGTGTTAGAGCAAGTAATTGGCTAATCGCTATATAAACCTGTCATTTTTAAATCCCGTAACAACAGAGCAGCTGTCGTTCCTGCAACTTACCTTTTGTCGAGCAGTATTTGATGCACGATTCGTGGGAGTTGGTGTCCTTGAGGATTATTTTTTTCCCACAAACATCTCTAGTACTGGTATCATTGTAGCAGCCAAGGTATCGTCCCGCCACACCACGCTGTGACGCCAAGTCTGAAAACAGGAAATAAGATGCAATCATCCAATATTATAGCAACCACCAACGGTGCTTATACCTAAGGCAGATGGATGACGTCATATATTTTTTTATATATCCATCAGTGATATTTCAAGGTCGCGGGTATATATTGTGATTATAGAAATTGTCAGGTGACTTCATGTTAGTAACAGCGTGGAATCGCAAAAAAAAAACGCGGAATTGGAAATGAAACATCGCGATAAAAATGAAAGTAACTACTTCACAACTTACGAATAATTCACATGTGATTTAGGTCTATTAATTTAATTTAGACCAATTTCGATGGTTCGCTTAATGAAAACGAAAAATTACGAAGTCATGACTAGAATCCAGTCAAGGTTTTACTATCCACGACACGTCTTGTCAAGTTGGCATGTCGTCTCCAACGTGACCACGGCATGATGCTACATAAATTAATCTTAGCGTTATGTCGTTAAAAAGGCAAATTTGAGGCACGTCATGAGTGGTTGCTCCACTACGTGTCACGTACGATTCATGTTACGACTTACATGTAAATAATATAGATGAGTTATTGTCATAAATTCAATACTTAACTTGATTAAGCAATTGGAATTGTCTTAATATAAAGTATACGATATTCGTCCGTGAGCTGGCGTATTTGCAATGTCGATCTTGGTGTTAGTGCTACCGCTAAAGTCCAGACATTCAATTCATTAATAAGTTTCAATCACAAACATTCACAATTCATATGACTGCTATACTCGTACACTTCAGTTTTAGATTTGAACATTACGCGAATCATTTAGATATTATTAGAAGTTACACCATGCTATGATATTTGTCGGGCATAATTTATAAATTATAAAACGCAAAAGAAAACATTGTTAAAAAGAGCTGAAGATATTGGAAAGACATTTTACAATCTGGGAGCAATTTGATTTGAAAGGCTTCAAGTTGACCGCCATCGGCGACTTAGTCTGGCTAGATGATGCAACAGTGACCGAAAGTATCTCACGTTATGGTGAATTGGTTGAGGGAAGTTTACAGCGGGACCGGAGAAGCCGACTTGGGTTGTTTTGATGTCAGAATATTCTCAGATAAAAGCCAAATAAAACGTAAAAATTGCAACAATACGCACTGGCACACATTTCATTTCAGCCTTTCATGCGCGAACTGTCTGCAGAAGGCCACGCCTACTATCAATGTGATAATCCAGTTCTCTTTAAACTATGTCTGAACGAAAAACACAAATCTTACCAGTGTTTTCGCTTCATTAAATAGAGACAGCGCTCCCTTTATATTAAAGTGAGTGGCGGTGATTATCGCGGGAACATGCAGCGATAGGATCGGTTCACTTGAATGCCGGCTGATACGGACCCTGGCTCATGCCAGTCACCAAGTTTGGAGTTTAGGATGATACCCGGGAAGATTTTAAAGGGCCGTCGACCCTTTTCTACAACCCACTTTTGAATGCCGTAATTGCGCTGAAGAGTGTTTGTAGAGTTTGTGAGATTGGTATATGCCCATGCGCAGTAGGTGTTTGCCTAGTGTGCATAAGGTGGATGCCATCAAAGCAAGAAGCAAAGACCCACCCCCATTCCGAACCAGGACCGGCGGAGAAGACTTACCTTGATTTAACTGTGAGAGTTTTGTGCGTTAATATGTAAATATATTGTCTCGAGTTGTGAATAATTGTATATACTGTCCTGCTAGTTTAGTGCTGGCATGGACTCCAGTTGCCCTAGCCTGTTGTATTCCGGGATTGTACTACGGGCTCAACTCTAGGAAGAGGTTGCAATGCCAGCCGGTTAACTTAAGGTCAGTTGGGGCTCCTCAACTATCGGTGGTGCAATACCCGTCTGCCACTCCTGTGCGAGTGTCAGAACCCGTGGACCTGACTGTGTAGTGCGTGCGCAGATTGGGACGCAGGTGATGCCAGACAGTGTTGGTTTTGAAGTGCCGGTGGTGTTTCTAATAATTGTGTCCCATCCGTCCTGCCATAAGCACATGCGCGGGTGAACGACCACGACAAACGTATCTATGCCGCCCGTGGACATTCGTCAGCGCCCAAGGAGACATATAGGGCCTTAGCCCGCAACCCTAGGTTTTGATATTATTGTTAGTCTTGTTAGGCGGTCGATGTTGCGGATTTAGCATGAAATGGGTTAATACAAAATGGGTTGTTTATACTGAGTTCTAGCATTGGACTTTTTGAGGACTTGCATTACTGCAGGGAGCTTGGCCAATCCAATGTGTTCGCCTGCCGATGGTCAGTACGCACCAATTAGCAAAGAGCCCTTTGAAACATAATTGATAATTACCTGTATTCTAGGAGGGGACGACTGATATAATTACCTGTTTGGGTGTTGTTCCGTGTGTAGCTGGGAGAGAGTTTGATTATTATACTTACTATCCGTGTGACTGTGCTGTGTTGGTAACCTGATCGACCTCGCGTTTTTATTGAGTTCTTGTGAGATAAGTTTTTATTACGTTTGTATAGGTATGACCATTGAGGGGGTTATTCCGGCATAGCACAGAACCATTCCTGAACTCGCCGGCCTGGTTTTATCTTTCGTTTTTGGTCAGTAGTGTTTTTCGTAGTTTTAGTTCGTCGATTATGGTGCTGCCTTGTAGTCTAATCAGACTGTGTCCCGCTAGAGTTTGTATTCTAACGTGGAATGAAGGTATGTCAGCTGTATTGTGTAATGCCCTAATTGGGGTCGTGTGTTTTCTTGTAGTGCCATTCTTAATAATTTATTTTGTATTATTTGAAGTTTATTGAGAGTAGATTTAGGTAGGTCGGCTGTTATAATGCCCCCATATTCCATGATTGGTCGTATACATTACTTATATAGCTTAATCAGGGTTTCTGGATTGAGTCCCCATGATGTGCACCTGAACACCCTTAATAGCCCAGTTCTTTGGTAGGCCCTGGTTGAGATGTTTTTAATGTGATTTTGGTTTGGTCGAAAGTTTCCCCATAGATGGACAAAGTAAGTTTCTATTTGGTATGTTTTCTGCTAAATAGGATCAGATTCGTTTGTTTGGCGTTCAATTTGATGCACCATTTAGAGCACCACCCTTCCAGGTCATTGAGTTGTTTTTGTAATCTGAGTTCCAGCGTTTTGGGGTCCTCCTGTTTTCCAAAGGCCCAGGTCATCGGCAAATTGTGATATTTGTATGGTGTTTAGTTGATTGTTGGGTATGTCGTTGACGTATATTAAGAAAAGTAACCGACTTAAGACGGACCCCTGGGGCGTACCATCTTTAAGGTTGACGCTGTCTGAAACTTTTTCTCGACCCTTACTTTGATATATCTTTGCATGATAAATGAGGAGATGAGTCTTAACATTTTAGTGGGGATATCGGTTGTTGATGGCATACTGAATCGAAGGCCTTTTCTACATCCAAGATTGTGGCGTCCCTCCCAGGCTCGACCCATAGCTGTGCGCTTATCTTCTACTATCATGTAAATATGTTCTGTTCCCTCTTTGCCTTTACGATATGAAATTTATTGCATAAGTGTTGGTTCTCTAGGTGGATTATATATATATATATTTAAAATAATTTTTATTGGGATAAAAAAACATTGATTAACATATCACAAAACTGTAATGACATAGATTTATGAATATTTTTGGTACATTTAAGGTACAGAAAATTATACAACATAGGAAAAAAAAGTTGTCCTATAATTATTATAATATAATTCTTCCTCACGTGGTTCTGCGATGAGTGTTTACTGGAAATAAATTATTGGAGGCACCCATTTGTTCTGTTTTGTTGTTGTTGTTTTGTTTTTGTTTTGTTATTAAGCTATCATTTAACAGAATGAGTTGTTATCATGTGGGATGATGGTCATCAGTAGTATTGGCGGGCACTCTGGACCACCCCCTCGCTGCGGGAACGGGCACTCTGGCCCATGGGCCAGAGAGCCCCGCAGCGAGGGGTGGGCCAGAGTGCCCGCCCCCATGTTTTTTTCTGGGGACGGGCACTCTGCATAGTGCCCCGCAGTATTTGGTTAAGATTTTTTCTGGCCCACCCACCTCGCTGCGGGGCACTCTGGCCCATGGGCCAGAGTGCCCCGCAGGATTTGGTTTGGATTTGTTCTGGCCCACCCATCTCCCTGCGGGGCACTCTGGCCCATGGGCCAGAGTGCTCCGCAGGATTTAGTTTGAATTTTTTCTGGCACACCCACCTCGCTGCGGGGCACTCTGGCCCATGGGCCAGAGTGCACCGCAGCGAGGGGATGGTGGATCAGAGTGCCCCGCCCAGGGTCGGTCTAGAGGTTGTGTAAATTCCAAAAGAGTAAGGTGAGCGCTTCGAAGGGTTTTTTTTGACAGAAAAGAGCACAATTTACCAATGTATCGATTTTTTCTCGGATTCTAATGCCAGTGTGGTAAGCGAAGGGCGCTCCCGTTCGATGTACACGTTGAACATAGAATAATACGAGAAAAAATAGATGTGTTGGTAAATTGTGTTACTTTACCAGTGCATTTTTTTAACAAAAGCGAAAGTCTTCGAATAAATTCGAAGCCGTTAGCGCTGTGAAAATGTGCATGTAAGAGCCATCTGATAGCAGGTTTTGGGTGGCCCTGGAAAGGTCCGTTTTACGTTAGATCACAAGAAAAGTGGATAAGGGGTCTTTAGGAACTCAAATCCATCCTCTTGATCCAACTCCCGAAACACAAGCGAACCCTCGATGAGAGGTGGAAATTTACCTTGCGGTATACTCACACCCTTCAATGGGGGTACGTCTAATCTGTACTGCTTCTTCTCTCTCCAAAACACGAGCTTTCTCTGCAGAAGGGTTGCCGCCACCGCAAGTAAGACACCTGTTGTCCCAAGCCATTCGATGTTTTATGTCTCCTGTCCACTGAACAGTGTAGGATTGTGAGCCCAAGTTGCATTGACAAAAGTGAATAGTTCAAAGAACTTTTCACCTGTACCATATACTGCCCAGGAAAGGGTCTCCCACACCACAATGTCCCCCGGGATGTACACGGATGGCTCTGACATAAGATCCAAGACAGTTTTAGTGTATTCCATCGTGGAGAAATGATATGCTCTAAATGGGATTTTTGTTATATGTAAAACGCGCGGACGTCGTTGGCGACGTCATTGTGATTTTCTACCAATTTTCCCGAATGATATTTCAAATGTGTTTCTTTTTTTTGGTGAATTAAGATCTTCATCGACATTGCCGAAGACGATCATTAAAAACAGACACTGTTTTTCAACAACATAACTTTTATTTTTGAATTAAGAATCAACATATTTACAACTAATCATGAAATTATCATATTTACAATCAATAATTGGTAATGCAATGAACATAATTTACATTTGGTAACTCATGTCATCATTAACAATCAACATATTTACAAATGATTGTGATTTTAACATATTTAAACAATTGGTAATGAACACATTTTATCAATACTGAAATTCACATTAAGTCTTACAAGTTTGTGAAATACATGTTTTGGGTAATGTTTCTGATTCTTTTCGTAAGGGCTCATAGATTCTATGAAACCAATCAAATACTTTTCTATCATTTTTGAAGTAGTCACCATCGAAATTCATTTCAACTAATACTTTTATACCATATCCGCTTTTCAAGAAATGTAAAGCAAATATACAGTAGATACCACACACGTTTGTACCGTGATCTTGAAACCGCCCAACGTTTATTTTACATTCGATCGAATTTCTTTGAATAAATGATTTGATATATTTATCAATAACTGGTATCCCAATCGAATCAAAATATGTTGCAATGTTCCCATTGAAGAAAATTGCAACCCAGTGTTCTCCTGGCTTTTCTGACGTATATGTATTTACTATGTATGCTTTTACATGATGAGGTTTCTCGTGTGGTAATTGATCTTTTGTACACACCACACCATACAATGAACAGAGGTATGATGATTTGTCTAGTATATGCAGAAGTTCGCTAGTATTCATCTTCGTAGTATTTTTTTTCTTTTTCACACCACAAGTCAACAAAAACCGAATTAAATTGGTTACAGTTTGCATGAACAACTTCCTTTATATCTTTCCAAAGTTTGAATGCCTCAAATATCTCTTGTGGTGTAAATGATTCTATTTCTGGATACCATTGTTCCATAACTCGGTAGATGTTCAATTTAATTAGTGATATATCAATGAACATATCTAACCATTGTATAGGTGGTGTCCAAAGACAAAGTAAATGTCGTGTCTGACTTGGATGATCTATTTTACATCCTTCACAATTGAGTGTCACTTCTTTTGAAAATTGATTTTGTATTTCTTGAACGAAACATTTCTCGAAAGTTTTCCGAACTTTGTCAAGGATAGAAACATATGGAATGAAATCGAGTCATCCAACTTCCAGTCTCAATTTTTCCTCCAAATGCAATCCATCCATGTTTTTAATAATCTGTTATTATTTCTCGCAAACTGTTGATTTCAATTTGATTATCGAACTCAGCACACGTTGATCACTGAAGCTAGAGCTGCAGCAAACTGAAGCTCTAACCTTATGTTACCGGTTTTATAGGATGCAAATGTCCTTCATCTGCTCCTTGGTCAGGTGTGAGGTCGTAACCCCAGAAACAATAACCATTCATGTATTTTTCGAGGTTCAAACCAAAGGATTTGTTTTGTCCAAACATACCCGAAGACTGATACAGTGATAAATAAGATCTTAGGCATTGTTCTGATTCAAAGTTTGGTTCAAATGGTCGGTTATGGATGGTATGTCCGTCCTGACTAACTTCAAGTTTTCTCAGATTGAAGTGTTGGAAATGAAATGGGTTCGTTTCAATATCGCCATTCATATCTTTGTTTGATACCAAGCCTATGAAAAGTCTCTTTGGCAATTGTCCTTGAAAAATGTGATCTTCAATATTTGATCTAAGCCCTGCACCAATAGTGAATGTTTTTACTTCAACTCTTCTAATCGGTATTTTCATATTTTACTGTATTATTGTTTGGTTCAAGTTATTTGCTACTACTGGCATCAGCGTAATTGTACGAACATTGAAAACTGCCGTTTCAAATACTATTTTTCCGTTGGCCTAACCAATTAAAGAGAATTTTGGATTCGCTCTATTTAGACGAATTCTTATCTCAATTCCATTTGGTAAGTATTTCTCTTGTAGAAATATATCTGTGTGTAAACGACCACACAATTCTACCGTTTTACTACCTGCTATGATTACTTGGCGAGATTTCAATCCATCATTACCACCAGCTTTTTTGTTTTCGGTGAACTGTTTAGCGGTGTCGGCATACCACATTTCTAGTGCGGCAAGTTGATTTTCTTTACATTCACCAGAATAAGCCAAGAGATTTTCCATGTAGGCTCGATAAGGATAGGTATCTCTGTTCGCCGTTACAAGTTTGTTATTTAGGTAAATATCGATACTACTGAACATGCTATGGAAAAAGTTGGTAATATGCGCAATTTCATCAGTACCATCAACCAAGTTTGTTCCATCTGCTTTTGTGATTTTGAATTTCAGGTACAAATATGATTGATTTACATATGTCCATTTTTCAGTTTGAGGCGGAATTACAAATTCTACCGGTGCGGAATTATTCAAAGAGCTAATCGGGTGATGTTCTATCCAATGTGATTCCAACATCGTTGTCATTGTTGGTGGAACATCAGAAGCATCTAACTCGGACTTGCTGCATTCGCATGATCCATTTTGCATCATCATGATTAATCAAATATATCGAGAGATCGTTTTGATTTCTTTACAGGCGTTTTAATGGACTTACTTCTAACTCGTTTGCGAGAAGAATGATATTTCAAAGGTCGCGATGATCTATTTATGCCATTTGGTGTTGATATTTTCTTTATTGTTTCCCTTCCAAAAGATTTCAATGCTTCTTTACCTTGTTTCAAAAATACTTCTTTTGGACTTTTACCACTATGAATGATATCTTCGACTGCAGCAAGTCCATGCTTGAATACTTGTTGTTTAGCAATCTGACAAATAGGTTTTAGAAACGGTACTACTGTTCTCATTGCAGATTTGAATAGTGAACCAATTCCACTTCCATACTGTCTAGTTACGCCTCTATACACGGGGATCATCATAAATACAAATTACTTCGGCGTCGGAATTGCAACTTTACCATAGACTTTCCACCAATAAACTGAATTGGTTTGCCAGTATCACCAGTTATATATACATTTATGGTATCAAAGCTAGACTTTGATAATGGTACATAATGTAAGTTTTTGAATTCATGCTTAATATGTTCACCATCATGTATTCTTTTACTCTCGGATGATGTCACTCGTAATATCGGTGCTTCAACATCACTAAGAATTGTATAATCAGCAATGTCAGAATAAACAAACAATTGATTATGCTCCGCATTTAAATCAACTCCATATGGAAATGTTATCGAAGGAGTAGCAAATGTGACAGTGTTTGATTCTGTTATGTAACCAAGTTTATCCAAAAGAGCTCTGGGGAGTACAAGACCTACTTTGGTATAACTATTGGTTGAAATTTTAACTCGTTGTTGTGCTTTGGAATATCCGATTTCGAATTCCAGTTCTGGAATCATTCTGCTTACTGTACTATCAATTACACCTTGAATTGTATCTGTCAAATGTGATCCACCAGAATATGCTCCTTTTGGTATTTTTAATTATATACCATTTTCTGGTTTTGAAATTACTACATCACTCATTGGTATCTTATTCAAATGTTGTAAAATTCTTGGAACAGAAGTTTTTATTTTTATTTTGCAGGCATCTCCAATAATGTTGTATGTTTCCGATGGTACAATTAGTTTTACCATGGCAACGTCCCAAAGCTCTTTATCAATATGTATGGTTTTTTGGTAATTTCACTGTGAAACAACATTGTGAGTTGGCTGGGTAAAGTGACATTGAACAATCACTCATGAGAGTTATGTAGAATGAATTCATTTTTACTCAGTATTTTTCAATAATTTCAGTCCAGGTGTTGGTAGAATATAACCTAGAGAACTACTTAGAAGAATAAACAACAATTCTGTGTTTGCGCTCTAGATACTAATGTGTACAATAGATGTAATTATTATGATATAAATAATAATTATCTGCGTGAAGTAGGTGACTTGGCTATTAGCAACTGTATTACAACAGAACTTAAATTGTGATGGTTCATTGAGATTAATTGAATCTGAATGATTTTTCCAACATGGTAAATTCTGTTTTATACTAAATTTGAAGCTTGGATCCAACTGTCAAACGTTTTTGGATATCCAAGCCAATGAACTTTAATTTTGTTTACTGTTTTACCACCCACTCTTCTCGTTCTTTTATCAATAACTGATTCTATTTCATACACCTTACTGTCTTTTATATGCTGGATTTCATGTTTGTAGAATGATCCATCAAGATCAGAAACTTTGTATGTTATTGGATTAGTTTTACGAATTTTATCAACTTTGAAAATTTCACGAGTCCAGTTCGGTAAATAACCCTTTTCAAATGATCTTTTGGTTTTGTTGATACGAACCAAGTCACCCACTTTCAGTGTAGATTTTCCTTTTTTATTCCCTGTTCCATATAGATTTTTGGAAATTTCAGCTTCAGTTTTCAAAGTAACTGCCGACGGTTTCGATTTATGCTGCGGTGATAACTATTGCTGTAAGAATCGACTAGGGGCTGTAAAACATCAATATATCTTGAAGTGTTATTGTGTGTGAAATACTTCCACATACGAGTTTTTTAAGTTCTTTGAAATCGTTCGACAATACTTGCTTTAGTCTCTGGATTCTCAGTTGTGAAGAAATGAATGCTTTCTGATCGCAGAAATTTCAAAAACTTTTCATTTTTTAATTCAGAACCTTTATCAGCTTGAAAAGATTTTGGTTTACGTTTTGAAGATTTAAAAATTTTCCTGAATGATTCGATCAAAGTTTGTCCAGATTTATCGTGGATTGGCTATACCCACGCAAATTTTGAAAAAACGTCTATCACACACAACAGATATCTGTAATTATCATTATGTTTTTTCAAATTCTGAAGATCGGCTAAATCTGCCTGCCATTGAATATCAATCCCAGCTACAACAGTCTTTCTACGTTGGAATTTTCGAATTATTGGTTTGTGTAAAGTATATGTCAACTGACCTTGCAACCATTTCTTCACATCTATGAGTTTAATTGTTTTATTTTGCTTTTTCGCTTCATCAAAAAACTTCTTTACACTGCCATAACTTCCAACTTTCTTCGGATTATAGAAAATTTTAGATAACTGTTCATCTAGTATGGATCCCATTGTGTTTTTTTCTGTTTTAATACCCTTTGGTGTCAACCTATCTGCTATTTTAGTTTTTTAATGTCTTGCTTTTATACCTTTCATTGGTGTGAATCGATGATAATCAAATCGTTTTGGTGTTATGCTTTGTACCGGAGTTTCAAAATCATCATCTGAATCATCTTTCAAATGTTTTTTAATCAAAAGCCAGCGGTTTCTGTTCCCTACAAAATCTTGAGGTACATTAAGCTCGCTCAATCCTTATGAAAAGGTTTGCCAACCTGTTGGTTCGAAACCTTTTCTTTGTCGTACAATATCATTGAGGAGATCAACAATATTTGATCCTCTAATAACTTTTTCACCATATTTTAATTGTCCATGTTCATCAAACTTCATTTGTGGATGTTTTGAAATCAGTTGTAAAAGTTGTTCAGCTTTTTTTCTCATCTTTAACGGAATACTTTCTAGCACATCCCTATGATGATGATTAAATGGTTGTTCTGTTTTCGGGGCTGAAATAGCTATAACTGATTTTTGAGAAGTTTTCAATTTGTGAAAAGGTGTACCATATAATTGAACCTTCTCAGATTCTGACAAATTTCGATCAGAAACTGAATTCAATTCTCTGCTTAGTTTTGAACATTCGTAATTTCAGGATTAGGTGGTAATTTCGGATTAGTTAGACTCATTCTCCATTTTTTAATGTCATCCAACATTTTGAAGGGAACAGTGACCATTTCTTCATGTTTAACCGCGAAGTATTCCAGCGACTGCTTTACCAAGCAACAGTGCTAGCATAAGAAGTGGTAAAAAACCTCCTTTCTGGTTTAAAATTTGTTTTTTTCGTTTCAAAGATGTTGATTTACTTGCAAGTTCTCTGAGGTGTCTACACCTCGGACGAAGTTTGCGCTTCTGAGCTTCTGTTAGTTTTACATTGCCTTTTAAAATATTTTCACAGCATTCTGACATGCAATCAATCACTCTCTTTGGGGCATCTTTTATCATTTTTTTCCGAAAATGAGTTGGTGCCTGATTCATAGCCATTACAAAACTACCATATTTTTTAATCAGTGGAGTTTTTTTCGCCATCTTTACTCTTCAACAGTTGAATGTCAAATGACTGAATTACTTTTTACTTTTACGTTTATTAAAATTACGAATACCATCAAAGCTAATTTCGATGGGTTTGAAAGATTCATAATCTTTGAATATCGTTGAACCAACGGGCAATGTTCTGCTTCTTGAATTGATGGAATTGGTTGCGGACCACTATCGTTGAGTGGTTGAAATCTAGCAAATGTAGAATTTAATCCAGTAGAATTTACTCTAGCTGGAGTCGTTCGCTGTGCAATTGTAGAATTTACTCTGACTGGACTAGCTCGCTGTGCAATCGTAGAATTTACTCGAGTAGCATTTACTCTATTTGATCTAACACGTGCAATTGATTTATTTTCTTTTTGTCTGAGAAGACTTCTGATCAAAACTCCACCGAGAAAACCACCTCCACCAGTTTTTAAAAGTATTTTCTTTTTTGAATCGATATGAGTTCTACTGTCAGCTATTTTCTTCAGCTCGTTTTTGTGTTTTTGCAGGAATGTTCGTGTCTGCTTTGGAAGCTTTAAGTGATCATCAAGTATTAATTTAGTCGAAAATACACTCAAGTCTGCTTCATGCGACTCCATGATTGGCAATGAAATATTATGTTGATACACTTATCTTTATATCGATGAATATATTACCGCATCTCGATCGTCATTTGTGAGCCAGCGATGGAAAATATCAGTTCTAAGTCTCAACGATTTATCCGTTTTTTGGTGAAAATCGAATAGTAAATAACCATGATTGGTTGAAGTTGCATCATCATATGCTTGCATTAAATGCGGTATTTGCATTTGAGAGGCAAGAATTTTTATTTGGCCGTTATCACGCACACTTTGAAATAATACCATGTAATGTGCATTCAAACTCAAAGTTCTACTCGCTTTAGATTTCTGAAACATGTTTTGGGTTATGTAAATAACAGACGTATTTCTGTGATGTCCTTTTCTTGTAAACCACAACATAATTTTTTCTTCATCTTTATCACCTAACATGTCATCAAAACGACGACGTGCGGTAAGTCTGTGTCATCGACAAGTTCATTGTCATCATCCGGTATTCCGTTTATAAATTGAATATTGTGAAATTCTTGCATCTGACTATAGGTATTTTGCCATTCTTTGTAACACCAAACGACTTTGTATGGAACAGGTTTGAACAAATCATCTTTATATTCGATTAATTTCTTAACAAAATCTGTTTTACCACAACCACTTGGCCTCGATATGAAAATGTTACAGGGATGTTTGAACAACAATGATTCGTCCATTTTTGCCCTGAGACAGATCATGTAAGACTGATTAGGATTGTTCGGAATCAACCTTTTTTATTTTTAATGAAAAGTCACCATAACTCCAGATTATTCCAAATGTCCATACGAGTTCATTATCTAAATCTGAAATAGATCTAGTGTTTTTTACAATATAATCCAAAGACACTTTTTCTTCAAATAACTTTTCAGCAGTGAAAATTGTACATGGTTCTCGGAGAATAATGTATCCATATATTCTCGTCACCTCTTCGAATTTCGAAGTTTTTTCATTGAGAATCCTGTCTTGATTTTCAGCAAAACGAATAAAATTATTTTCAACTAATTCACGAATTTCGTTTATTTCGTTTTTAGGAGCACCATGAAATATCCAATAATCTGAAAACAGTTGATCCAATATATCCATTAAGAAATCAGTTTCAAATTCTGATCTCTCAATCAAACATCTCAGTTGACTCTGCCCCTCAGATAAATGTCCGTTCAGCAAAGTCTGCACTATAATTTTACTTTCCCTCAAAAACAAAGTTTGCTTAAGTTTTCGTTTGATTTATTGATCCATTTTTGACATTTCGATCAAGTTATTATACATTTTCAAAAGCATCTCTGCTGGTAACACATCAATTCCATCCATAAGGAATTGTCTTGCATTCACCCACAACAAGTCATTTGGTGTACACAGATCGGAATGTTTTTGTTTGCTCTTCACTAATTACTTCTCGGTTCTTTGTGCGTTTAATTCTGCATGGATAGTTTATGACACGTTGAAAATTTGACCGGTCGTTAACACATTCAACCATGAAAATTTATTTGCTGCTTAGTTTTATATTCCAGAGTGACACCCTTGACCTTACAAACATATTTCATGACACCATCTTTCATGTACTGATATCCATAATTTTTCGGTCCTAACCCTACACATTTCATGATTTTAGCATCCAGATGTTCATCAGTCCATTTACCAAGGTAGCTGTCTTCGGTTTTGATATTTTCTATTTTGGATCGAAAATATACATACAACTATCGGTGTCGAAATACAACACCCTATCTTGGAGTTTTTTTAAAACTTTGAACAACTGCAAGCGTGCATATGCTGTGACAAATGACGCAACAGCTACATTGGCAGATGGATGTGGTTCTATAATATCGGTTTTATTTTCATAGCTGAATAATATTATAATTTATCCTGTTCAAAAATTTCAACTGCTTTGACGGTGATATTTTTATCAGTTAATAGTTCAAAATATCTGGATGGTTCTGAGATATATTCAGTTTTAGTAAGAATATTATTTTGTGCATTTTTTCCCCATATGCAATTTATCATTAATTTTGCACACTGACGGAGTCCTGGGTTTTTTTAGATTTTTTCTTTTTCAAGTTTTATACCTTCAACCTCATAATAATCTTTAATGTATTTATCTTTATCTTCTTCACTTTTAACAGAATTTGGATATCCACTTGCTTCTTGTTAAATTTTGAGGTATTTATCAATGTAAGCCCTGTATACTTTGTCCGACCACTCAGTCCAATGCCAAACTTGATACACTTCCAGAATTTTGTAACCCAATTCTATTGCTTTGAATAATTATACATGCGTCCAAACTCCAACTAATGCACGCTGTTCGGTTTTATGACTACATTGTCCACTTTCATTTTCTGCACAAGTTTTACACAATGTATATATCATTTTTTTATTACAGTGGATCGGTAGCACTGGAATGTACAATTTATTTGGAGGTAATACTTTGCATTTAATGAGTCCTTTGTAGGATTTGATGTCTCCTATTTGTTCCTGACTTAGAATTGCAGGATGGCCAAGAGGGTACTCCTTATATTTATTCACACTAGGATACATACTGCATACATCAATATATTTTATTTCCTGTTTAGATGTTGGTTCTATTTCATGATATAATTTTAGAGCATTAGTCCTGCCACCAAATAATGCTTCCCTTGGTTTAATTGGGTCTTGATGAAAATATAATTGATCCATAGTTTGTTTTAAATTTTTGTCTGCTTTACATTTATTATCCAGGTCATGTTCCCAGATGCATATTAATTTGCATCCCAAGCTTTTGATTTCAGTTTCCGTTTTTATTATTTGTTCATACAATTCATTGCATTGTTATATTACTGTATGGGTTTCGGCGATTTCTATCTGGATAGCAAGTAGGACAGCCATGAAAAAACACCCATACATTTCATACACTGTGTTTGATCCTGCATGATAACCATCAACAAAATGTTTGCCTATTTTAACTTCACCACCATTTGAAGCATGTTTTATGTTTATATTTTGTTTTGTAGCAATGCGCTTGTGGATATCCAGCGTCTGAAATTATACCTAGATAATTCTCTGGTAATGAATTTGTTCTCCATGCAAGGTTACAGGTTTGAGCTAATGTTATTGCTTCCCGGAATGGATCTATTTGATCAGTTTCTAATACACATCCACGTCTTAAAATGTCTACATCTGATTTACAATGCTTTTGAATTTCTTTTTGGAATTCAAAAATATCCCCACCCCTAGCTTCGTACCATTTGAGAAATGAAGTCCTATTTTCCTCAGACATGATTTCAGGTTTATAGTATTTTTTGTCTAGATATGGTCCTACGTAATTCTGAAAGTCCTGTGTATTTGCCCAATTTGGAAAATAACCTTTAGCTATTTCTTCAAGTTGGAATGTTTTTGGAAATTTAGATAATGCCATTGGGATGATACTCAATAAATCGATTACTCTAACACCATTGCATTGTAAACTAAGTATTTGTTGTCATTCATAATAACATTAGGTTTTGAATTTCCATTATTCAACAAGTAATGTAAAAGGAACTGACTATCGTAACCTCTTGCATTGTGAGCAATACATGTTGTACCTTTATGATCGTTGGTGTAAAACAACCATTTCCAAAATCTTTCCAATACATTCTCACCTTTAAAAATATATTCTCTGTTGGACAATACAGAATCACATGAAATGCATATTTCATCAATGGGTTTACATATACAATTTCCACAGGCAGTTTGTGCAACACAGAAATTGGCTATATGAACACCAGTATCTTGTTGACATTCAAAAACTATGAATGGTACCTTTACTTCTTTCTGTGTTTCTCTCTTTTGGTACTATTGGATATGGCATCTGTGATCTGATGCGACGATTTCCTTACAGTATTTACACTTCTTTGTCCCCGAACAGATATGTCTTCTATCATTTCGTGTGACGATGTCATTCTCACATTTCTGGCATTTGTGTATCATATCACAAGTAGATTTGTCTTGTTTTGGTGATTTTTTTCAAATGATTGTCGAGACATCGTTTACTTCTAAAAGTCCTCTTACATTTGATACAGTGTGTCCATCGTTCAAAGGGACATATCTGACCCTCGAAATACATACACTTATATGGACATATATGATCACCTCTGCTGTTCGAACCGACATCACAGTGTTCACAGTAATACCTACATCCAAGGAATCTTGTGACATCGTAGTGGTTGTCATTGAAATATAGATGGACAACTTTACTTTCTTTCCCAACTGGTGGTGGTTGAAAAAGAAAGCCTTCGTCAGCAAATTGATTATGTATTTTTATAACATACTCAGGTAGCAGTACACGATTTCACGGGTTGTAGGGGGTCTGAAAAATAGAACTATAAGTATCTGGGGGGCATAACGGCCAGTGTATCCTGTGTTAACTGTGTCATTACTGGTTTGAAGGTTTATTTATTTTACAAAACTGGGAAAGTTCTCAAAAAAGTGAAAAATTTGGATACGAATCAGGGTTTTCGTATTCAGTGAAGGCCAACTCTGTGTTATTGATTACAGGAAAATAGCCCGATTTCTCTCCCCTGAATTCTGTCATCTGGGCTCGCAAGACTTTTTTTCTTCAAATTGATATGATAACTTGTTTTCTATTTCAAATATTTCTCAGCTCTAGCACAGCTCTATCAGGTGGAAGAATCTTATATACTGACATTCGCTCTATCATGGTCTGTTTTTGGGTTGAAAATGGCCAATTTGAGTAAAAAAATGGGTAAAATTGAGCGGTTCGTGTGTGCTAACCAAGGGGCATACCTCAATGACAAACTGTACGAAGAACCAAAAGTACATTTAAATGATTACGCCTAAAAAACATGCTTGATGGGATATATGCCAACGATAATGGCTTAGCATTGATTTGAAGTGCAGAACCCCCTCCCAGGTTGGCAAAATTGCTGGAAATCGTGTATTGCTACCTTAAAGAGACATATCAAATTTGATAAATTAGTGAAAATCCACTGAAACATTTTATCTTTCCTATCTTCGTGTCTGAGTTACTATTCACAGTTTCTGGTGCGGTTTTGTGTTATTACATAAAATTGACATTAATTTAATGAAACGTGTTGCCCCGCAAACATTTCAACAATGGAATTCCTTGGATACCTGGTGCGAAAAGCCATATTAGTGTTGATTATTTAGTCTTGGTCGTGTTTCCGAATGACCGAGTAATGTCAATATGTATATTGGAGAGGGGGTAAAGTCAGCTACTGAGTTATCACGAACAGCGTGTGAGCACCAGCACAATAAAAATGGTATATAAGATTTCATAAATAATTAAATAGTGTGATTTCAACTTGACAATTAAGTCATTGAATCAATGAATGTACACCGACCGGCCAAATAAACATGGTTCACAACTTGGGGAGGGGTGATTATATATGCATTAGTTATTCCCTACGATTTGTTTGGAGTTTTGTTGCGTTCTTACATGTTTATGACTGACCACATAAAAGTGATTTGCATGTAACGAAATGTGTTGCTAAGGGAACATCCCAACAATGGAACTCCTCGGATACCACCTACGAATAGGCGTATTGTTTGATATTGGTCATTCGGTCTTGGTCGTGTTTCCAAATAACCAAATACATTGTCTCTTAAAATATTCGGGGGGAGGGGGGTGACAAGAACATTGCACTGCATGAAAACTGGAATTTATTCATTGCATAAATTCCGGATAAATGTGCATAAATCTGGATAAATCAGAAATTTATTCACTGAATAAATGTGAATAAATCCGGAAATTTATGCACATTTATTCACAATTTATTCATGAATAAAGGCCGACATTTATACACAATTTATTCACTGAATAAACCCACGTTTATTCAACAGAATAAACTCGGAATTTATTCGTACGTTTATGCACATTTATTATCGACCTGTTTATGCATAAATGC
The DNA here is from genome assembly GCA_032622095.1 of Siphonodentalium dalli. Classification (NCBI taxonomy): domain Eukaryota; kingdom Metazoa; phylum Mollusca; class Scaphopoda; order Gadilida; family Siphonodentaliidae; genus Siphonodentalium; species Siphonodentalium dalli. Next base: position 16,172,488 of record CP136067.1, read on the forward strand.
GAAATTTATTTACTGAATAAAGCTGCATAAATATATATAGCTACATTTATTCTGGTTATATACTCCAGTTTATGCACATTTGTACCCCGTATAAATTATTTGGATTTGAACATATATATCCATATATATTTGTGAAATCTACTTTATGGTGACATTTGGCTTGTAACCAGCATATAAGGCGACACGGATGTGTATACCTAACTATACATATACACATGTGTCGCCCTGATTCTGTTATCTCCATGTGTAGTAATTTGCCAACAAAATGCTGCCCTATATTGTTGGTTATACCAGTCACAAATATAATATGAACTACTTGGACATGGCACTTTGTGTCATAGTTGTATCTTGCCGTCATCAATTTTCGTGGTTTCTGCAATAAAGAATACAAATTAAATAATTAAGTGACCGCATGGGAAATAAGTATAAACGATAAAATATTAATTCTAAAATAAGAATTTTTTTTCTGCTAAAGAGTGATATCGCCCTTCAAGGAACACAATTTTACGGGATTCAAAATTGTGTAACATCATGGATTTATTATACATTAAATTTTATGCGATATGACAAAGCGTGATATCACCCTTTCATCGCCACAATTTTACTCGATTCAAACTTCAAAACGGGTTTACATCATGGACTTACTGTACAATGGATTTATGTGATATGGCAAACGGTGATATTACCCTTCCATTACCACAATTTTACGCGATTATAACTTCAAGACCGGATTACATCACGGATATATTGTACAATGAATTTATATGTGAACTGGCAAAGGGTGATATCACCCTTCCATGGTCATTACTTTACGCGATTTTAACTTCAAAACAGGATTACATCACGGATATATTGTACAATGAATTTATATGTGAACTGGCAAAGGGTGATATCACCCTTCCATGATCACTATTTTACGCGATTCTAACTTCAAAACAGGATAACATCATGAATATATTGTACAATGAATTTATATGTGAACTGGCAAAGGGTGGTATCACCCTTCCATGATCACTATTTAACGCGATTCTAACTTCAAAACAAGATTACATCACGGATATATTGTACAATGTATTTATATGTGAACTGGCAAAGGGTGATATCACCCTTCCATGATCACTATTTTACGCGATTCTAACTTCAAAACGGGATTACATCATGAATATATTGTACAATGAATTTATATGTGAACTGGCAAAGGGTGATATCACCCTTCCATGATCATTATTTTACGCGATTCTAACTTCAAAACGGGATTACATCACGGATATATTGTACAATGAATTTATATGTGAACTGGCAAACGGTGATATCACCCTTCCATGATCACTATTTTATACGATTATAACTTCAAAACGGGATTACATCATGGATATATTGTACAATGAATTTATATGTGATGCTGGCAAAGGGTGATATCACCCTTCCATGACCACATTGCAATTTTACGCGATTAAACTTCAAAACAGGATTACATCATGGATATATTGTACAATGAATTTATATGTGGCATAGCCAAGGGTGAAATCTCGCTTCCAACTCCACATTTTATGCGATATTTTAGCCTGTTTAGCAAAATATTTAATTGTAATGTACGGCATTTTATTTGTGATCTGGCTAAGGGTGGAATCACTCTCACAAAACCACATTTTCACGCGATAGAATAACCTTATTCCGACGTCTCTGTATAATCAAATATTAATTTTGACATATGTCGATCACGCTGCGAATTGATGAAAGAATGAATCGGCAACATAAATTGTGAAATGCCTTCATTTCATAGCCACATATGTGTTAACTTACCCTTGGTAAAACGAGTTCCCATCTCATTCACACACGTCTTTGCATCAGCTTTGTTTGCAGACAAAGAAACCTAGGTATCCGGCCGTTAGCTCGTGTTAATGATACATGCCTCACATATCCACATGGTAGTAATTAAATTAAGGGCCAAGATTTAAACCCGCTGTTGGTTACAGTAATGAGCGAAATTAATGCGGCATTTATGCGAGATTTAAAAATATAAATGCGAGATTTATATTTTTGTATAAAGGCGAATTTAATATGCATAAATGCATGCATAAATTTAGGGTCCTAAATTTATGCGACATTTATATTTTATAAATCTCGCTTTTCATGCAGTGTTGTCTTAACATATGCGGGGGAGGATGGGGGGGGGGGCTGGCTAGTAAATAACCACAGTGCATATGCTCTTGTCAGCAGAATACAGATGTAATATGTTTGTTCAGACTGCCTTTTTGACTGGCATGTTTAGTTTTAAGGTGGTGGGCATGATGTCACATTTATAATTTAACTTTGTGTTTTTTCGCTATAACCAATAATTTGGGTGAATTTGGTTCATTTTTATTGAAACCACACTACTTATATTGACCTTATTTCCCATTCGCACTGAAGAAACACCATATGTGTTATATATCAAAGTTATCGGTGTATGTCAGAGACTTAACTGGACATTTGCGCGTTGAAGGGGGATAACTCTATTTTTCCTTTAAGGTAGCAGTACATGATTTCACAGGTTGTCTGAAAAATAGAAATATAAGTATCTGGGGGGCATAACGGCCAGTGTAGCCTGTGTTAAGTGTGGCATTACTGGTTTGAAGGTTTATTTATTTTACAAAACTGGGAAAGTTCTCAAAAAAGTGAAAAATTTGGATACGTAACAGGGTTTTCGTATTCAGTGAAGGCCAACTCTGTGTTATTGATTACAGGAAAATAGCCCGATTTCTCTCCCCTGAATTCTGTCATCTGGGCTCGCAAAACTTTTTTTTCAAATTGATACGATAACTTTTTTTCTATTTCAAATATTTCTCAGCTCCAGCATAGCTCTATCAGGTGGAAGAATCTTCTTTACTGACATTCCCTCTATCATGGTCTGTTTTTGGGTTGAAAATGGCCAATTTGAGTTAAAAAATGGGTAAAATTGAGCGGTTCGTGTGTGCTAACCAAGGGGCATAACTCAATGACAAACTGTACGAAGAACCAAAAGTACATTTAAATGATTACACCTAAAATTTCTGTATAAATTAAAACATGCTTGATGGGATATATGCCAACGATAATGGCTTAGCATTGATTTGAAGGGCAGTACCCCCTCCCAGGTTGGCAAAATTGCTGGAAATAGTGTATTGCTACCTCAGGATATAGTTGTTCCTGAATAATTTTGTATTCCTCAACCCCGCAACTGGTGTCGTGTGATAACCCCACTTTATACAACAATGACTTTGCAGCTTCCCGTTGTGGAGTTCTTGCTGTTCTCTCAATCCGTTTCCATTGTTGCTTCAGTCAGCTGTATCTTTTTTGTCAACATTACACATACCAACAACGACAGCCCTCGCAAAATACATGTTCTCTTCTTCGTTCTGAATCAGAAGAATACTTTTCTTTACTGTTTTCATTTGATTTTGTTCACCGAATGCTCCATAATGAAAGGTATGTCTTGCGGTCCCTGTAGGCATATGCGTGACAGTGATGTCAAATGTCATCTGTCCGTCGTGAATTTTGAATATTTTGTTCGATTGTGCAACTTTTTCTATGTTGTCAAGCAATAATTCACCCGTCAGATCTTTTGCTTCAGTGAACGGGACGTGAATCCCTAGATCTAGCCCTGGATGAAAGATGGAAATTCTCATTTGGTCTTTTGGTCCTGCATCACACTCATCTTTCAAACTGTTCACCAGATCTTTGAAAATTCTGTGAACAGTTTGAAATGGTTTATGAAATTCTTGAAATGTGACGTTGAATTTCTTTGATGCTGTTTTAAATTTCCTCGAGTATTTATTAGTCAGATTTTTTATTGTATAATATTTACAGTCATCATCCAGTCGCACTCTCTTTCTATTATGTCGTTCGCTATCTGAATATGGCACAAGACGCTTCATCGTGAAATGACGACGTGATGAAAATTCGCGTCGCTTTTATGCTCTGACACGGACATGTGCAGTCATCGTCCGTGTCAGAGCATAAAAGCGACACGAATTTTCATCACGTCGTCATTCCACTGACGATTGAATAACGCACCGAACGCTCACAATGGATCCACGATTGCCGAGTAACAACATACAGCATTTACGAAAAATTGCATTAGAAGTTTTAAAGAATACAAAGTGGATACCACCATACGGTAACTGCTTTAGATGCAACTCGAGTTCACATTGGGCTTTCAATGTGATGGCACTACGAAAAAGAAGATTGGTCAGATGAAAAAATCATCATTGACGCTGAGTGAATCTACTCCTGGGAAGTCTATTTGGACGCACATATCAGACAAAGATGATCTCACACCATATGATGCTATGAACATTGATCAAACTGAGACATTAACTAATGAGATAGCGGATATGAAAGCTGAAAGTGGGGAACAATGGAACTCAACGCGATGTCAATTAACGAGATCGCGGATGTGAAAACTGAGAGTGGCGAATTATGCGCCTAAACCGAGTTGTCAAAAAATGATGAAATCACTATTGTAAACACGGAGGATTCGCAGATAGAAGTGATAAACGTTGAAGCCAAAAGCGATAACGATACTGAAATTAAACAGATCACTTTTCCTAGCAGAAAGAGAAAAAGACGTTTATCGCGATAATCTTCCAAGAAAGTTAAAAATATTGAATAAAATATTATTGATTTTATTTATTTGTTACGTTTTTTTAGCAATTTCAGAGCGTATCTTTTGAAAAATTTGGGTGGCCCTGAAAAGGGCCGTTTAAATTGTTTGCGGAGTCAATAAAATTCAGACAAATCAGGATAAAGTCCTCCCTTGTTGTATGTGGGACTCCAGTATGGATCCCGCAAGTATTTCGCTGCCTCAGTGGTAATCCACCTTGGCAGTGGTCTTGGAGGATTATATTCAGACAAGTCTGGATATAATGCCCCCATCCGTATACGTGGGGTTCCACTCTTCTGTTTCCACATACACCTTGGGAGGACTGGGTCTCCGTCTTTGCAGGAATTCTTGAACTCCAGCTCTAATGGCTATCTTATGGCTCTCTGAATCTCTAACATTCTTCTGCCAATGCTTTAATCGAGCATCGGCAGAGAATTTTAGCAAAATTTTCTCTTTTAGTTTAGAGAACATTTTGAAGATAAAAAAATACGCGTGCCTCGTTGACGACGTCATGCGTAATTCACCAAATTTCTCCGAACGTCAAATCAGATGTGTTTCTTTTTTTGTCAAAACATCATATTTCTATGAATAAAACACCGATTTGACTCGGGAAAATTTTCTGCAAGTGCATTTTACAACGCTAGCGTCTTCGAATTTATTCGAAGACTTTCGCTTTTGTTAAAAAATGCACTGGTAAAGTAACACAATTTACCAACACATCTATTTTTTCTCGTATTATTCTAAGTTCAATGTGTACAGCGAATGGGAGCGCCCTTCGCTTACCACACTGGCATTAGAATCCGAGAAAAAATCGATACATTGGTAAATTGTGCTCTTCTCTGTCAAAAAAAAACCCTTCGAAGCGCTCATCTTACTCTTTTGGACAGAGTGCCCCGCAGCGAGGTGGGTGGGCCAGACAAAATCCAAACCAAATCCTGCGGGGCACTCTGGCCCATGGGCCAGAGTGCCCCGCAGCGATGTGGGTGGGCCAGAAAAAAACAAAACCAAATCCTGCGGGGCACTCTGGCCCATGGGGCACTCTGCAGAGTGCCCGTCCCCAGAACAAACCTGGGGGCGGGCACTCTGGCCCACCCCCTCGCTGCGGGGCACTCTGTCCCATGGGCGGTGGGCCAGAGTGCCCCGCCAATACTACTGTCATCTTCTGATGTCTACTTTTGACTTTTAACTTGCTTGATGACAGTGGAAAAAAACAGTAAATAAATAAGAACCATGTACGACAAACACAATGTAACAAAAGTCCATCTCTGACAACAACTCAGTGCAACCTACCTGGAGTCTCCCTCTATGATTTGCCAAAGGCTCGCACAAGAGTGAAACTCAACAAGTTGCAAGTTTGTTGTAGGAGATTAACTCCTGTGACAGATGTATGTGGGCTTGTATACAGCATTTTTTATTTATATTTATGAGTACGAATTGCCATGGAACTGTGCTAACGTTTGCCGGAAAACACATGTGAAGGAGAGGACTAAAAAGTGTTTAAAGTATATAACAGTTGTGTATTGATATGGTACATCGGTTGGAATTGTGTTCAAAGTTCCCATGCATACAAATTGTTATCGTGATAGCCGACAAAAACATGGGCCATCCCACATATATACAGGTATACAATCAACCATCCATAAGTTAAATGGTTTGTTGGTTAACGGGTCCTGTTTCTAAAGTGGTGTTGACATGTGGAGCTATGTAAACATGTCATATTTACTGTGTTTGAGTGTTTATTTTTTGAGTGTTTATTTTTTGACTTATCGTACTAGCTTGATAACACAGAAGGAATCAATTGTTTGGAAAATGCCATATATGCCTCTTCACATCTTGTTTATTCATTCCTAATCGCTCCATATACTGTAACATATTAAAGTACCCACCCCCTGTATTGGGGGTACATTAATATTTCCTCCTTCCATGGTGTGCATGTTCCTTGGGACATATTGCTAATGTGAAGCCACACCTATTATATATATGCCACTTTAAAAGCTTACGAAAATATTACTAATATTATAGACTTCCCTTTGAAGACATTTGTATGTCACAATGATCCGTAAGATTGTTTCTAAGTGACACTGACCAGTGAAACTGATACTACAGGTATGAACTAGCCATATTCACATCGTAACATTAATAAAAGGGACACTTCATCTATATCAGCCTCAAAACGTGTTGGTACATATATGTGTGGAAACTAAACCAATCGCTCTTCGTCCGTCATCCGTACATAATTGTAATATAATTTTCTCAGAAACCACGGGATCCCTCTGGATGAAATTTGGTCTCAATGTGGGATAAGAAATTATCCATGGATGACAGCAGTGTCCATGTGGGAAGAAGCTTCGTAGTGTTTTGCTGTCGTCATGGTGTTTGTTTGGTTATAGGCATGAGTGATGAGTGTGGTTCTCATAATGGTTCTCATGGTTCTGACATACGGGTCTCGCGTGTTTGATGGTTCTCATATGCATATGTGACTCTCATATGGTCTGAACTAGCCTTTACAGACTGAGGTCCTTTAGTGCACATTTAATCACGTCACTGATAAACATTATATGGTCAAATCCCTACACTATCAAACGCAATGTTTCAATAGTGGGTTTTCTTACAATTTTGACTAAATATTGGTTATGTTATACGCATCAGCGATCCTTCTTAATAACGCTCTGTATATTTTCAAATGCATCGCACTAAATGGGGTTGGAATAGCCATACAGGAAAGAAGGAACTGAGGTCCTGGGTAGGTGGAAGGCATATTTTTGGCCGATTAAAACATGTCCGCACATGACCTCCGCCGTCTGTCCGATCCCCGCCCACACATTATCACGTCACATAATACGAGTCAATATCGATTTACTCTCAGCGTCCACTCGGCGATGGGGAAGCGTGCTGGATAAATTATCGATTAAAACGTGTCCTTACATGACCGAGGCTTTCTGCCGGCCGGTCGATTCGCTATATTTATAACATGTTCGGACTAATCCCCCCTCTATATATATATAAGCACGTACGGACATGTTTGTTATATATAGCTTTTCGTCGACCCCGCAGGTATATAAACTGTCATTACTTGTTGTGATATCATAAATGGCTCAATGAAAATAGAGACAGATCATGGATTCTAAGATTCTCGTCAAAAATTTAGGGAGGGACCGATTTCTCACAGTCGGTGAATATGAGGACCGGAAATACATTGACTTATGAATTTGGAAAGAATGCAAAATCCCTACGACATTCGGGGCTCGTATGAGCTTACCTAGATGGCAATGTCTGACTGAAAATATAAAGACCATCGGTGAACATTTAGTATCCAGGAGTCCTATGGATAAAGTGCATCTGGGACACAATCTACATGCGGTTTTAGACCACAATAATGGTGTATTACACTTACGCCAGTATTTCACCCCGAAGGACTCTGAACATTTGCACCCAACGAAGAAAGGCTGTACGATTAACCAACAGGAATTTGATGTATTGTTTCAACACATTGACGCTGTTAATCATGTTTTACCTGAATTAGAGAATGTGAAAGCTTGTTATTTAACGCACGATGGACAGATGGAAGCGTTAGCGTGTACAGAATGCAATCCTGGAGATTATGGTTTTTACACTCAACGTGTTTATTGAACTTTGACTCTGTGTGGAATACTTGTTTTCATCGTAATTAAAATAATAACTTATATTATGTTATTCTCAATTCTTTCGGATCATCATATACCCACGTTGAGGGTTGTGTGTGTGTGTGTGTGACTATTATTCATGTTTATTTTTTTTTGTGAATTAGCGAAAGATCTCTATTTTTATTTATTTTATTGTTTTGTATTGACGGCGACGTCGAACCTTCTTATAAGGTGAAAACCGCGTCAAAATCCGATTTCTAGAACTCTAGATAAGTCACATTTTGTCCATTTCCCATGCGGCTGTGACGTCATAGATATTTCAAAATAGCCTATCTCCGATGGCCCCCATCCTAGACATATTATTGCGTCACGGAAGTATATGACCTATATTCCACGCAGTACTCACCTGCTTGGTCCCATCCTACACATTATTTTGCATCATGGTATATTTGTATGCCGGTTGGGCATGTCCGGACATGACCCACCGCTGGTTAACTCCCGCCTTCTTTATATGAATGGTGTATTATCTACATGTATATCACATGATGATCTCGGTGGGGTAGCTTCAGTCTTGAATGTTAAAGGGACAGTAGGATTCCATTGGAGATTGTTATTAAAGTGACACAAGGCACTCACTATGGATGAATATTAAAGTGACATATGGCACACACTGTGGGATAATGTTAAAGTGACACTCGCATTGAAAACTTCAAAAATCTCAAAATTTCAAAAATTTCAAAAATTTCAAAAACTTCAAAATTTTCAAAAACTTCAAAAGTTTCAAATCCCGTATAAAGTTGACCTGAGGGGTGACAGTATACTTTATGTCATCATATAGGGGCTGCCAATATTTATAAAAAACATATTATTCTGTCAGGTGCGGGTGATATTTTCGAGGCAGACTTTTGTAGCAAGGTTTTCACGAAGTACGTCTTCCCACTAGATGTCGGTCCACTTACCCATGCCGTGAATGGATGCTTGAAAATAAAATCTTCCTGTATATTGGAAGAAATTTAGTCTAAAATCCCCATTACATGGAGACAACAAAGAGCCCAGCTGATGTAGACAAATGCATAAATACTTACTTCATGTATTCTTTTCACCAATTATATGTATTGTACATCTTATAAATTTAGTCTGTTGTATAGAGGAAACATAGCATGTACCACGAGACAGTTTCATGTTACGAAAGGCCTACTATGTGAACACACGTGTATATTAATTTCACATATTCTTCTCAAAACGCTCTATTATATACGGGGGTATCGAACATTGGTCTCGAAAAGGCCTGCTATGTGGATGCATGCATATATATTTACTTGATATATGCATTCATAGTTCATTTCTCTTAATCGTCGTTCGTTTAATAGCTTTATTAGTAGAAATATAGTCTAAACCCGTCGGTATATGGAGAAAATATAGCGTCAATACTGTTTTATTATTGGTAACTCAAATTATTGCATCATGTATCGCAACTAAACAAGCGAGACAACTCATAAATTCTTAATAGTTCTGATGTCTATGGCTGTTCACACAGTGTATAATTTCATTGTTGTTACCATTTTAGTGCATACATTACTGATTTCTGTGTAAGAACGCTGGTCTCCATTGTTGTTATAATTGTGCCTATTCCTTCATATATGAGGGTACCATGGGCTGTAATTTCATTGATTGCTACCACAAATAAATGGTCAAAAATGAAATACACATTTCTCCTGACCAAATTATGGGGTACAATGGCACTATGAAATGACTTTATGTTCATAACTCAAAGATATGAGGGCTCAGGAAGTGTCTTTACATCTATTTTTATCATATTTCATGAGTTCCAGGATGAAATATTCACCTTCACTAACAATATTGTTGTCTACTATTGCAAACGTTTTCTAAAAAACATGAGATATTGCGCGAACTGTTAGTGAGCTAATTGATTTTTGTGTCAAATATGATCCAACATAGACGTAAACATTCAATAATTTTGAAGGACTTATACTCAAAAACTAAATTTTTATTATTTTTTTGGTTTTTTTTTATAAATGTGAGGGTTATTTTCATACTAGGTCTTGATATTAGTTCATATGTCATCGTTTTTGTTTCAAAGTATTTGTTTTGTTGATAATTGACAACCTTGCATTATTTTGATCGAGAATGAAAAACAAAATATTGTATTTTCATGCGCACAATATGTCCCCCCATCTTTTGCATTGGTTCGTTATGGTTCTAATATGAAACATTTTAACTCAAATCGTATATTATTTCGGTTAAATACAAGCTATTTTAACATTTTTCTAGGAAATATTCATTTCTGCATCATTATATTTGCGATGATGAACACATTCACACATTAGACCGAATGGATTCGCACAAAGCTTTCCTTTATTATAAGACTTCGATAGAAATGATATATGTTTTCTCAAATTATAAGTGTTTTGGTCCAAATTTCATTTAAATACTTGATTGTTGCATCCAACTTTATTTCAAACTAGCAGGGTTACCCGGCGTTGCCCAGGTTAATGCGATGTGAAACCCTCTGTATGCTACGGATATTTGTTGGGGATAGAGAATGCTCTTGCTTAAAGTGTTATACGTTTTCTCATAAATTGTATATTCAAATAGCATCATAAAACATGATTATTACAGTCATGGAATATAAGTAGTGGCCCACCTTGTCAATTGTCATTCTGTTTATCGCGATTAATCCGTTCCACCAATAATGAAGTATTTATTTATTTACAACTGCGTATACATTAGACGTTATAATATCATACATGAACATCATAAACACATTAGTTCGATAAAAGATGATAATTGGGTTTTACATATTGAGATGTATCAATCAATTTAGTGGGTTGGACTAAGATCTCGAGGACACCTGGCAATCACATCGCCATGAAGATACAGATGTTTCAAAGAAATTTCCAGGTGCTCCTCTGTTCATGGTGCTATATATTGGCTAAATATTCTCAGTTTAAACGAAATGTTGCTGCGCAATATATCAGCTACATGTGTCAGGCACAGAGCGAGATTTTGAGTTGTTTATGTCGGTCGATGAGTCTGTTATAAAACCCTTGTCAGATGTCAGTATTGGGAGGACCCTGAAAAGTCTTATACTACTAACTGCATTTTCTTGTATATCAGAAGAAACTATATTTGACTGCACACTGTGATCACCATTTTTGAACAGGCCTGCCATATCTCTTGACAAATTGTAACTTTTTTGTGGAAACTGTATTGAATGGAACAGACTCAATTTTTTTTATAATATATATGCAATCCTCTGACGGTTCGAGGTCTCTCAGCTTGCACGAATATATGTATCTCTTCAACAGAATGATAAATAGACGTTTAGTGCTTCTTCTATGTATCTCTTTTTGTTAGCTCATTGTGTGAATGCCCTGATTGGCACCCCATATAAATATGACAGTTAAGAAGATATAATTGTTCAAGTGACTTAAGTGGGTCACCATATGTCGGGATTGTGAAATATGAACGCCCAAAACTACTTAAATTGATATGGAGATGGCCTGGGTGACTGTATATAACTTATATGTGGATATCGGCGAATAGAAATCTTATCAATGATAGTGCATATCCGCTCGCCACCCGTGACGCAAACGACACCAAATGTGATTTAATTCATGGTATATCATTAGAGAAAAACGTTTATGAATTTGGTGGAAATTGGTGCCAAATATATTTTTATCAACTTTTGCCTCTTTTGACATATTTAAACCACGACCATTAGACTCATGGATGCATGATATACTGGCGATGATTATATATATGTTTGGTGGTAATCAGCAACTAATCAAATTCTGAGAATAGTTATGACCCCATATCTCTCACCCAAACGACAGCAATTTGGCGTCTTTAAATCACACGATGATATTCCTCGTATCATAGAGAAGAATAATATATCAATTTGGTGGAAATCTGGGCTAAAAATAGTTTATTAAATCAATTGTTGATGCAACGCTGACTCGAACAACGCCATATTACGAAGGTGATTATGTATTCGTTTGGTGGAAATCGGGGACAAAACTATTTCACCATATTTTTTTAATTTTGCCGACTTTCCCCTTTTCTTCCCCTGACACCAACAGCGTCATTTTAGAAAAGTTTAACCCGCACCATTATCTTCCTTGTAAAAAGTTACCCCTCTTAGACCGCCTTGGTGCCACATCGAGTGTACTACGTGAAGTTATATATAGAACCCACACAGACAGACAGAAAGACAGTCAGACAGACAGCACGATTTGATTTCTTGTATCATTTGAGAAGAACGTGTCTGAATTTGATGGTAATTGGTACTAAAAATATTTTGTATTATGTTTGGTGACCCTCCCGTCCCTATTTCGGACTCATGCTGCACACACTAAGACTCATTATAGATTAGAGATGCATATATATGAAATTGGTGAAAATTGGCGAGTATACAAATTCGTATCAAATTCAAGGTCCCCATATCTCTCACACATAGGGCACAAATATGGTGTATCTAAACGACACGATAAGATTCCCCGTATCAGAGAGAAGAATATGTATCAATCTGGTGGAAATCGGCACTAAACATATAGATATAATTTGTTGTGTCCCTCTCATCTCTATACACCACTGACTCGAATGGTCCACTTGTGACATCCTTAAACCACACGATTACACTCCTGATATCATGGAGATGATTGTTTATAAGTTTGGTGATAATCGGCGACTAAACAATTTTGTTTATCAAATTTGGTGCCAATCCCTCCCCTCCCCATCTCTCACCCAAACAGCACCACTATGGCGTCTTTAAATCACACGATTAGATTCCTCGTATCATGGATAAGAACGTGTATCAATTTGGTGGAAATTGGCGCAAAAAATTTGTTGCATACATTTTAGTGCCCCTGTCCCTTTCAATGCAACCCTGACTCGAATGAGGCCACATTTGACAGATATAAGCCGCACCATTAGACTCCATGGGGATGATTTTGTATAAGTGTGGTGGCAATCGACGACTTTACCAATTATTATCAAATTTAGTGCCCACCCCCTCCCAATCTCTCATCCAAAAGACAACAATTTGGCGTTGTTAAATCGCACAATTAGATTCATTGTATCATGAAGAAGAATATATATCAATTTGGTGTTGTTCGCTAAAATTAGTTTTATCAATTTTGGTGCCCCTCTCCCCTTCCTTGCATCCCTGACTCGAACGACCACACTTTTGACATATTTAAACCACACCGTTGGATTCTTCATATCATGGGGATGATTATATGTAAGTTTCGTGGCAATCGGCGACAGAATAAAATCTGCCCCTCCCCCTTCCGGGCACTCCTGACGCGAACGGCGCGACTTTTGCCATATTTAAACCACACCATTATATTCCTCATATCATGGGGATGATTATATATAAGTTTGGTGGCAATCGGCGACAATTTTTTTTTCTGCCCCTCCCCCTTTTCTGCCCCTGACAACAACGGCGTCACTTTAGAAAATTCTAACCCCGACCATTATCTTTCTCGTAAAAAGCTACTCCTAGTAGACCCCTTTGGCATCATCTAGATGGTCCCCTGTGAATTTCTATAGAACACAGACAGACAGACAGACAGACAGACAGACAGACAGACATTCGCAAATATAGATATAGAAGATAGACGAAATATTTCCATTTTATTTAAAACAGACGGAAAATTTACAATGCTTACCAAGTAACTACATTGTTCTTCGATATTCTTTCTAAAAACATTCATTCCATATGCCGAATAGGTTCGTATTAAGACATCGTTTTTTATAAGACTACGATACAAACGATACATTTTTATCTCAAAATGCGAGTTTTTGTCCCAACTTTCATTGAAAAATTTATTTTTCTGCCAACGTTATTGAAAATAGACGGAATAATTCAAATGTTTATCAAGAAATCGCTTTGGTTCTTCGATATTCGTTGTTAGATTATGGTTTTCTAACGTTTTATGAAGAGTAGTACTCATAATTATATATTCCTCTTTTTTTTCTGTCAGTGTAAAGAGGCCACTAAAACATGCTGCATATGCATATCTTAAAGAGTGCTTATATACTTTAACATTAAAGTATACATCATAACCCACATATTTGAACACATTACCTTTGTGCATATATTGGCAGATTGATAAGACATATCGGACCACCATAGAGCTTATATCGTATGTGTAACTGAATAGTTAACTATAGTATAGGGCTTTTTACTTGATTTAACAGTGAAAAGGGCACTTAATATACGTCCTAACACACTTATATGTATTGGATTTGCTTTAAGAAACACGGACGTATACATAAATCAGATACGCATACTTAGAACACTTTCACTTCGTGTATATTCTGAAGTATATATACCACGTATATAGTCCACAATGACATAGACCTGCGTGTGGAAACTCAGATTAACTATAGATTAAAGAACGTTTATACGTGATTTACCTGTGAAAATGGCAATTGTTATACATCATATCACATATAGGTACTGTACTTCTTTACGAATATGGACAGTTATAGGCACAATCATAACAACAATGGAGGCCAGCGTTCTTACACAGAAATCAGTAATATATGCACTAAAATGGTAACAACAATGAAATTATACACTGTATGAACCGCCATAGACATCAGAACTATTAAGAATTTATGAGTTGTCTCGCTTGTTTAGTTGCGACACATGATGCAATAATTTGAGTTACCAATAATAAAACAGTATTGACGCTATATTTTCTCAATATACCGACGGGTTTAGACTATATTTCTACTAATAATGCTATTAAACGAACGACGATTAAGAGAAATGAACTATGAATGCATATATGAAGTAAATATATATACATGCGTCCACATAGCAGGCCTTTTCGAGACCAATGTTCGATACCCCCGTATATAATAGAGCGTTTTGAGAAGAATATGTGAAATTAATATACACATGTGTTCACATAGTAGGCCTTTCGTAACATGAAACTGTCTCGTGGTACATACTATGTTTCCTCTATACAACAGACTAAATTTATAAGATGTACAATACATATAATTGGTGAAAAGAATACATGAAGTAAGTATTTATGCATTTGTCTACATCAGCTGGCCTCTTTATTGTCTCCATGTAATGGGGATTTTAGACTAAATTTCTTCCAATATACTGGAGGATTTTATTTCCAAGCATCCATTCACGGCATGGGTAAGTGGACCGACATCTAGTGGGAAGACGTACTTCGTGAAAACCTTGCTATAAAAGTCTGCCTCGAAAATATCACCCGCACCTGACAGAATAATATGGTTTTATAAATATTGGCAGCCCCTATATGATGACATAAAGTATACTGTCACCCCTCAGGTCAACTTTATACGGGATTTGAAACTTTTGAAGTTTTTGAAATTTTTGAAGTTCTTGAAATTTTTGAAATTTTTGAAATTTTTAGATTTTTGAAGTTTTCAATGCGAGTGTCACTTTAACATTATCCCACAGTGTGTGCCATATGTCACTTTAATATTCATCCATAGTGAGTGCCTTGTGTCACTTTAATAACAATCTCCAATGGAAGCCTAGTGTCCCTTTAACATTCAAGACTGAAGCTACCCCACCGAGATCATCATGTGATATGCATGTAGATAATACACCATTCATATAAAGAAGGCGGGAGTTAACCAGCGGTGGGTCATGTCCGGACATGCCCAACCGGCATACAAATATACCATGATGCAAAATAATGTGTAGGATGGGACCAAGCAGGTGAGTACTGCGTGGAATATAGGTCATATACTTCCGTGACGCAATAATATGTCTAGGATGGGGGCCATCGGAGATAGGCTATTTTGAAATATCTATGACGTCACAGCCGCATGGGAAATGGACAAAATGTGACTTATCTAGAGTTCTAGAAATCGGATCTTGACGCGGTTTTCACCTTATAAGAAGGTTCGACGTCGCCGTCAATACAATAAAATAAATAAAAATAGAGATCTTTCGCTAATTCACAAAACAAACAAACAAGAATAATCGTCACACACTCACACACCCAACCGTCAACGTGGGTATATGATGATCCGAAAGAATTGAGAATAACATAATATAAGTTATTATTTTATTTACGATGAAAATAAGTATTCCACACAGAGTCAAAGTTCAATAAACACGTTGAGTGTAAAATCGATAACCTCCAGGATTGCATTCTGTACACGCTAACGCTTCCATCTGTCCATCGTGCGTTAAATAACAAGCTTTCACATTCTCTAATTCAGGTAAAACATGATTAACGGCGTCAATGTGTTGAAACAATAAATCAAATTCCTGTTGGTTAATCGTACAGCCTTTCTTCGTTGGGTGCAAATGTTCAGAGTCCTTCGGGGTGAAATACTGGCGTAAGTGTAATACACCATTATTGTGGTCTAAAACCGCATGTAGATTGTGTCCCAGATGCACTTTATCCATAGGACTCCTGGATACTAAATGTTCACCGATGGTCTTTATATTTTCAGTCAGACATTGCCATCTAGGTAAGCACATACGAGCCCCGAATGTCGTAGGGATTTTGCATTCTTTCCAAATTCGTAAGCCAACGTATTTCCGGTCCTCATATTCACCGACTGTGAGAAATCGGTCCCTCCCTAAATTTTTGACGAGAATCTTAGAATCCATGATCTGTCTCTATTTTCATTGAGCCATCTATGATATCACATCAAGTAACGACAGTTTATATACCTGCGGGGGTCGACGAAAAACTATATATAACAAGCATGTCCGTACGTGTTTATATATATATATATAGAGGGGGTATGAGTCCGAACAAATCCGCGTCCAATGGGTGTTCTATAATCGTAGGACTCAATGCGTTTCTGCTGAACTGAACTAGTGCCCATGCATTTCTGCTGAGCTGCACTGACGTTTGATCGCTAAATAAAATGATAAACGTTAGCAAAGCACACGTGTGGATGACACCGCCATAAACAGTTTCATATGGTGAGCTCATATTGTCAATAAAATTATAGTTATAACTGATAAAACTAAAAGGTACTGCTAAAGTATTTCTGCCAATTGGGTAACTAGATTCAGGTTGAGCTGGAACTTGAGAAATTTTTAATTTCAACCAATTGAAATGCCATTGAAACTCGAAAGAGTTGGGGAGCAACGCAAATGACGTCATCATAAACAAGGAGTCTCAAATCGTACAGTCACCGCAATGGTAATTGAAGCAAAGGCAATCAAGATTTTAATTAATTAATTTCGACTGTTTCTGCGTCCTAACCTATTAAAACTTTGTTTGATATCTTGGAAGGTGTTTAGGAAGGATTGTTTTTATATATAATTATTGGATTTACCTTCCAAAAGATGAGTTTGAGACCTGCAATTGTTGTCAAGGTCATGAATATTAATCAGCGCTTGTCTGCAAGTACAGTGATGGCCGAATTCGCGTGTTTAATGCAAAAGTTACAAAGATTTCTCCACTCGATTTTCTTAAAATGCACCTTGTCGGTCAAATTCTACCGACAATTCAATCTAAATACATCTTATCTATTATCGGGATCAGTTTTCCCCGTCCAAAAGTCGATATTTTGACCAAAACGACACTTGAGAAAATGTCTGTTCACATTTTCAACGCCCAGCCCACGCTGGAATATTATCATCGAAAAAAAATAATTTCTGCCATCTAAAACATAATTACGTGTTGTACTCTGGCATTGTATGAATATATAAGTATTCCATGCAGACACACAAAGTCTCAGCTTAAAATTTTGAAAAATAAGAGTTTTATCGACATAAATCGATTTGAATGGCAAATCCTATGTTAAAATTTATCATCGAAAAAAATTCATTTCTTTCATCTAAAACATATTTACGTGCTGGACCCTGTCATTTTAGGAGTATATAAGTATTCCACGCAGACACACCCAGCAAGTGTCAGCTTAAAATTTTGAGAAATAAGAGTGTTATTGACATAAATCGATCTGAATGGGAAATCCCATGTTAAATAAATTTTAGGGCCCTGCGAGTGTTTTATGAGCTGCTTCATATTGGGGACAAGGGTCCATATTTGACCGGTTCTACCTGATAATTGTATGACAGTACAGTAGCGTTAATTTATACGTCAACATTGGACATTATCACTCGACAAATTTATTTCAGTCTATCGTATCAACCCCTATTTCCCCACATAGCCTGACTAAATGTCAACATTGGACTTTATCGCTATACTAATTTATGTTGTTCCATCGGTATGAACCCCATATCCAATTATCCACATTCAATTTATTTTATTTTTTTCATTAGTATAGTTACGTTACGTACATATTTTATCATGTGATACTTATATCTATGGTATTACTATACCATATACGTATATCAATTGCTATTCCTTTCTATATAATTCTGGTGCCATCTATATAGATAGAGATAATTTCAGACCCCCCCCCCCAATTTTATATCATTGCCGCTACAGTACCATCGCGATGCATTACATGGCAACCTTGATCGCTATCGCTCTACTAATTAATGTCAGTTCATCGGTATGAACCCCTCTTTCTCCATATTACAAACCCAACATCTAATCCTGGCCCAAATTACTGTTTTTCTTTTCATCGGTATAGTTGTGTTACATACATATTTTTTTCATTTGATTCTAATTTGCATTGTACCGTATAGAAGTCCATAAATGACTATTCTGGCACTATATAGAGATCACTAAAATTCTGACCCCCCATATTTTATAGCCTTGTCGCAAAAGTATAGTTGACATGCATAATATGTCAACATTGGTCATTATCGCTCTACAAAATTGATATAGGTATCAAACTATATTCCTTGTATCGCCCACCCCTCCACAATTTATTTTTACAATGCCTTGCACCTTTTCCTTCAACATGCCGAGTTCCGCTGCAGACGATACAAAACTGACAACATTTTGCAATGTAAACAGGCTTCAAACTCATCTTATCCGAGAAAAACTCTGGCTACAAAATCCCCAGCACACTGATGTGAGGTATAATGATAAGAATTCCATCTATATAACCTAACCAATATCAGGATGTGATGTTTAATGATAACTCCATCCACATAACTAATAAATATGTGTGAAAATTAAACCAAAAAAATTAATTCCACGATGGCGTGCAATATGGTCTACCTAATTCTGCTCCAAAAACATGTATTTTGAATGAATGCCGGCTGATACGGACCCTGTCTATTATGGACCCTGGCTCATATGGACCACCAGGTGATACGGACCCTGGCTCTTACGGACCCCGGCTTATATGAACCCTGGCTGACACGGACCTCAATTTTATTTATATTTTGTCTTTATTTAAATAAATTAAAATACTGGCAACATACATACTAAAATAACAAAAATGTGAATATATGTAACAACGTTCCACCAGGTGATTTATTATTTATACTGGGGCGTACAGCTTGGGGACTTCGTTCAACAACATGCAGGCAGTAATCCTCATTGACGAGTAGTCTGTGCACAAGAACACCAACTTCCCGGTCGCCATACTCGTTTTCCTCTCCTATATATCGCCGACGCATCTTCCCTTCAGAAACCTGATTCATATCACCACAGGAATTATAAATGAAATTACGAAAATGTCAATTTATAATCAAATAGAAATAATACTGGAACATTCAGGTTCAATGCAGCCAATATAACCTCCTGAACAGCCGACTGATATATCCACATGAAATACCGTTAGACATTGTGGAAATAAAAATTAATTATGCCAGTCAGGCAAGTTTGGAGTTTGGGATGATTTGAAAGAGCCGTCGGCCCTCTCCTACAACCCACTTTTGAACGCTGTAATTCCGCTGAAGAGCGTTTGTAGGGTTTGCTTTAATAGACAGTCAAGCTTCCCAAGTGTCGCTAACTTCTCACGGGTTCTTAATGGGACGAGAATCACGTGAAACGATTCTGGTAGATAAGAGATATGGGGACAATGCTTTGCTTCAAATCGAAGGAGAGTCATGTACCAACAACACAATAACATATAATTGTTTTTAATTTTTACCATTTGGGCGTTCCTTGTGACAAAGATAACACAATCATTCTTGAATATTCTATGCAGGCACTTATTTTCTTCGGATAGATAGGAAAAACCAAAGACCGCTACAATGACCAAATATATCAGGAACACTTAGCCAGATTTTGTATCGATACTGACAGCTTCTGGGTTTTGTTTTCTTCTATCAGATGGATCAGCTTGCAACGTCATGCTTATCAGGTGTAAAATAGCACTGTTTAATATTGAATTACACATAAGAGCGTTATACCAAATGCCCTATAATTTTCTTTTGAATTGAATACGCATGCGAACATTTAGGTACTACCAGTTGAATTGCAGTCGGGAAGCACAGATTGATCGACACAACATTCGTTTTGACGATAGAGCGTTACTTTACGTCCCATCCTAGTGCCTTCTGAATAAGAATGCTTCCAGTACAACCGGCATCTTAACCAGTATCGGCAATTCCAGACGGAGAATGAAATTGGTGAGAACAATTTAACACCTAAATATGTGAATTCCTTCGTGATTTTTAGTGTATGTTCTTTAAATATAAATATCGGAAGATTTTTTGGCAAAAAAATGTCAATTTGTATTAACTTCAAGTTTCCATGCGTCTGAATAGTCTGTGTCAGAACATCACCGAAATTATCACAGTTATACCTTGTGTTAAGACAATCATTACTATATGTTAAATTTGAATTGATAAATATACTTTAGAACTGGAAAGTAAAAATTCAAGCATGAGTTTAGAAAAGTAAAACATAATCAAAATTGCATATTTTAATTGAGGTCCGTATGAGCCGGGGTCCGCAAGAGCCAGGGTCTGTATCAGCCGGTGGTCCGTATGAGCTAGGATCCGTACGACTCAGGGTCCGTAAGAGCCAGGGTCCGTATCATCCGCATACCTTTTGAATATATGGATGATTATTGGGGGTGAAACAAATTATTTGAATGACATTTTAATTCACTGGGATCCAAAACACGACCTACGAGAGCGCGCTTCGTGCGCGACTGTGTGTTGAGCATATGTGCATATTTAATAAGCTAACAATTGGAATCCAAACAGAGAAGTTTGGTGTGCCTCCCGTTGTATAGCCTTGTCGCAAAAGTATAGTTGACGTGCATAATATGTCAACATTGGTCAAATTTATATCGGTATCAAACCATGCATATATTTTCCTGTATCGCCCACCCTCCCCAATTTATTTTTACAATGCCTTGTAACTTTTGTTTCAACATGCCGAGTTCCGCTTCAGACAATACAAAACTGACAACATTTCGCAATGTAAACAGGCTTCAAACTCATCTTATCCGAGAAAAATCTCTGGCTACATAAGAAATTTGTGTATAAGGTGTACTCACATTTGTGAGATGAACTGCGTTAAAAACCAAAGGTCCCAAGTCAAGGTCCAAAATCCCCAACACACTGATGTGAGGTTTAATGATAACTCCATCTACATAACCTAACCAATATAAGGACGTGAGGTTTATTGATAACTCCATCCACATAACCATAAAGATGTGAGGTTTAATGATAACTCCATGCACATAACTAATAAAAATGTGTGAAAATTAAACCAAAAAATGGCGTCCAATATGGTCTACCCAATTCTGCTCCAAAAACATGTATTTTGAATATATGGATGTTTATTGGGGTGGACCCGATTATTTCAATGACATTTTAATTCACTGGGATCAAAAACACGACCTACGTGCTCTGAATCAGCCGAAGCGTCCTCTCGCAGTAACAGCTCACATCTATCTGTGAAGTACGACCAATCAGCCTGATTGTACTTCCAGAACTGACGATCATTCAAACCTTGATCTATTGTTTCCAAGAGTATTGGAAAATGATCACTTCCATGCAGATATGGAAACACCTTCCAATAAAAATTTGGAAATATATGTGCATGACCTATACTCAGATCAATAGATGTATATGCTCCATTTCCAGAATGAAGATAAGTTGCTGAAGTATCATTGAATACACATATATCTCTGTCGTCGAGGAAAGATTCAACAAGCCGACCCAGAATTATATAAGGTTGTGGCAGTTGCTCGGTTAAATCAAGTAGACCATTGATGGTAACTGGGACAGAGGGTGGCAGATAAAGTGAGCATATTGTTAATGTGTATGAGAGAAATATTCTTACAGCACAAGCCTGTAGATAAGTATTGAGTGTTACTGCACTGTACACAACATCGTTACGAATGAGCAAGGTTTTGGGCATGTCATTGATAACAGGGCCATATATTGAGTAAACTTTGAAATCTTTCAATGTAATAACATCAGTATCTTTCAGGTTTGTTTCTTGTAAGCCCATGATAATTGGACGATGATCTTGGTCCAAACGAGAAAGTTCAGCATGATTAGTTTTAAAGCCGCGACAATTCCCTGTATCATTCTATGAGCCATGTGTTAGATACTCAGGTATCGTGTTTAGAATATGGCCTACGTTCATTTTCTTCCAATCGTTGTACTTGATTCATGATGGAGGTCAAGACGGCAACCAGGGAGCTATCATATGGTCATAGGTGAGGTGAATGTGTATAAAGTGTGTTATTGTATGGTCATGATTGATGTGAGTAGGTATACATGATTAAAGGTACTAAATCCGATCAGGGTCCTATATTACTATTTCTTTGGCTTTACCCCAAAGCCAAATGAATAGTAATATAGGACCCTCTGATCGGATTGTTGTTGTTGGAATCTGTTGAGATGGGGACCCTCTGATCGGATTGAGTACCTTTAACTATATGGTCATGCATGGGGTGGCCATGGTAAGATGTATATGGAGTGAGTGTATGGCATTGTGTGAGGTGAATATACGGTATACACGGAGTGACTATATGGTTATATTGTTATGTGTACCCAATGTGGCTGTACGGGCATTGCTGTGGTTTATGTAAAAATCAAGGTTATCTACATGCTCATATGCGTGTTTATGTTTATATATACCGATTGACTGTATGGTCATGGGTGGGATGTACAGGTGTATCTTTGTGGTTGTATTGTCACGTGTGGGTGTATATGTATGCATATGTTGTCTGTATATATGATCATGTGTGGGGTGAATGGATACATATATGTGCAGCTATTTGTAATGCATATAGGTGTACATGGAATGACAGTACATTCATGGTGTGTATATGTGTACCTTGAGTATGCTGGATGATCATTGACGGGCGTATGGATGGTCCTGTGCGGATGTATATATCGAGTGACTATATGACTCTTGATGTGGCAAATAGGTATACAGTGACGGCATAGCCACATAGTGAGGTGAATATGGTTTCAGGGAGTGACTGTATGGCCAATAGTGTATTGCACAGGTATACATGGATGGACTCTGTGATCATGAGTGTGGTGAATATGTATACAGGGTGTGACTATGTGGCCATGGGTCAGGTGTATAAGTTTACCTGGTGTTCACGCATTGCTGTATGGACATGTGTATGGTGTAATGGTATACATACGTGTAGCTCTATTGTTATGGAGAGGTATGTGTATATAGTGAGTGGCTATATCGCCATTATTTAAGTGCATATGTTTACCTGGATTGATTATATGCTCATGATTGGGAAATAAATGAATATCTTGCGCGGCTATTTTGCCAACATTTTTGTAAACATGTATACCGGGAGTGACGTATGACCAATGGCGAGGTGAATATGTATACACGGTTTGACTGTATGATCATGAGTGTACACAGGGAGAGACTCTAAGGCCATGGGTCAGGTGTATGCGTATACCTAGTGATGATGCATTGTGACTCATCGCTGTTTGGGCATGTGTGGGGGTGACTGTATGTTACTGGGTTGGTTGTACATGTGTACCTTGGTGGCTATCGCTTTCCACAATAACTCAAATACATATTAATCGATAGAAAGGTCGTGTCAGATGTGGAATTTATGCACAATGGAGGAAACGTTACATGACTTCCTCTGACAATTATAGTTGATAACTTTTGATGCTTATGTGCGGATGATTCAAGTCGGTGATATTGAGATGTCAAATATACAGAACAATGCACGTATCGGATCCCATTCCATCGCGGGTAATGATTACCTTCCAAAAAAGGAAAAAACACTCTTCTGGAAGTTGCTGGCAAGACGATCAAAAAATAAGGAAGTCATGGTTTATTTAGGAACGAATTGGATTTTGGACAGTCACAGGCTTACTATACTCGAGGAGTTAGCATGTGTCTAATTTTTCAAAGTTTGAGAAAAGTGAATCAAGCTAGGTGGATAATATTCTAGCAGAAGTTTGAGAATCAGCAGAAGGTACTTGATCTTTTACACGTCCACCATGTAAGGACTCTTTAATTCTACACTCAAAATGAGCCAACATGTTAGCAAAGCAGTGGAGACTTGCAACAGTTGCCAAATCAACCACTCCCGATGAAGCACTTCATGGATGGGCGCCGATAGGCAACCTGGGTTGTTTGAACCATTCTTCCATGAAGATGTTGCACATACATTCTATTGAATGATACCATCGACAGCTGATGAAATCGACAGTGACAGTAAATATGAGATTGCATAATCCGTGAGTAGCACTATTACAATATATGATATGAATTATATCAACTAGTCTGGATAACCTTTTGAGTTCAGTAGCATATAGCATACAATTGAAAGCATTACAAAAACTATCTTGGGGTAGGGTTAGGTTTTACTTTATTTCTTAATTCTGGTCTGGTACATGATTATAGCATTTCATGTCTGGTATGGGGGATGAATGTATGCTTATTATGGTGCATGCTGTGCAGCTGTATCCATAACATGACTAAGTCATTGAAACGTTTCAGAAATTTTTTACTCAAAAATAATCAAATTTTAGCTACTTAACACCAACAAATCAAATATTTAAACAAAATAAACGCTGCCATAACATAAATCTCCTCAGATACATGCTATTTCCAAGATATATGATGAGACTCTGAACTGGTCAACAAAACAGAATGAAAACTGGCTATTCTGACTTGATAGGTATATTCGGATAAAAAATCAGTTTTAGGGGGTAAGATTAAGTTTTTATAAATATCTCGGGTTTAGGTATATCACTCCATTGTGTTGTTGATATTCTGAAGTCGGGTATATGATGCTGAGAGCTTTACTTCAAAAAATAAAAAAATTATAGGAAATCTTCTGGAAAACCTTTTTTTGAAAAACGCACTGAATTTATTTGGCATTTTTGTAAATTTTTCTCAAAAATTGTTGGAGAATAGCTTATTTTGCACATCGCTAATGTTAAGCAACCCAGATAGAATAAATATATGATATTCAAATAAATGTTATGCGACATTTGTCTTATTTTATTGGTGTTCTTAATTATACTGAAATTTGCAGGTCAAAAGCACTAAGAACGTCTGCAAAATATATTTTCCACCTGCTCCGCCATAGATACCTCCGTGTTTTTTGGAACCCCCATGGGACAAGGATAATTGGAGATAGCGTCAACATTTCCAGGCTTTCCTGTGAGACTGCCCTCATCTGGGGCCGGTTTAAAGTGGAAACATTGGAAACCGCTAGAAAGTTGAAATAACTGGACATTATTCATCAAGTTTGGACATCAAGTTGACTAACTGGGTAGCGGTGACATACATTACCTAAGCTAATTATACGTGTAACTGGATGCATCATATATTGCTAATAATTTTCAGTTTTCAAAGGAAACATCTCGAAACAAATTGGTTCACACTATACAGTATTTTATTTATTTATTCTGAGACGATGGAAACGCTGGGGATAGAGGAAACAAACCATTCCCTTACAATGTCATTTAAATTTTAAATTTTATGTTAAGTCTATTCGGTGGAAACACCTCGAAACAAACTGGGACAGTGGTTACACTATATATTTTTTTTTCTGAGAAGATGGAAATACTTGAAACAGAGGAAACAAACCATTTCCTAACAATATTGAGATTTCGACGTATATATATATATATATGTATTATTATTTTTTTTATTTATTCTGAGACGATTGAAACACTGGAAACAGGAAACAAACCATTCCGTAACAATATATGACTCAGGAGCAAATTTATTTCTAATTGATTCAGTGGAAACATTACAAACAAACTGGGCCAGTGGTTACACTATATATATATTTTTATGTATTCTTTTTAATTTATTCGGAGAGGAGGAAAACACTGGAAACAGAGGAAACAAACCATTCCCTAACAACTTCAAGATTCCGATGCAATTTTATTGCAAGCTGATTCAGAGGAAATATTACGAAACAAACTGGGATAGAGGTTACACTATGCATATTTTAGTATTTATTTTTTTAATCATTCTAAGACGATGGAAATAATGGAAACAGAGGAAGCAAACCATTCCCAAACAATATTAAGAATCCGGAGCAATTTTATTTCAAGTTGATTCAGTGAAACACACTGGGACAGTGGTTACACTATATATATTTGTATTATTACTGTAAATTATCCTGAGACGATGGAAATGCTGGAAACAGAGGCAGCAAACCATTCTCTAACAATGTTAAGATTCAGAAGCAATTTGATTTATAGTTGATTTAGTCGAAACATCACGAAACAAACTGGGACAGTGGTTATATATTTTTTTATTTATTGTTTTTTATTTATTCTGAGACGATGGAAAAGCTGCGAGCAGAGGAAGCAAACCATTCCCTAACAATATTCATATTCCGAACATCACGAAACAAACCATTCTCTGAAAAGTTAACCTGAACGATTCGGTTAGCAGTGTGGATATACAAGTATAACTCACCTCTCCGTTCATACACATCCGCCCATGTTTCTCGCTTGTAGAGCTCACCGGTAACACTGATGTGACACTGGTTGGTTCCGCCATTGAATGAGAATCTGAGACAACCAGTGGTCAGACAGGCGGCCGCACAGTCTTCTCTTGTTATCAAATTCATCACGGTGGGCTTCTGACAGGCACCATGCGTAAAATTATGTGGCTCCACGAATTGTCTGGCCGCTTTTACGAAAAATTCACCATTTCTGTCGCCCTTTGCTGTGGTCGCAAAAACAGCCACGAGAGCTGCGCGAAGCATTGAAACAGACAACATTGCAGTCTGGTCAAATTCACGAATATAACACGTTGACTACTGAACAGTTAGACCACAATTCTGATCAAATATAACACGCTGACTACTGAACAGTCTGAGCACAATTCTGATCAAATATAACACGTCGTCCACTGAACAGTCAGACCACAATTCTGATCAAATATAGCACGTTGTCCACTGAACAGTCAGACTAGAATTCTGATCAAATATAACACGTTGTCCACTGAACAGTCAGACCACAATTCTGATCGAATATAACACGTTGTCCACTGAACAGTCGGACCACAATTCTGATCAAATATAACACGTTGTCCACTGAACAATTAGAGCAAAATTCTTTCCCAATATAACACAATGTCTACTGAACAGTTACAGCACAATTCTGCTCAATTGTAACACGTTGTCTTCTGAACAGTTAGACCACATTTCTGCGGTGGGAATCTTGTTGCGGCGTACTCACAGTACGCTCAATAAACTCCAGAACACGGTCGATTATGTAGATCTGGTAACAACACAATCTACGTCATGCATGATTTATCTATACCTTAGAATAGTACTTTTGGCGCGCATTTCGCCCATGCGCAATGGAGGATATCACATTGTCATGGACGCACTAAACGGGCACAATGAAGCAATAACTTGTGTTAATAGAAACATGCCATCACTGGTTCATGCCTACTTATATTGTGTAGAGCGGATTCATATGTACAACGACGATATGTGGTACCGGATGTGTTCATCTGACGTGCGTACACATAGCGGAGCATTATAACTGCATCACCCCCGTGTACGTGGTATCGCCAAATTCGAGGGTATCGCCAAAGCCACGGAAATGGGAAAGTCATGTTCACGTATACGATATGGGGATATGTTTGTTTCTCATCGTAAAACAGACATCGATCATCGTATGTGTATGTCCACACGAAGCAGGTGTATGTATCCACCAGTTGTCCATCAGTTTTCACAGATCAAACCATTAACTTTTTTTGGTGAATTTTTTCAACGGTGTTTTTGCTTTTGCTCACTCAAATTTTCGAGAACATCCATTCACTAGTATAGTTTCTTGAATTGAACATCCATCTCAGCATTCAGATTTGCGATCTCAAAAAGGTGAATGAATGATAACGCGATGCCTTGATCACACGCACGTGGATGCTGCCGTTCGTATACATGCAGCTAATCGGATATCCGTTTCGTATTAACATGTTTGGAGTTTGTATATAGACCACACATGCCGGACGACATGCTACGGCGTATCAACGATTTGTTATAATCACGTTTATTTTACAGACTTTAAGACTCGTTCCCACTCGAGTAGACCGTTACACGACAATGAAACCAAATCATCTTATCGAATATACATATATTGTATTGCTCCAAATTATGCAATTCTGGCTTTTTTAAGAGTCATCAGATAATATTGTAACGATTCTATGTTAACCTTAAACATCCGTATATATATATCATCACACTGTGCTATGTGTGGTACACGTGTGTGCCTTCTTATCTGGAGGTTGATGGGCCTCTGTGCTGTGTATATGTAGCACATGTAGTCAGCTTACCAAGCTACAACACCATGTTTAAACAAAATCAAACCAGACCATGCTGTTTTGATAAACGAACGCCTCAGATGAAGCTATATATATCTGGGGATCTGGGGAAGTGCTATGTTACACCAACACACCACTGCCACATCCCTATAACCGAGTGGATGAATTACCCGACTAAAACACATAACATGTTATCTTCGGATGTAGCCGAGTATGTTCGCGGATAGAGAGAACGACTAAATATTTATCTTTTTTCCTGCTGCGATGTTTTGTATAAGAATTATCATTGGAAATTGCTCGCCTGACTGCCACCATGTGATATGGTATACATTTTTCTCTGTTGAATGGTTTGACAGAGGTTGAGAGTCACCCCCCCCCCAACAAAAAAAACATACTCATTATACTCATCATGGGGTCTCGTGAATGTTGTGCACGAGTTGAGCTATAATCACACCAATTATCTCTGTCTGTGAACAAAGCAAAAACAGCCTGTCCGCATAAAATCACCGGGCGCGGAAGGCTTAATTATATATTAATTAATCCCTTAACCAGTCAATTCATCCGGTCCCTAATGTGTTGCGCGGACATTTTGTGGCATCTCGAATTTAGTATTATGAAACACCATGTCTGAATCAGACGCGCCATTGGAAATGTGCCCATAGAGGAAGCGTTAGGGAAAGTCAGATGCGACATGTGTGGAAAATATTTTTCTACGAATTATAACCTAAAGAGTCACCTTAAAATACATGTTGGTGACGAATATCCGGTTAGCTGCATGCATACGAACGACAGCATTCACGTGCGTGTGATCAAGGCATGCATCGCGTTATCATTCATTCACCTTTTTGAGATCGCAAACCTGAATGCTGAGATGGATATTCAATTAATTTCAATTGAAATACATTCATAATATATATTCACACAATATTTCGAATATGTTATGTATTCATATTTCAGATGACATTCGCAATCCAATTGATCAGTCTCAGATACACATAAAAACACTCGAAAACTCATCAGAACTCCTTAAGTGATACGCATATTTACTGCACAGCTGATCGGCGTTTGGTGACATCTTCATCTGTGCCGTTAGCATCTTTCTGGACCGACAGTGGTTCCTTCATATCGCGCGGATATTGAGAACGACACGGATTTTTTAAATTCTGTCAAATCCTATGCTTCATTGACAGATTCAGCTATATACCGGCATTTTAGTTTTATGGTGCCCATATTCAGAAAGAGCAAAGGGTGATGCCACAGTGTCCTGGGCCCACAAACAAGGTACCCCACCTTGCTCACCGGAAGCTAATATTATGCTATTGATGAACAGACAGTCTGCCGCAGGAGCAGTTTTAGCCAGTCAAAAATAAAAATAGTGTAAATAAAATTGTAGAGAATCCTGAATCTCATGAATTGCTTACATATTGGTGTACATATACAAAACACGACATATGCAACTTTAAATCCCACACGCAGTCGTGGCCAGGTTTTTTTGGTTGATAAAATCATCGGAGGTGCCGTTGTTGTAGCGAGAGGTATCGGATCCCTCGAATTAATATATTTTACAGATTCCCGCGTTATCATAACAAGCTACGTTGATATTTCCGTGGCTGATATTTCAGTATTATATGTATATCATAAAATTCCCCGGACCATGTATATGTTATATCAATCAATAATGATCGCTTGTACCGAAGAATCATAGTTGTGATATGTCCGTCAAAATTGGGAGGTGTCCGAAAATTCAAAATGGCCGCGTTCCCGTTGCATTAATTTAGCTTGTCCGTCATCAATGGAAAGTAACGAACTTATCCGAAAATGGCCGAATTCCCGCGATATCTTTCCGATGCCGTGCCGTTTGTTATGTCGCCGCCTATGTATATATGGTGTCGAACCTGGAACTTATCACTGTACAATCCGCCAACGTCCCCGTGTTATTTCATGAGTTAATTCATAAGTATTGTCAGAACGGGTGACGGACTGACGGCCGTGACGGACCACATAGCCCTTCCATCCGTCAAAATAAATATAGTGAAAGAAACAGTGGCTCAAACCTATCCGTCATATAATTTCCCCACATAATGAAGGTGGTGCACAAATGTATGGATGTCAAAAGAAAGGGGAGTTTTGTCTGCTATAGGCATATTAAAGAAGATTCGAGGCTAAAAGTGATGATGACCAAGGTTCCAGTTTCTCGCAGACAAATTGCTCCTCGTTCTGATTACATGAATTTTGAGGTGGAATCTGGATCCCGGAGCGGTTTATTATATCACTGAAAAACTTTACCGTGTCAAATGACACGATAAGTTGTCCATAGAAAGCGCGTCGAATGACACAGTAAACGTGTCATGCGACACAGCTAACGTGTCGCCCAATCGTGTCAGGTGACACACTAAACGCGTCACAGAGTTTGTCCATAGAAAGCGCGTCAGGCGTGTAAAACGACACGTTTGGGTGACACGGGTCCATGTCTTGCGACACAGCAAATGTGTCATGCGACACATCTAACGTGTCGCCCAATCGTGTCAGGTGACACACTAAACGCGTCACAGAGTTTGTCCATAGAAAGCGCGTCAGGCGTGTAAAACGACACGTTTGGGGCGACACAGGTCCATGTCATCTGACACATTTGGTGCGTCGAAGAATGGATGGGGAACCCAGCTGGGTGGTGGTGGGGGTGGCGGGGGGGGGGGGTGATGGCTGGGTACGCAGAATGTTCCATCAATGGTTTTCAGTACAATGCGATAAGTTTCTATCTAAATTATTTTATTCAGAATAAGAATTCAACTTTAAACATAACAACATGGTATATATACTGTGATCTATATACATGTAGATAAATTGAGAGGATTCACTTGATTGAAGTGGTGTAGTAAAAGTTTTTTACTACATACCGGTAATTCAGCCACTAGTTTAATCATGTGATTATTCTGTTTTTTATATTCCACTATAAACATCTACCAGAAATCTAAACAATACCGCCACTCTACCAATGACAGATAAATTCTGATAGCGCATGTGTCATAATTCACAATGAAATTATCGTTTATAAAATTATTGTTTATAATCACAAGAGAAATTTTAGAAATATTAATACAAATGTGTAACCAGTAACTACTCGTCAGTGAGAATTCTGTTATCAAAGGGTTAAGGTATTTTTAGTTCGACTGAACGGGGAATACATTTCTTTTAAATTATCTAAATGATGTTGACTAACAAATATGAACTGGAAGATTTGCCATACTTAGCCATTCAAGTGGCAAATCCAAGACAATTTAATCGGAGAGAATTTAAAAGAGACAGTTCAGAAAATATTCGGCTAGATGGCCTATAATGAATAGCACAGATGAAAACGCATAAAAAGGAAAGTACAGCTGTAGCACTGTGTAGTGGAATTGCTTAAGATGTGCCAAAAACAAAATAAATAGTAATCATCTTAAGAGTTTTACCAGCTTTATCAGGTGAGATTCACATTACTCAAGTTTAATTCCATTTGGATGTCAATTTCAGATGAGAAAGGAAATTCAGCAGTAACAACCAAATATTTACATGGACCATGTGGTAAAAAAAACTACCAATTTGAATGTTGACAAAAGTTCTACATCATATTTTGAAATCTAGCGATCATGGGGTCTATACCATCACAAAAAGTGAAAAAAAATACTGTGCACCAAATATAACGTCATATGCATCCCCCAAGGGATTATGCACTTGCAGGCGTATCAAATAGTATTGTTTCCTCTCAATCATTTTAACCATTTCATGTTGGGAGCTGTGCTCGTGCAGCATTAAAGACCCTATGCCAGTGATCATATAATAAGTGCAACAAACACCCTCAGGCAGTTTGCTGAATTTATTGCAAATGAAGAAATGGGAAATGATTAACTACTCGTCAATGAGTATTCAGTTATTAAAGGCTTAAGGGATTTTTAGTATCGCTAAAACAGGAATACATCTACCAGTATGAGTGTGATAGATTAAATAATCTTGGATTTGAATGGCTCATTGTGGTGCATCTTCTACCGGTAGCTCATATTGGTTACGGATCATTCAGAGGATATAAAATTTCCATTTGAATCAGATAACCCATAGCAGTTACAAAACAGAAGTATAGTACATGTACCGGTACATGTATGCTCAATTCACCATGCGAACAGTCATTGTCTCCTGCCTCTCGCCACATCGTCCCATGTCAGCTTTTGGTCCGCTGTTCTGAATACTCTGGTTAATGTTCATCAGTGCATGAATAGCATCACAGTACTGTGTTTGTTGGTGTGCTGAAAAGGAGACCATTTAAACACATTATCATTATGGAATTGTTCAGGTGCCTGCAACTAATAAGTTAGTACTCATGCGCTATGCCGACTGTGGGAATATTGCATTCTACTAACATTGCCGAAAATCTCAAAGAAATGAACCATACCACTACATACATGTATGTATCACCGTCTGAATTACGCTTCATTGTAAATTTTTAGATCTCGGTTCGGGATGCAACAATCGGCAACAAACTAACGCAAATGATTTTGCCACCGAGAGTCAATGCATTCAATTAATATATAAGAATGATGTGTGCTGTAAAATTAGTTTAATATTCGTAAAAATACTACTTTGAGCAAGATTATTCTTCATTACTATTTGATCCCCCAATCGGAGTGTTTCAACTTTCACATCACTTTAATTGTGTGTTGTCTCACATTCAGTGTAGAAACCAGGCCAGTTTTGGGACCTGTAACAGGTATGGGCGCCCAAACTCCAGGTGCCCAAAAAACAGTTGGAAAGAAAAACAAATACTCAAATAATTTGTTTTTGACCATTAATACTTGAAAACAAACAAAACACTAAATCATCAAATAAAGCAATAAATTGTCATTTTATGGCATTACCATAGATAGTTCCAGGGGGAGGTCACCCCTCTCATACCCTCCCTTTAACTTAGGGCTGTGGCCTTCGGATATGACTTTGGCATATATAACAGATGTATCCAAATAATTATTGAAAACTACACTGCTCACATTCAATTATGCGATTTAATAGCTTGTGAAGTTATGTCATGTGAATAAATCATATAAATATCATTTACATCTAAATAAACTACGATAATAGTTACAATGTATCTTCCCAATAAACATGTGAGATATGTGATAGTAAACTCAGAAATTTGTGCCGATTGTTTACCATGTGTGGGGCTTGATATCTTTTACTGCATACCGGGTACATGCAAATCAGTTTACAACAACTTTAAAACTCAAAATGAAGCCTACAAATGGGACAACATTGAATGAAATAGATGCAGCCCTCTTAATTCAGATTGTTTGGCTTCGGCATTTCCTACTACAATCCTTTTCCATGGCCCAGTTTGCTTCAGTAAATGGATTTGCTATTGCTGTAGCCAATTATGAGGGATGTAGATGTTGGGGGCATGGTATTATATACATGTATTACAAATATACACGTAGAATATGTTAATGCTATCCATAGTATGTTAACATAAAAGCTAAAATCGCATTTGTGTTTATAAATTTTTGTTTACATTGAGAAGGGAGTGCACATATTGTGCAGCCTTATTCGTGTTCTTAGCCCCATTTTTTAACATTGGAAGCTCACAGGATATGCATGATTAACATACATATTTGAAAACTTTTAACTACTAGTAATCAACAAAAAAACGGCTTGCCGCTTCAAATATTTTGGTAAAAAGATGTCGAACTCGACACAAAATGAAAGTGTCAATGACACTGTAGCTCAACTTGGAAAGGGAATAATTTCATGTGTTACAGTCAACGGATTGATTAGGAATGTGGAAAGTTGAAAGCTAGGCCTACATGTAGTTATGCAAAGAGTAAACTCCAAGATGGCCACTGGCAGCCATGTTTTTTTGCCGAATGACCCCCAAAAAAACTTGTTCCCATTTATATGTCATTGGTAACATCCATTACAAATTTCATGGTGATCCTACAACAGATACGACCTGTACCCTATGTGAAAGGTTTTAGTCATGTAAAGAGCAAAATACAAGATGGCACCTGGCGGCCATGTTTTTTGGGCGATGACCTCAAAATGACCCATTTCCCATCTACATGTCATTGTTAACATTCATAACAAATCTCATTATGATCGGACCAAAGATACGACTTGTAGCCCGTGCCAAATGATTTGGTCATGCAAAGAGTAAAATCCAAGATGGCTGCTGGCGGAGATGTTTTTTGGCCGAACAACCCCAAAATTACTCGTTCCCATCTACATGTCAATATTAACATCCATGACAAATTTCATGAAGATCAGACGAACAGTACGACCTGTAGCCCATGCTAATAGATTGAATTTTGAAATCCAATATGGCCGCTGGTGGCCATGTTTTTTTGCCGAATGACTCCAAAATGCCTCGATCCCATCTACATGTCAATAGCCATTACAAATTTCATAATGATCCGACCAAATGTAGGACATGTAGCCCGTGCCAAAGGATTTAGTCATGCCAAGAGTAAAATCCAAGATGGCTGCTGGCGGCCATGTTTTTTGGCCGAACGACCCAAAAATGACTAGTTCCCATCTACGGTACATGTCAATATTAACATCCATGACAAATTTCATGATGATCAGACGACCTGTAGCCCCTGCTAATGGATTGAATTTTGAAATCAAAGATGGCCACTCGCGACCATGTTTTTTTGCCAAATGACCCCAAAATGACTCGTTTCCCATCTCCATGTCAATGTCAACATCCATGACAAATTTCATAATAATCAGAACAAAGGTACGACCTGTAGCCCGTGCTAAAGGAAATTGTTGATGAATCGCGCACACACACGGACGACGGATACCAAGCCATGGCAATAGCTCAAACTTTACAAAGTAAAGTTGACCTAAAAACGGAACCGGATTGTATCGATGCAGTCTGTGAATATGTGGAAGTTAGCGGGCAAAAACACATACGGTAGGGGCCTCTGTGCATATCAACAAACCACTGATATTTCTCCCATTTGAAGCATAAAACAGGTTATATGTTTGTATAATACAAGTGTGTATATTGCCGCATGCTAAATCTTACATGACATTTGTCAGTAAATACCTGTACATGTAAATGGGTTGAAATTTTGAAAAAATTGTGGTCACAAGCTGTCAAAATCTTGCGATTATGTTCATGCATTTCTGTAAATCATCTCTGAGACTATCGTCTGCTCTTTTTGATGGCCTCCTAAAAACTTGAGGTAGTAAATTATTATCATTGAAAATTGAAATCATATAATGCTGAGTGTTATTGGGATACTTCGACTCAAAATTGATGTTTGAGGCCCGAATTTGGCCAAATCAAATAGGTGATCTTCAAATACATTGTCATAGATATTGTATTTATCAACTGAAAAATGGTATTTTGAAGAAAAAAATACTCACTATATAACTGCACATGTCTTTATACATGTACCGGATGAATAGCTCCCACAATCTGAAGTCTGTCTTGGAGTCCGGATCTCTTTAATTTCAACTTTACTTCTGCTGTGAGAAGGATTTTCTCAACTGGAACTCGGTTCTCTGACCTCTGACCGTCAACATACAATGTATATCTGCTACATTTACCATTTATATCTGGCTCCCTGTGAACAAGAATAGCCAAAATGTTTAACACAAAGAATTGAATGCGATTGATTGGTGGTCATGAAAGTCATACTGTGTGATTCATACCATACATGTACATTACTATAATCAGAACTGTAATAACAGATCTTGTGAAAGCGTATCGCAATACATTGAAATCACGATGAATCGCTGCTCTAAATTACATGCAGAAGTTCCAAAATATAATATAGATACACGTACATGTAAATGACATTTTCACGTAGCTCAGATGTCAAGTTTTTTTCTGAAATGGGCACATGTACCACGATAACTAATGTGGTATGGTACATTTTGTCGACAAAACCATGGTATGCAAACCAACGGTCTCACATTATTTTCTTAACAGTAATTTAATAGTTCTGATTGTTCAATAATATTGTGCAATCGGAACTATTAATCATTATCACACAAACATGTTTACCGCTACCGTTATCTCTGCGTGCTGAGCGGGGTCGTTAACTAGAGGTGTGACAGACCCAATGGGACTAAGGATACCCCCCCCCCCATGTTTTTAGAACAATAAAATGGTACACTTGTCAGTAAACATTTACCGGTAGTTAAAATAATAAAATAAGAGATTCCTATTGCAGTTGAACAACCCTAACTCCTAACACTAATCCTAACCTAATAAGGGCATATATTTCATCTGATTTTGCGAGAATCCAAACATACATTTTCGCGAGAATCCATGGTAATTTGAGAGAATATTTATGAGAATCTACGGTAGATTTGTATTCTCGCCGATATATAAGCCCTGCTAATGAAGGAAAAATGTAGGAATAAAAACTCAGATAAACTTATATATGTCGCAAAAATGTTAAGTTGTAAAGGGGGAATAACTGAACCAAAAAAATATCGTACAGATGCATAATCGCAGATGCCAAGTTTCAGAAACATTGACCTAAAAATGTCGGAATAAAAGCTCGGACAAAAATATGCATGTTGCAAAAAAAATTCTAAGTTAAAAAAGGGAAATAACTCCACCAAAAAAAGTCTGACAGACATCATAATCGCAGATGCACAGGTTCTCATGTTACTAAATATATGTGCCAAGTTTTGAAAAAAATGACCTTACAATGTACCATACCGGTAGGACAAAATTATACATGTTTTGAAAAGTTTCTATGTCAAAAAAGGGGGATAACGCCACCAAAAAAGTCTGACAGGTGCCATAATCGCAGGTGCACAGATTCCCATGTTGGTTGATGTCTACATGTATGCCAAGTTTCACTGAAGACAATTGAAAAAACGACTGAGATATTTGTGTCCACGGACAGATTCCAGTATACCCCCACAACTTCGTTGCACAGGGGATATAATTAATAGATTGGACTTTAAAGACACGGACGGTGTTCGTAGAAATATTCATATATGTATTTGTTCAAATCGCCATCAACGGAAGGATTAATAAAATATATATTGTTTTGTTCATATGTCAAACATAATCAGTGCATAAGTAGTATATTGTTGTCAAGATATACGATGGTGTACGTAAAGAAGAGCCTTCTCGTGTTACAGAAGTTTTGCTTCTGTTTACATAACACAGTGCAATTCTATTGGTTAATCACACACAAATTACATAAACGCTCTTTATTGGTTCCATATCCGGATCTAAAGAAAAGCCAGGTAATGTAATGTTTTTGCTTATGTTGATATAACAAAGGAAAAACATTTGACAATAACAGACTGTTTATGCCATATTTCTGATTGGTATAAGAACAAACTCTGTCTATATTTTGCTATTCTTTCTGTTAATGCCAGTTTTTGACGGAGCTGAATATTTTAACAGCATATCCAATGCCAACACCGCACATATCTTTAATATAATGAAGAATCAACGTGGCCTGTACATACCGGTATACATGTACACAGGTATGGTGACCTCTGTGATAGCTGTCAGGGGATGAGTCCCAAATACTAATATATGGTTGTTTGTTTTTCATATGCCATAATGGTAACAGATTCACTGGCATGATAGTGAGCAAAATGTTTTTATTTTCAAAACTACATAAAAAGCTAAACATGTACCGGTACATGTAGGTCAATATGTTTAGTTAAAATTAAGCACATAAAGACAGACATCACCAGGATCTTATAGCCCAGTATGTACATGTACAGCACTGCTCACATTAAGCGACCTGTTTTAACGAGGTGTACATGCGTTAGTACCGCGGTATAGTTGCGTTAGCACCGCGGTATGACACCGTGCGATATCGCAGATACGCGGTTGCAATACCGTATGATACCGCGGTACCAATGCGGCAATGCACCGCGTTAAACGCGGTGACATTACCGCAACGTGGTAGAGGTTTTTTTAACGAGGTTAATGACGGGGGCGATGCGTGACTGCAAACAAATGGCGTTCGTCGACAATCTCTGTAAACTGTAAATACACAATAGTGTGAGCCAAATGCCAAAATGTGCGACTGATTGTCTTACGAGCGACTGGGTGTATCAAACAAACGAACGGACAAACAAAAAATGAAATCAGCTTGGAATTCAGTATGTTTTTTTTTGCAACAAACACTTCCAATTTAGTTTGTTTCATTGTCGTTACTCAGATTTGTGCGTAATTATCAAACTAATTAATATATAGAGGCATGTGTTTTCCCTTTCCAATGCCAAACATGCATGCGTTTCATCCGAATCGTGTTTAGTATTTAGATAAGATTATGTGAAAATAATTTGTACCCTGAACTGCCGAGTACAGCGAATACATGCGATCTCTGAATGTTGTAAGAGATCATACAATGCCGCCAACAATAACCACGGACGCACACATGCTCAGTGACTGTTGACGTACCAACATCAAATCTTTAAAGTTTCCAAGCGCAATATGTCGGTCAATTGTTTGAGAATTTACAATGTTCTGTTGCAATATCGTCGCATTATTTTACTGTGGTTCGAACATAATTATACCGCGACAGACACAGTGGACACATTTGCAAATAAGTATGAGCTATTTTAAGTGTTAAATGCTTTTCACCCATCGTGAACCCCATGGTATCTGGAGACATGCATGTGCTTTTTTTGATGTACCGGTAACTTACTGTGTGTCAATCACAATCATGCCGTGATGTTGAGTGTTTCGAATCTCTGCATTTTATTCTGTACGTTGAACTGTAATTACTCTAACTTCATTGTCCCGACGAATTGGTCAATAAAATTTAGCTTGCATCTATAACTTTCAATGATATACGATTTTGAGCTGGCGCATGCATTTATTTTTGTTGATCACGGTTTCGGTAGCTCTCACAGACTTTGCGACATCGTAACTGGTTGAGTGAACATGATTTATGATTACTTGGTGTCACTTTCTCAGCGAGATTTCCTTTCATCCTCGATCAAAGAAAGGACCTCGATGCCACGGCTTTGTCTTTAACTGTTCAAAAGTCGTAATTCAGTATTGATTGTAAATTATATGGTATCACTGCAAGTCGCATGCGACTTCACCTTGTTTATATGAAACGTCGCTTTATTTGCGTTTCACTTTTATGTTTTGATTTTGGTACGGGGAAAATATATTTAGTCGGAAAAAGGTTTAGGGTCGGCATGCAGAAACCGAAATACCGGAAACACACCTATTTTTTTTGGTCAGAAGATACAGAAGTTATACTTTGTATCCAACCGCATGACGCTATCGTGTATATACATAGCCCAACTCCCAAGAGAGGCGATACCGTCCTTACAATAATGTGTTTTTAACTTCCCGAGATCACAAATTGGATTCATGCAGGCCGCCTAGTTTGTTTCACGCATGTTTTCACTTCGCGGTGGAGGGCGGTTCGCGGTAAATTGAACGCGGTCACAAAACGAATAACGACCACCAATAACGCAGTGAATACCACGGGTCCACTGCGGTACAAAATGATAAACGCGGTAGTATGGTGGTATCACCGCGGTATTTTGGTGGTATCACCGCGTTAAGTAGCGGCCCATAACCTCGTTAAACAGGTCGCTTAATGAGAGCATAGCTGTAGCCCAGTACCTGTATATCATGTACCGTAACATGTCCAGACATGGTTACATGTAGATCATTAGATGAGCGGTCTTGGCCCCAACGGGGCTTATTTTTCGAGTTTAATTTTTTTCTTTACACACGGAAAAATTATACATCATATGAAAGTATAAGATGTAGTCTTCATGTTCCGCCCTGCTGTAAAATGTGAAAGTGGTGCCGTTGCCATGGAAACAGAATGTAAACAATGTAGACACAGTTTGATATTAAACCATTTCCGCAAATGGTAAAAACTAATTTAAGCCCATTCTAGGACAGGAACAGACGTTGAAGATCATTTATTGATGATTTGTCCACTATAAATATGTTCCAACGATTCCAGTATTAAATAGGATGCACAGTATATAGGTCATATGGGTCTTTATTGCCATTTTGGGGTGAAAAATGGTGATTTTTGCAAAAAATGCGATAATTTTGGAATTGGAACATTTATTGAATACTACATTGGTTACAGTAATAATTTATGCATTAGTATGATGGCATCATACGTGTACTTAAAATTAATTTGGATAAAACTGCCGAAAAGGCCCAATACCAAGAGAAATACCTGTTACCATGGAAACGATATTTAAAAATACAAAAAATGCCGTTATTGGAAAGAAATGAAGACCTATAACCCTTGCGACACAATATAACTTTTTGAAATTTGTTTTTTATGACATGCACTTTTAATCCGGACTTCTGTGTTGGGTAATTGATGCGGTTTATTCAGCTGTTGTCATGGAAACGGACCAAATTTCGCCAAATATTGATGTTTTTCCCATAGAGCTGACATTTAAAGCATGTAACTTTATGAAGCAAAGCGTATTATGA
The DNA here is from genome assembly GCA_032622095.1 of Siphonodentalium dalli. Classification (NCBI taxonomy): domain Eukaryota; kingdom Metazoa; phylum Mollusca; class Scaphopoda; order Gadilida; family Siphonodentaliidae; genus Siphonodentalium; species Siphonodentalium dalli. The sequence goes on from CP136067.1 coordinate 16,213,798, forward strand.
CAACCCGTTATAGATGTATCAAAACCTTTTTCAAAGATTACTATTTCCCAATTATCCCAGTAGTAGCTAGGATGCACATATAGGATATGAAGGTTTTATTGCCATTTTGGGGTAAAAACTGTTAATTTTAGCAAAAAATGCGATAATTTTGGAATTGAAACATTTATTTGATACTACATTGGTTACAGTAATAATTTATACATATTATGATGGCTTCTTACGTGTGCTTCAATCTAGTTTTGATAAAACTGCAGAAAAAGCCCAATACCCTGAGAAATACCTATCACCATGGAAACGATATTAAAAAATACACAAAATTTCATTATTGGAAAGAAATGAAGTTCTATAACCATTGCGACACAAATTAACTTTTTGAGTAATGAATAATGACGTTTTCCCCTATAAACTGGACATTTAAATTGTGAATTTTATAAAGCAAAACATATTGTAACAACCTGTTATAGGTATCTCAAAATCTTCAACTCATATATATAACACAATAGGGGATAAGAGCACCCCTAAGACGACTTTCCTGCAGGTTTGCCAGACAAATTTACCATTATGTGAACGCACCCTGACATGGCACTCATCAGACTCAGAGTCCACGTGTTTTGATCATTTTATTCCCAATTTCTCAGCTGTTTCTGTGGATCTAGACGAAAATTGTCTAAATAGTGATGTGTTTTGCACAATTCTTTTTATTATTGGAAATTGTGTGAAAAATTACGGGTATGTTTAAAAACCAACACCACGTATCTGGAAAATGCCATGGTAGGATTTTAAAAGATTCGCTGTCTGGGAATTATGAAACTGATTTGAAAGCAAATAGTTGATGATTATAAGCTACATCCCTAAATAGAATTACCTGTACTTACTCAGAATAACGGCATAACAAGTTCCTGGAATATATCACATCCGAACCCCTTTGGGTCAAATGTTGACCTGCATGATTAAAATGGGTCACGTAGTGTGATAATAGTGAGGATTGCTATGCAAATGCGGTGATATAGTACGCCATAGCTGCATTATGTCAAGCTCAGGCAATATATCCGGTTAATATATCAATATATGTGGTTAGTTAGTCAATAGACGCAGCCTCTTTGCAATTATATTTGGCTACTTTGTCAATATTGGAGGTTAGTTAGTCAATATATGCAGCTAATTTGTCAATATATGTGGTTAGTTAAGTCAATATATGCAGCTACTTTGCAAATATATGCAGCTACGTTTCCAATATATGTGGTTAGTTGGTCAATACTTTGTCCATTAATTTGGTTAGTTAGTCAATATATGTAGCAAATTAGTCACTATATTCGGTTAGTTAGTCATTATATGCAGTTTCTTTGTCAATAAATGTGGTAAGTTAGTCAATATATACATCTATTTTGCCAAAATGTGCAATTGCATTGACAATATATCCAGCTACTTTATCAATATATATATATGATTAGTTAGTCATTGTTTGCAGCTGCTTAGTCAATATATGTGGTTAGTTAGTCATTATATGCAACTATTTAGTCAATACATGCGGTTAGTTAGTCATTATATGCAGCTACTTAGTCAATATATATGGTCAGTTAGTCATTATATGCAACTACTTAGTCAATATATGTGGTCAGTTAGTCATTATATGCAGCTACTTAGTCAATATATGCGGTTAGTTAGTCATTACATGTAACTACTTAGTCAATATATGCGGTCAGTTAGTCATTTTATGTAACCACTTAGTCAATATATGCTGTTAGTTAGTCATTATATGCAGCTACTTAGTCAATATATATGGTCAGTTAGTCATTATATGCAGCTAATTAGTCAATATATGCGATCAGTTAGTCATTATATGCAGCTACTTAGTCAATATATGCGGTTAGTTAATCATTATATGCATCTACATTGTCAATATATGCGGTAATTAGTCATTATATCCAGCTACTTAGTCAATATATGCGGTCAGTTAGTCATTATATGCAGCTACTTAGTCAATATATGCGATCAGTTAGTGATTATATGCAGCCACTTAGTCAATATATGCGGTTAGTTAGTCATTACATGTAACTACTTAGTCAATATATGCGGTCAGTTAGTCATTATATGTAACCACTTAGTCAATATATGCGGTTAGTTAGTCATTATATGCAGCTACTTAGTCAATATATATGGCCAGTTTGTCATTATATGCAGCTAATTAGTCAATATATACGATCAGTTAGTCATTATATGCAGCTACTTAGTCAATATATGCGGTTAGTTAGTCATTATATGCAACTACTTAGTCAATATTTGTGGTCAGTTAGTCATTATATTAATCTACTTAGTCAGTATATGCGGTCAGTTAGTCATTATATGCAGCTACTTAGTCAATATATGCGGTTGGATAGTCATTATATGCAGCTACTTTGTCAATATATGTGGTCAGTTTGTCATTATATGCAGCTACTTAGACAAAGTAGATGCATATATTGACTAACTAACCATATATATTGATAAATTAGCTGCATATATTGTCAATGCAATTGCACATTTTGACAAAGTAGATGTATATATTGACTAACTGACCACATTTATTGACAAAGAAACTGCATATAATGACTAACTAGCCACATATATTGACTAATTATCCACACATAATGACTAACTAACCACATTTATTGAAACTAACTGCATATATTGACTAAGTAGCTGCATATAATGACTAACTGACCACATATATTGACTAAGTAGCTGCATATAATGACTAACTGACACATATATTGACTAAGTAACTGCATATAATGACTAACTAACCACATATATTGACTATTAAACTAACCGCATATATTGACTAATTTGCTATATATATTGACTAACTAACCAAATTAATGGCCAAAGTATTGACCAACTAACCACATATATTGGAAACATAGCTGCATATATTTGCAAAGTAGCTGCATATATTGACTTAACTAACCACATATATTGACAAATTATCTGCATATATTGACTAACTAACCTCCAATATTGACAAAAGTAGCCAAATATAATTGCAAAGAGGCTGCGTCTATTGACTAACTAACCACATATGTTGATATATTAACTGGATATATTGCCTGAGCTTGACATAAGGCAGCTATGGCGTACCATATCACCGCATTTGCATAGCAATCCTCACTATTATCACACTACATGACCCATTTTAATCATGCAGGTCTACAGTTGACCCAAAGGGGTTCGGATGTGATATATTCCAGGAACTTGTTATGCCGTTATTCTGAGTAAGTGCAGGTAATTACTATTTAGGGATGTAGCTTATAATCATCAACTATTTGCTTTCAAATCAGTTTCATAATTCCCAGACAGCGAATCTTTTAAAATCCTATCATGGCATTTTCCAGATACGTGGTGTTGGTTTTTAAACATACCCGTAATTTTTCACACAATTTCCAATAATAAAAAGAATTGTGCAAAACACATCACTATTTAGACAATTTTCGTCTAGATCCACAGAAACAGCTGAGAAATTGGGAATAAAATTATCAAAACACGTGGACTCTGAGTCTGATGATTGCCATGTCAGGGTGCGTTCACATAATGGTAAATTTGTCTGGCAAACCTGCAGGAAAGTCGTCTTAGGGGTGCTCTTATCCCCTATTGTATTATATATATGAGTTGAAGATTTTAAGATACCTATAACAGGTTGTTACAATATGTTTTGCTTTATAAAATTCACAATTTAAATGTCCGGTTTATAGGGGAAAACATCATTACTAATTATTCAAAAAGTTAATTTGTGTCGCAATGGTTATAGAACTTCATTTCTTTCCAATAATGAAATTTTGTGTATTTTTTAATATCGTTTCCATGGTGATAGGTATTTCTCAGGGCATTGGGCTTTTTCTGCAGTTTTATCAAAACTATATTGAAGCACACGTAAGAAGCCATCATAATATGTATAAATTATTACTGTAACCAATGTAGTATCAAATAAATGTTTCAATTCCAAAATTATCGCATTTTTTGCTAAAATTAACAGTTTTGACCCCAAAATGGCAATAAAACCTTCATATCCTATATGTGCATCCTAGCTACTACTGGGATAATTGGGAAATAGTAATCTTTGAAAAAGGTTTTGAGACATCTATAACGGGTTGTCATAATACGCTTTGTTTCATAAAATTACATACTTTAAATGTCAGCTCTATGGGGAAAAAAAACATCATTATTTGGCGACATTTGGTCCGTTTCCATGACAACAGCTGAATAAACCGCATCAATTACCCAACACAGAAGTCCGGATTAAAAGTGCATGTTATAAAAAACAAATTTCAAAAAGTTATATTGTGTCGCAAGGGTTATAGGTCTTCATTTCTTTCCAATAACGGCATTTTTTGTATTTTTAAATATCGTTTCCATGGTAACAGGTATTTCTCTTGGTATTGGGCCTTTTCGGCAGTTTTATCCAAATTAATTTTAAGTACACGTATGATGCCATCATAATAATGCATAAATTATTACTGTAACCAATGTAGTATTCAATAAATGTTCCAATTCCAAAATTATCGTTTTTTTTTGCAAAAATCACCATTTTTCACCCCAAAATGGCAATAAAGACCCGTATAATCTATATGTGCATCCTATTTAATAATGGAATCGTTGGAACATAGTTATAGTGGACAAATCATCAATAAATGATCTTCAACGTCTGTTCCTGTTCTAGAATGGGCTTAAATTAGTTTTTACCATTTGCGGAAATGGTTTAATATCAAACTGTGTCTACATTGTTTACATTCTGTTTCCATGGCAACGGCACCACTTTCACATTTTACAGCAGGGCGGAACATGAAGCCTACATCTTCTACTTTCATATGATATATAATTTTTCCGTGTGTAAAAAAAAAAATTTAAAAAAAAAAATTCTGGTCAAGACCGCTCCTCTACATGATAAGATTTTATAAAACATACCGGTATTACAAAATAATATATATTATTACTCACATGTAATGATCTATAATGCAGGTTTAGACTGTCAAGTTGTCGGTTGAGAATGAATTTGCTGCACCGACAGAATGATATTCAACTTCCATTCAGTAGGCAAAATCAGATAACTGGACATAAACATAATCAGCCCATCCCTCTTTGAATAGCTGCAAATGTAAACAAAACAACTTTTAATAACATGAAAATATTTTGTAAGACTGAACTTGACAAAACATAACACTTTGCCCCACAACTCCCTATACATGTAAACAATGATGACGAAATCAGGGTAAATATTGATCTTTGGACCATTCTGCCATTTCCAACTTGTCCAAGATTTATTGTCATTATGTATGACGTTATTTCCCCAATACATATTCACGTCACGCAGCCCACACAATATCTATGTTTCCTTACGATTTTATGTCATTACGTATGATGTTATAGCCAAATAATCTTAGAGGCAAGAATACGCCAGCTAAAGGTGGATTATAACAGTGGGGCTACAACGCTTAATCAGAATAGATGTAGCAGCATATCACTGAATAGACGGGTATGGGATGAACCTAACTGCAATTGTGACTTTGTATTGACTTTAAATTAAAGGCCCACTTAAATTTTGAGTCACTGATTATGTTTTTATAGTGCCTTGATATACGGTTTTAATAACAATCTATGCCATAAAATATGATTAAAATAATATAATTCATAACTAGTTGAAACGTCTGTGTCTCAGAAGAAACATGTACCCATAGAGAAATAGAAAACAGCTGAAATAATAAAAAGATCCCCCCCCCCGCTATGGCTCCCAGAATGCAACAGAATTCAAGCTAAAAATCTAGTTGCAATGTAAGGGGAATAACAATCCCTTTAAAATATAGAGTTATTCCCCCTCCATTGAAAATAATACACTTTGCGCAACAAAACCAGATGAAAATTAAGCATAAAAACACATCGGTAACAGTTCATTGCACCGGATGAGTTGATAATACAATGTTAGAGAGCTTCCTATTTAAAATGGTATATAAGATGTGCTCCGGGGGTTCGAAAATTAAGTGGGCCTTTATAATGTTGATATTTCGTTCAAATACAGTTTGCCAATTCGGGCAGACTATCTCTCACATGTAGTTTATTTCACTCACAGTCATCGTATTTTCAACTTTCCATAATATACGATAAACTGATACCGTACTGTCTTCCTGCTATTAATAACCGACATATGGGACAATTTGGGAATTAGAATGGGGTGTATAAATGCACACTAGTTATGTGAATACTAGCGCAATAGTATTTTTCATTCTGCATGTGTTTTTTTTTGTCCGCCGGGGGGGGGTGCAAATTTTAATTTTGATTCATTTCTTGTTAAATACCGTACGCCTTCAGAATAGCGGAACCTTTGGATTAGCAAACCTTCAGAATAATGAACCTCCAGAATAGGGAACCTTCGGAAAAGCAAACCTTCGTAATAATGAACCTTCGGGATAGCGAACACTACGCCTTGGTAAATCAACTATGTTGAGTAAATATATATGTTATTCCCGATGACATTGCATCGCTTGACAAATGGAAATATGTGGTTTATTACCGTCAAGACAAATTTGACAATGAGGTTCAATCTTTTAGCGAAGTCCAAACGTACATGACTTTTGGAATTAGGTCAAGCATGGTTTGAAGCTCTAATTCAATTAATTTGTTTTAACGTGGAATCGCAGTGAATGATTTCTTCTCGACGATAAGAGGGCAGTAACTTGGCCCATTTATTATTAATATTGACGGTGCATGTGGATCATCGTGCTGAAGGAAGAGGCGTGGCATAACTGACAATCGATATATCACCTGATCAGCCATCGATTCATTTCGGTGCATTCTCTTGTAATTAATATTACGCAGGGAAGTTGGATGGTTTGTGTAATATTGTGCGCGAAAGGGGGGGGGGGTATATGGGTTCCCTTCCCTACATGTAATTTTGTCAGTCGTTCTGGATGTTGTTTAATATAATTGAATATTGAACAAATCAAGACACGGGAATTAGTATTGAACGATGATTCTGTACAGAATGAACTGTATTCTCAATTCTCAATCAACACACAGGTCACAGAATGTGGACCGTACTTACTTGATTCAAGCCCAATGCTCCCTGAGCCTCCTTCCCGATTTAACCCTGTTTTCTATTATGTGTGTTTTGATTGCACATGTGGATGTTACGCTGATATTTTAAAACTTAATTAACTCGAGTTGACTTGACTTGAGTTAAATTACAAGTATTTCTTTGTAGACGTTTATGATGGGCGGGCACCCACTGATTGACGACGATATACGATTATTTTAGTTTAGACGATATTACTGATGATATTGAATTTTTTTAACTGGGTATTGTTGATTAATCGGGAAACCCCCCAGCACTATTTTAAACCACCTTGCTGTGTAGTCCCAAGTCTTCTTGTACTAAAACCAGCTAAGATATTGGTATGGCGAGATGCTGGTGTTTAGTCCAAGCCCGCCTGCATAGCATTCCTATGACACGACTTATGCCCAGGATCTGTGGCGGGAATTTGTGGTATATTTTACCTCAATTTACCAAACAAATCAATACATGATGCTAAATACATCGGAAAGAGTGACATCTTATGGTCATAATGGTGTATAATAATCTAACTTTCATGATAAATTACGCATATATTCCGGTTGATTGTCACGAAGAACCTCGGCATTGTCCGGAGTTTGTTTTGGGCGAGACGAATTTATATACAAACAAAATGGCAGCCCCCGTATTATTCTAACGCTTGTTGTGTTTACACTGTTTTAAACTGTCAGATTGTTGAAATTCCCGTAATTTATTTAATGTATTACATTTATATCTTCAATATTTACATAATCTATGTATTTATTTATTGACACGTATAATTACGATTACAATGGAGAATTCATCGTGCGTGGTTGATCGAAAATCTACGGAATATTTTCACCGGAAAATGCCGAACGCAGTTCGCGAGGTCAACTGAGTTCGCATACTTTTAGAAAATTGTGAACATTGCGGCAAATGTCTCTTTTCACATTATATTACCGCTTTCAATTCACCACTGAATATAATTGAGGTTTTATTTGAGCGGGCTTGGACTAAACACCAGCATCTCGCCATACCAATATCTTAGCTTAGAACAAGAAGACTTGGACCACCTGCTGGGCAAAACAAGAGTACACTTGCGGTTAACATTGCCACTGCGGCCAAAATGCAACTACACCGCGGCTCCACCGGCTAACTACAGTTGGTCTGCGGTGTATTTGCCATTGGGCTATGGTGTACTACATTGTAGTTGCCGCGGTGTACATTCATTAAACTGAAAAAAGACAATACAAACCAGAAATGTAACCACGGTGTACATGCCATACGGCCCCGTTGTAGTTGCTTTTCGACCATGGTGTACATATGTACTTGTCGTTCGGCTGCGGTGTACTTGTCGCTCGGCCGTGGTGCTCAACTGCAGCTACAAACTATGACATCGCGACAGAACGGCAAATACACCACGGTGCCAATGGACACTTGTTTTGTCCAGCAGGGTATGTTACAGGTAATTTGGCAACCGTTTATAATAATTTTATCGCTGCAGAGTTGTAGCTGACTACATGTACCGGTATGCTATTTACAGTGAACATATTCTTTCATAACTTGAGTAATGAGTTCCTTATAATACCGGTACTAGTATACCGATTTATAAATTTTATTGAAACCTTATTTTTGGGAAGTTTATGAGTAGTAACTGTGGTCAGGCTGAAAAGTCTTATTCCAGAAACACTGTATCTGTAGATATTACAGTGCAGGAACCGATAATGGTTGTAGACACACTGGTACAGGTGCTACCACGGCCGAGTAACTTTATAACCCTGTGGCGACTCCAGTAGCGTTCTTTAACTTGCACACACCGAGGCGTGTACACGGGACAGCCATTAATGTCCGCACCCGATCGGACAGCGTACTGCACCCACGACAACATACCTGGACAAGTGTTGTAATGGGGGGAAGTCGTCATTTTGCATTCGGATCTTTATTCAGTGATCTCGAATGAGACTTTTCAGCCTGACAAACTTGGTATCTGACAGAGTTCTGATTTTTTTTCAGAATACCCTGACCAGGTTGCGAACTTGCGATCCCCGGTCCGATAGCACGAGAGACCAACACTATAGGACAAAACACTTGTAGGGTGGGTGGGCTTGGGGGATGTTGGCGGCACTTTAAAACAAACCTCAGCCCAAAATTTACTTGACGACGAAGTACTAGTACCTGGACCAGTTTATCTATAAGTATAACTTGAAGGATCCTGTGCACACTGCAATATTTACAGGGTGATTTAATTTCTATTTTTTTTTTCATTTGCATCGAAATTAGGCAAGATTTTAATTCATTAAAAAAAAGTTGAAAAAAAAGTGAAAGGATAGTTGGATATATGATTAATAAATGCGTTATAATCATAATCCATGGGAAGTTATTATTGTGACATGAAAAATTATCATTTTCCACTGCACTGATATCACACATTCGAAAACTTACGAGAAAAAAATTGACTCAACCCAAACTTACCAAATTTTCCAATAGCCGAAAACAGAGAAATGATGCATTTTTAATCATACTTCAATTAAGTATATCATAAATAACAGACTTCTAAATACTGAGGACAACATCGCAATAGCGTAATAAGAATTTACTTACCTCATATTAATTAAAATATGCAGCTCTTTTTTTATCGACGACTCTCTCTGACAAAATTTAAAATGGCGGCGTAAGTCCAAAACCTGAGACGGAACACTGGACGGAACGAAAATTAAACGTGCCGCATATTATGTTGAGAACTTGAGACATAACTGAAGAACGCCATACTAACAGTTACATGTATATAACATGAATACATGTAGCATTTCAGCTTTAATATTTGAATGTGTAACACATAACTATATAAAATTTATATTTCACATGTAATTAACAGATATAATTAAATTATGATTTGTTCACCAATAAATATTTGAAGTAATGAGAACTGCAAACAATTAATTATTTAGCTCCAAATGTAGAAATTATACTAAGACCACTACAATGGAAGCGGAAGGTGGGGACAGGGATTTGGTGTCTAACCCAGCAACCCCCCCCCCCCCAAACAACTTTTGTCTCAAATTGTTCAATTATTGCCCATGTTATGTCTGCGACATTAGCTGTAAATTTTACACCACATATACTTCTATACATATATATATATATATGTCTACACTTCTGATATACCAGTACATGTATTGAAATTGTCCTCATTGTTTGATTTTCCAAGTAATTGGTGGGATATCTGTTGTTTTTAGACCAATAGTAGCATAGTTTTTCTACTTTTGGTAACTTTAGGGGGATGTCAGGTTTGGAAATGTCCAACAATTGGCAAGTTTGTGGTACCAGCTGGAAATTCCAACCCAAAGGGAGGGGTGCAGATATGAGATTGGTCTGGTCCATATTTGGGTGATATTGAATAATAATTTAATAATGCTAATAATATTTTAGTTGCTTTTTCTTCATTGGTGTGTCTAAAACTGAATAAAGAACTAACATTTTATATTTCACAGCATTTCTATCCTATAATTTGACATTTAAAAGCGGTTTTAAACTCTTGCACTTTTCAAGTTTTCATAAGAGGAACATTTCATCCAACAACTTAAATAACTTCTATGCACATTGAATGCATTGTATGTCTCCAATTATCTGAACTTTTTTGTTTGTCACTGAAAATAGTCAATACATGTACATGTAATTACCATCTCACTAACATTAGAACACCAAGACTTTTCACAAATGGGTCTCACCTGTGTTGGTATTTAATAAATTTTATCATCAGAGACATGTTTTCTTCTTATAATTACCCTTTCATGGGTAATATTGAGTAAATTTTTAGCCACGTGGACTTGCGATTTCCATTTAGTTTGTCTGAAACTGAATAAATTACTAAAATTTTATAGTTTACAGCATCCCTATCCTAAAATTTTATATTTGAAAGCGTTCACTCTTGCACTTTTCATTAGAATTTTAAATTTAAATTTAAATAATTTCTATGCATATTGTATGCATTGCATGTCTCCAATTATCTGAACTGTTTTGTTTGTCACTGAAAATAGTCAATTGTTACCACCTCACCAATATTAAAACACCATTGCCTTCACAAATAGGCCTCAACTGTGTTACATTGGTATACATGTATTTTATCATCAGATGCAAGCTTCCTTCTCAGAATTGCCCATTATGGCTGTTTATGGGTTAATATTGAATTCATTATGTTATGTTGGTTTGCTTTTCTACATTGGTGTGGCTAAAACTGAATAAATAACTCAAAGAAAATATTTCACAGTGTGGCTTTCCTTTAAATTCATATCTGTAAGTGGTATTTGAGTGAATTTGTAGCCACGTGGACTTGCGATTTCCATTCAGTGTGTCTAAAACTGAATAAATTACTAAAATTTTATATTTTACAGCATCCGGCCATAACCTAAAATTTTATATTTAAAAGTGGTAACTCTGGCAATTTTCATTCCACAATTTAAATAATTTCTATGCACATTGCATTCATTGCATGTATCCAAGTCTCTCAAATGTTGTGTTTGTCCCTGAAAATAGTCAGCAACATTAAAACACCATTGCCTTCACAAATAGGCCTTATCTGTGTTGCTATTTGGTAAATTCTATCATCAGATACATGATTTCTTCTTATAATTACCCTTTCATTGGTAATATTGAGTGAAATTAGCCACATGAACTTGCGATTTCCCTTCAGTGTGTCTAAAACTGAATAGATTACAACAAAATTATATTTGACAGCATCCCTATCCTATAATTTTATATCTGAAGGTGGTAACTCAGGCATTTTTCATTGAATGGACATTTCGCTCAACAACTTAAATCATTTCGAAGACCGTTTAATTCATTTCATGTCTCCAATTTCTTCAAATGTTATGTTTGTCCTTGGGAAAAGTAAATAATTACCACACCTCATCAATATTAAAAAAATTCTTTCCTTCACAAATACATGTAGGCCTCAACTGTATGGGAGGCCCTTTTCACATTTATTATATATTAAGCGCAAATAACCTCTATCTTTAAGCGTAAATCATTTGCGCTTAAGTGCAAATAAAAATTAATATGTATAGATCCCCCCTGAATTAATTTGAAATGGCACAGATCTAAACACATCACTAAAGTCTATATAGACCCACCATATGAGGGAAGCAATCCCCCAGTAACCCCAAGATCCCTTTTATCACCATGGCAATGGTATATAGATCTGTACAGGATTTGTCTCTTTTATAACATATACTAGATATCTGGGATGGGGACACAAATTCTTGGGGACAGGGATGCTGCTAATATGAAAATAGGGGTTCCCTCTTTTCCAAGTCAACATGTACACCATATGAGGGAAGCAAACCACCAGTAACCACTAATTCCCTATTTATGGCCATGAAAATGGTATATATCTGTGCAGGGGATTTCCCTTTAATAAAATAGACTAGAGCTCTGGGAGTGAGGCACCATTTCTTGGAACACCAGGGACAGAGTTGCTGATATGCATATGGAAATAATGTTTTTTCTTCAACTTTTGAGTCTGTATATGGGGCAACTACTATGGGCCCATGACAATATTCTATGAGATGGACTTGATCATTCACAATCAGAGGGATGTAAGGGAGTGATAGGTATTTGCGCTCAAGCGCAAATGATATACGCTTAAGTGCAAATAAATTGATAGACACATAATTGCGCTTAAGCGCATATGATTTGCGCTTAACCGCAAATATTTGCACTTAAGCACAAATAAATAATAAATGTGAAAAATGCCTTTCATAAAACTGTGTTATATTGGTATATTTTATCCTCAGCTGCATGCTTTCTTCTTAGAATTGACCATTTTGGGTATAGCTAAAACTGAATAAAAAACTCAAAGTGATTACACATGAGTTTTCAATTATTGAATTAATTGTGGGGTGTATGGCCAAATTCACATTTAATAATGAATTGCGCTTAAGCGCAATTGATTGCGCTTAAGCGCAAATACCACATATTGTGCTTAAGCGCAAATATGGCATTTACGCTTAATCGTAATTAATTACGCTTAAGCGCAATTAATTGCGCTTAAGCGCAATCAATTGCGCTTAAGCGTAATTGTAACTACTATCTAACCTACCCATAAACTATTAGCATGACCTGGTGTATCACCTAGCAACACAAGATGAGCATTGGGCTAATTTTGACCTGTACTCAACAGTCAACTGTGTGTATGTGTTCAACAAGGAGAATCCCTAATTACATATTATCAGCATCCCTCTATCCAAAGAATTGATGTCGCCTTCCCGGAACTTTAGTAATTTTTTGTATGATGTTTTTAATGTATTTTTGCACAGATTTTAGCCTTTACTATGGTAATATCCTATACATGCATGCGGTGTCAATGCATGAGGGCTTTCTTACCTCATACAGTAATGCTCTAATTAATCGACTTCTTAACCACCGCAGAATTATGGGTAATTTTTCAGGATTTAGTCGGAAATATGGCTTGTTGCCATTCATCGAAAAGCTCTCGAGAGCTTTCCGATGAATGGCAACAAGCCATATTTCCGCCTAAATCCTGAAAAGTTATCCATAATTCTGCTGTGGTTAAGAAGTCGATTAATTAGAGCATTACTGTATTGTTTACTTATTGACTTAAATCGGGGGAAAAAAAACCTATTTTCATATTATCAGCATCACTGTCCAAAAAATGGTGTGTAATTACTGGAGCTTTGGTGTCTCAGTCCTGGAGCTCTAGTTTTTCTTATTAAATCAGCATCTCTTGCACAAATCTATAGTATTTCCATGATCATATAGTGTGAATGTGGTGTCACCGTGGGCTTGCTTCCCTCATATGGTGTGCCTGTATACTCGAAAATTGAAGAAAATCAAAGTCGCCCCGACTAATACAGAAAGTAATGCTATTGCAAGTAGCCCCAACTAATATATACCGAAGATAATATAATGCTATCACGAGTCGCTCCAACTAAAACAGAAGGTGATACTATTGCGAGTCAGCCATTTTGATAAAGAAGTTGGGCCAGCTTCCTACCCATCCAAACCAATGAAACCAAGAGCACATGTCAATAGGAGTTAATGCTAAGTTATGGAGAAACCTATTTATTCACCAGGGGTGTTTTGGTACATATAACCATCAATTGCGCTTAAGCACAATTAATTGCGCTTAAGCGCAATTGATTGTGCTTAAGCATAATTATTTGCGCTTAGGCGCAATTAATTGCGCTTAAGCGCAATTGATTCGCTTAAGCGCAATCGATTGCCAGCTTCCTACCCATCCAAACCAATGAAACCAAGAGCACATGTCAATAGGAGTTAATGCTAAGTTATGGAGAAATCTATTTATTCACCAGGGGTGTTTTGTTACATATAACCATCAATTGCGCTTAAGCACAATTAATTGCGCTTAAGCGCAATTGATTGCGCTTAAACGCAATTGATTGTGCTTAAGCATAATTATTTGCGCTTAGGCGGAATTAATTGCGCTTAAGCGCAATTGATTCGCTTAAGCGCAATCGATTGCACTTAAGCACAATTAATTATTAAATGTGAATTTGGACTCCCATAGGGGTGTCATGTTGTGGTTTGAGTATTATGTATGATTAATAATGAATTATATATTTGCTCAACCAAACCTGAATGTTATGACTTACTGTAGTTCAAACAATGTTTATTAGTAACAAATAGCATGGGAAAATAATTGTGAAAAAAAAGAATGGGAAAATACTTTACATACACACAAGACATCCAATTTAAACAAAGGCTCAGAATTCGGAACTGATATATGGGTTGAGCAACAAGCAAAAATTGTATGTCTTGTATTTAAACGTGTCAAATGACACGGAGTTGATTCACTTACTGTGTCAACGAATTATATAGACGACACAGCGCGACACATCTACTGTGTCAAATGACACAGCGATAAAACTCGGCTTGAAAAGTTCCAAATTCCACAAATAAACTATCCAAAGGCATATATGTACTTATATGTCATGATATGAAACGTTACTACTTCGATTCCGAGGGGCTGGGAATTATTTTATATTTGCACAGAAACGTGTCATATGACACATAACACGGAAAAAACGACACGTTCCGTGTGTCGGCAATTATATTGGCAATTTTATTTAGAAACTTGCGACACAGAGCGACACATATAGCGTGTCAGATGACACACCTGTGCTAATTGTAATCAAATAATGAGCTGCCGTGTCGCTATACGTGTCGTTTGACACACCTAATTGACTACATGACACGGAAAAGTTTTTCAGTGTAGAATTTTGAAAATGGTTTTAGAACGTACCCCACAAAAACAAGATTTATTTAATGCCAAAGGTAGAATTTCTAGGTTTTTGAAAATTACTCCCAATGAGTTAAAAAGATGCCAAAATGTTTTGATAAGACCATCATCAGTTGCAGTTTGCTGACTATATGTCATGCTAAGCGCATGCCATATCATGTTTCGACTCGTTTTGGAAGCGTGGAAGTCCAGGAACTATAATAGTGCATGGATGTTCACTAAAATTTGAGTGAGCAAAAGCAAAAACACCATTCAAAAAATTTGCGATGTGAATTACCTCGTCATATATGGACAATGTTATACACATCCGAAAATGGTTTGGAGTAGCGTGAACTGGAAAAAGGAAAGTGTAGGAATTCTACTCTTTTTTAGTTAAATTTGGTCCAATTCTTACCTCAGCCTGTTCTTCTTAAAACCCGAACATTATCTGCTTATTATATAATGTGCTCTAGGTCGATAATCTGCTTAGAATCGCCTCATTTTGAGTCGATAATGAACTGGAAATGAGAGCGTTTTCGTCGACTCATAATGACTTATTTATAGGTCCGGAAAATACGCTTTGAATTTGTTTTCACTGGCCGGATTCGCCATCTCTGTTTTAAACCTCCGAGTTTAAACCTGGTTTAAACCTACATTGTCGGTCCATCCAAACCGGGTCTTGGGGACATTTTCGTTGTTCAGGTACCAACTAATTGACAACTCGATTTGTGATATTAGCATACAGTCAAACTACCCTCTTGACTGTCGGACCAAAAGACAGGCCGATATAATGGCTATTGACATGGCGTAAATTATCACATACACGTGCACGCTCATTGAATTTATTCATCGAGCAAGAAGTATCGTTCATGGACCATTCCGATCTCTTTGTGGGTTGCAATAAATCTGTCAAAGGGCATGTCTCTCAACACGGGTGTCACGCGCTGTTTATCACTTTGTTTGCGATAGATTTTCTGCAAGATACCTTACCCACAAGACAAAATTTGTTGTATTGACATGTATTATGTGTATGTATTAGAGGGTATGGAAGCTGTCTATATGTATGTCCGTTCGCAACTGTTCTAAAACTGATTTAAAAATAAGAAAAAATTTAATTTAAAATAAAAATGAAAAAAATGTGCTGTTAAATTGAGTAAGGAGTTGTTTCTAACAAGAAACATTATTTAAAATTAATATTTGTTTGTTTTAAATTTAATTTTTTGTTTTTTTAAATTAAAATGTTCAAATGATCAAAAGGTGCGTAAATGTGACCTAGGATCCTGTCGAAACTCATATAGTAATATAAGTTTAGAATTGCAGTAGTATTGTTTTGCTGTCAAACTAAAACGCTGAACCCTTCAACTGAATTCGTAGAAAATAAACCAGTATTTGTGATTGCCACAAGCCAAAAAAAAAACAAGATAGTTGTAAAAATCATATAGAAGGAACATGTCCATATCTGAGCAAAGCTCACGTGCGAATGAATCAACTGTGACATTATAACACCAGTCGGCAGCCGTCACTTAAAATGACGAAATATACTGTGGAAATGTTTGACCAATCTAGGGATGTTTTTTGTGTTTAAAGCTGAACTCAAAATTATGTGAAAATGTTTTAACAGTTTGTGCCTCATATCTCCCACCCGAATCCTCACCGTGGGGTAGGGGTGCCGAAGCGTTTTTTGCCCATGTTCTATCAGTAATATATTTGTACTCTGACCAGGGGCCTATACTGTTTTGCGGTGATATTAATGCACGTATTGGTGATTTGGCTGATTTTAACACCGATTACGATAAGCTACCACAGAGAACTAAAATCGACTCTACCATAAACCAGCATGGAAAGGCTTTTTTGGAATTCCTAAATGAAGTTATATTTTGTTGTTTAAATGGCAGATTGAACCGTGGAAATGATCATTACACGTCTGTCAGTACAAAGGGGTCGGCAGTTGTAGACTACATGTGTGTATCACACGAGGATTTGTCAAGGTTCGCCGACTTTCGGGTCACTACTCAATCTTCATTGATTATCAATCATCGACTGCAGAGTTATATTAGTCACGGTTGTAACCCGCCCGATCACAGCTTTGTGTGCGTTACTTTTGAGCTTTATCCCGTTATCCACTCACAAAACACAATATAACCGACCGAATCGAACCTGACTTGTGAGGGAATAGCGTCCAAATTAAAAAAGCCGCTTCCACCAAATTTTCTAACGTCGGACTCAAACTTAAATGCGGCATGTGTCTCTGAAATTGAAGATTTGATAGAATCCCAGCAATATGTGAATAACACATATGAACGTTTCACAAGACTTCTAGTTAACGAAATGAAAGAAAAGATACCGAATTTTAATAAATTTCCAGAGTCAAAGAAAAAGATTAAATATCAAAAGCCCTTTTGGAATGAGGAACTAACTGAACTGTGGCACGAAATGAATAATTGTGAAAAAGTGTTTTTGCACTTTAAAACAAAATCGCGCTGAAAAATACTAGCACTTATTGCCTTTAAAGAGACACGCAGACTGTTTAACACAAAGGTACGTTTTTACGAATACAGATACAAGCGGGAACTGATGATAAATATAGAAGTGGATTGTATGAACCCTAGCTCACTTTGGGAATCAATTAAACAATTAGGTCCAAAACACCATTATAAAATCCCAACTGAAGTCTATAATGAAGATGGGTCTATTAACTATGACATTGGCGCCGTTCTTGTGACATGGAGGCACGAATTTCAAACATTATATGATCCAGACCATACTCTGAATAATTTTGATGAAATTTTTAAACAAGAAGTCCTGAAAGAAAAATATTTCCTCGAAAATAAATTATTGGATCCCCTGTATCTGCCCAATCGTCGTTTGAACCGTACTATTACCATGGAAGAAGTAGAATGTGTCATTTCAAACGCAAAGAATGGTAAAGCATCAGGTCCAGATCATATACCGTATGAATGTTTGAAACCAGTAGTAGTTAAGCCCTTATTGCATTCTTTATTTAACTTTATTTTTTCATACAGGTATTTTCCCATCGATTTGGAGAAATTCTTGAATATGTCCTATACCGAAAGACATATCACTGGATCCCAGAATCCCACTGACTTATCGGGGCATCTCTCTTTTACCAACATGTAGTAAGCTATTTAGTAATATAATTAATAACAGGCTGATAGAATATTTTGAAATGCATGAAATATTAGACGAAGAACAAAATGGCTTTAGACCTGGGAGGTCGTGTTTGGATACTATTTTCATGTTGTCGAGCCTTATAAATGGGAAGAAACAGTTATTCACAACATATATTGACTTTCGGAAGCATTCGATTGTGTTGATAGAGACATGTTACTGTTCAAACTACTTAAATGTGGTGTGGATGGTAACATGTACTAATCAATAAGAAGTATGTATAAGAGTACTTACACGCGTATACGCATAAATGGACTTCCATCTGATTAATTCACTTTTAAGTTTGTGGTAAAACAGGGTGACATTATTTCCACAACGCTCTTTAATTTGAATGTCAACGATCTTATTCACGGATTTAAAGATGTGCTCATTGGGGTTGATTTAGGTGAACAAATGACTTCCTCCCTTGCTTATGAAGATGATTTTGTTTTGGTTGCAGAGAACGAAACTGATATGCAGGTTATGTTAAAGGCAGTAGAAAACTGGTGCTGCAAATGGCGTATTACAATCAATACCGATAAAACGAAAATTGTTTATTTCAGACGTAAATCTGAGGATTTGACACCTTGTAGATTTGTTTTTAACAATAATGTAGTTGGAATTGAAGAAAAATATAAGTACCTTGGAATAATATTTCATGAAAATGGAGATGTTTCCATTACTGCGGGCACTTTGGCAAAGTCAGCAGACAGAGCTTAAGGCGCAGTAATATCAAGCATTCACACATATAAAGACATATGTTTTAAGACATACGAAAAACTATTTCCTAACAGTGTAGCACCGATAATGGACTATGCTTCAGCGATTTGGTGCTATAAGAAATATAACCGTATAGACATGATTCAACATAGGGCTTTTAGATATTTTCTAGGGGTGCATAGGTTTTGTCCGCTTCTGGCAATAGATGGGGAAATTGGTATTCAGACAAGCAGGATGCGAAGTTGGGTGAACATGGTCAGACTTTGGAATCACTTGATAACATTACCCGATAGCAGGCTTGCGAAATTGTTTTGTTATGGGATTTGATGGAAAATGAAGATGGTTGGTGCGCATCCGTTGGTAAATTACTTGCTGATGTCAATATGACTCAGAATTTTGAATATTTACAAACTTGTTGTTTGGATGTTTTCAACGAAGACTCTTACGAGAACGCGAAAAGTCCTGGTCGCAAAGCCTGAACTATGTCCCAAAATTACGCACATATAAACTATTTAAAACCTGAGAAATATGTAGACATGAATATACACAAATCACATCGTTCTATCATCGCACAATTTCGATGTGCTATTCTCCCTTTGAGGATAGAAACTGGGCGTTTTAAAAATGAGAAGCTCCATGATCGCATTTGTGTTATATGTAGCTTGAACGAGATCGAAGATGAGACTCACTTCCTCTTGCGTTGCCCTTATTATCATGATCTCAGAACATCCCTCTTAATATATCTCCCTGAAAGAATTTCTGAATTGGTATCCGAAGGAAAGTATAATGAAACACTTATCGAAATAATGACTTACCCACGACAAATATCTAAATACCTCTCTGATGCTTTCAACAAAAGAAAGAACTTTTTATATAGACATGAAACTAACTAATTATTATGGTAATGGTTAACACATATATACAACGAACCAGAATGAATGTTTTTATTTTTATTTTTATTTTGCGATTTGATTTAGCAGGAATCGTTACGTAAAAATGTGTGCGAAAATATTATATTAATCGTGACATATAGGCCTTATAGGCCGGGTGTTTACTGTATACTGATCTTATTATATTTTGTATTATGTATACATATGTCACGGAAATAAATGACATCTCTCTCTAAACACTCCCTCGCTCGAGATAATTTACAGCTCCAACCTTTGACTGATTGTTTGACAATTCTAAACCGCGATGAAGAAAAGGCGGAATCGTCATCTCAAGTTTAGCCTCGGTAAAGCTGGTTTAGCTGGACAGCCGAATTAGTTGGTTTAGTTGCCGGTTCAAGCTTATAAAACGCAAACAAAATATCGAAATTGACAAAAACGTATCTCCACACGCTTTATAGGTATGAGTGCTTCTCGCTTATACATTTCCAATCAAAATATGGTCACTGTCGTAATTAATGATTTTCGCAATCAATAAAACGAGGCGCGCCGCATCAGGAAAGTACGATTAATTATCTCGACGATACAGATACACTACTGCTAAACCACTGGGCTGGCTGGACCAGATTTAAACCAAGATGACGAATGCGTCACTTAGACCTGCCGTCGCTGGTTTAATCCACGGATTTAGCAGACTCACGGTTGTTTAAACCTAGAGGTGTACGTAGATCAGGTTTAAACCTGAGGTGACGAATCGGGCCATTGTGACCCGTGCGGTCAATCTCATAACACATCCTGACACACATACGCAAAAAAACGAGCTATAACACGGCTGGTAATCTATACATGCACATCCAAATAATGGACAGAATTGGATCATCCTGTTGTGCATGTATAGATTGATTTCTTCACCTCGACAGGTAGGTACCTCATCTAAATTGACTTTTTTTTTTTATTTCTTCATTGTTTTCGCTAAAACCACTCTTACGTTGGGATGTGGGGATGGTTAACGAACGACTACACATAGGTTTCCACGCCGCATGTGTCCCCGATTAAAATATCTCGGCGTTGTCATCGGAATTTTTTATTGTTTTTCTCTTCCCAGAGAAGAAAAATTATCACATTTTGGCATATTTCTACCACAAAACCGACTGGTATAGGTTTACCCATGATGTTATGTGTGATGTGTGGGCTAACGAACCATTTGCAACCATTCCCCGCTCATCATTTTGCTGTTTACGCGAAAACCAGGACAAATCATTTCACATTTATTGTTGATCGGCATAATTGTTGAGACTGTGTAGAATTGGAGAGGCCATCCTCGCCACTAAATATCGCAATTTTCGTCCTCATTTGAACACACGGGGTCCAATTATACATGCCATGTTACACTGGGGAATATGTTTTCAATATACGAACGTGTGCACATAAAAATACGGTCGTGTATAACAGAGACCTGTATTGCACGTACGTAAATATTTGCATATAGACTGTTGTCATTATGTCTGCATTTGATGCGTCGTTGGCTCAACTGTAATATCGACTACCGTGCTGTACGTCGTCTAGAACTACCAATCACAACATGTCAATGAATGTGTTAGTTGTAAACGTCGGCTATATTTGTTGCCACTTGTTTTAAATTTAACACACGTACGATGTTTGAGGGGACCCGCTACTTGCAACCCGTAATTTTGTGGCACATCAAAATATAACGTGGTACACATAAATTACGGTCGTCGGTAACAGATACATGTATATATAGGGCTATAGCACCCCCAGTATCTGCAATCATAATTATTGACCAGTATGATCACATGTTCAAACCAAGGGAGCGTGGGACGTCATATATGACCCCCTGATACCAATTTTGGGGCGATTTTTAGCGATTAGCCTACTCCGTCCGAGCGTAAGCGATGAGTAATCGCTACAAATTCGGCTCAAGAAATTGTCTGAGGGGGTCATAATATATGACGTTCCAAGCTCCCGTGTACAAACGTCATTTTGTTTAACTTGCAGAATGGAGAAAATTTCACGAAAGCGACACGAGTGCGACAGATGCGACAAATCTTTTTCGCAAAGGTGTAAATTGACTGTTCACAAACAAGTGATCCATGAAGGAGGGTCGAAACTAATAATAATAAGCATGTGTTAAAATGGAAACAAATGACCGACAAACGCCCCCAATACTACCGATTTCAACCGTCCGGAAACGTAAAAGAAAGAAACGAATTGTTCTGTCCAACATTAGAAAAGCGACATATACCAGGACTCTGTTAAAACCGACAGCATCAACATTCTCGCCATTCAAATCACCGCTAACAAAAAGGATCAAGTCACAGTTCAAAAGCCCTTTTAAATCACCACGAACCAAATCTTTTCGATCGTCATACAAAAGCCCTGCACAATTTCGTCCTTCCGTAATACATGAATCGTCAACACCGTCTCGTGCTGCTAAACAATAAAAACAGTCGTCGCGTCGACATCTAAATTATGCTACGCAAGTTGTGTCACACGCATTTGTGCCAGACTCACATATCCAACTAACTAACACGCCTATATATACGGTTGAACCAAACACGCCCGATTTTGCAGTTGCGCCTGATTCTGAAGAAGTGATAAGTGGGCCAACTTTAGAATGTATAAATGGATCACTTGTTTGTGAACAGTCAATTTACACCTTTGCGAAAAAGATTTGTCGCATCTGTCGCACTCGTGTCGCTTTCGTGAAATTTTCTCCATTCTGCAAGTTAAAAAAAATGACGTTTGTACACGGGAGCTTGGAACGTCATATATTATGACCCCCTCAGACAATTTCTTGAGCCGAATTTGTAGCGATTACTCATCGCTTACGCTCGGACGGAGTAGGCTAATCGCTAAAAATCGCCCCAAAATTTGTCTCAGGGGGTCATATATGACGTCCCACGCTCCCGTGGTTTGAACATGTGATCATACTGGTCAATAATTATGATTGCAGATACTGGGGGTGCTATAGCCCTATATATACATGTATCTGTTACCGACGACCGTAATTTATGTGTACCACGTTATATTTTGATGTGCCACAAAATTACGGGTTGCAAGTAGCGGGTCCCCTCAAACATCGTACGTGTGTTAAATTTAAAACAAGTGGCAACAAATATAGCCGACGTTTACAACTAACACATTCATTGACATGTTGTGATTGGTAGTTCTAGACGACGTACAGCACGGTAGTCGATATTACAGTTGAGCCAACGACGCATCAAATGCAGACATAATGACAACAGTCTATATGCAAATATTTACGTACGTGCAATACAGGTCTCTGTTATACACGACCGTATTTTTATGTGCACACGTTCGTATATTGAAAACATATTCCCCAGTGTAACATGGCATGTATAATTGGACCCCGTGTGTTCAAATGAGGTCGAAAATTGCGATATTTAGTGGCGAGGATGGCCTCTCCAATTCTACACAGTCTCAACAATTATGCCGATCAACAATAAATGTGAAATGATTTGTCCTGGTTTTCGCGTAAACAGCAAAATGACGAGCGGGGAATGGTTGCAAATGGTTCGTTAGCCCACACATCACACATAACATCATGGGTAAACCTATACCAGTCGGTTTTGTGGTAGAAATATGCCAAAATGTGATAATTTTTCTTCGCCGCGAAGAAAAAAACAATAAAAAATTCCGATGACAACGCCGAGATATTGTAATCGGGGACACATGCGGCGTGGAAACCTATGTGTAGTCGTTCGCTAACCATCCCCACATCCCAACGTAAGAGTGGTTTTAGCGAAAACAATGAAGAAATCAACAAAAAAAGTGAATTTAGATGAGGTACCTACCTGTCGAGGTGAAGAAATCAATCTATACATGCACAACAGGATGATCCAATTCTGTCCATTATTTGGATGTGCATGTATAGATTACCAGCCGTGTATAATGTGATATAATTACATAATGTGATTATTTGAATCTGAAATAAGCAGATAATGTGGTCATGTCCGTTACTTAGTTTTACGGCGCGGGCTACTACTGAAAACACGTGCTAAAGAGCGTACGTTCGAAAAGTCGTCGGTTGGCTTATTTGTGTCATAATCTGTATATAATCGCCTCAGTATTTGTCGACAATGTGACTAAAACGCTTACATTTTCAGCACATTATCGACTCAAAATGTGGCTATTATAAACAGATTATCTACTGAAAACAAGATATATTATAAGCATATACTGTGCTGATTATCGGGAGAACATGTTGAATATCCTCACTATCATGTGAGTGTTATCGCACATTACATAATCGCGGCTTGAACTTTTCACTCTTATGAAGACACAGTTCCCAGACTTTGAAAAACATGACTCAAACCGAACAGCTTGTCAAAATCCTATCCATCAATATTTCAAAGTCATGCACTTCAATTTGTGATATAATCCGAAAATTTCTTTCCGCACGCGATGAGCATCGCCTCATAGATCAATGAAGAAATGAAGACGAGACGACCCTATGCACATTCAGCTTACTAAGGTTATATATGACCATCTATATCATTTATTATATTGTTCAATGTACAACTATATGTTATTATGTTTGCATACTGTCCTTATAAGGATGTTTTGCCTATTAAACTTATATTTTTTGTATATGTGAGTATTATCAAACAATACATACCACATGACTGTGTAGTCAATATCATCACTATCTAAGTCAAGTGAGTATTATCGCACATTACATACCACGTGACTGTGTAGTCAATATCATCACTATCTAAGTCATGTGAGTATTATCGCACATTGCATACCACGTGACTGTAGTCAATATCATCACTATCTAAGTCATGTGAGTATCATCGCACATTATATACCACATGACTGTGTAGTCAATATCATCACTATCTAAGTCATGTGAGTATTATCGCAAATTACATACCACGTGACTGTGTAGTCAATATCAACACTATCTAAGGCATGTGAGTATTATCGCACATTACATACCAAGTGACTGTGTAGTCAGTAGCATCACTATCTAAGTCATGTGAGTGTTATCGCACACCACATACCACGTGACAATGTAGTCAGTATCTTCACTATCTAAGTCATGCGAATGTTATCGCACATTACATACCACGTGACTGTGTAGTCAATATCATCACTATTTAAGTCATGTCCATAGCATTGATAGGAATATCGCAATTCTCGATCGTCACTCTATATAACGACCTGTACCCAAATACGTGGCAAACATACTGCAATCGATGTCTCTGGTGGTTCTTGGTGAGTTTACATTTCTACACAAATAAGAATTCGATCAACACTTTCAGAGTAGAATGCTACATTTTCTTTTCCAGCGTGTCAGAATCTCTTTCTGATAGACTATGCCACATAGAGACCTCGTGCACTCAATCGAATTAACCCAGTACAAACCTGAATAGGTGATGTGTTATTGGGCCAACACCTGACTGGTCTATACCCGGTAGCGACGTCGGGTTTATTTCCTCTTTTTCTCAATGAGTCTGCATGAAATTTGCAATTGGCGCCCGGTTTACAACGAACCAAAGCCTGGCGCTTTTGCGACGTCACCAATTATTATCCAATACGACACTGCTGTTTTTATTTTTGTGAGCACTTTTGTCGCACATTGGATCGGTGGGCTTAAGCTTCAATATCGTAATCTGAAATAGACGTAATCTGAAATAGGCTGGCGTTCCAAAATAAGGGCAGTTGCTCTCGTTTCTGTGAGGAAACGACTCGAGCACATCCGGGTGAGAACTATATCTCACATCGACTCCAGAATGCTTCCTTAGATATAGAAGGATGTTTGGCTCTGCCTCTTTCCCTATTCAGATGAGAAGCTCAGGTCCTCCGTGGAATCAATTGGGGGCTTATAAGTCTCGCGAACACGCCACTTGATGTGTATTGACGCACGACATACTTAAGTGTGTTATTATGACGAGAAACTCCAGTCTCCGATGGAATCAACTGAAGCCTTAAATTTCTCGAGAAGATGCCAATTGACTGCTGTTGAGCAAGAGCTTGTTTTTTCCAATTGGTACTCACCATATGACAATGGTGGCTTACAATATTCTTTGAATTTACACTGAATGACCATGAGTTCACGTAAAAGGCAAATACAACCACTTTATATCAAAAGCGTCTTTTCTGTTAGCAAAGATACGAGCACACTCGGCACAAAATTTTATCTCATAGACTCCAGAATGCTAACTAGAAAGAATTTGAGGGATACTGCTTGCACTACTCAGTCGAGAAACTCCCGTCCTCAATGGAACCAATCGAAGCCTTGAATGTCTCAAGAACATGTCACCAGACATTGTTTGAAATATGAAAACTACTAACTGCATTGAATTCTCTGTCGTGTTTCTTGTGCTATTCAGCCAAGAAACTCCAGTCATTATTATCAATTTGGTGCTTAAAAGACTCGAGAACACACCACTAGAAATCTGCGGACGCACACATTGTTTATAAATGAGAACACCCGACAACACTAGCAGCACATAACTCGTTTAAGAACATGTTCGCATATAACACTAGGCAGGCAGATAAATTAAGTAACAATAAGTATAGACCATGTCTTGCAGAAGCCCCACCAAGACATTGATTTCCATATGTGTGGAATTCAGTTAATTCCAAAATAAATCTTATTTGGTTCTACAAACTGTCCAACTGGCGCAGCCTAAGGACCATTTGGTTATTCACGTTAGCAGGGTGGAACATAAACTAGAACCAATTGATTCTACGTCACATTTATTGGGGAACCAAACAAAGAAAGACCAACTGGTTCCATTCAGTTCTTCGTTGTAGCATAGTAGAACCAATATGTTCTACATCACATTTATTGAAGAACCAAACATCATCTGAGCAATATTGAACGTTTGAACTCTATTGTTATGTACTCCAGTTAATTTATATATCGCTGTATCACATTTACGGCGTTGTCAGTGACTACAACACACGACTGTCGCAACCGCCCAACCATTTTTGTAACAATATTTCGAACTTATCCAAAATATCCATCCTATTACAGGACATCTTTGTTCAAAATTCAACTGAGTCTCGATTAAAATGACCATACAGAATATTAAAATTAGGCACCAACTGGCCACCCAGATATAAAATAGTCTGAGTAAAATGGTAAATATGTCATCATACGTTCATATTGCAACTATCAACCCACAGGGCAGCAGGATGACGGTCGGCCAGGACATGTCGTTCCTGTATAATAATAAAATTGTGTTTGATATGTTTGATATGTGGATGACAAACACTACATACAGGGACAGTTAAGCTGATAATAAACGTTCTTAATTGCTATCATTTAGTGACATTTCCGTATTATTGCGTGTACCTGTGTACACCGATTTCCCCCACATATGTTCTGAGCTGATAATAAACGCTCTTTATTGACCATAAATTGGTCAGTCCCCTTCAATTCAAATAAGGTCGATTGCGTTTATCCCATGACATTGTCATTTGACAAATGTTGACCAAAATGAGGTCGAAGGCGTTTATCCCATGACATGGCCATTTGAAAAATGTTGACCAAAATGTCATATATAGTCTAAGCTAATAAGGAACATATGCTGATAAATGCCTCTCTAAGTTTGAGTTAAACATGACGGGTGGCAAACATGTGCCGGAAAATATCGTCACCGATGATAACGTGTAAAGAAAGCGGGCAAACGCTGCGCGAAATTTGTCCGGTATTTAGCTTTGGTACGGACGCCGCGCCCGTTTTTATATCGTCGTGTATGCATTATATCAGTAACAATATCGCCTTGATAACCTTTGGCAAGCGCGTTGTATCTCAGGTTTTCTGATTGTGATTGACCTGTAAATTTGTGTGTCGTATTCTAAAATGTACATCATGCAGAATATCAAATCCAGTCGTATAACTCGGGATTTTTGTTTTATAGAGCCCATATACAGAATGAGCAGGGGATGCCACAGTGTCCTGGGCCCACAAACAAGGTACCCCGCCTTGCTCATCGGAAGCTTATATTATGCTAATGGTGAACATACAGTCTGCCGTAGGAGCAGTTTTAGCCAGTCAAAAATAAAAATAGTGTAAATAAAATTGTAGAGAATCCTGAATATCATGAATTGATTACACGATGGTTTACATTTACAAACCCCAAAATTTACAACTATAAATTCAACAACAGTCGTAGTCAGGTTATATTGTGTATATAAACATCGGAGGTGCCCTTGTTGTTAGCGGGAGGTATCGGAATCCACCGAGATCGCATCGGGCGCATACATTCCTATATTTTACATATTTCCGCGTTATCATATGTGTATTTTACATATTAAATATAGTATACACAAGTTATGGCATCCAGGTGAGACATAAAAATCTCTCGCGGAAAACAGACGCAAACGGGCGGACGGGCGGACTGACTAAACGGCAGACATTGATTGTCGGCCACCAAACGTTATCCTACAGTATATATTAAATATATGTATTAGCGTCTTTTATGCGTGCAAGGAGTTGGACTGTTGGAGTCCGCAATATTTATAACAAATAACGCTATTTAATTATATGCATATATGGGCGTGTTTACCTGCTTGTATGTTTGGGGCCTGAAGTTCCCGTCTTTGTAAAACAAGTGCGTTTATCATGTACGCATATACAAACCATAACCATTCATACTTTGGTATGAATGTTTCACTTCATATACTCATTAAAAGATATCAACATTGACAATTAATTATCGAATAATCCACACACTATCGTGGAAGGTTATTTCGTTTCTTTGACCAAGGGAGGTCCCGTTGTTTGATTACCTATAATTCCCGTATAAAAATAAATAACTCATAGATGAACCACTCTTTATATATAATGCAGTAGCTTAACAGTCTGGGAAACAAAGCTGATACATGTAGTAAGCATTTTTACACGACAAGACAACATGCGTTATCATATATGTGTATTTTCCATATTAAATATCGGTATTCACATACTAATGACATCCAGGTGAGACATTAAAATCTCTCGCGGAAAACATACACAAACGGACGGACGGGCGGACTGACTAAATGGCAGACATTGAATGTCGGCCACATAACGTTATCCTACTTTGTATTAAATATATATTAGCGTATTATACGCGTGCATGGAGTTGGACTGTTGGAGTCCGCAATATTTATAACAAATAAAGCTATTTAATTATATGCATACGTGCGTGTTTACTTGTTTGCATATTTTGGGGCCTGGAGTTCCCGACTTTGTAAAATAAGTGCGTTTAACATGTACGCATATGCAAACCATAATCATTCATACTTGGGTATGAATGTTTTCACTTCATATACTTATTAAAAATACCAACACTGAAAATTTTCAATTATCGAATTATCCACACATTATCGTGGAAGGTTATTTCGTTTCCTTGATCAAGGGAGGTCCCGTTGTCTGATTACCGGTACCCATAAATCCCGTATAAAAATAAATCATAGATAAACCACTCTTTATGTAATACAGTAGCTTTGGCTCTACATGTAGTAAGTATCTATATATCACACGACAACTTGTCTATTTTATATTTGTCATGATATATAGGGCTGTTGTCAGTAAGTAATTAAATTACAAACCTATACATATGATATGGTAAACGCTCTTTATATAGAGTATATAACAGTTATGTATATAGGGTACATCGGCTGGGATTGTGTTCAAAGTTCCCATGCATACAATTTGTTATCGTGATAGCAGACAAAAACGTGGGCCATCCCACATACAGGTATACAATCAACCATCCATAAGTTAAATGGTTTGTTGGTTAACGGGCCCTGTTTCTATGGTCGACTCGCATATATAAGAGAATGCATTGGCACAGGGTAAAAAAAATTATGACCTACGACTGGATTTGATATGGCGGGTCACAATATAATCCTCTCCACAAGCTGATCAGGAGTTATGTCAGTTGTCTCTTAAATCCGGACCATCCTCAAGCCGAGCTTCTTTGTCAAAGTGGTATTCATTGCCTGGATATTTCGCTTCCATATCAGCACTCAATATTCTTCATCATGCAGGACATGGTAACATCATGCAGGACATGGTAACATCATGCAGGACATGGTAACATCATGCAGGACATGGTAACATCACACAGGACATGGTAACATCATGCAGGACATGGTAACATCATGCAAGACATAGTAACATCATGCATGACATGGTAACATCGTGCAGGACATGGTAACATCATGCAAGACATAGTAACATCATGCATGACATGGTAACATCGTGCAGGACATGGTAACATCATACAGGACATGGTAACATCATACAGGACATGGTAACATCATGCATGACATGGTAACATCGTGCAAGACATAGTAACATCATACAGGACATGGTAACATCATACAGGACATGGTAACATCATACAGGACATGGTAACATCATACAGGACATGGTAACATCATGCATGACATGGTAACATCGTGCAAGACATAGTAACATCATGCATGACATGGTAACATCGTGCAAGACATAGTAACATCATACAGGACATGGTAACATCATACAGGACATGGTAACATCATGCAGGACATGGTAACATCATACAGGACATGGTAACATCATACAGGACATGGTAACATCATACATGACATGGTAACATCATGCATGACATGGTAACATCGTGCAAGACATAGTAACATCATGCATGACATGGTAACATCGTGCAAGACATAGTAACATCATACAGGACATGGTAACATCATACAGGACATGGTAACATCGTGCAGGACATGGTAACATCATACAGGACATGGTAACATCGTGCAGGACATGGTAACATCATACAGGACATAGTAACATCATGCAGGACATGGTAACATCATGCAGGACATAGTAACATCATGCAGGACATGGTAACATCATACAGGACATGGTAACATCATGCAAGACATAGTAACATCATGCATGACATGGTAACATCGTGCAGGACGTGGTAACATCATGCAAGACATAGTAACATCATGCATGACATGGTAACATCGTGCAGGACATGGTAACATCGTGCAGGACATGGTAACATCATGCATGACATGGTAACATCGTGCAGGACATGGTAACATCAGGCAGGACATGGTAACATCGTGCAGGACATGGTAACATCATGCATGACATGGTAACATCATGCAAGACATAGTAACATCATGCATGACATGGTAACATCATGCAGGACATGGTAACATCATGCAAGACATAGTAACATCATGCATGACATGGTAACATCGTGCAGGACATGGTAACATCGTGCAGGACATGGTAACATCATGCATGACATGGTAACATCATGCAGGACATGGTAACATCATGCAAGACATAGTAACATCATGCAGGACATGGTAACATCATACAGGACATGGTAACATCGTGCAGGACATGGTAACATCGTGCAGGACATAGTAACATCATGCATGACATGGTAACATCATGCAGGACATGGTAACATCATGCAAGACATAGTAACATCATGCAGGACATGGTAACATCATACAGGACATGGTAACATCGTGCAGGACATGGTAACATCATACAGGACATAGTAACATCATGCATGACATGGTAACATCATGCAGGACATGGTAACATCATGCAAGACATAGTAACATCATGCAGGACATGGTAACATCATGCAAGACATAGTAACATCATGCAGGACATGGTGACATCATGCATGACATGGTAACATCATGCAGGACATGGTAACATCATGCAGGACATGGTAACATCATACAGGACATGGTGACATCATGCATGACATGGTAACATCATGCAAGACATAGTAACATCATGCAGGACATGGTAACATCATTCAGGACATAGTAACATCATACAGGACATGGTAACATCATGCAGGACATAGTAACATCATACAGGACATGGTAACATCATACAGGACATGGTAACATCATGCAGGACATGGTAACATCATGCAGGACATGGTAACATCATGCAGGACATGATAACATCATGCATGACATGGTAACATCATGCAGGACATGGTAACATCATACAGGACATGGTAACATCATGCAGGACATGGTAACATCATGCAGGACATGATAACATCATGCATGACATGGTAACATCGTGCAGGACATGGTAACATCATGCAGGACATAGTAACATCATGCAGGACATGGTAACATCGTGCAGGACATGGTAACATCATACAGGACATGGTAACATCATGCAGGACATGGTAACATCATACAGGACATGGTAACATCATGCAGGACATGGTAACATCATGCAGGACATGGTAACATCATGCAGGACATGGTAACATCATGCAGGACATGGTAACATCATGCAGGACATGGTAACATCATGCAGGACATGGTAACATCATGCAGGACATAGTAACATCATGCAGGACATGGTAACATCATGCAGGACATATATGTCATCAACGTCGTTTTTCGGTTGATCTATGAGCGTATAGACCGATCAGTAGACGAATAACATACTGTATAATTCCGCGAAGCGGATTATACTAAGTATGTTATTCGTCTACTGATCGGTCTATACGCTCATAGATCAACCGAAAAACGACGTTGATGGCTTATAATTACAACTATAACACTTTATTTTCAGCTATCTACTATTAATCCATCTCAGAAAATTAATTGCCAAAACATGATTTTCCGTTGGACGATCTCAAAATTTGGTTGATGGGCTGAAAATAAATTGGCCGAAATTGTCAACGAGCAACTTCGTCAAGCAAACTTTCAGAAAATAAATATTTACGCTTCAACTTCAATTTTCAGCAATGAACAATCCATGATAAAAAGAATTACTTGTTTGGCTACGATTTACGTTTAAAATGACTCAACAACAACCCAATAATTATCAACACACACAGAGTCGAATCCGCGATCTCCGGTAAAATTATTAACTCCAGACCAGTCCAGACTCCAGTCCGATCATGGCCGATGTAATTTGTAAACAAATGCCCTGATCATATATAATGTGCTCGTGACAAATGTCATGTCATTAGCATTGTAATAAAGCTGAAAAATGTTTAAAGGGTTGTAATCGGGTAACACATTTTATTTATTGTCCTGTATGATGTTACCATGTCCTGTATGATGTTACTATGTCCTGTATGATGTTACTATGTCCTGTATGATGTTACCATGTCCTGTATGATGTTACTATGTCCTGTATGATGTTACCATGTCCTGCATGATGTTACCATGTCCTGTATGATGTTACCATGTCCTGTATGATGTTACCATGTCCTGTATGATGTTACCATGTCTTGTATGATGTTACCATGTCCTGCATGATGTTACTATATCCTGCATGATGTTACCATGTCCTGCATGATGTTACTATGTCCTGTATGATGTTACCATGTCCTGCATGATGTTACTATGTCCTGCATGATGTTACCATGTCATGCATGATGTTACCATGTCCTGCATGATGTTACCATGTCCTGCATGATGTTACCATGTCCTGCATGATGTTACCATGTCCTGCATGATGTTACCATGTCATGCATGATGTTACCATGTCCTGCATGATGTTACCATGTCCTGCATGATGTTACCATGTCCTGCATGATGTTACCATGTCCTGCATGATGTTACCATGTCCTGCATGATGTTACCATGTCCTGCATGATGTTACCATGTCCTGCATGATGTTACCATGTCCTGCATGATGTTACCATGTCCTGCATGATGTTACCATGTCCTGCATGATGTTACCATGTCCTGCATGATGTTACCATGTCCTGCATGATGTTACCATGTCCTGTATGATGTTACTATGTCCTGCATGATGTTACCATGTCCTGTATGATGTTACCATGTCATGCATGATGTTACCATGTCCTGCATGATGTTACCATGTCCTGCATGATGTTACCATGTCCTGTATGATGTTACCATGTCCTGCATGATGTTACCATGTCCTGCATGATGTTACCATGTCCTGCATGATGTTACCATGTCCTGCATGATGTTACCATGTCCTGCATGATGTTACCATGTCCTGCATGATGTTACCATGTCCTGCATGATGTTACCATGTCCTGTATGATGTTACCATGTCCTGCATGATGTTACCATGTCCTGCATGATGTTACCATGTCCTGCATGATGTTACCATGTCCTGTATGATGTTACTATGTCCTGTATGATGTTACCATGTCCTGTATGATGTTACCATGTCCTGTATGATGTTACCATGTCATGCATGATGTTACTATGTCCTGTATGATGTTACCATGTCCTGCATGATGTTACTATGTCCTGCATGATGTTACTATGTCCTGCATGATGTTACTATGTCCTGCATGATGTTACTATGTCCTGCATGATGTTACCATGTCCTGTATGATGTTACTATGTCCTGCATGATGTTACCATGTCCTGTATGATGTTACTATGTCCTGCATGATGTTACTATGTCCTGCATGATGTTACTATGTCCTGCATGATGTTACTATGTCCTGTATGATGTTACTATGTCCTGCATGATGTTACCATGTCCTGTATGATGTTACTATGTCCTGCATGATGTTACTATGTCCTGTATGATGTTACCATGTCCTGCATGATGTTACTATGTCCTGCATGATGTTACTATGTCCTGCATGATGTTACCATGTCCTGCATGATGTTACCATGTCCTGCACGATGTTACCATGTCCTGCATGGTGTTACCATGTCCTGCATGATGTTACTATGTCCTGCATGATGTTACCATGTCCTGCATGATGTTACCATGTCCTGCATGATGTTACCATGTCCTGCATGATGTTACCATGTCCTGCATGATGTTACTATGTCCTGCACGATGTTACCATGTCCTGCACGATGTTACCATGTCCTGCACGATGTTACCATGTCCTGCATGATGTTACCATGTCCTGCATGATGTTACCATGTCCTGCATGATGTTACTATGTCCTGCACGATGTTACCATGTCCTGCATGATGTTACCATGTCCTGCACGATGTTACCATGTCCTGCATGATGTTACCATGTCCTGCATGTCCTGCATTTTTCGACGAAAACGAAAGTAGTTGTAATTATAGTAACATCATGCAGGACATGGTAACATCATGCAGGACATAGTAACATCATACAGGACATAGTAACATCATGCAGGACATGGTAACATCATGCAGGACATGGTAACATTATGCATGACATGGTAACATCATACAGGACATGGTAACACCGTGCAGGACATGGTAACATCATGCAGGACATAGTAACATCGTACAGGACATAGTAACATCATGCAGGACATGGTAACATCATACAGGACATGGTAACACCGTGCAGGACATGGTAACATCATGCAGGACATAGTAACATCGTACAGGACATAGTAACATCATGCAGGACATGGTAACATCGTGCAGGACATGGTAACATCATGCAGGACATGGTAACATCATACAGGACATGGTAACATCATGCAGGACATAGTAACATCGTGCAGGACATGGTAACATCATACAGGACATGGTAACATCATACAGGACATGGTAACATCATACATGACATGGTAACATCGTGCAGGACATGGTAACATCGTGCAGGACATGGTAACATCATGCAGGACATGGTAACATCATGCAGGACATGGTAACATCATGCAGGACATGGTAACATCATACAGGACATGGTAACATCATGCAGGACATAGTAACATCGTGCAGGACATGGTAACATCGTGCAGGACATAGTAACATCATGCAGGACATGGTAACATCGTGCAGGACATGGTAACATCATGCAGGACATAGTAACATCATGCAGGACATGGTAACATCATGCAGGACATAGTAACATCATGCAGGACATGGTAACATCATACAGGACATAGTAACATCGTGCAGGACATGGTAACATCATTCAGGACATGGTAACATCATGCAGGACATGGTAACATCATGCAGGACATGGTAACATCGTGCAGGACATGGTAACATCGTGCAGGACATAGTAACATCGTGCAGGACATGGTAACATCGTGCAGGACATGGTAACATCATACAGGACATAGTAACATCATACAGGACATGGTAACATCATGCAGGACATGGTAACATCATACAGGACATAGTAACATCATACAGGACATAGTAACATCATTCAGGACATGGTAACATCATGCAGGACATAGTAACATCATACAGGACATGGTAACATCATGCAGGACATGGTAACATCATGCAGGACATGGTAACATCATGCAGGACATGGTAACATCATACAGGACATGGTAACATCATACAGGACATGGTAACATCATACAGGACATAGTAACATCATGCAGGACAGGGTAACATCATGCATGACATGGTAACATCATGCAGGACATGGTAACATCATGCAGGACATGGTAACATCATACAGGACATGGTAACATCATGCAGGACATGGTAACATCATGCAGGACATGGTAACATCATACAGGACATGGTAACATCGTGCAGGACATGGTAACATCATACAGGACATAGTAACATCATACAGGACATGGTAACATCATGCAGGACATGGTAACATCATGCAGGACATGGTAACAACGTGCAGGACATGGTAACATCATGCAGGACATGGTAACATCATGCAGGACATGGTAACATCATACAGGACATGGTAACATCATGCAGGACATGGTAACATCATGCAGGACATGGTAACATCATGCAGGACATGGTAACATCATGCAGGACATGATAACATCATGCAGGACATAGTAACATCATGCAGGACATAGTAACATCATGCAGGACATGGTAACATCATGCAGGACATAGTAACATCATTCAGGACATGGTAACATCATGCATGACATGGTAACATCATTCAGGACATGGTACAATTTTTGGGCGAAATCGGACATGAGGGTGATATATTTTTTAACGCGCCATAATTGTGACAGATAAACACACAGGAACACAGAAAAATACTTTGTTTATATATATAGATTGTGCAAATAAACATATATATTATAAATGAGATGATTAATGGTATTGTATTATTATTATGAAGGTGGTTTGATCCAGCCCGCAAGAAATTAAGGAATATAAGAATGAATGATGCTTGTCGACTGTTTAATCGATTATCCGTGTACAGTAAGAGTGTGCTTGTTATGATCGTTTGGACAAGAACATTATATCTTCTGGCATCAATTATTTACAAGGAAAAACGTAATTTCTGTTGAAAATCGAATTTACTCTGTTGGTACTCATTTAGCGAGTAGGATTCAGATTTGTCCAAATGCCGCCGTCCAATCAAATAGGGGAGGAACCACTATGTTTATTTCTCATTGAACTGTAATTAAGACTAATGCATTCCATAGCAGACGGGGTATACATGTACATGACAACGTTCATACATATTCACATGTATATTGATATTCATCTGGATAACAATTATTACGAGAATTTCAAAAAGTTGATTATCTTCACTTAAAGTATTGGTGTATAACTTCGACTTACGCGTAATTAACACGAAGATTTAGAGAAGATAAAAGTCATTCCACCATAACATATAGTTATTATTGATAATTCTTAATAGAAACATATTTATTCACTTTATTCGTGGGAAAAACTGGTTTGATTCTACAAACGGAAGAATGCAGTCAGAAATGAGAAAGTAGTCTAGCCTTGCTTGTTGAATGGGTGACCTCTTCTCCATGTATATTTCCTCTTACTTTGTGTGTGTTATTTTTTCACCAGATATCTGTTAATTTAATTTTATCGTTTGTCATTGCCAATAATTATCACTTGCGTGAGAGTTGTTTACATTACGATAATTATATGTATCTATGGATGGGTCAAGAGATATATTAAAATCACCGCAAATGATCAGGTAATGCGGTTCTTTTTTGATAATCAAGTCATGTATTTTAGTGTAGAAAGATGGCTGGTCCGTGTTCTGTTCATATATATTTACAATAGTATATGGAGTTTCGTCAATATTTAAACCAAGCACAAATACACTACCATCGCTATCTCGGTACGTATCTTTAATTTCAAATTTAAATGTGTTATGCAGCGTATCGCAACCCCTCTACTCGCAGATGTGAATAAATTGAAAACACATGTGTAACCCCACTCCGGTTATATAGACTGGTGTAACCCCACTCCGGTTATATAGACTGGTGTAACCCCACTCCGGTTATATAGACTGGTGTAACCCCACTCCGGTTATATAGACTGTAACCCCCACTCCGGTTATATAGACTGTAACCCCCACTCCGGTTATATAGACTGTTCCTGCTCATTGGTAAAATGTACGTCTTGAAGGCAAAATATACCGTATTTTAGGTTGCAAACATAGGTTATTACGTCTCGACGTTTCTGGCGACCACCAAAGCCTCGACAGTTCATCGACATTATCTTAACAGACATTTGCAGTAATTAATGTAAACAAATACCACGACACAATTCCAGAAAAACAGAAGAAAGGTAGAAATAAAGAAAATATAGAGCTATTAAAATAGATAAGTTTGTGTAGTATATCCATTATCCAAGGTCGTTTTGGCAATGTCACTTTAACGCGATTGAAAAGAAAGGTCGATTTATTGAATTGGGGTTAAACATCGATTTAGCAACAAGAAGAAATCACGATGACCAGCAATGTCGAGAAACAGTCATAAAAATATTCATTTAAAACATCATGAAATGAATCTCAGGATGTAGGTTTCCTCTCACAACAAACAATTTATAAATGCCTTTGGTGAATTGCTATTGTGCGATACGTGAAACCGTTACACACGCGACAAAAATCTCACTCAGTTACCCATACATGTAGTAGTTCGCATAGTATTCATTCAGTAAATCGCATGTCAAAATCAATACTGTTGTTTACCAGACAAGGTAGAGAGACTGTTTGTGTTAGGCCAAAGTATATTATTGGTTTGTATAGGACTAAATCTTACGATTGTTTACTTGAAAAATTGTTTGGTAGTGTGTGTGCGTATGTGGGAGACTGCGGAAGATGCATTGTGAGGCTAAATGTTACTTCACATTAGTAAAATAATTAGATCATGATCTTATAACATAGAATTATGCATACATTTATGAAGTCAACATAAACTATATGGTATGAAAATACAACAAAAATGGAAATTAAATTCTACCTCTAATTTTTAGGCGGGTTGAATGGAGTTCAATAATTCATCTAAACTTTTGTTGTATTTCCGTTCATTTAAGTTGCCTTCTTGAATATCGTGTTCAAGAGTTCGAGAATGTCAACTTTAACGTTCAGTTCGTTTTTCAGTTTGGCCCAAATGAATCCATTGCCAGATTTCATAAGATTGTGATCGAACAGTTTATTCATCAGGTTGAGATTCTCTCTGGTAAGGTCTTCGTTCACTTTCACCGGCGTCTCCGATCCGTTCTTACATTTTTACTTAAGGGCATTTCTTGTAATGAAAACCTTGTTCCTGGTGTCGGTTCGAAGGAATATAACTATACATGGTGGCGCCTTACTGTTGTCCTTCGAAGGCAATCGATGTGCTGCGATGGTGTCAGCTTGTGTAATTTTAACAACATTCTGTGAGGTATTAGCTATTTCACGGAATCTTTCGGACAACTTCTCTTCTCCCTCGGCATCAGAGACCTCTATATCGAGAGCGCGAACACATGTTTTGCGCGAATACTGCTCTGCTTTAATAGCATTTTGACGGAGGCTATTGACCACAATGTCCATCTTATCGTCGTCAGATTTTTAGTGGTCCACTTCCTCTCGAAGATGCGTGTTTTCCGTTTCCAGCGGTTTCACTTTCTCTGTAAGGTCGTTAACTTTTGTGTGCTATGAGGGGAGAGAGAGAGAGAATGAGTGGTTCGGGGGGCTAGCCCGGGATTGTCGGAAGGACCGAATGGTCCTCCCCTTAATCCCTATGCTATGAGGGGCTTGTGAATTTGCCTTATATATATACTGCTGTGCATGATGAATGTTCAATTAGTTTCATTAATCTATATAATAGATGTGTATACATGATTCGAAAATGTTATGAATTCGTATTCAGATGAGATACGTAGTCCAACTGATCAGTCTCAGATTCACACGAGAACTC
Source organism: Siphonodentalium dalli (assembly GCA_032622095.1). Classification (NCBI taxonomy): domain Eukaryota; kingdom Metazoa; phylum Mollusca; class Scaphopoda; order Gadilida; family Siphonodentaliidae; genus Siphonodentalium; species Siphonodentalium dalli. The sequence goes on from CP136067.1 coordinate 16,253,968, forward strand.
ACCAGAACTCTATAAGTACTATGCATATTTACTGCACATAATACCCGGTGTTAGTGACATATTGATCTGCGACCTTGACATTTATCTGGGCCGATAGTGGTCCCATCATATCACGATCATATTGGGAAATAGTAGATAGTTTATAGTAAATAGTTTGATCTGGGATAACCGACTGATATCGGGTGTGTAAATATTCCTGCTTCATATATGTACGCACAAATATTTGGTCCGTTGTCTGTTTTATGTTGAGAAACAAACATATTCGAGTATATTATATACGTGAAAATTGCTTTCCCCATTCAGTTCGGTTTAAATTTGGTGATGCATTGTACACTGGGATTATAAGTGCTAAGTCATCAGTTTCACGCACTCGCATAAGTCCACAATATGTCTTTAATATAATGTATACGTATCCGATGTCAAATCGGCGCGATACGCGTCGATGAATTTCCCGGATTCCTTTTGATTGTTTGGATTATTTCAATTAGATTGAATTATATATCGTCATGGAGCGGGGTACAATATCTGCGATGAAGTGATATGGATTGTTTGTAAAATGTCAATCATGTCCAGTCCAGGAATTCTTTGGTAGATTTTCATGTAGCATTATTTTGATGTGTGCATGCGCTTTAGAATGGGGATAAAGCGGAATGTTCCGTCAATGGGATAGCGACCATGTCTTGCTCTCACCCCGACAAATTGAATGGAATTCCGGCTCAATTCCGATTTTATCATAATTAGTAAACACTTTTTGACGTTCGGTAGTTCGTTTGAAACATAATTATCAGCCATTGACGGCGGATAATGCGTGTATCAATAGAAAAATTTATCTTACAATATAGCTATATTTCATCAAATACACGCGAAAATGCCTAGGCGGTTTCCGATATTGTATCCTGGATGGCAACAAGGATATCTTGGATGGCAACAGCTGGTGCACGTGCGTTTCGACAACTGGCTTGTTTTCAAAACAAAACGTCTAAATAACCAACTAAAAGTCGTAAAATAATATACTCGTGTGATACGAATGTAAAATAATCAATAATTAGTTCAATAAAGTTGACAAAATATGGAGACAGGGCCCAAAAAGCTCAAAATAACCACCCAAAAATGTTTGGAAATCGAAAAAGTCACGAAATTTACACATTGTTTACAGCGCGCACGAATACGGACTATTTTGACAATTTCTATTTTAGCGAAGTAGGGAATTCCCCGTAATTCAGTACGGTCTTGATCAAAAGCTACTGAACGCATTTTTTATTCGATAAAATACAGAATGGAAAATCAAATTAATTTTATCTTATGTTAAGGATATAAAACACAATACTTACGAAAAGTCCTTGATTTAGTGCATTTCCTCTAAATGAAGTTTAATGGGTTAATTTAGTGCGAGTCAGAACTCGATTGTCGAAGTGTCGGAAAGTTCAAAATTCACCAAAACTCTGAATGGACAGTGATCTCCGGCAATGCCTCTCGCCAACACTATTACTATCCAAGGAGATTGCACCATAAAATAATACAATTATCCTGTTAAAAGTGACAATTATGTCGAACATATGAAACGAAAATATCGTCGCCTCTTCATTGAATCGGATTCCAGCCAAAGTGAATTTGAATAGTGACGTGAATTTCTCAGAATTTGACTTATTACAACGTCGCGTGCTGAGAATATTGTGTACGTTGTGTGTTGCGCGTAATAAAATAGTTCCTGTTTTAAATTGAGTTTTATTGCATTTTTATGGGACAAATTGTAAGATAAATTGGTTATCATCACCCTGTGTGTTTCCGAGATCCGTATTCAAGTCTCGCTGCCTTCTCTGGGCTGTCTATCGACTCGTCCTACGGACTCGTCGATAGACTGCTCAGAGAAGGCAGCTCGACTTGAATACGGATCTCAGAAACACACATGGTGGTGATAACCTATATATATGTTTAATTAACCATGAAATTTTCTAGCCTACATAGCGGTTCGCAAAAATACTATCCGCGACCAAGTGTAGATACCCACCATACCTTTGGGGTGTCAAAGCCGCGGATCGTTCCTGCGATGAGATGTCGCCAAATCGGATATGGGATGTCAAAGATGCGGATGATATACTTTGACCGTTTCTGCTTGAAAATAACCCAATTTCGGACTGGCCGGCACATGGACCATCTTTAGAGTGAGGGTGCATGTGCGAGGGCGAAAACGTGTATGTTTGTTTGTGTTTTATTTTCTAATGTCATATTAATAGTATAGGCTATTCTGTGTCTTTCGTTAATATATGCCCGGAACTGTACAACGATTGGAAACATTTAATCAGTCTAAATCACGAGTTAGCAGGGGCGAGACTAAAGGGTTCCGGTTGGGGGTGTTCTCACATAAAGTTTCTTAATGCACCTCCGATCAGGAAGTTCAATTTGCACCCCGCCCCCTGTTAGGGTAGAGTTTAATCGAGTTTACAGCGGGTTCTTCCAATTGTTGGATATCACAATCCCTAAGTTTAGGATTTTTTCATCTGACCATTTCAGTTCACAAATTTGGCGGAAATTATTTAAATTATCTAAATATGACGGTTTTTGTCTGAAAACAATTTGCACACTGAATACTAAAAAAGGTGAACCAATTTACGAGGGAATACCTGTCTGACCAACCAACCAACATACAGTACAAGGCCCGTGGTTTTTTTCAAAATCACGTGTGGCCATCATTTTAACACGGAAAAACCACGGTTGATCTTGCCGTGTTCTTAGCATGGTCAATTTCGGCAAAATGGCCAGCGTGTTCAAAAACGGTATGAAAACGGCGTGTACATGCCGTGGTCATCCGAGATCACGCCGTGGTCATCCGTGTTGAAGTCGTGTTCTTAGCGTGGTCAATTTCTGCAAAATGGCCAGCGTGTTCAAAAACGGTTTGAACACGACATGTGCATGCCGTGGTCATCTGAGTGCACGCCGTGGTCATCCGTGTTCATGCCGTGGTCATCCGTGATCATGCCGTGGTCATCCATGTTAATGACGTGGTCATCCGTGTTTACGCCGTGGTCTGCATCCCCGTGCAGAGCTGCACCTCCCCTTACGGGGACAGTGCGGGAGGTGTGAACAATCCGCGACATCAAAGGGTTGCCGCAGTATTACTTGCGGTGGGCTTTTTTTCGGGTATATTTGGCCCAGATTGATTTCGTCAATAAATAAAAAATTGTTAGATAAAATCTTTTATAATGTAAAACAATTTCATATATTTAATTATGTATATGCATATTTGTTACATCCGTGTCATGTTTTGTTGTGGCATTTTATTTTAGTTGGCATTAATATTTGTAGTGTTTGTCCAAATGAATCAGACTCATTGTACTTATAATAGTTATATATTGTAACATTATATTCTATACGAAACACGTACTTCCGCTCGATTCAGGGTAGGTGAGAAGTAGATGTGGTTTATGATTCAGCGTAGGTGAGAAGTAGATTTGGTTTATGAGAGACGTACTTCCGCTCGATTGAGGGTAGGTGAGAAGTAGATGTGGTTTATGAGAGACGTACTTCCGCTCGATTGAGGGTAGGTGAGAAGTAGATGTGGTTTATGATTGAGGGTAGGTGAGAAGTAGATGTGGTTTATGATTCAGGGTAGGTGAGAAGTAGATGTGGTTTATGATTCAGGGTAGGTGAGAAGTAGATGTGGTTTATATTCTATACGAAACACGTACTTCCGCTCGATTGAGGGTAGGTGAGAAGTAGATGTGGTTTATATTCTATACGAAACACGTACTTCCGCTCGATTGAGGGTAGGTGAGAAGTAGATGTGGTTTATGATTCAGGGTAGGTGAGAAGTAGATGTGGTTTATATTCTATACGAAACACGTACTTCCGCTCGATTGAGGGTAGGTGAGAAGTAGATGTGGTTTATATTCTATACGAAACACGTACTTCCGCTCGATTGAGGGTAGGTGAGAAGTAGATGTGGTTTATATTCTATACGAAACACGTACTTCCGCTCGATTGAGGGTAGGTGAGAAGTAGATGTGGTTTATGATTGAGGGTAGGTGAGAAGTAGATGTGGTTTATGATAGACATATTTACATCAGCTTCGCAGTGTGCGCGTATTCGCCGTTTATAAAACAAAAATACCAGACATGTGTACATTAGCCCTTTACCCAACCAACCGGCCAAAACCGGCCAAATAAAGCTTTAACAGCCTAAAATATCTTCGGTCTGTCTCAATAAAACCATACAAGTATGGATATCATTGGAACCGGCTCATTGACCACATTGTGATAGTTACAGTTATGCCCTGTGCCAATGCATTCTCTTATATATGCGAGTCGACCATATGTCGCCTCGCATATATAAGAGAATTATTGGCCTAAAAAAAATATTGTTTTAACACTTTTTACCATTTTTTCTTACATTCTTTAACAATTTTATAATTTTTAATGTGTTAAGCCAATGCATTCTCTTATATATGCGAGGCGACCTATGGTCGACTCGCATATATAAGAGAATGCATTGGCACAGGGCCCTTTTGTTTGGGTAAAGGGTTAACGTAACTGTTTAAACGAATCCGTGTGAAGTCTATATTACTGAAATATCTCGCCAAACATGGGTGCGTTGAAAATGAGCATTTTAAATTAAATTCGGAACAATTAGATTTTATTTATAAATTTGGACTCCGAGTTTAAAAAAATTATTAAAATTGATATTTAAAACTTTAGTTACGTTTTGAACACTAAATTCGAAATTTTAACTTATGAATTTGTTTAATGCTATATCCTCCATTTGTTAGAACACGATATCGCCGCGCAAACTACGGAAACCGTTTGCGTGCATGTAATATAATGTTTTAATAGATAAATATTATAAGTAAATGAGTCTGATTCATTTGGTGCGTACAATAAAATCAATTCTATCATATAATCAATCATAAATATTATTGTCATTTGATATTATGGAATTATTCGTAAATTGACATATGACAGATAATATTCGTGTCGTCGAGGATTGATATATTGGAAACAAACAGTTTCACCTGAGTGTTTATATAGAACTTAATAATAATATTTGCTTGTGGTACAGTGAAACGAAAACTGTCTTGTAAAAAAAACGAGAAAAAAAAATTAACTAAAACATAAACAATAATTTGTTGGTATTCCGCATATCCCACACCAACACCCAGGTTAACTACATTGAGAACGAAACAAAGTTCCTGTGGAAATATTTGCGATCTGAAAACGGACTCGGATATCCAGAGAAACGCTTTTGAAATTGACAAAATATTCACATGTTTCGGTAAAAATATTCGGAGAAAAATCAGCGTTTCATAAATAAATAGATATTTCATTGTATGGACGGGTGGGTTTAGATGCCACATACCCACAGCACAGGCGGGGAACATTCCCCTTCGTATTGGTACGATCGAACCTTACTTCGAATGAGTTAATTTAATGCGAACGTCCATATCTCATATAAAAAATCGGCGGTTTCCTTTGCACTGACTTCCCTCATCGCCGCTTTTTAAACACGCATCGCAGGAAATGGCACAATTTTAATAATCTCTTAACAATTGCTTAGCCCATTGTCTCATTTTTGTCCGTCCTTTATTAATATCCGGGTATTTAGAGTAACTGGAACGGATCGAGGAACAGGAACGAGTTCCGAGTAACAGAATGACTATTTCCAGTAACAGGAATGAGGAACAGAGATATAAGCTCAAATTTCTCGCGTTTTACGCTATGTACGATACATATTATACATCATTCGAAAGGATAGCATATCCCCTTCATTAATATTGCAACATTTAGACACTAATATTGCGAACAAAGCGTACAATTGGCCAGGAACGGCGAGCGTTGAATCAGAAATTAGCTAAAAACGAAAACAATCCGAGTACCGGGAATGAAGAACAGAGATATAAGCTCATAAGTCTCCCATTTGACGCTATGTAACATACATATTATACATCATTCGAAAGGTTAGCATCTCTCTTTCATTAATATTACAAATTTCCTATTCACCGCCGGACGTTCCTGACCAATTATACACTTAGTTCTCAGAAGTATCGTTCAAATGTTGCAATATTCCTGAAAGGAAGTAGCTGTGCTTTCGAATGATGTATAATAACTATGTTTTGGTTGCGTAAAACGCGAGAAATTTGAGCTTATATATATGTTCCTCATTCCTGTTACTCGAAATTGTTTTCGTTTTTTTGATAATTTATTATTCACTGCTCGATGTTGCTAGCCTATTATTCGCATAGTTCTCGTAAGTATAGTTTCACTGTTGCAATGTTCATGAAGTGGAGAGGCCATGTTTTCGACTGGTGTATAAAGAGTATTTTTTGATTGCGTAAAACGCGAGAACATTAAGTTTATATCTCTGTTACTCTGAAAAAGTTTACGTTTTGCTAATTTCCGACTCACAGCTCGATGTTCCTGGCCAATTATACGCATAGTTCTCAATAGTAGTGTTTAAGTGTTGTAATATTAAAGAAGGAATTGGGCTATGCTTTCGAGTGATGTACAATATGTATTGTTTCATAGCTTTAAGTGCGAGAGATTTGAGCTCTGTTCCTCATTCCTGTTACTCCAAATAGTCACTGCTTTACCAGTAGTTGTTCCTGTTCCTCGTGAAGTATGTGATTTGGGGGGGGGGGGCTAACCCCGAGATGGTCGAAAGGGCCAATAGGCCCTTTCCTTCACCCCTCATAGTTTTGTCTTTATTGCGTAAATAACAAGAACAAAGGAGCAATTTTTTTGGTGTTCACTTTCTTTTATCTTGTGGTGGATGCTTTGAACAGGACACCGAGAGCTGGTCCTGTGTCTTGACATATACTGTTCCAGATGTTCTTTCGAATAGGTCTCGCCCTTCGTAGACCTGTTCCTCGTTCCGTTCCTGTTACTTCAGCAGGGAATGTTATTTGGGGGGCTAACCCCGGGATGGTCGAATAAACCGAGAGGTCTATTCCTTCACCCCTCATTTTTTGGAAGCTTTATTTTGAATATCTAAAAAAAACAAATATTATTTCTGTTTGTGTTTTTTCTTCTTTGGTGGCTTCTCTCCTGAAGATGAAGGTGACGGGTGTTGTATCTGTCTCAATCTGAGCTGTAATTCGACCTGTTATTGTTGGTACTGTTTTTTCCACTGAGCATGTTCTTCAAGTGTCACTTTAACGTTCTTGTTAAGCATATTTAAAGCTTCTTCATCCTCGTTAGGCGATTCGTCAATTCGTACCATAAGCTGTTCCTATTCATGGTTTGAGATAACTCCGCCTACTGAAATTTCTGATTGGCTGAACCATATATTCTATATATAGATATTTGTCCGGAGCATCTAAGATTTCGCCAAAAAGATATCAATGATTTTCATACTTTGTCTGAACTTTATTGTACAAAAATAATCACCCTATGCGCCAGAAATGAATACAGTGAATGATACTCTTTCCCTTTCTGTAAATACTTGGCAGTGACATTGCGTAATTCGTGAGAAATCTGCGACTTTCTACGAAGAATAAGTTACGTTCTTCGGGGTGCTAATTTCCGATTCACCACTTGCCGTTCCTGGCCAATTGTACGATTTGCTCGCAAAAGTAGTGTCTAAATGTTGCTATATTAATGACGAGCAGATGCTAACCTTTCGAATGATGTATAATATGTATTGTCCATAGCGTAACACGCGAGTAATATGCGCTTATATTTGTGTTCCTGATTCCTGTTACTCGGATTTGTTTTCCGTTTTTAGCTAATTTCTGATTCAACGAAATTGTACGCTTTACTCGCAAAAGTAGTGTCTAAATGTTGCAATATTAATGAAGAGCAGATGCCAGCCTTTCGAATGATGTGTAATATGTATTGTTCCATAGCGTAAAACCCGAGTAATATGCGCTTATATATGTGTTCCTGATTCCTGTTACTCGGATTTTTTCCGTTTTTAGCTAATTTCTGATTCAACGCTCGCTGTTCCTGGCCAATTGTACGCTTAGTTCTCAAAAGTATTGTCTAAATGTTGCAATATTAATGAAGGGCAGATGCTAACCTTTCGATTGATGTATAATATGTATTGTTCCAAAGCGTAAAACGCGAGTAATATGCGCTTATATCTGTGTTCCTGATTCCTGTTACTCGGATTTTTTTTCGGTTTTTAGCTAATTTCTGATTCAACGCTCGCCGTTCCTGGCCAATTGTACGCTTTGTTCGCAAAAGTAGTGTCTAAATGTTGCAATATTAATGCAATATTAATGAAGGAGAGATGCTAACCCTTTCGAATGATGTATACTATGTATTGTTACATAGCGTAAAACGCGAGAAATGTGAGCTTATATCTCTGTTCCTGATTCCTGTTACTCGGATTTGTTCCCGTTTTTAGCTAATTTCTGATTCAACGCTCTCCGTTCCTGGCCAATTGTACACTTTGTTCGCAAAAGTAGTGTCTAAATAAATGTTGCAATATTAATGAAGGAGAGTTGCTAACCTTTCGAACGATGTATAATATGTATTGTTACATAGCGTAAAACGCGAGAAATTTGAGCTTATATCTCTGTTCCTCATTCCCGGTACTCGGATTGTTTTCGTTTTTAGCTAATTTCTGATTCAACGCTCGCCGTTCCTGGCCAATTGTACGCTTTGTTCGCAATATTAGTGTCTAAATGTTGCAATATTAATGAAGGGGATATGCTAACCTTTCAAATGCTGTATAATATGTATCGTTACATAGCGTAAAACGCGAGAAATGTGAGCTTATATCTCTGTTCCTCGTTCCTGTTACTCGAAATAGTCATTCTGTTACTCGGAACTCGTTCCTGTTCCTCGTTCCGTTCCTGTTACTCGAAATAGTTAATCCCCATAAAGTGTGATTACAGTAGAGTTGCTTCTCTTTGATCCGTAAGATTACCTTGAGACAAGAGGCTCAATTGTTGGTTTCAATGTGTCGAAATAGCATTCAATTGTTGCTATATCTGCGAGCGGTGCGGAGCCACAGTCAATATTATAACTGTTTTGATGTGTCAATACATGTACTATTTTTACGTGGGGAATCACGTGGTATCGGGTTGATGAGTATCACGCATTCAAACAGGTAGAGGTTGTCGCAAAAGCGACCAGAAACGAGGGAAACGATAATAAACTAGCATAATGATATATTACATGGTATTTTGGCAGCCACGAGCATATACTATACTATTTTTCATACAAGCTGATACCTCATTTGGGTTCAAACTCAGTCGAAGGATTCTCCTAGATGTATGGACTGGTGTATTCCACAAACCTCCGACTGCCAAGGTGTTGTGTCAGTTCCTCATGTATTATGTTTGTGTGCGTTTGCACATTTATCGGGTAACACGTGTTACCTGGTCGGATTTCCACTTACCTGTATTGGTTACACATAAAAAATACGTAATGTGCTATATAGTTACACAGGTATAAAGATGATATATCTCTTTGTAAACATGAGCTATATAGTTACGGGGGTATAACATCTCCAGTGATAGCAATTCCCAAGCATTACTCGACAGCAACAATTGGTATTTTCGCATTCCGGCTAATCTGCCATCCGTAACATTACTTCGTACTCAACAGACTTTCAAATAATGGAAATATGGTTACCTTATTCTACAATTCAGAGACTAAAGAACCCAACAACAACATTTTGGTACTGTATCCCTGTAAGTGTTGGTTTTTTCAAACATGTAGTTGATATAATACGCAAGTGTTATCTATATAATGGTATACAGCCATAATATGATGATGCTGGCCCCTGTGACCCCTAAATCGAAACAGATTACAATAGTTCATATAAATGAAAGTATGTAGCCCTCAATCAAATAGTTTCAAGCGTTATTTCATAGTGTTTTCAAGTATCTTGGACGCTAAAATCCGTACATACAATATTAATCTTCTAAGCGCTATGGGGGCCCCTAAAATTCAATCAACCATGACAATATGAACCAAATAGAAAATAAGTTTCCTGGTAATAATCCACACCAAGTATTAACATCATCTGCCATCTTGATTTTCAAAACAAGACATCACCAATAATATATAAAAAAGCCATTATGTTGGTGTCTTATTGAGTGTTCATTAACTAATGAACCAGATTCAACGAGAGGGTGCATTTAATATTTTGTCTGCATAATTCAAACAACAGTCATGTAGATGTATTTGCATGTTACCCGTTGCAACGAGAAATCATATTGGCTATCAGCCATTATTTTAATTTAATATTGATGGCATATGTCTGACGGGTTAATATATATTTCCAAAATTGATTAATCAATTAATACCAAAACCAATACATGTGAATAGTGTGCAAAGGACTCAATGTAAGAGATACGAGGAAGAGCCCATGCACATTATAGCATGCGTCTATGTGAACTTTTGAAAGGGTTATTTATATTCTCAGCAGACCAATGGAATAGACACTTATATGGGTAATGGGTCCCTTGTCAGAGAGTAGAAAAGACAAGATGCTCATGCTATTAATCAAATTTGAAATATCTGATAAACAGTTAGCCAGGCACCAGTATTGATTATCGTTGTCTCCATCTCGCCACTGACCAGAGCTGTGCCATATGTCATTACTCATTTAATAACATATTTCATGTCGAATGACAACAATGTATAATATGTACTATCATATACGTTGGACCCTGGATGTTCACGTGGTAAATTATTGATCATTATATTGCATACAACCTATTGAAATAAAATCTTCATAATTTCGAAACACCTAATTAATGGTATAAAAATATCAAGATTGTGGTTCAAGTCTATAATGGTTAATTAATCGAAATCAAAATCCATCCAGAAAAGTATTTGATTTATTGAATCGGTGTGAAAGGGTGAATTATTAATTATTGCTAAACCGATTATCCAATCGACACCATAAACTGTATCTGCATATAAAATATGAACAAAATCGGGCAAAAAATACTTGAGTTATGAATTCTGAAAGAAAATGACCATGTATAGACGGAAAGTGTCAGTAAATTCATAATTTAGCAAAGACATGTTCGGTTACATCTAACGTCGCCAATAACAATATGAGCGCAATCGGTTTGTAATTTACAAGGACAAGACATATAATTTATTTAATATTTTTAAATCTTATATATTGTGCTGTATTTCATAGTAAATGCCAGAACATTGTCCGGCACCACTATATTGTGTAAATTATTTAAGAAATGGGTGTTGATTTGATCGCGTTCCACAGAGTATGGATGCAACTTGCTCATTTTGTGTGGAAATATAGTAATTCGTACCTAACGTAATGTAGTAGTTTGTGCCTAACGTAATATAGTAGTTAGTACCTAACGTAATATAGTTGATAGTACCTAACGTAATATAGTAGTTCGTACCTAACGTAATATAGCAGTTCGTACCTAAAGTAATATAGTAGTTCGTGACTAACGTAATATAGTAGTTCGTACCTAACGTAATATAGTATTTCGTACCTAACGTAATATAGTTGATATTACCTAATGTAATAAAGTAGTTCGTACCTAACGTAATATAGTAGTTCGTAACTAACGCAATATAGTAGTTCGTACCTAACGTAATATAGTAGCTCGTACCTAACGTAATATAGTAGTTCATACCTAACGTAATATAGTAGTTCGTACCTATGGTAATATAGTAGTTCGTACGTATGGTAATATAGTAGTTATTACGTAACGTAATAGAGTAGTTCGTACGTAACGTAACTCACAAAATGGGATGGGACGCGGAACAGAGGCAAACCACCGACCATGATTTAGAATAGCGTGTAAATAGCCATATCTCTGCGAATATCCCACGTACAGAGCTCCGTTGGGTGTCAAACTAAAGTTTGATATTCGCATCAACCGATTTAACTCCACTAATAACCGGGTAAAGGGTGATGTGTTATTAAGCCAGGAACTGACTTTTACGTGCAAGAAGTCGGGTTTATTCTCATTGAATATGCATGGAATATACAATATATGACCGGATTGGGATAGTGAATCCATTTTAATAACTTTTTGAGATTTGATTTTTTCCTGATTTTATTTAATGATTATTTACGTGTGTACTTTAGTTAACTAATCAGCTTAAAGGCGCGGGCGGCGTTCGTTGCAGAAATATTTAAATTTGTTCAAATCGCCATCAACAGAAGGAACTCCAAAATATATACAGTTCCGCTCATATGCCAAACATAATCAGTGTGTACATAGTATATTGTCATCAAGACGTACGCTCGTGTACTTAAACAAGAGACTGCTCGTGTTACAGAAGTTGTGATTCTGTTTACATCATGCAGCGCAATTCTATTGATTAATCACACAAAAATTATATAAACGCTCTTTATTATTTCCATAACAGGAAAACAGTAACAAATAACGCTCTTTATGTTTACCTTATCCGGATCTAAATAAAAGCCAGGAAAAGTAACTTTTTTGCTTTTGTTTACATAACAAAGGGGAAAAAGTTGACAACAACATACTGTTTATGTCATATTTCTGATTGACATAAGAACAAAGTATGTCTATATCTTACTATTCCTTCTGTTTATGGCGGTTTTTGACGGAGATGAATATTTTAACAGCATACCCACCGCCAAGGCCTCCCGTATCTTTCACGTAACATCACACCAGAGATCTGGACTCTACTGAAGGCAGTATCGAAAGAAGCTTTCACTTAAATAACCATTGAACTCCTTTTTCTGGCGAATTGCACAGATAAAAATGTTCTTACCGGCGACTTTAATGCCAGCACGTCAAGTGATCTGGATATCAAAATGTGTGATAACGATATCAACCTGTTCGATTCAGATATATTTGAAGATTTGTTGTTTTCAGAGCAGTTATACTGCTTAAACGCAACTGATATGCCAATGGTCAGACAAAGTGAGGACCTTTCTAGAAACCAATACGGTGGTTTACTCGTTGATTTATGCAAAATTCATGGACTCCTTATTTTGAACGAGAGGGCAGGCAGAGACAGAAATATCGGATCATTCACAAGTCGTAATAAATCAGTAATCGACTATACCATATGCACAGCCGCCGCTCTACCGTTGATATTGAACTTCCATCTGCTTCCCTTTAACCAGTTGACGTCAGACATACATAGCAGTATGGTAACAGAAATAAATCTAGAATATGAACAGTCTTAAGATAACAAATCACCGATAAGTAACGGAACGCGCATTAGAAAATGGGATCCTAGCAAGCGCATAGAGTTCATAGAAAATATTAGCTATAACACTCTTCTTGGTTTAAACAACTTGTTAGATTCGCTAACACAGAGTGAGACATGTCCCAGTGCAGTAGACATGGGTGTTAATTTGATGTATAAGGTCATGATTGAAACCGCGGAGCGCACATTAGGCATGCAAACATTTGAAAAGCATAAAACAATCCGTTCTGCGAAGAGTGCTAGTAAGCCCTGATTCACTGAAGCGTGTCGTACAACACGCAAGTCTTACAGAAGGGCCTCTCGCATTTATAAACTACGCCGTGACTCCGATTCTGACCAACCAATGAAAGAAGCTTCTCGCGCCTATAAAGCCGAAATGATTAGAGCAATTAACTGGCACAGGGAAATAATAACTCTCGAAATAACAATAATGCAACGTAATAATCCTGGAATTTCTGGAAAAGAATCCGGGATAGAAATTCGCGACACATTGATGTTTCTCTACACGATTTATCTCAATACTTCAAGATTATCAACGCGATTAGACATGCGGATGACCCAGACTTGGAAACGTATACAGAAGAACATTTTAAAACTGATGCAAATCCAGATCTGAATAAACCGATTAGTGAAGATGAGATAAGACTAGTCATTAATGGTCTGAAAGGAAATAAATCATGTTGCCAGGACCTCATCTTTAATGAATACATTAAAGCTTCTTGTGATGTCTTAATGGGTATATACTGCAACTGTTAGCATCGTTTGGGATACATGACTTGTACCCCTTGACTGGGTGATAGGAACAATTGTCCCTCTGTATACAAATAAAGGGAACTCAAACGACCCTAGTAATTATAGACATATCACGCTGCTAAGCTGTTTTGGAAAACTATTCACAAAGATATTACCGAATCGTCTTGACCAATATGCTGAAGAGTACGACATTATATCTGAAAACCAGGCGGGTTTCAGAAAGCATTATTCAACTGTCGATAACATTTTCAGCTTATGTTTACTATTTGAAATCAGTAGAAAACTGAATATAAAATTATTTTGTGCATTCATTGACTTCCAAAAGGCATTTGATATGGTATGGAGACTAGGGCTGTGGTACAAAATATAAAAAAATGGAATCAACTGAAAACAATATCAGAGTCGTTACCAATATGTATAATCACATAAAATCCTGTGTTCAACTAGATGGCATTAATCCATATACTGCCCCTGTTACGCCTGCGTTCGTTAAGGTGCGAACATTTCCCCTCTACTATTTACGCTATACTAAAACTATCTCGAAGAATTTTTACTTGGAAACGGCATAACTGGCCTGAAAACAATTGACTCAGAAATAGAGAACAGACTAAACTGTCATGTCAAATTATTTATGATCCTTTATGCTAACGATACCACCATTATGGCGGAAACCATCCGAGTTCTGCAGACCCAACTATATTTTTCGGAAAATACTGTAACAGTAACTGTTGGAAACTGACAGTAAATGTGGACAAATCAAAAATCCTCAATCTCTCTAAGACTAGTATCCCAAATAAAATAATATTTATGTTCAAGTGGAGAAAAATTGATATAGTAAACAAATTCAGCTATCTTGGTATCATATTTTGTAAATCAGGTTCCTTTTCAATGGCGAAAAAAAGATCTTGCAGACAAAGCAACCAGATTTATGTACACCATTATTGGGAAATCAAGGAAGTACTGCCTGTCGATAAAAAACTATGCATGTTATGCCAATACTGTTGTATGGATGCGAAATCTGGAGTTTTTGGGAACAATGATGTTCTCGAGAAGGTGCACCGTACATCCATTAAGCACATCCTCAACCTCAGACCATCAGCCCCTAATTAATGAATCACCACGAAGAAAGGTACCTAGAAGGCTAGAATACTCATGAAACTATCAAATACCATGTTTGACATTAATGCAAGTAATTTTCCTTGGTTGCATACCATCTATAACAAATTAGACAATTGTAATCAATTGCATGCTTGGCATATGGAACAAATTCCAGACATTGATCAATGTGTATCATTTATAAAGTGTAGCCTAATTACGCTATTCAGGGATTCATGGGAAACTGATAACAACTCCAGTCGCGGTCGAATTTATAGGATATTTAAGCATGATTTATCTTCCGAGAGATATCTGGAAACTCTGAACATGGCAAACCAAATCGTTTTTATTTCCACTTTGTGGTTCCGGAGATATTGGAGATGAATTCCACTACCTACTTGACTGTGGCAAACTATTAAATGACCGACAGCGATTGCTATCAAAATTTTATGTACAAAAGGCCAAACTCCATTACTATGAGTAAACTATTAAATCAGAAAAAATCCACGGACATACGTCGATTGTGTGATTTCATCAAACTTGTCATCCGAGAACTAATAAGGGCAGCTAAGCCTAATTAATCACTTGTACACATCTGGTATAAATAAATTAACCATGACCATGTCGGAAAAAATTGTCGAGTATCAACTGAAAGATACCGACAACGTGCTTAATTATGTCATTGCATGAAAGTCAGGTATACATGAACTCAGCTACGATTCAAAAGTACATCATTGTAATGACCGACTCAGTAAACTCAAATCAATACTGTTTTACGAGTTTACGACTTTACATTTGCTTATCACTGATATCAGTATTTTTTTTATTATATACACCGCTTTTGTTATGTTAAATTGTTAAATTTCGAGATAGCATCATGTACACAGCATAAGTTTATTGCGACAGTGGTTTTCTCCACTTGATTCAACGGCCATGTGAGTCGTGGTGTTTTACGATTACCAAATTTGGAATCATAATTTTACAAATACACCTGTATAGTATAGTATAATCCTAATTACATGGCTCTTATTGATCAGAACTTACATAATATCAAAGATCATAGCGGAGATATGTAAGAGTAAATTAAATGTCAAACATTATTTTGCTACCATGTTTTCCATAAAACATACACGACGAAATTTTGAAACTATTCCGATTCCGTGCTTCTGTTCGACTGTTTCCACCGAACAGGCAATAATAAATACCATAACGTGACACCGACTTCGATTGATCAGCTGATTCGGATATGTGTACATAATAGCTATTGTATATAACAAGGTTCTCCTATTGTAAATATTGTATACACTATGTCTCAATACTCATGAAACTGTTAAATATGAGTTTTAGAGAATAAACTAATTGAATTGAATTGATGTCATCCTCACCGTTTTCTTATTATTGTCAAAGATGTTGTATGTTGTTGCTGATTGTTTTGTAACCGGGGTCTGGAAACCTTATTTGAGCGAAGAATGTATACATGACCTGTACACAATTACATGCATCTCTCTGTTTTTTTAATTATTTATATTCAATTGATTGTATAAGTCAGGTATTTTACCAGCATTGGCGCCGTTTTCTAATGTTCATAGCACGTAGTACTCCATAAACCCATAGATCAACCAACATTATTATTCAACGTGACGAGTTTCAATTACTGCTATCCTGATATGATTTGCTGCGTGTAACTCTAGTCCATACGTCAAACAGGTTTGTCAAATGTTTTGTATGTTGTTTTTGCTGTTTTTGCAACTGAGGTATGGAAAACTCAGTAACTATTGGGTGATTTTGTTAGTTATCAAAGCTTCTATACATGTCGTCATTAACAATTAGACGCACCACTCACTGTCCGAATTATTATGGCATCGCACTATATGTCCGGTAGTGCTTCATACATCCATAGATCAACCAACATAATTATTCGACGTGTCGTGTTTGAATTAATGCTATCCTGATATTATTTGATGTATGTAACTCTAGTTTATATCAGCGAGCTTTGTACAAAATTAATGGTGCATGTTGTTGATGCTGTTTTTGCAACGAGTCTGGAATTCTGACTAAATATTGCCTGATTTGGTTAGCTATCGAAAAATGTATACATGACGTTAGTTACGCACCACTCAGTGTTTGAATTATTTACAATTTGATAAATCATTATCGATATTGGCATCCTTTTCTAATGTTCATATCAGCCTTCATTTATATATTGCGTTCTGGAACATGAATAATTATTTGGTGATTTGGTCAGATATCGAGGCAAGTATACATGACGTTAGAAACAATCACATGCACTACTTCGTGTTTGAATGTTGTAAATCATTTATTGTATCATTATTGGCATCCTTCATTGTTCATATCAGCTTTGATTTTGACCTTGACCTCCCCTGATCTACAGTCCAGTCTCAAACACTCCGTTGTTCCAGCTCCCTCCACATTTTTGTGAGCTATCTCCCGGGCAGATTTTGCTGCACGATGAGTCCGGTAGTGCTCCATACAGTCCGTAGCTCAACCCACATATGCAATGTTTCTTGCTCTGTAATGCTGCAATCATGAACCCTGTAAAAGAGAGAGTTTCAATTATTGATGCCCTGTCCCATTTGACAAAATATAACTTAGGGTGCCTAGATATCGACCATCAAAAATAATGTTTTTACAGGTTTCGATTTGTTGTTATAATAGCAAAAGATCAAGCGACGTCTCTCGTAAAGAGCGTTCATGCTTCCGTCGTCCAAACGGGCGTTATCAATTGAGAGCTTTTGTTGTCGTTACAGAGGTATTGCGTATTGATGATTACGTGGCAAGTGCCGATTTCAATGTTTTTTCATTTTTATCCATTAACCCTTTCATGACCAGAGGTTCCTGAAAGTTTGCGAAAACACTGTGCCAATGCATACTCTTATATATGCGAGCTGCCATAGGGAGCCTCGCATATATATAAGAGAATACATTGACCTAACAATATTGACATTGAGCGTGTAAGCCACTCCATTCTCTTGTATATGTAATGTTCCATATCGGAGACTCACGTGGATTTGAAAATGCACGGACACGGGTCATTAAAGTTGGACCAGCGGTCCCGCTAAGCTGAACATTGGCAAATTAGATAACGTCAATGCTGTGGTAAACTAGTACATGGAATATTTAACCCAGTCTACTAAGTGGATTCTCTCGTCGGTAATTATATAGTACACATTAGCAGGGCCTATATTTCAGCAAGTATAGCAGGGGTCGTGTAGTCGAACATGGGAATGCTAGGATAATAATCTCATCGAACAACCCATGGCCTGTGGTAGTTTGTTGAACATATTATTGAACATTCCCTAAGGTAACAACCCACCAATGAGTGTTCAGCACAAACAAGCTATAATGCTGGTCATGGAACTCCTCAATGTGGAAGGTATACTAACATCAACGTATGTAGTTCTGATAACCTTCAATTCAAATTAAATGAAAATATTCCATACTATAAATAGATTTTAGGAGAATCGTAAGGTAAACTGTTTAAAGAGTATTGTATAACCGGTTTTATGTTGGAGATTGTGGTGTGAGCGTAAATAACTAGTGTAGACTTCCAACAATGGTGCCGATCGATATCCCCGTGTGGTCCAGTGTAGAATAGGCATACCGCCCCACTGCGAGGTGTAAGAATCCCCTAATGTGGCACCCTATTTGCCATGGGTGCATCCCGTGATGCGTGGTGTATACAGGTGTCCTAGAGGTACTAGGGTGGCCGTATGACTCGAGGAGTCGACCTGCGGATGCGGCTTAGCTCATTGCGCTCTTTGGTCGTACATTTCTTCAAAACGGGCGGTTGAGTTGACCCGGCTCAATCAATCGGCTAGCAAAAGTCGCTGCTCTCCACAGTGGTATCAACTACATTTTTGTCTGTGGTGTCAATTATGCGATCTGTTTTTCAGGCATGTTTTTAATTTCATGTCAGGTTTCTTTGCCTTTCGTTTTCATGGTTGTTAAATGTTCACAGCTGTCTTACCGTAGGGACGTTCCGATGCTGATATACGCAGTTGCTTAACTAGTCACCACTTCAACTATGTACCAGTCTTTGGTCCGACCATAAGGTCAGGAGACAAAACTCTACAGAGCGTAGCTGGATAATTGAAAAGTGGAAAACCAATCAGGGCTGGGTCATAAAGTGTTTCTCTTTTGATTGAATGTTCAAGAAAAATTCAATCTGATTCTCTTATGATATTAGCAGATATTGCACATACATCAGTGATAATTACTCATCACAAGACGTTGAACAGTAGCAGAACTGTGCTGTGAACTTATTGTTGTGAGTGAGATATATTGGCTGAGTTGGCACCACAGGGAGTTACAGGAACTGTTTTTGAGCCGCGATGTAGCAATTTATATGCACTACCCAAAATAAACAAGTCGACTATAATCCAAGAGACGATAATAGAACAAAATTCAGAAGTCGTCAACATAAGCAGACCAGCCGACCTTAAATTGAGGCCAATAATAGCAGGCCCGTCCTGCCCAACACATCGTCCCAGCAACCTGGTGGACATAATTCTAAAGCCACTCATGAAAAAACTCCCCAGTTTTCTAAGAGACGATATGGAATTTATTCGTACGCGTCGTCGATCTGTGGTGTTTTGATGTTTGCAGTCTGTATAGAAGTATTCCCCATGAACTTGGCATCGAATCCATAAAATATTGGATGTCAACACATCGATCAGCTATAGAGGAAAGATTCAATGAGTCATTCATTACAGAAAGCTTGAAGTTGATTTTAGAAAACAAGTATTCTATTTCGACAATAAGAATTTCCTGCAAACTAAGGGAACTGTAATGGGTACACAGATGGCCCCTATGTATGCCAACCTTGTGACGGGATACCTAGAAAATAATATATATCAAGAACACGATTCTCGTCTCAAAGACAGTCAATCACCATATATACGTTCTGGGTGGAAGAGATATATTGATGACTGTTTTCTCAGTTGGAAACCAATTGACTGTTCATTGGATGAATTCAATAAAATTCTCAACTCACTTCATGACTATACATTTCACTTCAGAAAGGAGTCAAACTGAGTTACCATTCCTCGATGTTCGTGTGCAGAAAAGCGGAACACAAATATAATCGGACATATTCTACAAAAGCACAGACACCCACCAGTAATTAGATTTAAAAGTTGCCATCCTGCGCCCACTAAACGCAATATTCCATTATGGCCTGGCAAGAAGAGTGTGTGCTATAGTAGATAACGTTCAAACGAGATATGTACGCCTTATAGAATTATCAAATTTCCTTCGCAAACAAAATTACCCAACTAATCTGATAAAATGCGGTATAAATAAAGCCAATTGCTTGTCGAAGAAAACCCTACGAGCAGATACCAAACGAACAACAAACGAGGACAAAATTCCCTTAGTGGTTACTCATAACCCACTTCATACACATATAGTTCAAACAGCTCGCAAAATGATACCAATCCTCCACGAGAGCACGACAATGAAGTTTCTCGTTCAAGAGATTGATATTCTGCACAACCACGGACCATTAAAAAGATTGTAACGCGGGCCAAATTCGATTCAGTGTCATCTTCTGTACCAGAAATCAGGAGATGTGGACACCCGAGATGTGGAAACCCGAGATGTGCCGCGTGGGTAGATATTCTAAGTGGGGAGAATCTCAATATTGGACCTGCTGGAAACCACACTGTGAAACCAAAGGAAAAGATGGACTATTCATCTGAGAACTTGGTTTATGTAATTATATGTCCGGGATGCAAACAATTGTATGTGGGTCAAACCGGGATGACCACTCGTAAACGAATGACTATCCACAGACTGCACAGAGAACAAATCACACATCCCCAATATAGACAAATCCTTCTCAGTAGACACCTCGATATATGTGGGAAAGGTCGATTTAAATTCTTCCCACTCTATAAAATGAGGGAGGTGAGCGTCATAAAACTTTTGGCAATGGAAGATAGATTCAAAGCCAAACTCAAGTTAAAGCCCAAGTTAAACGCGATATGACGTTACCTCGATCGTGATATGACTTGGTTACTCCGGAATTTACGTCACAATTGAATAATTCAAGATGTCACCCGATGAGATGTTTGAAACACATCTAAAGGCCTAGTAACCTAAATATATATCTTTATAGAAGCCATGTCTTACTCTCATTTCAATATAGTTATCTGTGATAATGTAACAATGGACAATGTATATATGCTATATCCGGCACGCATTCGTCTACTGAACTACTACTTCGGTAGTATCCGAAGTGTATCAAAACTATATATGCACAGACATATATGAAAGTTATATATGAAACGAACTTAATGACTCTCCTAAATGTGGAGCATGTACGTGATAAACTCATATACTTGGTGAAATTACGTGTTGGATAGACCCCCGATAACCGCTATAAATTAAGCACAGACCACACAACTCCAGTCTGGAACAACTTGCATATAATTCTGCATCCGGCTTATTCTATCCAGTAACGGATGACGCAATTACTGACGCTTATTATAATAGGCATGTTATTCTGACGACCCGCGTGTCACTACGCTATCCCGAGACAGACTGTATCTGGCATACACAAATGTATGTGTCGATCCCTCAGTTACATATGAATTATTATCAATCATCACCTACCCCTTATAATAAGTAATACCGGTATATATTAAATTATGAATTATTATAAATCAGTAGTACCACGCCTACCATCATAATGAGTAATACCGGTATATATGAATTATTATAAATCAGTAGTACCACCCCTACCCTCATAATAAGGCATACCGGTATATATGAATTATTATAAATCAGTGGTGTCATATCCATTATAATATCTGAGTCAGTGACATACCCTGTTGGTTGAGAAATCAATCAACCAGAATAATGTCTAATAATTACAATTTGCACAATGTTACTTTGAAGAATCTGACTTCCGCTCTCTCCTGATGATGACCTTGCGGTTTCAACAATTCCTAAACTGGGGAACAAAATAGGTCGAAACACCTAAAATGAGAGTGTACCGCGACAATTTGCACATAAGAATGCATTCGATTTATTGCTAGTTCAGTATAACAAATGTCGCAATTACTCACGCTTAATATAGTAGACATGTTATTCTGAACAGCAGCCCTGCAGAAATTGACATTCAATGACAGATGTGCTAAACTAACCAAGAAGCACCGGCTCAAGGCCACCAATAAATCATATATTTGCACACAATACCATACTGGTGCACCAAAAATACAATATGTTTTAAAAGATAACTGGAACATTGTTTCAAAATCGACTCATGAGAGCTACTCGTCAATGCAATCTTCCACGCTCGTCTTTCGCTGAGGGAAGTAATTAGGAGAAATGCTATCTAAAAACGTATTACCATGTAAGGACTATACGCACAATGCCCTAACTATATGCACACACGTGTAATGGATAATATACTCATTGAAAACATTCAGTAAAATTCACGAAGTAAACCTAATCAGTTGTCTATGTTACACCATAAGAAACTCCCCTACATGGGAATCAAAGACCCCATAATGGGCTCAAATTTATTATAATTTACTATAATTCCTGTAACACTACACGTAAGATGTCTTTGAGCATGATATTTGACTGCCAGGACGTTTGAAAATGGCCTTTTAACGACACGCAGCCCGTTGAAACGCAGATTACTCAATGCAGGTATCACTTACCACACTTGATATGAGATTACAACAGTCGGTCAAAAAAGAAAGTGTGAACTACCGTGATCTGATACTTGATAGATCTAATCTGGCGCACGTGTAAAACTGAATGCTGCCACACTATTACGAAACTATTGAAAGACTCCGTGGGGCATTTGCGTAGGAGATACATGCATAAATATATCGTATAGTTCCGTAGAAATGGTTCATACCGAAGGCAGTATCCCGATTACATCCGGGTCTCGCTGTGGCGTATTTAACCCATCCGATTAGATTTCGCGTATCATGGCGAAGAATGTTTATAAATTTCATGGAAATCGGCGCAAACATTATTGGGCGACTATCAGTGTTTGTGCGGTGCACGGGGCGAAAATATTGTTTATTACTAATTCGAGCGGCGCCGCTTTGAAAACCCGAACATAATACTCATTTCATGGACATAATAAGTTTGACAAAAACGATTGTGTTGCCCCTCTCCAGTTCTGTCCCAGAAACCAACAACGTTACTTTAAAAAATGTTAACCTGTACCATCATCTTCCTCGCGAAATATACCACTGTAAGTCCTTGTGGTACCCAGTTAATTTATATAGAACTCATACAGACAAATATGCATTCGCAAATATAGATACAGATGGACTATCGCGATACAACTTGATTAAACAAAAATGGAACATTTCCAAAATAAGCCTCTAACCTTGCACGAATTAACAGATGCACTCAGGACACTACAAATATCAAAATCCCAGGGCCATCCGGATACACCTATGAATTTTATAAATTGTGTTGGCCTGACATTGGTCCCCTTTTAACCTTTTTAATGTTGGAGATTACGCAATAAACAATTGCTATGAATTTTGTACGAGAATGTCAGCTCCTCTATTCTGATTAATTGTCATATTGCTCAGACGATCTACGTAAATGTTGTCACCAGGGTGACACAATGTCCTCTTATATCTTTCTAATCTGCGCCGAAGTGTTGGCGCTGATGTTATGCCAAAACAATAACATTAAAGGATATTCATCGGCGGTTCAGAATACAAAACAACACGATATGTGGACGACACGACGCGCTTATTGATTGGTTCTGAAAATATCTCACTTAAATCGTTTTTAGTCTACACGAACCGTACTTAACATTGGACAAATTAGCTCAGATATCGGTCCACGCATAAATCCTGAAAAATGTCGAGTAGCATGTATAGGGATAGGATCATATTAAAATGAGATGCGGCCAGTTCGTACGGAATTAAACATATCCATTATGAACACTTAATTTTCTAGGATTTGAAGATGATTAATATCGAACACTTTTATAGCGCCATTCAGATTACCTGGATGCGACGTTTGATTTGAAAACAAATCGAAATTAGCTTCATTGTGTGTGCAATGACAAAACTCTTTCCCTCTTTTTCACCTACCAGTTATATTCGAAACAAAACAGCAAATTGTTCACATACGTTTTGGAGAGATGTTGACTGCGCATGGTGTCAATTTATATGATTAAATAACTCAAATACTAATATTATGCTCTCAGGCCTCAATAAATATTATCTGTAATAATCCGAACATGACTATGTGTATGTTGATTGGCTTAGTTACATGCTCTTTCAGTCACAATCCGAAACGCCAATAAAGTCGGCGTTGTGTATTCCGATTGCTGTTGAACCAACTACTCAATGGTTATACATTACATTCACAATATGGTTACTAATTGTGATTTACTAATTGTATTGTTTATGGTTACGGCTGAACGTCATTTAGTACATGTGCACATGGTGTTTTGAACATTACTACTGCGAACGATAAATAATACATTGTATCGACCACTTTAAGATCTTTAGTAATGGGCTATTAATAGCTGTAATGAAGACTAAAATTTGATTTGATTTTTCTTTTGATAACCATTGTGTTAGATCAAGTCCACGTGGGGGAATGGTGTGTCTAGTACAGTTGCATAGTCTCTTTGTAAGTTGATCGATATTATTAAATAGAACTGAAAACTGTGTGTGTCTTTAATCGGTTTATGAGTGCATGTCACATGTATGAAAGTAGTCCGGTACTTGGAAGATTATCCCTCTTCCTTATATCGGATCGAGAACATGGATATGAGCTTGTGTTATTCCTCTTACTTATATGGGATCGAGAAAATGGATATGAGCTTGTGTTGTGCCTCTTCCTTATATGGGATCGAGAACATGGATATGAGCTTGTGTTGTGTCTCTTCCTTATATCGGATCGAGAACATGGATATGAGCTTGTGTTGTGCCTCTTCCTTATATCGGATCGAGAACATGGATATGAGCTTGTGTTGTGTCTCTTCCTTATATCGGATCGAGAACATGGATATGAGCTTGTGTTGTGCCTCTTCCTTATATCGGATCGAGAACATGGATATGAGCTTGTGTTGTGTCTCTTCCTTATATCGGATCGAGAACATGGATATGAGCTTGTGTTGTGTCTCTTCCTTATATCGGATCGAGAACATGGATATGAGCTTGTGTTGTGTCTCTTCCTTATATGGGATCGAGAACATGGATATGAGCTTGTGTTGTGCCTCTTCCTTATATCGGATCGAGAACATGGATATGAGCTTGTGTTGTGTCTCTTCCTTATATCGGATCGAGAACATGGATATGAGCTTGTGTTGTGTCTCTTCCTTATATGGGATCGAGAACATGGATATGAGCTTGTGTTGTGTCTCTTCCTTATATGGGATCGAGAACATGGATATGAGCTTGTGTTGTGTCTCTTCCTTATATGGGATCGAGGACATGGATATGAGCTTGTGTTGTGTCTCTTCCTTATATCGGATCGAGAACATGGATATGAGCTTGTGTTGTGTCTCTTCCTTATATCGGATCGAGAACATGGATATGAGCTTGTGTTGTGTCTCTTCCTTATATGGGATCGAGAACATGGATATGAGCTTGTGTTGTGTCTCTTCCTTATATCGGATCGAGAACATGGATATGAGCTTTTGTTGTGCCTCTTCCTTATATGGGATCGAGAACATGGACATGAGCTTGTGTTGTGCCTCTTCCTTATATGGGATCGAGAACATGGATATGAGCTTGTGTTGTGTGTCTTCCTGATATCGGATCGAGAACATGGATATGAGCTTGTGTTGTGTCTCTTCCTGATATCGGATCGAGAACATTGATATGAGCTTGTGTTGTGTCTCTTCCTGATATCGGATCGAGAACATTGATATGAGCTTGTGTTGTGTCTCTTCCTTATATCGGATCGAGAACATGGATATGAGCTTGTGTTGTGTCTCTTCCTGATATGGGATCGAGAACATGGATATGAGCTTGTGTTGTGCCTCTTCCTTATATCGGATCGAGAACATGGATATGAGCTTGTGTTGTGTCTCTTCCTTATATGGGATCGAGAACATGGATATGAGCTTGTGTTGTGTCTCTTCCTTATATCGGATCGAGAACATGGATATGAGCTTGTGTTGTGTCTCTTCCTTATATGGGATCGAGAACATGGATATGAGCTTGTGTTGTGTCTCTTCCTTATATGGGATCGAGAACATGGATATGAGCTTGTGTTGTGTCTCTTCCTTATATGGGATCGAGAACATGGACATGAGCTTGTGTTGTGCCTCTTCCTTATATGGGATCGAGAACATGGATATGAGCTTGTGTTGTGTCTCTTCCTTATATGGGATCGAGAACATGGATATGAGCTTGTGTTGTGTCTCTTCCTTATATGCGATCGAGAACATGGATATGAGCTTGTGTTGTGTCTCTTCCTCGATTGTTAAATTTTTCTCAATAAAATAATTAACCCTTTACCCAACAGAAGGGCCCTGTGCCAATGCATTCTCTTCTATATGCGAGTCGACCATAGGTCGCCTCGCATATATAAGAGAATGCATTGGGTTAACACATTAAAAATTATAAAATTGTTAAAGAATGTAAGAAAAAATGTTAAAAAAAATGTTTTTTTTAGGCCAATGCATTCTCTTATATATGCGAGGACAATGTGGTCAAGGAGCCGGTTCCAATGATATCCATATGTGTATGGTTCTATTGAGATAGACCGAAGATATGTTAGGCTGTTGAATCTTTATTTGGCCGGTTTTGGCCGGTTTGTTGGGTAAAGGGTTAACAAACAAACAACAGAAAAAACAAAAAATAATCCATCAGTTTTACTTTGGCAACGAGTGCAAATTATCAGAATTGAGAGAGGTTTGTATCATATACTGCTTTGTCGTAGACTACCATTTAATATGTTGCTAACTGACAAAAATGCGAAATGTGCTAAATCTACTTCATTTGAAAGCTGTACCATACACGACTCAAACTAATTGGTCCAAAATAATAATTTCGGGGATAGAAAACGTGGTTTTATGGTGGAAAATCAGACAGGACATCTCCAAGTATATATATACAAATAAATAGTGAACGACTGTTTCAACGTGGCGGGGCCAAATCCCATTCCAACAGAGAAACCGTCGTTCCTGTCACATATCATTTAAATCCCTTACCAACAGATCGAGAGACCCTCGTTCTATAACTTACCTGTGATTCATTTACCCACCTCAGTGAATCCGTCGTTCCTGCTACTTAATTTTTGTCGAGCAGAAATTGATGCACGATTCGGGGGAGTTGGTGCCCCCAAGGAGTGTTTCCCGCAAACATCTCGGGTATCGGTATCATTGTAGCAGCCTTGGTATCGTCCTGTCATGCCATGCTGTGACGCCAAGTCTGAAAAAAAGAAAATTAAGATGCAATCATCCGTTATTATACGACTTACATGCACATGTAGATAATATAGATGATTTATCAGTGTATGCCCTTTACCCAACAGAACGGCCATGTGCCAATGCATTCTCTTATATATGCGAGTCGACCATAGGTCGCCTCGCATATATAAGAGAATGCATTGGCTTAACACATTAAAAATTATAAAATTGTTAAAGAATGTAAGAAAAAATGGTAAAAAGTGTTAAAAAAAAGATTTTTTAGGCCAATGCATTCTCTTATATATTGGCACAGGGCATAACTGTAACTATCACAATGTGGTCACGGAGCCGGTTCCAATGATATCCATATGGTTCTATTGAGACAGACCGAAGATATTTTAGGCTGTTGAAGCTTTATTTGGCCGGTTTTGGCCG
Source organism: Siphonodentalium dalli (assembly GCA_032622095.1). Taxonomy (NCBI): domain Eukaryota; kingdom Metazoa; phylum Mollusca; class Scaphopoda; order Gadilida; family Siphonodentaliidae; genus Siphonodentalium; species Siphonodentalium dalli. Next base: position 16,281,751 of record CP136067.1, read on the forward strand.
GTTTGTTGGATTCAATACTGAAAATAGACAAACCAAGACCATTACAATTTGCATTTATAAAAACACAAACATCTGATGAAACAAATGATAATATGGCATCAGGTTCAAAACGTATTAAATTGACCATACTATGTATTCCCATTTGATGTGGCGTGACGTCGCATGGCAGTTTGATTTGAAACGTGGTATATTGCTACCTACGTAACGGAACGAGAGATAAGTGTGGGAGTCTTACAGATAGTTATCAGCGCCCGGAATCGCCAACAAAACATCTGCTGTCAGATGCTCGTAGCCCGTTTATATATAACCATGGGTATATGCCAGATATAACCGCACAAATAAACGCCGTGCTTTTGACCTGTGTATTTATCTATGGTGTGTGTGCCTTTGGTTGTCCGTAACCTGGTGCCTGGTGTTATTGCTTTGAAAGGTAATCATGTGCGACTGGTGTTGTTAGATTGGTAATGAGATTAGCGGTTTCTATGTCTTGTCTGGTCAGATTTAATCTTTGAACTTTGTCTGAAATAGACGCACATTTTATACTAGAATGTTATACTAGAACAGGAGCGCAGGGAAAACCCACGTCGAGTTGGTTTAAGGGTTTTTAGAAAAATTATTTATATGATCTATAGAGGCAGAACGATACCATATATATATATATATCCATATTTGCGATTGTCTGTCTGTCTGTCTTTCTTCTATAGAAATTCACGGGGGACCATCTAGATGGCACCAAATGGGTCTAACAGGGGTAACTGTTTTACGAGGAAGATAATGGTGCGGGTTAGAATGTTCTAAACTGACGCGGTTGTTGTCGGGGGCAGAAACGACGCAGGGGTAGCAAAAACATTTGGATGAGAGATGGCGGGGGGTACAACATTTGATAATAATTTGTTCAGTCTTCAATTACCACATTCTGTTCCTTGATACGAGGAATCTAAGCGGGTGACTTAAAGACGCCAAATTGGTGCCGTTTGGGTCAGGGTTGGAGAGATAAAAATGTGATAGTCGCCAATATACACCAGTAATATTTAGTCATCTCCATAAGACATATTTTGGCGTTCAAATTCCACAACCTCGACAAATGGTGACCGAATTAAATCACTCGAACAGTTATATCTTCTCACTGTCATTTGTATATGGGACGGGAATCAGGGCATTCATATAGTGAGCTAGCAAAGAAGATACGTAGAAGAAAGCATTAAAAGTATATATATCTTTCTATTTAATAGATACATTTATTCTCGCACAATGAGGGACCTTTCTAAATGAACCAACAAGATCGATGGCCAACAAAACGTTATCGTGAAATGGAGGTACTCTCAGCTTTCAATGTACTCGGAAATGTCGACACTGTACTCAGAAAGTGTTTGTGACGACAGTTTATGTGTCAAATCGATACAACTGACCACAGCAAGTGGCTCGGACACTTTTGAAAACATACACGGCGCCAACAGCTGACAGTTTCTGTCAACTCAAGACTCTGACTTGCCGTTAAAAGCTATATACATTGTACGCGTTTGGTCGGGCTCTGACACCAGCAATCAAAGTCCGCGCCTTGTTTATACTTAACATCGTTCGCAAGAAAATGTCTTGTTCCATTTCGAGGTGTATGCGTACCTCGTATATACATAATTATGCTATAGCAGGCTTGCCCTGCATAAAAATATATGGATTTTATTCGGAAATTACCAACAGAAGTACCACATGCATATATATATATATATATAAGAATAAATTAAAATGTCTATTGAAAAATGCAAGAAGCATGAAAGGCCTATAGACTAAACAATCTGTTCAGACCATGGATTATTCATTTCTACTATATATATATATGTGCATATAGTTCTCAACACTTTATACGATATATATATATATATATATAGTTTGAAAATTAAGAAAGGTATCCGTTCATTGTTGAATATTTATTAAATATTCATGTAATAAATATTCAACAATGGACGGATACCTTTCTTAATTTTCAAACTATTCCATTCTTCACGTCAGCAGTCACCTACCTCAGAGGAGAGTTTCTTCATTATTTTATAATATATATATATATATATATATATATATATATCCATTATATATTTTGGAAGATCTCGCCCGAATATCACGGGATTTCGATGAATCTTGGTATGTGGGGGTACTTTCGGTCGGGGAGTGGCATGGGCCAATTAATTTGCCAGTGCGACGTAACCTTGACCTTGAAATCGGGTCATTTCAAGGTCAAACGCCCGAATATCACGGGATTTCGATGAAACTTGGTATGTGGGGGTACTTTCGGCCGGGGAGTGGCATATGCCTATTAATTTGCCCGTGCGACGTGACTTTGACCTTGAAATCGGATCATTTCATGGTCAAACTCCCGAATATCACGGGATTTCGATGAAAATTAGTGTCTAGGGATACTTTCGTATGGGGAGTCTCATAAGCCTATTAATTTGCCCGTGCGACGTGACCTTGACCTTGAAATCGGGTCAATTCAAGGTCGAATCGCGAATTTTGATGGGATTTCGACGAAATTTTATACGTGGGGTTACTTTTGTCCACTGGGTGTTTTGGACGGGGCAAGTCGTGACCCCGACCTCACCTTGACCTTCAATATGATCAATTCGAGGTCAAATCGGGTAAAACCGGATGGATTTCGACGGGTACATTTGTCGGGTACTTTTGTCCGGGCAGTGTTTTGGACGGGTCAAATCGTTACCCCAACTGACATTGACCTTCAAAATGGTCAATTCAAGGTCAAAGCCCGGACGAAGTCGGGTCACCTTCTAGTATATATCTCATATATATTTTGAAGACCTCTGTTTGTCTGTCTGTCTGTATGTATGTATGTTTGTCTGTCATTAATACAAATCTACGATTCTCGACCGATCGGGACGAAACTTGGTACGTGAGTGTAGTTTGACCAGGCGGTCGTCATTGTCGTATTGGCGAGCCCGAGCGGCGCCCGCTTCGCGCATGCGCAGACGAGATCTCGGAAACGGGTGGAGCTATCGACTTGAAATTTGCTATGTGAATGTATCTTGCCCCGGATGCGAATTTTATCGGGTCGCCGAGCCCGTGCGACGCCAGCTTCGCGCATGCGCAGACAAGATCTCGGAAACGGGTGGAGCTATCGACTTGAAATTTGCTATGTGAATGTATCTTGCCCCGGATACGAATTTTATCGGGTCGCCGAGCCCGTGCGACGCCAGTTTCGCGCATGCGCAGACGAGATCTCGGAAACGGGGGGAACTATCGACTTGAAATTTGGTATGTGAATGTATCTTGCCCCGGATACGAATATTATCGGGTCGCCGAGCTCGTGCGACGCCAGCTTTGCGCATGCGCATACGAGATCTCGGAAACGGGTGGAGCTATCGACTTGAAATTTGCTATGTGAATGTATCTTGCCCCGGATACGAATTTTATCGGGTCGACGAGCCCGTGCGACGCCCGTGCAGCGCATGCGCAGACGAGATCTCGGAAACGGGTGGAGCCATCGACTTGAAATTTGGTATGTGAATGTATCTTGCCCCGGATACGAATTTTATCGGGTCGCCGAGCCCGTGCGACACCAGCTTCGCGCATGCGCAGACCAGATCTCGGTAACGCGTAGAGCTATCGACTTGAAGCCCGGACAACGTCGGGCTCATCGGCTAGTCTCATATATATTTTGAAGACCTCTGTTTGTTTGTTTGTTTGTTTGTCTGTCTGTCTGTCATTTATACAAATCTACGATTCTCGACCGATCGGGACGAAACTTGGTACGTGTGTGTAGTTTACCAGGCGGTGAACGTTGTCGTATTGGCGAGCCCGTGCGGCGCCCGCTTCGCGCATGCGCAGACGAGATCTCGGAAACGGGTGGAGCTATCGACTTGAAATTTGCTATGTGAATGTATCTTGCCCCGGATACGAATTTTATCGGGTCGCCGAGCCCGTGCGACACCAGCTTCGCGCAAGCGCAGACGAGATCTCGGAAACGGGTGGAGCTATCGACTTGAAATTTGCTATGTGAATGTATCTTGCCCCGGATACGAATTTTATCGGGTCGCCGAGCCCGTGCGACGCCATCTTCGCGCATGCGCAGACCAGATCTCGGAAACGGGTAGAGCTATCGACTTGAAATTTGGTTTTTGAATAGCCCGGACAACGTCGGGCTCATCGGCTAGTATAATATATATTTTGAAAGATCTGTGTGTGTGTGTATCTGTCTGTGTGTGTGTGTAATCGATGGACTCGAAAATGGCCCAGCCGATTTCGATGAAACTTGGTATGTGGGGTTATTTTCGGCCGGGGACGAACATAGGCATATTAATTTGTCCGTGCGATGTCACCTTGACCTTGAAATCGGGTAATTTCAAGGTCAAACGCCCGAATATCACGGGATTTCGATGAAACTTGGTATGTGGGGGTACTTTCTTATGGCGAGTCTCATAAGCATATTCATTTGCCCGTGCGACGTGACATTGACCTTAAAATCGGGTAACTTCAAGGTCAAATCGCCAATTTTGATGGGATTTCGACGAAATTTAATACGTGGGGTTACTTTTGTTCACCGATTGTTTTGGACGGGTCCAATCGTGACCCCGACCAGACCTTGACCTTCAAAATGATCAATTCAAAGTCAAATCGGGTAAAACCGGATGGAGTTCGACGGGCACGTTTGTCGGGTACTTTTGTCCGGGCAGTGTTTTGGACTGGTCAAATCGTGACCCCCACTTGACCTTAACCTTCAAAATGGACAATTCAAGGTCAAAGCCCGGACGAAGTCGGGTCACCTTCTAGTATATATATCTCTATTATATATTTTGGAAGATCTGTGTGTTTGTGTGTGTGTGTGTGTGTGTGTTCGCGATGAACTCGAAAACACCCAAGCCGATTTCGATGAAACTTGGTATGTGGGGGTATTTTCGGCCGGGAAGTGACATAGGCCTATTAATTTTCCCGTGCGACGTGACCATGACCTTGAAATTTGGTCATTTCAACGACAAACGCCCGAATACCACGGGATTTCGATGAAAATTAGTGTCTAGGGATACTTTCGTATGGGGAATCTCATAAGCCATTCAAGGTCAGATCGCGAATTTTGATGGGATTTCGACGAAATTTGATGCGTGGGGTTACTTTTGTCCATTGAGTGTTTTGGACGGGTCAAATCGTGACCCCGACCTGACCTTGACCTTCAAAATGATGAATTCGAGGTAAAATAGGGTAAAACCGGATGGATTTCGACGGGTACTTTTGTCGGGTACTTTTGTCAAGGCAGTGCATTGGACGGGTCAAATCGTGACCCCACCTGACCTTGACCTTCAAAATGGACATTTCAAGGTCAAATCGCGCAATTTGCCGAAAAGCAGAGGGAAACAACCCGGACGTAGTCGGGTACACCTGCTAGTATATATATAAATTTGAACGAATAAAGTCATCCCTAATATGATCGTACGTGGCACGTAATGGAGCAACCACCAAGTTGATAATTAAGTTCAACGTTACAATAATTATATGATGTACCATACAGGGTACTGATTGTGTTACACCACTCGGAGAAATGTCTGTGTCATCAAACTAAAATACCATGTTACAACTTGGATTAATATATTCGTAATCGGATATTATTATTATTATATATAGTCACCAATAGCCGGGTTACTACCGTAGTAACGGACATTGCCCATCTAGTGAACTATTCAAACCCAGCATTGAAATCATGGTTATGATCAGTCCAAACATATGAGTAAAGTTCGAACATAAGATAATAATAGCTGAGAACCTGGTGCGAATTTAACTGTGGTGGGGCCTCAAGCATATCTACCCCTGCACGTCAGAAAAGAAAAGTAGCTTGAGGATGGAAGTGAACCATCATCCCACAGTAAAATCAACCAGGCCTGTTTGGGTTTGAATAGTTCAATAGACAGGCAATGTCAGGTACTACGGTAGTAACCCGGCTATTGGTGACTATATACGATTACGAATATATCAATTCAAGTTCTAACATGGTATTTTAGTGTGATGACACAGACATTTCTCCGAGTGGTGTAGCACATGTAGTACCCTGTATGTATATATACATATATATATATATATATATATCACAGCAGAAGTTTCCTTAGAATTAATGGATGGAAATGAAATGCCTCTAATATTTGTATTATTTGAGTCGGACATAGATTACCTTAGCTGCAGGCAATCAATGCAATACGTGTAAACTATGTAGAAAAAGAAATTATTGAATAAAGTGTAGTGAATATGATGCGTCACTTTAATATTTGAGTCGGACATAGCTTACCTTACCTGAAGGCAATCAATGCAATAAGTGATGTAGAAACAGAAATTATTGAATGAAGTGTAATGAATATGAAGCGTCATTTTAATGCAATATCGATCGGGAGGAAGAGAAATGTCACTTTAATAGTTAACAATGATATACATATATATATAACTAGAAGGTGACCCGACTTCGTCCGGGCTATTAAAAAACCAAATTTCAAGTCGATTGCTCCACCCGTTTCCTAGATCTGGTCTGCGCATGCGCGAAGCTGGTGTCGCACGTGCTCGGCGACCCGATAAAATTCGTATCCGGGGCAAGATACATTCACATACCAAATTTAAAGTCAATATCTCAACCCGTTTCCGAGATCTCGTCTGCGCATGCGCGAAGCTGACGTCGCACGTGCTCGGCGACCCGATAAAATTCGTATCCGGGGCAAGATACATTCACATAACAAATTTCAAGTCGATAGCTACACCCGTTTCCGAGATATATAGCCCAATGTCATTTGCGGATACCTCGGCCGGTGATGAGTTAACGCGACACAGTCAAATGCATCGGCAGGGTGAGAGTTAACGTAATCTAACTTTATGACCTCTGACGACGTCATATAAATTACGCATTGATTTTATCCTGATAAAAGCATCGTACCACTTGTACCTAATAATTGAGGCAGATAACTAAAACGGATACATACATATTATATATCGTTGGAAAGATGAAGCCACACAGATTCTAACCGTGCAAATTATATGACTGGCAATTTATTATTCGCGCTATATCGAATCGATTTGTGAGCACCGAACTGAAATATATTAGCGCAAAAACGGCGTAAAAACAGATTTGACCTCCGCACGTGAAAAGTTGACCTCGCACGGACAAATAAATATGCCTATGTTCGTCTCCGGCCGAAAATACCCTAAAATACCAAATTTCATCGAAATTGGCTTAGTCGTTTTCGAGTCCATCGATTTCAAACACACACACACACACCTAAACAAACAAACACACACACACACAGATCTTTCAAAATATATAATAGATTATAGATTATTCCCATTGAAGACGATCAATGCAATGACCAGTGTAGAAATGGAAAAAAAATGTTGCCTGAATGAATCGATGTGTGAACATAAAGTCTCACTTTAATGAAATGTTGAGATGATGGAATCAACGAGGAATTTGCAATTTCTGTAATGATGAAATTGGTTCACATACTGGTATACATGTATATGCAGCTGACAATGTGAATTGACTGAAATGTAATTATGAAAGTGTCAATGACACTGTAGCTCAATGAGGAAAGGGAATAATTTCATGTGTTACAGTTAATGGAGCGATTAGGAATGTGGAAAGTTGAAAGGCCTAGTTATGCAAAGATTAAAATCCAAGATGGCCGCGACAACCATCGTTTTTTTGCCAAATGACACAAAAAAGACTCCTTCCTATTTACATGTCATTGTTAACATCCTTCACAAATTTCATGATGATCCGACAAAAGATACGACCTGTAGCCCGTGTCAAAGGATTTAGTCATGTAAAGAGTAAAATACAAGATGGCTGCTGGCGACCAGGTTTCTTGGTTGAATTCAAAATGATCCTTTTCCCATCTACATGTAATTGTTAACATCCATTACAAATCTCATGATGATTGGACCAAAGATTTGACTTGTAGCCCTTGACAAAGAATTTAGTCATGCAAAGAGTACCGGTATAATCCAAGATGGCTGCTGGCGGCCATGTTTTTGGTCGAACAACCCCAAAATTACTCATTTCCCATCTACATGTCCATTTTAACATCCATGACAAATTTAATAATGATCAGACAAAAGATAGGACCTGTGGCCCGTGCTAATGGATTGAATTTTGAAATCCAAGATGACCGCTGCCGGCCATGTTTTCTGGCCAAATGACCCCAAAATGACTCACTCTCATCCACATGTCAACATCAACATTCATGACAAATTTCATAATGATCTGACCAAAGTAAGGACCTGTAGCCTGTGCCAAAGGATTTAGTCATGCAAAGATGGCTGCTGGTGGCAATGTTTTTTGGTCAAACTACCCCAAAATGACTCGTTCACATCTACATGTCATCTACATGTCAATAGCGATGACAAATATCATAATGATATGACCAAATGTACAACCTAGAGCCTGTGCTGAAGGATTTAGTCAAGCAAAGAGTAAAATCCAAGATGTATGTTGGCCGAATGACCACAAAACAGCTCGTTCCCATCTACATGTCATTGTTAACACCAATGACAAATTTCATGAAGATCCGACCAAAGCTACGACCTGTAGCCCGCGCCAGAGGATTTAGTCATGCAAAGAGTAAAATCCAAGATGGCTGCTGGTGGCCATGTTTTTTTGGCCGAACGACCCCAAAATGGCTCGTTCCCATCTGCCTGTCATTATTAACATCCATGACAAATTTCATGATAATCAGACGAACAGTATGACCTGTAGACCACGCGAATCGATTTAATTTTGAAATCCAAGATGGCTGCCAGCGGCCATGTTTTTTGTCCGAATGACCCCAAAAGGATTCTTTCCAATCTACATGTCATTGTTAACATCAATGACAAATTTCATGAAGATCCTACCAAAGCTACGACCTGTAGCCCGCGCCAAAGGATTTAGTCATGCAAAGAGTAAAATCAAAGATGGCTGCTGGCAGCCATGTTTTTTGGTGGAACAACCACAAAATGACTCGTTAACATCCATGATAAATTTCATGATGATCAGACAAACAGTAAGACATGTAGACCGCGCCAATCGATTTAATTTTGAAATCCAAGATGGCTGTCAGTCGCCATGTTTTTTGGCCAATGACCCAAAATGACCTGTTCCCATCTACATGTCAATGTCAACATTCATGACAAATTTGATAAAGATCAGACCAAAGGTACGACCTGTAGCCCGCGCCAAAGGAAATTGTTGACGGACACACACACGCACACATGGACGTCGTTGAGCTAATAATGAATATGTGATGTGTCGCTTTTAATGAATTGGCAATGACAGCAGTATGGAAACGGTCACTGCGGTGGAGTTACGATACATGCCGTTAGGTTGGTCTACAGTCCTACAGGTATTAGCGGGTTGTCACACCAGACGTTGAAGAAAATTATGATATATGTCCATGAGGATCTTTTTAAAGATTGGGTAAGTGTTGGCGCTGGGTATAGCTGTTAAAACATCCGTTAAAACCGCCATAAACAGAATTAATATTATAAACAAACCTTGTTCTTATACCAATCATAAATACATGTATCACATTAATTTCAGCATGTTGTTATGTTAGTACTTTGTGTTACATTGTATGTAAGCAAACGTCATCTTATGTAAACAAATAGTACATCTACATGTATGTAAAGAGTATGCGATAAGCAAAACACTCAACACCGAGTAGACCCCCACTGCATATACATGTATATGAAATTTTGTTAGAAATACCACCGTTATTTCACGCCTTTAGATTAGGCTAATTTGGGGACATTTTGGGGGACAGAGGTGATAGGTTTGAGTGAGGGGGGGGGGGGGGGGGGGGTACCCCCTTGTGACTATTGGGGGTACTTTTTAAAGTAAACCTAAAATGGGGGCTGTTTGGTTGTTCTGAAGCATATGAAAGGTGAAAGAAATGAACCAATGGCCCCCATATCATTTCCTGGCAACTTGGGCTTATATCAGCATTCAGCAAGTTATGTTACATGTACCCTTATATTTTCAAGTTTTGTAGGTCACAATTTATTGAATATTGGGAATATTGGATCATTTGACATCAACAAAGCCATTTTATAGATGTACGGTGCTTGAAAGTTCACCAAGCAGTTCACCAACACACTGATCATGGGTATTTCCAATTAAAATTTAATTTAATCCAAGTTAAATCGCATAATCAAAGTAATTAATGGCTGAACATCACCAACTTCAACTGTGGAATCTGACCCAATGCCTCCCATACAGCGAGGCCTAAGCTGAATGAGGTTCCCAGAGGGTGAATTTGGTGATGCTAGCCCTCTGGGGACCTCATTCCGCAAATGTCAGCCACACTAAATTCAGACTTGGGGACCGCCCACCTCTAGTTCTATTGAGAATCATATATTAACCCTTCATTTACTAAATGCTTATTGACAAGTAGATGTTGTGGGAAGTGTTCAGATAAAGTCGTTTGTTGAACTTTTCTGAACATTTCCAACCAATTAATAGATATCCTTCTACACATGTACATGTATGTATTATCTGTTAGTCTGTTGTCATCTGCTTGCATTTCCTGAACACCCCTCTGAATGAATAATAGATCATTCAAATAAATTCTTTTTTACTTGGTGGGAGAATCCATTTAGTAAAGAAAGGGTTATATCAAATTTTCAGTGGAATCATGAACTTATTTACAACATACCGCATTACCGGTATAGCCATTTAATAAGCTAAATCTCCGATTTTGGTGTTGAATGGGTCACCATGAATCACTCTCAACCTAATCAATCACCACGGTGTTTTGCTTATCGCTCACTATTTACATGCTGTATATATACAAACGCTCTGCTCACACAAAGTGTTTTGCGGAAAATAACACATTCTTAATATGATCATTATTCTACATGTATACTATTAGGATATTATTGAGGAAACTTTCATAATTTGGTAACTGTTATTTCTAAATTATTACTTATTACATGTACATATGTACATGTACACATACATGTATACCGGCAGACTTTCATTTTTAGAAAATGTAGGCGCGCAGAGTCCCGCTCGCTGGGTTTTGGCCAGGCGCGCGGTTTCTATCAAGATAAAATAAACAGCGGAAATACATTCATAAATGCCGCGTAAATTGAATTTGTTTACTCACGATCGATGTCCAGTGAATCTCTTTGATGGTTTAACACTGCTTAATCCACTATCCATAAGCACAAGTGAATGTTACACACTATGTTTTATATTCTACATGCTCCTATATTAAATGTAATTCATAATAATTAATAAGGAATCAATTTAATACTCAGATTCCAAGCTGACAGAATAAATATCAACATCTCCCAGCCACGTGGTCTCGATTTGATTTTCGAGGAATTTATGTGACGTCATAAGCCATACCGGTACATAGAAATGTATTTTTAGCTTCGAATCATTCAGTCTCAGACAGATAGTGCATTTGACACGTCACACCGTGTGACCTCGTCTGGGTAGACACTGATAATAGCGTTATCAGGTTCGCTCTCTGTATTTGGCCTAGGTGCGCAATCGATCGCTCGCTGGTTTTCAGTTTTAGCCGTGCGATGGTGCGCAAGAGCGATCGCGCGTCTCAAAAATGAAAGTCTGTACCGGTACACTTATCTGATGTGCCTGACTTCATCCGGGCTCTTTAGGGAACAACGTTGCCAACCGGTATACATGTACAATGTATAAGTATATATCGAGGTCGCAGTCAAGGACACAGTCGCATATGAAATTGGACCCACCCATATAGTTCCCGGGATCAAAGTACACATGTAGGCCTTTGGTACATTAATACCAAATTTTAGTCCGATCAGTCGTGCAGTTTTCAAGTCTATAACACACAGAGACAGAAGTTCTATGTACCTACATGTATATGAGCAAGGTCATGGTCAAGGACATGGTCACTCATGAAATTGGACCCGCCCATTTCCGGGATCAAAGTAGACATACAATACATGTACCCCGCTGGACAAAACAAGTATCCATTGGCACCGATGTATTTGCTGTTCGGCTGCGGTGTCAGAGTTTGTAACTGCAGTTGAGCACCGCAGCCGAACGGCAAGTACATTGCGGCCAAACGGCAAGTTCACTGCGGCCGAAAGGCAACTACCCTTACGGTCGAATAGCATGTACACCGTGGTTAGATTTCTGGTTTGTATTGTCTTTTTTCAGTTTGATGAAAGTACACCGTGGCAAATACACCATGCCGAATGGCAATTACATCACGACCCAACTGTTAGCCGGTGGTGCCGCGGTGTACCGCTATACTTAAAGTAATTGACCACCAATAACGTGGTGTCACCCCGTTAATATGGCGGTACTATACCGCGGTATCCTCCAATACCGCGGTACTGATACCGCTTGTTAACGCGAACAAGTACCGCTATTCTCAAAGTAATTGACCAGAAAAACGGGGTGATACCCCGGTCATGACCGCGGTGATACCGGTAATAAACGGTAGCGGTATCGATACGGTCATGGCGTGGAGTTACGGTATTGGGCGATAATGATACCGTGGTCTTTTAGCGGGCACCGCATTAATTTTGTTGAATACCGCGGTGATTTTCATGGAACTCTTTTAGGGGAGGTATTTACTCACACATACTTGTTCGCGTTAACAAGCGGTATCAGTACCGCGGTATTGGAGGATACCGCGGTATAGTACCGCCATATTAACGGGGTGACACCACGTTATTGGTGGTCAATTACTTTAAGTATAGCGGTATGTGTGAGTAAATACCTCCCCTAAAAGAGTTCCATGAAAATCACCGCGGTATTCAACAAAATTAATGCGGTGCCCGCTAAAAGACCACGGTATCATTATCGCCCAATACCGTAACTCCACGCCATGACCGTCTCGATACCGCAACCGTTTATTACCGGTATCACCGCGGTCATGACCGGGGTATCACCCCGTTTTTCTGGTCAATTACTTTGAGAATAGCGGTAGTTGAATTTCAGCTGCGGTGGCAATGCTAACCGCACCGCAGTTAAGTGGTCCCACACACAGACAGAATTTCCGAAAAACAACCGATGAACAAATGACCGATGATGAAAAACAACTAACGAAAAAACACACCGGCTGACGAATGGTGGCAAATGACAGATAAATGGCGAGGATGACGATGGCAAATGGCAACAAACAACAACGAAGAAAAATACCGACTGATGACAAAAAATGACTGATGACGAAAAACAAATGGCCAACGACTAACACGATGTCGAACAATCGTATCGATGACGAAAAATTACTGATGACGAAAAACAAACAACCAAAGATGAACACGATGTCGAATGATCGATGACGAAAAATGTCTTGATGACAAACACATCGACCCAGGCCTGCAGGTTTCAAAATTATGTGTAACCAACAATAAACACGACGACAAACTACCAAGGACGAAAAACGACAACCAAACACGAATGACGACAAACACACTGACTGTGACACTGATGACCAACGAATGGACCACGACAAATTGTCAAATGATCAAAAATGATTAAATGAAATTATAATCAAAATTTAATTTTTAATTTAAAGCAAACAGACCTACCTTTAAAAAAATCTTGGATTTGGAGAAAAATACCTCCAGGAGCACGCATTGTGCTGTTGTGTTCAAAACTCCACAAGAATCCTCATCAGATATCAATTCCTTGAACTTAAGTTGAAGATGGTAACTAGGAAACATACTACAATTTACAATACACGTAACACAGAATTCATTCTTTCATTTTTTTTATCTTTCTTTGAACTTCGAACTTTTTGGTTGATTGAATGATTCTGGAATCTTGATCATTGTTGTCTGTAAGAGTTTACAGTGAAGCCTAACGCAGTAACTGTCGATTGTCACGAAATCATGCGATTAATTAATCTACGTACAGTCGTACATTTGTGAAAATTGTTTGCCATGAAGCGAAGGTGAAGGCCTTATCGGTCTATGGGATATACGGAAGTAATTTCCGATCAAGTAACTGCCGTAAGCCGGATGACACTGACAGGACGGTCGCTTGACGGGGGGTAATTAATTATTATGCTAATGATATACCAATGATTTTGATCAGATGAAAAGGCTGTAATTAATCCTCAGAAAGAACTGAATAGGCTAAACTTGAAAGTCGGGTACATTCTAGAATCTGGGAATGAATTTGATCAGTTGTTGTTGTTGTATGCATATTCCTCCGTTATATTGGAGCACCCTGTAGTTTCTGCTGGATTCTGCGCAGTCACCACCCGGAAGTCACGTGTTAAATTCACAAATAAACGTACACAGTAATTTCTCTCATGGTATATAGAAATATATAAAAATTATATAAAAATTATATGACGTCATAATTCACATGCATTTAGGTATAAACACCCACTGGGGTGGTTGCTACTAGTACTCGGCCGTGGTAGCACCTGGACCCGACAGGAATGATTAACAGCCCAAGGGCCTATTTATAGACCCGAGACGGAGTTAATCATTCCTGGAGGGCTGTAAAGAAACCAAGGTGCCCGACAAAATCATGCTATTACTATTATTACCACACCGTCCTGGTGTGAGCATGCGTTAATGAAAACAAAGCTTAGCGCTCGCTTCTGTTCAACTTCACCTTAAAATCGTGGAATCATGACGTGTGGGTAAAATAATGTTCATCTAATAAAGTGGTAAAAATATTAAGCAATAGTGTTAACGTTGGAATCAACAGAAAGATCAGACTTTAATTTTTGAGGCGCGCGATCGCTCTTGCGCACCATCGCGCAGCTAAAATTGAAAACCAGTGAGCGATCAATTGCGCGCCTAGGCCAAATATGGAGAGCGTACAAGTATAAAGAAACAGCTTGAATGTTGTAGCAAAATATCAAATGAATTCTCCAAAACCAACATTCATTGTCGGCATTGTCGGCAGTTTAAGTTTTTGACGTCACACGATGTGAAGTGTCAAATGCACTATCTGTCTGAGACTGAATGATTCGAAGCTAAAAATACATTTGAACGATTTCTATGTATGGCTTATGACGTCACATAAATTCCTTGAAAATCAAAGCGAGACCACGTGGCCGGGAGATGTTTCCGTATTTATTTCGTCAGCATTGAATCGGAGTATTAAATTAATTCCTTATTAATAATTATGAATTACAATTAATATAGGAGCATGTAGAGCTGGGACGGTTATGGGTTTTTCGTGACCGGTTATGAACGGCAAAAAACCGCGATTAACCGGTTAACCACATATTATAGGTACTATTATGGGTGGGTAAGCCCAGTATTCAGAACGGCGATGATTGTGATGCTCACTGACATGGTAAGTTTCAGAACGGCCCCTGCCCATTATACAAAGAAGTTGTCACCCATGACACACATAATCACATATCTAATTAATTACTGTATACACCCCGTCAGTAAGCCCAGGGGGCACGTGCACGTTTTTGTCCAAAAAGTGGGTACTGCATGGGCTTACTCACGGGGATCCCCCCGTGCAAAATCTCAGTTAGCCTTGAGATGCTGGTTTACCATCGTATTTTATACTGATACCAAGAGTAGTTGCGTTATATAAAGAGAATGATGCGTTTTATTAAGATAAAATCATATAATAATAACAAGATACAGATGTCGACAGGTAAAACAAAAAATACAATTTATACGTTGTAAACATGCGTATGGAACGGTTAATAGCGCACATAAATAGCACAAAGTTCAGAAGACGACAAGTCCATCGTCGTCGAAACCATCGAACTCCAGGTCGTCGTCAGAATCTTCCTCGAAGAAGAAAAAATTTATGAATTTCGCGGTAATCGACGAAACGTATTATGTACGTTCTGCAACAAGAACAATAACTCTATAAATTCGAGGTGGATTAATATTCGAATGGAAAAACTCATTATCTGATACTATTTTAAATGTAATGGTTCAAAAATGATTTAATATAAATATTAGCTGCTCTGATATATATATTGCCTGATGTTAAAATGAAATAATCCAAGATTAATTAACGGCAATTGAGCCACAAAGATTGTAAACGAATTAACACCAGAGAACGTGGCAACTTTTAAAAGTATATCATATAGCAGGACTGCTCGTGGAAATTATTGGGCTCAATTTATATTTACTTGGGATCAATTTGAAAACCCAATAGTTGTGTAATGAGTTCACACCCAAATTTAGCCTTCAAAGAGCCGACACACCGCGTTTGATGTTTTTTCCGTCAATCTCGGATTCATTTTAATTGACGGAGACAGATTAACCCTCTTATAGCCAGTTATAGCTGACCATCACAGTGATCATTCACTATAATAGTGATGTTACGGTTAACCGACCACGGCAAATCCGTGACCGGTCACGGCCATAGTTGGTGGTTAACCGGTTAACCGCATAACCGTCCCAGCTCTAGGAGCATGTACAATATGAAAACACAGTGTGTAACATTCACTTGTGCTTATGGATAGTGGATTAAGCAGTGTTAAACCATCAAAGAGTTTCAATGGACATCCATCGTGAGTAAACTAATTCAATTTACGCGGAATTTATGAATGTATTTCCGCTGTTTATTTTATCTTGATAGAAACCGCGCGGCTGGCCAAAACCCAGCGAGCGGGACTATTCGCGCCTACATTTTGTAAACATGAAAGTCTGAAAGATATCTGTATGAATTTGAACTGAATACACATGTACTACCCTGCTGGGCAAAACAAGTGTCCACTTAACCACGGTGCGCTTAGTATTGCCACTGCGGCCGAAATGCAACTACACAGCGGCTCCACCAGCTAACTACAATTGGGCCGCGGTGTATTTGCCATTCGACCATGGTGTAGTTGCCGCTGTGTGCATTCATTAAACTGAAAAAAGACAATATAAACCAGAAATCTAACCACGGTGTACATGCCATTCGGCCCCATTGTAGTTGCTTTTCGGCCATGGTGTACATGTGTACTTGACGGTCGGCCATGGTGTACTTGCCGCTCGGCCGCGGTGCTCAACTGCAGTTACAAACTCTGAAACCGCTGCCGAACGCCAAACACACCGCGGTGCCAATGGACACTTGTTTTGTCCAGCAGGGCAGTACGATTGATCTTTTCAATTTGAAAACAGAAACAATTCTTTTTCAGTCCTAAATCAAATGATTAAATTAATGATAAGCAAATACCTGTGCAACCTTTGATGATTAGAGAACAAATTCAACAATGCCTCCAAGCTCCTGTCGAAAGTGAAAGTGCAATAATCATGTCACAAACACAGTTTACACATGATGTCATGAAATTGAATACACTTAACATTGAATTGCATAGTCTTCGTGTATATGTGGTACACAATAATCCATAAAATCCTGAAAACAATATTCATTGTTGCAAATTACATGAAACACAGATCAATCACTCGTTGATTTTTCAATTTCGTGCCATGTGGGGCCTTGACCTTGTAGTGGAGAAATCGGTGTTTATAAAGTGTTTGTCGACGCCGATGCCGGCTCTAAATAAAAGTGTAATGTCGCACTTCTTCGTTGTTTCTCAATGGATGTGAATGCGATTTGGTATGTGTGTCCGGGTTGGGTCATGGATGATATTGATTATCTGATTATCGCACATGCACATTTGATTTGTTTTTTTAATTTACAAATTTCGAGTAGAAGATTTGTTTACAAATTACAATCGAGATGGCTAATCACAAACTGTGCCACGGTAATATTTTACCGAATGCCATGTTATCAGACTAGAAAGGCTGTGATTAATCCTCGATTAATCTATTATTTGATTGAGTCTCTGAATGACTCAGTGAGGACAATTAAAAAGTGATCATCGGCAATCGTTGTTGTTGTTGTACTTGTATGTAAATTCCTCCGTCTCGGTTGTCTTCGGAGCACGCTGCTCTCCTAACTCAGAACACCGTTACTAACAGTCGATTGTGTTGAAGTTGAAGTGAAGAAAACGTAATCCTTCGATCAGTTTCTGCTGGATTCTGCGCAGTAACCTCCCGGAAGTCACGTGTGAAATTTACGAAAAAGCATACACGCTATTTTCACTCTTGGTATAGAAATATAGAAAAATTATATGACGTCATAATTCACATGCATTTAGGTATAAACACCCACTGGGGTGGTTGCTATAATAGTGGAATTCAGGATGTACCTGACCTGGTCGTATACCACTATAATAGAGGAATTCAGGATGTACCTGACCTGGTCGTATACCACTATAATAGTGGAATTCAGGATGTACCTGACCTGGTCGTATACCACTATAATAGTGGAATTCAGAATGTACCTGACCTGGTCGTATACCACTATAATAGTGGAATTCAGGATGTACCTGACCTGGTCGTATACCACTATAATAGTGGAATTCAGGATGTACCTGACCTGGTTATATACCACTATAATAGTGGAATTCAGGATGTACCTGACCTGGTCATATACCACTATAATAGTGGAATTCAGGATGTACCTGACCTGGTTATATACAACTATAATAGTGGAATTCAGGATGTACCTGACCTGGTTATATACCACTATAATAGTGGAATTCAGGATGTACCTGACCTGGTCATATACCACTATAATAGTGGAATTCAGGATGTACCTGACCTGGTTATATACCACTATAATAGTGGAATTCAGGATGTACCTGACCTGGTCATATACCACTATAATAGTGGAATTCAGGATGTACCTGACCTGGTTATATACCACTATAATAGTGGAATTCAGGATGTACCTGACCTGGTTATATACCACTATAATAGTGGAATTCAGGATGTACCTGATCTGGTCGTATACCACTATAATAGTGGAATTCAGGATGTACCTGACCTGGTTATATACCACTATAATAGTGGAATTCAGGATGTACCTGACCTGGTTATATACCACTATAATAGTGGAATTCAGGATGTACCTGACCTGATTATATACCACTATAATAGTGGAATTCAGGATGTGTCTGACCTGGTCGTATACCACTATAATAGTGGAATTCAGGATGTACCTGACCTGGTCGTATACCACTATAATAGTGGAATTCAGGATGTACCTGACCTGGTCGTATACCACAATAATAGTGAAATTCAGGATGTACCTGACCTGGTCGTATACCACTATAATAGTGGAATTCAGGATGTGTCTGACCTGGTCGTATACCACTATAATAGTGGAATTCAGGATGTACCTGACCTGGTTATATACCACTATAATAGTGGAATTCAGGATGTACCTGACCTGGTCGTATACCACTATAATAGTGGAATTCAGGATGTACCTGATCTGGTCGTATACCACTATAATAGTGGAATTCAGGATGTGCCTGACCTGGTTATATACCACTATAATAGTGGAATTCAGGATGTACCTGACCTGGTTATATACCACTATAATAGTGGAATTCAGGATGTGCCTGACCTGGTTATATACCACTATAATAGTGGAATTCAGGATGTGCCTGACCTGGTTATATACCACTATAATAGTGGAATTCAGGATGTACCTGACCTGGTTATATACCACTATAATAGTGGAATTCAGGATGTACCTGACCTGGTCGTATACCACTATAATAGTGGAATTCAGGATGTACCTGACCTGGTCGTATACCACTATAATAGTGGAATTCAGGATGTACCTGACCTGGTCGTATACCACTATAATAGTGGAATTCAGGATGTACCTGATCTGGTCGTATACCACTATAATAGTGGAATTCAGGACGCGCCTGACCTGGTCGTATACCACTATAATAGTGGAATTCAGGATGTACCTGACCTGGTCGTATACCACTATAATAGTGGAATTCAGGATGTACCTGACCTGGTCGTATACCACTATAATAGTGGAATTCAGGATGTACCTGATCTGGTCGTATACCACTATAATAGTGGAATTCAGGACGCGCCTGACCTGGTCGTATACCACTATAATAGTGGAATTCAGGATGTACCTGACCTGGTCTTATACCACTATAATAGTGGAATTCAGGATGTACCTGACCTGGTCGTATACCACTATAATAGTGGAATTCAGGATGTGCCTGAGCTGGTTATATACCACTATAATAGTGGAATTCAGGATGTGCCTGACCTGGTCGTATACCACTATAATAGTGGAATTCAGGATGTGCCTGACCTGGTTATATACCACTATAATAGTGGAATTCATGATGTGCCTGACCTGGTCGTATACCACTATAATAGTGGAATTCAGGATGTACCTGACCTGGTCATATACCACTATAATAGTGGAATTCAGGATGTACCTGACCTGGTCGTATACCACTAATATGAACATAAGCTAGCTTAATTAACGAACCAAAGCTGAACAACATGGGTGCCCGTTTGGTGGGGTTGGGCGATTAACTATGTATGTGGTCATTCAACCAGTAAAACTGCTGTTGTGACATGGCATAGCGGCTGAAATGACGATAAACCATTATCAACTGACCAACATGGATATTCCTGTGGCTTCAATCTCACATGATTGAATCATTTTACAACTGGTACCTCAATTTCATAAAGTTAGAAATATTCTAAATGTGGCCATTTGTTGGTCTAGTTATACAACAGATTTTCCACTGAATACCAAAGTTAGGGGGGGGCAAAACCAGAACCCCTCCCACCAATTATGTGGTTCTAAACTCAGCTCATAAATCACCATCTACCGGTACATGTACATCTATCAGGACTATGAGTTCGAACTCCGTAAAATAACAGAAGCTGAGAAACTGGTGTGAATTAAACTGTGACGGGGTCTCAAGCATGTCTACCCCTGCACATCAGAAAAATGCCATTAACCTTATCATGACTGGAGCTCAATGAATTTTTGCGAAAAACTTGGTCCAATGCACACTTATATATGGGAGTCTCCCATTGGGATCCTCGCATATATAAGAAAAGACATTGGCCAAACAACATTTGCCTTAACATTGTAAACCAGTGCACTTTTATATGCGAGGCTCACCATGAGAGACATGCATATATTTGTACATGTATACATCTGCATGTATACGAGTGTGCACAGGCACACTATATTTAATGCTGCACCAGTATGAAAGGGTTAAATGGCAAAAGTAGCTTGAGGGTGGATGTGATCCATCATATCGCAGCTCAATTCAACCAGTCCCACACAATTTCATGTTCAAGTTCTTGTGTACTAATTTATAGCACAAACTCATTGCCAGTTGATAGAAATACATGATTTTCAATTTTGTCAATAATTCATAATTTCACTCACCTTGCAGTGTGTAGACTATAGTGACTATTGTTGTTATATATTCTGTCATATTTTCACAATAAAAGGTAAACTACCACCAGGAATGAAAAGAAATTGCAATTCAATATTCATAATTCTCATTTGAAGTAGCAGTAATTGAAATACATACAACTGATAAGATATCACTTTAGGCAAATGCTTTAGAATTTCTACAGCATGTCAGGAGCTTTTACAAGAATCAAAGTGTTGAAAATGAGTTAATGAAAATCATGAATAATGTAAACATGATTTTACATGTACTCTTGTCGGATCAAAATATTTCTGTCATTTGTTCAGTATAATGGCGGCATGATTGAGATTTATTGTACTATAGTGGAATATAAGACAGGGAACACTCAAGGTTGGGTGTATTTAGAGCGAAAATAAAGTAATGGGGAACATCTCTCAGTCTAATACAAGGTCATAACTCTGGCAAAGGGCTATAACTCCGAAAAGAGTGCAGACAAAACTTGCCCTGTGAAGGACGGGGTCAAACGAAGGTCTCCACATATACACTGTACCTCCGAACCATCTGAATCCTCAATCACAAATTTCCAAGTCAAGGAAGGGTTGTAACTGGCAAATATGAAACTGGTATTTGGGGATCCTTTCCACCAACCTATGCTAAACGTACAAGAACACCCTATAATTAACACCCCGAGTTACAAGCTTAAATATTCTTTCAGACACAATTTCTAACTCAAACAATGGCCGTAACTCTGGTAAACATTAGAGGTGCGACTGTCCCAATGGGACTAAGGATACCCCCTTTTTTAAAACACTAAGATGGTTCACATGTCAGTAAACATTTAGTTAAAATAATAAAATAACAGATTCCCATTGCAGGTACAAAACCCTAACCCCAATCATAAAACCTATTGAGCAAATGAGAGGCCGATCATGATCGGCAGATGTTAACCCATTCCTTCGCGATAGTAAATTACTATGATTGGAAACATAAAGGAGAGTTTTGATGTTGAATTATAGAGCATACTGTTACGTATTATTATAGACCATACATGTACATAACTCAACTTATTGGAATTTATGGGTCACTCGCATTTACATGTACCGTATGTAAGATAATGCACTGGAACAGGATCTGTAATGCGCTGCACCACCACAGCCTTGGGTTAAATGTGAAAAGGTGACCATGGAATAATTACTTGGTCTGCTTGGTCAAGAGATTGCAATTTAAGTTTACAATGACAATGTATCGCATTCTACCAACACCAGCCATCAAGATAAGATACCATACTGCTGACCCATTGGTATGAATTATTTATACACCACAGCGGTCAACAAATCACAGGCATCGTTTATGCTGAAGACTGGTATCACTATTAAACCAATAACATTTACATTTTTTGTATAATAACATCAGACCATCTGTAATTAAATTTGATTATACTTTGTTTTCTTTGGATATTTTGACAGATGCAGACGTAACGAGCGCCACCTACATGTATCACTGACTTTTACGCCACTTTTAATCTCTAAAGAGTGGTCTAAATAGTGATTCGAGTAATTCCAACTTATGTGGTTTACCCAGACCTAATAATTTATTGTTCAAGTTCAATCAAGATTCAATTTCAAGTAAAACAAATCGAACTTACTACTTAACTTAGGCCTATTTCAAGTTGGCCAGGGTCGGCAAAAATCACAACGCTTCCATTAGCCTGGCACGGCGCTATTCGTTCTAAATATATATCCAAATATAACACAGACTTCAACACATTTATCACAATAACTAAATAAAGTAGAGAAAGATCACTATACCTTTTTTATTTATCATACAGTAGTAATTTTGTTGCGATCAATCTCTGATTCGCCGTCACTTGTCCCATTTACGTCCATCAAGACGTCTGCAGACCTATTAATTCAAGCAACGTGATTGGTCCATTGAAATTTGTCAAGAGTTCAAAGAGCGTGTCAAAGGTCAATTTATTTTTGGAAACATATTTTTTCGTTTAACAGTATTGCAGTTCAATGCTCTCCCAGCGTCGAGTGCGTATGCCCAGTACCCACTTAAGCCCACGGCTCCGCCCCTGCGGGGCGTCGCGTACGTGGGCTTATAATTAACGTTTATTTGTGACAAAATGCACAATATAATTTCTGGTCTCTGTTAACAGTAACCATTATTGTTCGTTAGCTGAACAAACACACCTTTTTAGACCAGAAAATATTCGAAATAAACTTAATATTAATCGATAGAAGCATTTCCGGACAGGAGTCTTCGATTCAAATCTAATATTTTATACCCCGGTAACTATATAATACATGTTTAAAAAGAGATAATCCACCTTTAACTGTAGAGATTTGAAACTCTGGGATATTGTTCCTAACATGTTGGTGATTTGCAACATCTATATAGCTAATACAAAAATATCATTTTTTTCGCGTTTGCATGCGTTTGTTCATCGGGTTGTTTTGTCCAAGAAATTTTGCCAAGAAATTTTGCGGTGGTTTGCAACATCTATATACTGTATAACATTGTTGCAAATAGTATCCTTCTACCAAATCCAATCATGAAGTTTACCACTCGAGTCGGGGGACATGTGGTCTGCGACTTTTTATTATTTTTATCATCGGTCTTTACAGTCTGGTGAGAGACCCAGTCATTGACTGGCTTGTGTTTACCTAACGCAGAATACACAATTTTTAGCTCACCTGAGACGAAGTCTCCGGTGGAACTATAGTCATCACTCCTCGTCCGTCGTCGTCCGTCTGTCTGTCCGTCAACTTTTTTTATAAACATCTTCTCCTCTGAAACCATCATACCGAATTGGTTCATATTTGGTGTGGATGTTCCCTAGGTGACTCTTCTCATTCAGATTTGTTCAAATGGGTCAAATAGTTGCGAAACCAGGACCATAACTATATTCCTCCATAGTAATCCTTACAACAACTTCTTGTCCATAAACATTGTGCCGATTTAGCTAATATTTGGTATGGAGGGTCCTTGGGTGACTGCTGTTCAGATTAGTTCAAATGAGGTCACCCGGTCAATTAGTTGAGAAACCAGGGCCATAACTCATAGTAATTCTTACAATGACTTCTTCTAAAAAAAATATTGGGCCGATTTAGCTTATATCTGCACATTGGCATAAGAGACATCGGAAAATAATATAGCCTCATCAATAGCTAAGTAGTCCAATAGCATGGGATGGAATTGATGAATTGTATTTAATGTCGCTCCAAACAAATTTACCAATAAATAACACAAGATTTTGGACCGATTTAAACAAATTTGGTGTGGTGACTCGGTGTACCCTTGGCAGAGTTATAATGGTGTTAGTTTTTTAAATTATGTTAAATTTTTTTTTTTAATAATTATTTAAAAAAAATTATTTTATTATATATTTTTTTTTATTTATTTATTTATATTTATAAATTGAGCAAGGAATTCAATCTGAATTTTTTTAAGAGTGAATATTTTTTCGAAAAAGGGCCATAACTCAGTTTAAAATAGTCGGATCAAACCCATTTTCGAACTCGATCTGTCTTTTGTGCTGAATAATTAATATACAAAATTTGGTTCCGATCAAATAGAAAATATTTGAGTTACCGCACCATGCGTAAAGTGTCTACGGACAGACAGACAGACATACAGACGAACGGACGGACGAACGCACGACGAGTGGTCAATCCGGACAACGACACTATGCTTACCATACTATGGTATGGTGTGAGATAACGACCCATTATAATCTCACAACTTGATTCAAACTATACGAATGTCCCAATATATAGAACCACAAACTCAGATATTCGTGTTTGGTTCTTAACGAAACCTCACACGTCTTACTCCCAGCGAAGACATACACACAATGAAGATGGCTCCCAAATATGGTCAAGGGAAATGACCATAACGGAGGAACCAATCCCGATGTGTATTGCCAAACGCCTCATCTAATATGCATCCCAAATAGTATATAAGAAACAACCACATCCCATCACTTCATGCTTTCACTAGACTCACCTCATCTCGAGGTTAGTATACCTCTCCAGGCATCACCCATACCAGGCATCACCCATTCGGGGACCTCACTCTTGATCATCATATTTGCATACACTGCTTGTATATTATTCACGACGTAATACAGACTTGTACCTATATATATATATCTATGTGTTCATTACCTCACATAGTATCAATGGTAGCGTGAACAGTTCTACGTCTCACCACACAACTTGAAGTATCGGCCACTAAACGATCACAACAAAGCAGAAACAATCTCAAACCGCTACTCAACCACGGGGATACAGCATTACACACCAGCCATGGAGAGACAGCCTCACACACTAGACCACTGCATCGGACAATCACAACTCAACCCTTTGGACACACAGGACCGCATACCATACTCATCTGATATCGACGACCCAACCCTTTGGACACTCAGGACCACATACCTTAACTTTCTGATATAGACGAATCAACCTTTTGGACACATTGTTTTCCTACGACCAGCTCACATCGTGTATCCAGCTAGATACATTACTCACGCCTCTTGCAGACCAGATCCATCTATATATAAACATTAACATCCGATTTCGACACCCTTCTGTTTCCAACAAACACTACAAGAACATTCGTACATCGCCTACCCATTCATCATCACATATTCGTGCACATTATTCATCTTGGAAATTGGTGAGTGACCATCTTTTCTTTCACATTTGCTGTCAAATTGCACAATCCCTATTGTTTAGTATTTTTTTTTACTCATAATGGATTCACCACCTCCGCAGAGCAACGATTATTTTCATCCAAGCCAAAGTTACCGGGAAACGGACCGATCAACCGCAAGACCCCCCCACACAGACATTGCTAATGAAATGGGCAAAGATACTCAAAACTTACTATTGTCACGGCTTACCCATGAAATTAGCCATATCACTAATTCTATCCGCGATCAGATGGACAGTTTAAAAACTCAAACAACAATACCGGAACTTTTGGGTATGAATTCCATTAATGAACCCTTCGATGGCAAACCTGACGCTTTTCCCCATTGGGTCCATTCGGTGGAAAAATAATCCCGCGGGATTTCGGCACAAGATGAGACTATTATTAAAATTGCCGCTCAAACATGTAAATATCAAATTTCTGAAATTATTCAACGCTTCATAAATGAAAATAACACGGACGGAAAATTCACGTTCACCTGGGCCGATCTGAAATCACAATTACGTTCATTATTCAGTTCCATAACCGATTCGCCTCGGGCCCTTTCTTCATTACGAGCCATTAGGCAGAGACATACGGAAACAATTGCCAGGTTTGTAGAACGCATATGTACCCTCGCTAAACACGCGTTTACCGATGACATTAATACAAGAGCAGTACAAACACAATTAGTAGCATTCTTTTCCGACGTCATTCGCGACTCTAGTATTAAATTCAGGCTTCTCAAAGACGACCCCGTAACGCTTGATAGAGCTACTGATATTGCCCTACGCGAAATGAACCTTCGGCAACGTTATCACTCAACCAATGGATATCGACAATAACCACCGGCACATTCCAAGAGGGCCATCACAATCCACTTACAACCCCCGCCAATCCAAAGACAGACACCGAATCAATGATCACCCCCACAGGCGCCAACCTTCAAATTCTCACCACCCCTACTCTGCACCAAGGGTCTCCCATCAAAACCGCATCCAAACGATGGATGTAAGATATGCTACAACACCTCAACGACCTCTCTTATGTACATACTGCAGATTAAATAACCATACAACAGACCAATGTAGACGTCGGGCGCAAAATAATAATCAATTTTTAAACAGATAAGGAATCATTCCTACACAAATTTAACCCCAAGTAGACACAAGGCAATGAGTCCAATTACACATCAAATTAGTACCATAGACGGCCACAATCATAGATATGCTAAATCTCATCGAACATACGAATCTCAAAAACATAGAGTCTATAATTCACAGCTGCAGCCCATTAATCATTACCCCACGCTCCCATCAAAGTGTCAAAACCAACAATATATTAATTACCGCACGCGGCGCCCACTTAATCTTCATCGCCACAGGCAGGTCACACATAACACCAACTGCAATAACAGGTGTCCCCCTATGAAATCCATGTTTCATAATATTCCCAATAAGCCTATCTTACCTCTTCTTGACTTAAAGTTTCCTTCTCAATTTAAAACCGTGAATCGCCTTGAAAAACCAAGGCACCAACAAATTACTAATTCTCAGTCATCATCAAAAAGAAAGTCAACATGCACCAATTCTCGCGAATCACATTCCAATACTGCAATTAACCCTGTAATACCACCATTAAAATACATACAACACACAATACCAGTACTTAAATATCCAAGTGATATGACAGATGGTGCTCTAAACCAAACGCCATGCTCAACTATCATTAAAATACACAAACAACGCATTCGTTCACTATTAGATTCGGGGAGCAACCACCAGTTGCTTGAAATACGACATTTATAGATCCATACCAAATCGGCCACCTTTAATTAAAGAACTTGTGTTACTCACATCAGCCGATGGAACACCAATGAAAGTTTTTGGATCCACACATCTCACATTTAGAATCGGAAAACTCATTCTTACACACAAATTGGGAATACGGCTTAATAGTTAAACTATCAAAATCTAAATTTTGCCAACCACAAGTCAAATATTTAGGACATATTATTTCCGACAAGGGCACATCCCCTGATCCTGAAAATATTTTGATTATCAAGTCTCTACCACCTCCGAAATCAGTTAAAGAAGTCCGCAGATTACTTGGCATTCTTAATTTTTACAGATCATATTCTCTTACTTTCGCATCCACGACATTGCCTTTAATCAAACTCACAGCTAAATATGCTAAATTCGTGTGGGATGCGCCATGCCAAACAGCGTTTGACACGCTTAAAGAAAGCTTAGCAACTGCCCGCATTTTAGCTTATCCAAATCCCGACAAACTTTTCATTCTCACAGTTGATGCATCTATCCATAGTATCAGTGCAATACTATCACAATATTCTAATAGCCAAGATGATAAACACGTTGAAATACCAATCGCGTTCGCCAGTAAAAAACTTAACAAATCACAAAGGAATTATTCTGTCACGGAAAAAGAAGCATTCGCTATATATACGTTTGCAAGGCAATTTAAATTTTACTTACAGGGATCCCAAGTAGAGATTAAAACAGATCACTTACCCCTTCATCCACATGTTTAAAAAACAGGATCTGATAAACACAAATTTTTTTTTTGGAACTATCAGCATTGAACCCAAAAATTACTTATATTAAAGGCACGAACTTAACCCATCCCTTGGCGATAGTAAATTACTATGATCGGAATCATACATTATAGTGTTGATGTTGAATTATAGAGTATAGTGTTATGTACTACTATAGACAGATGTACGTAACACAACTTATTGGATTTTATGGGTCACTCGCAAATATAAGATAATTCACTGGCACAGGATAGGTAATGATGCACGAGCGCATCTTTGGATTTAAATGTGAAAGGTGACCCTGACATGGAATACTTGGGTTAATAGAGCCAATTTAAGTTTACAATGATAATGTATCAAATTATACCAACAACAGCCATCCCGATAAGACACCTCACTGCTGACCTATTAATATCAATTATATAGCAGAGCTGTCAACTAATCACTGGCTTTGTTTATGCTGAACCTTGGCATCTATACCTTTATAATGACATCAGACCATCTGTAGAGCGATATATTCAGCTGTGCATAGCAGCAAAGATGTTCTAGTCAACTGTTAATAGCATGTCGTATGTAAAGTTGAAACATTTTTTTTAAATTAGATACCATAGCTTTCTTTATCAGGACCTATTTAAACCAAATTTGGTGTGGGGACTCGGGGTACCCTTGGCGGAGTTATAAATATTTAATGTCCGTGTAGCTGCATAGAAACGGTTGTCATTGACATTATTATAGGAAACAAGGTCACACGTCTTTGTAATTCATCCTATGTCACAAATATACCTGAAATATTCAATTCAGAACAACTAAAGTTGAATGAAATACTGTAATACATTCTTATATGAGCATGTTTATACTTTCGGGTAGTTGCCTAGCAACCGTTGCTAAGCAGGGCAAATCTCGATGCGGTCTATTCTGAAAATGATCAGTAAGGTCCAAGGAACACATGTGGATGTTTCATGCTTTTATCAATATTTGTGCAATTCTTACATTTCCATACACCAAGCGCCTGTACTACAGAAGCATGATATATTGGGAAATTTTCACCCATTTTGGGAAATGGTCACCAAGTTTAAAGGCATATATCTCATTAATGACATGTCTTTTCCGACAATAACGAATTTGTCCATGTAGCATATACGCTACATATTATTTAGGAGCAAAGATAACGTACTCTAAACTGATATATAAAATCAGCGGGTAGAAAATGTATGACCCGATATGAAAAAAGCTATTATTTTGATGAATGACGTTGACCTTTGTGTATGACCTTGACCTCTAGAGGTGAAATCCCCACGTCAAAAGAAAGCCCACCAAGGGTGTCACCCCATATTAGTGTAAAGATAGAGTTACTGCATTAAACTTTCTAGTAGTAGACCATAATAAGTATATTTTTTATACTGGCCAAAAACACCCTTCGCTGCCATGGAAACACACATTTTGCGCACTAAGCTACACTGCCACAGTGCGTCCCAGCACTCAGATAAATTTCAGATTATAAGCTTTGAGAAAAATGTTGATAGAATTTGCCCACCAAAATGGTACCATTCTCGGTCCTGGCTCATGGACTATGAGACGAGAATACTATTTCTGGTTTCGCAGTAACGATATAGATTGGTAATTTGATTGTAAATCATGCGTGGGTTTAGTTGGCTTTACAATGGAGTTTTATTTATTATACCCATGTCTTGTTTGAAGCATACTACAGTTAGGTGGATTAAGTCAGATTTTCGTGCTATTATTTCTACGCGCAATAAGTTATCGATGGTGTGGTCGACACAGATGAATGGGGAATGTTTTGCAATCGGAACGTAATTCGCGTTGGATGCGGGTGTCTTTAGTTCCGTGTTTTTGAAATGAATTGAGGTTGGAGCTAGTTTTGAAAGCACTAATTCATCATTTGGTAATAAATTATTGCTGGACTGAATATACAACATAACAGCAAAAACTATCAACATTATATGAAGAACGAAAAATGAGGTAAAAAATAAGGACATGTCCGATTACATTGAATTAAATTAAATTAAATTGGACCCCTGCTCCAGTTTCTTAAGCCTTGACATTCAAATAGGTTTATTTGTGGATTTGGAAAAAAATTATATGGCATTGGAAATATCTGCGATCTGGAGTGTGATACAACGCATCCATCTGGATTTTTTCCCGATAACACCCCCCCCCCCCCCCCCCCCCCGTTGTTACCATTATATATTTTTGGAATTTTTCAATAACTTCAGTTATAATCTTTCTAAATTTTCAACTTATTGCAAATTCCCAAGTCCGCGAAATTACAATTGCACCTGACGCCCCTCACTATTTCCAGTTGTTGGAAATTCCCAACTGATATCCCCTATAATAATGGTTCGAAATGTTTTCAAGAGCTGAATGTAATTTCAGTGCAATATTTTGACTCAAAGTTGAACAACATATAGTTGGTTCTTGATCTAAACAAACAATATATTACACTATACATTAATTGTAAAGGACCCCGGTTGTCCCGTCGGTAGAATGCTCGGGGCATTATGCCGCCATTTGCCGTCTTGCGCTGATAAAGCTGGTTCGAATGCCGACAAGCGCGGATTCGCGATCCACTCTAAGTGACGATAATCTTATTCGTGTATCTGGGCAAGTTTGTCGGTCACTTTCCGGGGGCGGTGGTTTCTACACACAGCGGAGTGATTTGTCGGTGAAATTTACTCTCTGCATATATGTTCATCCACCCGTAAAACTGACAACGTCGTGACATCAGCACAGAGGGTGAGAAAGCAGCACCACCGCTGCCCCGTGATCCCCGTCGAACGGCGACGGCACACATATACCGCTATACAACACAGAGATGAGCCGCTTTCACGTGCTCAGGTTTGGAGACACCAACACACCAATCTAGATGCAGCGCGCGGCACGCTTTTGTCCTTAAATTGGCGTTGATTGGCGTAGACGAACAAACCGGACATCGGTCGCATCGCAGCACAAATATAGAACATTTGTAAACATCACTAGTAAATCGTCTGATACAATGACTGCACTGTATCTGCACACACACATTCCGTATAGCAAGTTTCGTTTCAAATGTGGAAGGATGGCCAGGTATCGGGTTTTGATATTTCGTGTTCTGATTGCTGTTTTATTTGCCACAACCTCTTTAGGTGTCTTACTGTGTATGAGAAGTGATATTGTTAAACATTCCAACTTTGACTCGGTTGGCCGTATCAATCTTACTGATGTTAAATATATGGACGACAATCGGACCGTTGACTCGGTTGACTGTATCAAACTTTCTGATGTTAAATATATGGAGGACGATCGAACCGTTTACTCTGTTGACTGCCGGCTGTTGTTCAGGGGAGATGAGACAGAAGAAACTAGAGCATTCTCACTATTGAACACATCCCACAGCGACGCAGACATGCGTCATGTTGATAGCAGTCTACGACAAAAGCTCGATACGCAAACTTGTTCTCAGTTCGTCAAATCGAGAGGCTATACCATGGAGAAAATAACGACAGAGGAGAAAGGGATGCCAATAGCGTTTTCTTTGATAGTTTTCAAAGATTTTATTCAAGTGGAAAGACTTCTCCGCGCAATATATCGACCAACTAATTTATACTGTATCCACGTGGATAACTCGTCATCGGAGATATTCAAGTCTGAAATAGCACTTCTCTCAAGCTGCTTCAATAACGTGTTTTCGCCGCACTCGGTTGATATAAAGTGGGGCGAGTTCTCTGTTCTATTGCCAGAAATAATTTGCATGAAAGAACTGTGGAAGAGAGGAAGAAACTGGAAGTATTTCATCAATCTCACAGGCCAAGAATTTCCACTAAAAACCAACTACGAGCTCGCGAGAATACTGAACGCTTACGGTGGGGCCAACGATATGGAAGCTGTCAGGTATGCACATTATTTGAACTTCAAGTTTGAAATTCAAGTTCGTCACCAAATTTGGATCCCCCGCAAACACAATTTGTTTAGTAAGCTGCTGGTGCAGGTATTTATGCACGAAATGTACCCTCATTTTGACGTCGGGGCTTGATGACAGAGTGTGTGTTGATTGATATTTTCTCGGTTATGTGATCTTGTTCGTGGTCATATCCCGCCATTTTGAAATCCAAGATGGCCGCCGTTATCAATTTTGGATTTTCCTTGTTTTATTAAATCACTCGATGTGACGTCCGTTTGGATTCTCTAGCATAAACATTTTGCTAACTTCACACATATACTTATACTACGGTCATAGACTAATATAAATGAAGGCAATTACTTGTAAAGAAAAACCATAATTTGAAAATTATTCACAAAAGTTTGGGTAAAAATGCGCTTTTTCACATTTGGTTTCATTCCGTTCGTTTTGTTTCCTCACATAAGAGAAAGTCTATGTCACTGTGGGGGACCTTTTACAACCGAAGTTATTCTATTTCCGATATTGTGATGGTTCAGACATGATTTCTTTTGATTATTTTGTGTACTGGAACCATAAGATCAGGATAAACTCACGCAAAATTAGATAAATAATGCATTAAACGTTTCTGAATGAACAGAGCAGAAGTGCCGTGTTATCGAAAGCTGAACTTTAGATCACAATTAACTCGGAAATAGCGAGTTATCGTGTAATTACTTACGCCGGTCTGTTCTGGACGCAAGTAAAGTTTTCAGTCCATCCGGATCTCCGTTTCTTTGTTTCTTTGTAAAGAATGAAAAGAATGCACACACTCTAATATGAAATTGTTGCACGAATTATATTTTAAATCCACATATATACATAAGTTCCCGGCCCTCGGTGACGTTGGGGATAAGGAGCTAGGGACACCGGCAATGATAAATCCGTGTTGGTAACGACATTTACTATTTAATTTATATTAGACGCTTATATCATACGAGGAATCTACTCGCGTTGTTTGAAGATGCAAAGTGGCACCCTTTGCGTTATTAGAACAGGGTAGCGTCACCAACATTGATAAAATACTAACTTGCCAAAAGAACAGTTAACCATGCACATAGAACGTTTGGTTTCTTTTTAAATGCAACATGTGTGTCAATTGAGTGACTGAACACGACTTGAACAGTGAGTAATCATGTATTATAGTATCATGAAGAATGTGACAATCATCTACTATTGCAGCGAATTCCAACCACGTCGATTGTACAAATTAAACAAGCAATCGCTTACGGCGGTATCGCCCGCCTATAGGTGGACAACGTTGGGCATGGGTATTTTCAAAATATGCTAAAAAATCATCGAAATCAGTTAGTATTTGTTTGTCATTGCATGGTTAATATCTGTTTTAGTTCGAGCTTACTTTGATACTATAGATACTTCCCAGAAGACGAAGCCTAAGCAGAATGAGGTCTCAAGAGGGTGAATTTGGTATTCACCCTCTGGGGACCTCATGCTGCTAATTGCATGCTTGGTTTCATATGATCTCACCAAAAATCTGTCAAATACGTTGATAATTGTTCGAAATAACTCCCGGACAACTTTTTGTGGGCTAAACGCTGAGAATGACAATCAATGGTCCCAAACACTTGTGAAAATGTCCGGTCGGGCTCAGTTTGCGAACTGGTTTCAGATACTGCGATTGGATTTGATATCGTTGCCATCAATGTTCGTGGTTTGTCATCAAAAGGCTTTTTCGTCGGTACATGAATTCGTGGATCAGGTATCATATTTATGCATATCAACAGGTCCTACAATAGCAGCAGCATGACAAAAATGATGTGTGTACTACTGATAAATTAGACCCCATGGTGTTCCGGTGCTGAAAGCACATCACGCAATCATTACCATAATAGCTACCAGCTTCATTTCAAACTTTGGCCAAGTAGGTATTTATGGTATTATGTAGTCTGCACGTGGTTACAGGTAAACATTTAGCATTTTAAAGAAGCCAATGCATTTAGCATTGTTATACAAACTATCATAGCCGAGATCAGATGATGTAGCATATCAATTTTGTTTCGGTGAATGAATGATAATGTTTTAATGGCTTTGTTAAGTTAATGCCCGATCTTTATTATATAGTATATAGGTTTTTTGTTCATTCAACGCAAGAGTCAATTATTTCGTTGGTTGTTGATTTCGTTGTTGAGCAAAACCACGAAATCAACGAATAACAGACCCCACGAACTAAAAGGATTTTACAGTACGCCTCTTGTGAACTCATATACCAAACAATCCGCTGATAACTATTCGAAATATACTCCCCCCGGACAACTGTTTGTGTGAGCTAAACGCTGACGAACAAGAGCATTGCTAGGGCGTGTGGCAGAATACGCCCGTGGTAATTTCAACAAAGAGCCATAACTCTGGTGCAAATTGGCTGGCGGAACCCGTGCAAATTCGAACATGACATGTATTTTGGGGTAGTAAACCCACATACCAAATGTCATTCCATTCAGTTGAGACTTACTAAAGTTATCAACCGGAAACGAAAAAGCGAACAGACCGATGGACGGTATTACACTGAAGAAAAAAGTTAGTCAATATGACTAACTTAGGTTAGTCAACTGTTTGTGCACATGATGACTAACTTAGCTCAGGGTGATGTTAATTGGGCAACTAGATTACAATAGTGTTAATCTAAATGACAAGGACTGTGTCATTTTCATGATATGGAAGTGGTAGCCCAGTGGTTAGTGTGTCTGACTTGTAATGGTGTCAACGCACCGGCATGAGTTCGCGCCCTGCCGGTGGACTATCGTCTCCGCAACAGTGGCTTGGCCGGATTAAGCGGTGTGTGCTATATATAGCCACACGCTGTTTCAAATCTCGCGCCAGGTTGTGACCCTTGGGCAAGGTCGAGTGTAGTGTGCTCGCTTAGTCGTACCTAGACGAGAAATAGGTACCTGGTTGTTGGGTATCTGCAAGCCACTCTAGTGAAGCGCCTGTAAAGTACATGGGGTAATAATGTAAGGACGCGATGTCCTTATGACGATTCGTTTGTGCATTTCTCACTATAGCAACACGCGGAACGTAATGGTATAACAAATATGACCCGTCATGGAAATATGTGACCCATGAACCCAATAGCAACATAACTGAATTCAGCTTCAAATATACACACAACTATATGTTAGCTTTGCGTCAACCCGTTTTATAAAGCATCGTTCATGAGTAGTGTCCCATAGCACATTTTCAGATAAGTTCAACACACGTTTGTGGAACTTAATATCTACTAAACATTTCCCCCAATAAATAGGGTTCCTGCTGCACTTTTGTTTATTTGTCGTCTATTTTATCACTCTACGGTCTATTGGAAGCAGTGAATATAGGTGACAAACCATTTAGAACTAGTGTCAATACTTGCAATATAGTGGAAATTCATGTTAGCTCTATATTTCATGTTAGCTCTATAAGAATCGTTGACCATGAGAAAGACTAAAACTTACAACAAAAGTATGTTATGAATACTTTGAACTCTGCATGTCCTCTAAATCCGAATATATACAACACAATCCATATGTCCAGTTAATAGGAAATAGAACATCAAAATTAAAAATAAACACCACCGTCATAAACTTTATCCGTCAAAGCAGGGTAAGCGCTATATGTAATTTGTGAGAAATAATTAGAAAATGTTGAAAATTGGACTCAAACATTTGTTTTGATTGACTAACTTTGTGCAGACTTTAACTACTTCAGCGGCGATTTGTATGGAAGAAAACAATTTGCAAACACAGTTAAATATTTGTCTTTCCATGGATATGGCCTGACATGTGCATCTTTTCAAAGATTATTTCCAAATTTCAGCAACACAATTCAGTTTACAAGGCCATAGAGGAGACCTCCTCAATATACTGTTAGAATAGCTACTATATGAATGTGATTACAGATCGCACTTAAAACTTATAAAATCATGCTTTTCAAGCCAAAGTTTACCTTTTCGGCCATTGGGGTTATAATAATGCAAACCCCAAATCGGTGCGTAATCGTCAACAATTTCAATCGTTCAAATTTAAAATTGAAATGGACCTTTATAACGATCGTCACCCTGATCAGAGAAGTAAACTCTTTCTGATGACATATATACGTCACTACTCCATATTTAGGAAAACAGCTTATGCTTAATCTCTGCTTAATTAGTCTTTAAAAACCAGAATTTGAGAAACTTTACAGATTTGTTCGAAAGCCATAACAAATTATTGATCAGACAATGTGTTTCAAAAATGCTTTGTATTCGTGAAATGTGCTTACAGTGACAACAAACGAGTGGCAGTCAGAATTCCATGAAACTTTGGGAAGATAAGCTCTTCTATGTTACCATCGTACATTATGACTAATGATATCACGGTGGGGAATTACGTGGTTTCTAGTTGATGGGTGTCACGCATTCAAAATGGCCGAGGCGATCTAAAACGCGACCAGAAGCGAGGAAAAAGGGTAATAAACTAAGATATGACATATTACATAGTATTTCGACAGCTACGAGCAGATGCTATACTATTTTTCAAGCAAACCTCATTTATGTCCAAATTCACATTTGTTTCGAAGGATTTTCCAAGATGTATGGACTGGTGTATTCCACGCACCTCTGACTGGCAACTTTGGTCAGAATGTTATAGAAAGTATTTCCGAACAAATAAGGTATCAACTTGTTTCAAAAATAAACCAGCAGTCAAATTGCTTTGTTTTGTGTCAGTTTCTCGTATATTATGATTTTGTTCGTTTGCACGTTTTGTATGCAAAACTCGAAACCACGTAATTCCCCACCGTATATGCGCTGAGTGACTACACGCTTGAATGAACGTCAATTGAACTGGACGAGTCGACTTTCAAAACATCACAAAATCACTGGGTTCGTTAAGAAGTAATCTGGTCAGTATACCCCCATCCCAAAAGATGGGGTTACACTGGATTACATGCGGCCGTATGTCCGTCCACCCGCCCGTCCGTCCGTGCATCTAGCCGTCTGCTCCTATATCTCAACCATCGATGATAGGATCTCAATAAACGTTGGTGTGCAGAATTGGCATCATGGGGGCTTTCAAATGAGGGTTCATAGACGTTGTTCACATTTCGTTCAAGAGTTATCCCCCTTTCTGTATCTGAAAATGTTGGATTTCCATCCGTCGTTTGTTAGAATTGTCACGTAATTTGTTCGCTCATCACATTTGTTTTCACTGCCATATTTCAATTTCATTTGTTTCTACTGCCATATTTCAATTTTTGCAATGGGGTTGTATCCCAGCACCCGTGGTGCAACCTTTTGTTTTGTCAAGTCAAAATGTCAGAAAACTCGGTTAACGCCAGACCTCTCATTTGCTGTTTGGTACATGGGATTGGATGAGCAATCTACAAAAGAGTGGACATTCACACTGAACGTTATGACAATGCTCAGCTGTTGCACGGGAACAGGCAATATATATGGTTCTCTTATAGTGGAGCGGCCAAATGCCAAACGTGTTCGAATACCTCTACCCTCGGTAGAACAAGTTGTAGCCGCCAACATTTTCTGGAAGGTAAATAAATGATTCTTGGCATTGCCGGAATTAGTGACAGCTGTGTATGGTAAAACTATTTCTGAAGGTACCCTACCGAAAAATTAGCCTATTTTCAGCTATTAACCAGCAATAAACAATTAGTTAATCGTTCTGTTTATTGTTATTTTAATGTCCTATTTTTGTCATTATCAACTGTGACCAATATTCTTGCCCTTTGATGCGAGCGTCTTCCAGGCAAGCTATATCCTGACAAATTATGATTTTGTATATGGCCCGCAATGAGTTATATAAAATGCACACCGCATATATGTCGTGTAGCGGGAAATTAAATTCGTACCCGTCACATTTATAGATGAATTTCGATTACTATTCTTGTCCCAATTTCAAATTTGTTTCATCATTATTCACAATATTTATGGAAACGTTCATGCATAATTGAATAATTGTCATTACTCTAAATTATAATGAACCGTAGGCCACAAATGTCCGAGATTTCCATATATTTTTTGTTCGTTATATCTTGTCCCTCGATCCCTCTCCTGTACCGAAGTGCCATGCCAGCAAAATAATAGGTCCTCCCTGTCAATAGTGAATTACATCACATGCTTTATAAAAGTGAGAACACATGATATGTTCAAAAGACTGCGCATATTTTCATTTAAAGGAACAGACGCGAAAAAATACCTATCAGGTAGGTACACCGTAACCACATATTTAAAAAAACGTCAATTTAATCGATATAATCAGCTACCTCAGTGTCTCTAATTCATTATGAAGAGCTTTTTCTGAAATATATGGATTAGTGTAAACAATATTTTATTCTCAAGAGTAGCACATAATACATATAATACATAATATACAGACATTAACACTTTAACATTAGAGAAAAGGATTTCGCAGTGGGCCAAAGGCTTATATGTGGCCATTTCCTTAGTATATATATTGCATCATGGTTTGATTGGGTCTCAATGATGAATTGCCTGTTCCACAAGCACCCGCACCCTATCCCGTCGCTAATTTCTGCGTGTCCACCCCCACATACAATCACACCTCTGGCATGCATGAGTATACGAGAGTACAATATGTTTTTGTATTTAGACTTTTGGTTCACGCCTTACAGTTCATAACAATATTTTGTCAATTAAATCGTTTGGTATCGTCGATGAACTTTTGTACGGCGATGAATATGTCGGCATTTTTGGTACTGAATAAGATATATCTACAGACCCATACAGTAATATGTTGACTTCCAAGTTCCCATTTAGATTGGCTAAATTATATTGACTGCCACATTATCTCCCAACTGAAGTGAGAAATCATTGAAATATTTTATTTTTGATAGCCAGCACACATCTCTTGTAACGCCCCCTCCCGTACGAAGATAACCGCTACAGGAATGACTAGCTGCTACTGGAAATAAAAAACAGTAGATTGACATTAGACTATTTGAAATATATGCCGCTAAATTGTAAGTGGAATTACATGTAAACTGTTGGGTGTTTCATTAATTTAGATTTTTAGTCAAGAAGTTATATTTATATGGGACACCATTTGCTGGAATCTTGTATCATTTGAAATATTGTTACGGGAAATACTTCTATTGTTACAGGATATAGCAGTTTTACATGCAGTTAGTTTTGAATGCAATCGATTTAAGTCCCTTTGTCGACTTCGTGCTCTTATTATGATATGAACACAAATATATGATATTAGATAAGATACCTTATCTACCATTTCCAGAAATTCCCTGATAAATTTGGTGACAACGAATTGGCGATAAAAAAAACACATCAGTATCGTTACTGTAGTTGCGATACAAGGAGCTCGTGACGTCGTTGACTGGTTCAGTATCATGAACGAACTGACGTCACATTAATCGAGTGAAAAATTCCAACGTATATTTGTGCGTACTGTAAACAAACTGGGAGATTTCCCGTCAAAAATGACAGGTAAATAAATGTCCTTTGTTACTTACTGGTGTTCGCGTGCATGATCAAATTCTTATTTACATTAGAAATTGAATGGCTAATAGTATGCTTCTCTTATCACGGCATGGCGGCGTGGGAACATTATATTTCACTAAGAAATGTATTGACGACCCCGGCTTCAGCAGGTATGCATGCATATGAGTAGCCAGTTTGCTCTAAGGCGGATTCGTCAGCTGATAGCAATGGCATAATTGATGCGTGGAGCCCAGTAGATGGGTGGATACCCATTAGCATGGACGCCTCACACACAAACACCTTCAGAATTTTTATGAATGATTAACTTTCATTTCCCTATTTAAGCTATAGTCGAACCACTACATGGGTAGTTCTTGTGTGACACATGTATATACTTTGCATGTATTGTCTAAGTGGATTAATGCCAATAGTTTAGTACGAAAGTTTCTGGTCCCCTGGGCTCCTACCAATTCTTCAGTTCGAGGGTATTTAAAATAGCACCCATTTCTAACGATGACTGAACGTTCGACTCTACAACCCGTGCAACTCCACGACAAAATTTTGCGCCCTTTTCCAATGTTATGGTAGAACGCATGGAAGTTTCATCTATAGAGTAGCAAAGAAAGTGTGGGTTTGTGTGCGATTTAATATGACGTCATTTCGACAAACGTCATAACAAATAGTGTTTACTTGAGTTCAAATACGGCGTTTATGGACCATGTTCGATCTTTTGCATTAGTTGACCAATCGGGGTGAAAGTTGGTGAGTCATCTTCTACGACACAATGTAGGCAGTTGGACAGTTGGACGCATGGTTGAAATGTGATAAACGCGCCAAAAGCGTAACCGAGTTATACACACATTGACACACACAGACGACGGGTTATATATAATAGGAGAGAGTTCATAGTTTTTAACATTATTTGATTGCCTATCATCATCAATGTTTGGGGAGTAAGTCGCCATGACTTTTACCACTTTCGCATAATAACATACATGTATAGAATAACGTAAATGAATTAATTCAGTTTTAAAGTTATCCATGACGTTTACTCGTACATACCGCTCGTTATAACATTTGTTATCGAATAGCTCCTTGAACTGTTGAACCGATTCAGAGGAAACAATGTAATCTGATAAAATATTCCAGTTTGTAATCACTCTCTGGGAAAATAAATATTTTCGCACATCTTTGACAATTATGTTCTTTTGCATCTTATGCTTGTGTTCCTTTGTGGAGTGTGTCTTCAAAGAAACACACATCTGTCTATGTTGTAGAAACCGTGTGTTAAAGACGCTGCAAAAAAATCGACCGATAGAAAATGACTTGTGATATGACTATTCTCACCTGTGTACATAACTGCTCTATTGACATCGACCTGATACCCCAATATCACAATTCACAACCCCGCTAAACTTAACCTGATAAATCCTACTTGCAAACTTCTCCTATAATTCATATTTCGCTGTCAATTTCTTTTTCTCCCCATTTCTGACACATAATTTTATACGAGTACTCAAAAGCTGTAACCACCCCACTAAAAGCGTCCTGTTTAATTTAATCTGATCTGAATCTCCGCTTATAATTTATTTTTTCGCTCATTGTCAGTAACCACCCTACTAAAAATGTCACGTTTAATCCGATCTGAACCCCCTCTTATAATTCATTTTTCGCTGCCAATATGTTTTCCTTTCTGATTCACATATACACATATCGTGTGTCATACTTCTACATTATCTCAATAAGTGGAATAATATTTGTTTTAAATACATATGCCGAGATTATAGTTCATAACAATGGCACTATACACTTGCGCATAAACTAATCCAATCACCACCAAGTGAAGTTAACAGACATACCTTGACAAACTGAACATTATGTTACTCTGGCCTAACTATTAATCTGACCATTCACTGATCGCTTGTTGTCAACCTGAATATCGATTGATTCTATTTATAGATTGTACTTTTCAACTGCATTGCCCAAACACATATCGATTGATTTTATTTATAGATTGTACTTTTCTCAGCCATGACGTGTCCGATATATGTCACATCTTACATTAATTTGCGAAGCTACATATGAGGCTGAACTTTAATTGTCTTATTGCAATACATCTCGCGTTCTCAAAGATTGTTTAAGTTATATTGACAAATCATTGGCTAATTAATACCAGGTTGTGTATTTTTGTTACCGATTAATGTCGACTTTTAAAATTGTTAAGTATATACACATGTTGCCATACGTATATACAAACACACCGAATTAAAGCCCATTACTGAATTGACCACACCATTGAATTCTAGTCAAGAATTTAGACCTAAAATTAAAATAGTTATCTATTCTGTTTACGGAGTTAATAATGCGCACTACACACCCTTCATACACACATAGACCATATGCACGTATGCATGCGGGTGTGTAATAAACACAAACATAACTGTCTTTAATATTACATTCAAACAATATGCTTTGGAACTGCCTGTCCCGAACTAGGAAGCAATTTGCACACAATCCTCTTTTTAATGTATTTCTGTCCTCTACTAAGGTTTGCACTATGTTTGTTTCTTATTCACATGTATTTTGAAAATGAAATATGGGTTTGCTCTAACAATCTACAATTAATAGATGTCGGTTAAAATTCTTTCAATGAATTGTCAAGGAATTGGGGATAA
The DNA here is from genome assembly GCA_032622095.1 of Siphonodentalium dalli. Taxonomy (NCBI): domain Eukaryota; kingdom Metazoa; phylum Mollusca; class Scaphopoda; order Gadilida; family Siphonodentaliidae; genus Siphonodentalium; species Siphonodentalium dalli. The sequence continues at coordinate 16,324,226 of CP136067.1, forward strand.
GAAAAAACGGAGAGATGTCTTCACATACCTTAAAAAGTTGAAGTATGACATTTACTGTTTACAAGACGTTCATTTTACTCGCGATCAAGAGAAATTTATTCAATCGGAGTGGGGTTATACATGTTGCTTTAATTCTTTCAAATCATCAAGTAGAGGCGTCGCGATTTTATTCAATAATACATTTGGTCTAAAGATTAATGCATTACATACGGACCCAAATGGGAACATGCTCATAGTCGAAATTAATGTAGATGATTTCAAGCTAACATTAGTAAATATATATGGACCCAATGCAGATACCCCATCTTTTTATGAACAAATTAACAAAATACTAACCGATGATATCATATCTGAAAACGTTGTGATTTGTGGTGATTACAATATTGCCCTTAATCCTTCAAAAGACTGTTTTAATTACGTTGGTGACAATAACCCGAAAGCTCGCAAGGAACTATTTAAACTAATCGGCGAAAAAGACCTCATTGATGTATGGATATATCATAACCCAGAACAACTAAGATATATTTGGCGAAGAAAGTCCCCGTTTAAACAAGCACGTTTAGATTATTTTCTCATATCAAACTGTATTTTGCCTTTTATTGAATCATCTTCCGTAAGACCTGGTTATCGTACCGATCATTCAATAGTAACTGTGAATTTCAAATTATGTGATACGAAACCCGGGCGTGGCTATTGGAAATTTAGTAACTCTCTACTTTCTAATAAAACTTTTGTCGATAAAATAAATGAAACTGTAGATACGACTGTCGAACAGTATAAATCGTCGGATAATGACACGCTATGTGATAACGAAGAGAGTCCAAAGTTTCAAATAAACGACCAATTATTCTTTGAAACATTGCTCTTGGAGATGAGAAAAACGACGTTAACTTTTTCAAAAGCACTAGCAAATACTAAACGCCAAGAAGAATCTTTACTTGAAGAAGACATTGAAGTGTTAGAAAATCGGCTTACTGGTGATGATGGTATTGAGAAATTACAACAACTTAAACTACGATTAGAAGATATAAGAAAACAGAAATTAGAAGGCGCAATGATACGTTCAAGAGCTCGATGGGTCAGTGATGGGGAAAAACCAACTAAATATTTTCTTAACTTAGAAAAAATACATTAATACATTATATGAATAAAGCACTTCTTCGGGTTGAAAAAGAGGATGGTAAAGTGGTTACAGATCAAAATGATATTCTCGAAGAGGCCAAACTATATTACGAAAAATTATATGAAAATAGACACGAAACATTCTATCCGGTATACTTTCTGAAAGATTGAAAAGTGTAATTCAAGATCTTATTCATCATGATCAGAGTGGGTTTTTAAAAGGTAGATTCATTGGCGAAAATATACGATTAATATCAGACATTTTGTCCACAACAAAATCTGCTAATATTCCTGGACTACTTGTACTCCTTGACTTCGAAAAAGCTTTTGATTCGGTCTCCTGGTCATTCTTGTTGTCAGTCTTAAAATACTTCAACTTTGGGGATAATTTTATTAAAATCATTAATTGCTTGTATAACGGTATATCGCCAAATGTCAATATCAACGGGCATGTGTCTCGTAGCTTCAGAATCTCGAGGGGCTGTCGCCAAGGTGATCCAATTTCGCCTTACATTTTTGTATTGTGTGTAGAAATATTAGGTATAGGATTCCGGAAACGGAAAAATATCAAGGGTATTAAGAAAGGGAATTCAGAATTTAAACTTTCACAATATGCTGACGATACCTCATTATTTCTTGATGGTGACCCCCAAAGCCTTGACAATGCATTCGAGCTATTACATGACTTTTATCTTATTTCAGGTTTAAAAATTAATTACGACAAAACAGTTGCGGTATGGATTGGTAAGAACAGAGATTGTACTGACTCTATATGTGACAGATGGAAAATAAGATGGCTATCAAATGGTTTTAAAGTTCTCGGTGTAAATTTCCAATTAGATGCCGATGATATATTTTCGAATAATTACATCACAGCGTACAACCAGATACGAACAATTTTTTCTGTGTGGTCTAAAAGACACCTGACTGTTATCGGGAGAGTCACAATATTCAAGTCATTGGTACTTTCTAAACTCTCGTTTTTATTTATGACAATTCCAAATCCACCAAAAACATTCTTAACTGACATAAACAAAGACATATATAATTTCATATGGGATAAAAAACCTGACAAAATTGCTAGGAAATATTTTCAACAAGACTATTCCATGGGAGGTTGTAAAATGATTGATATCCAAACATTTATGCATTCAATGAAAATATCATGGGTGAAACGCTACATAACTCAACCGGATTCTTGGCAAAACCTCGTCCGATATCAAATGGAGTGTAAAAACAATGACAAATGGTATCTATCGAATGGATGTGCCCTTAATAGATATAAAAGCAAATATATCAATCAATTCTGGATAGATGTTCTAGATGCATGGAAAATATTAAACTTAAATATGGCTCCAAAAACGCACAGTGATGTGCTCTCATCGACGATTGTAAATAACGATATTTTCAAAATAAACAAACACGCAATTAATGACAGATCGTTGGCCCTTCGTGGCATATATTTTGTGAACGATCTTATGTGTGATAATAACAAGTTAATGTCCTATGACGAAGCAAAGCGGTTATATGGCATTAAAACAGATTTTTTGACATACAACTGTATAATCTCTTCAATAAAAAAATACCTAACTAAAATGGAAAACTCTAGTAGCTATCAACAAAGTAACAACGATCGACTGAACAACCCAATACTACCGTATCAGATCGAACACTTACTCAAATCGAATTCGAAGTATATATACAATTGCATTCAAGACCCCAAAATGAACATGAACCTCATCTCAAAATGGGAGAAGAAACTAAATATGCACCATGAATTAGACTGGTGGTCAGACGTTTTTATAACTCCCTTTGTTCAGTTTTGTGACATGAAATATGTATGGTTTCAATATCGGATAAACAATAGAATATTAGGGACTAGCAATGTACTAAAGAAAATGGGTCGATCTGAAAATGATACATGTTCATTTTGTAAAATTGAAAAAGAGACCATTAGCCATCTTATGTTTCAATGTCACATTATTGCTTCGCTGTGGAACGAGATTCGTGTATGGATATTTAACACGACTTCAAATAAATTAGAAATTAATTCAAACACAATTTTATTTGGCAAAGCTGATACTGAAAAAATTGATCCACTCCTCCAAACGATCTTGGTCATAATTAAGTATAATATATACCGATCAAAGATGAGATCTCAATTACCAAAATTGCAAAATATCCAAGCAGAAATACGAATGTATGCACAAACTGAAAGATGGATTTTTTACAGCAAATCTAGATATACTGAGTTCGAATATCGGTGGGATAAATGGAAAGGTATGTTACACTATTACAGTTAAACAGCACATACATAACTATATATATTTACATGTATGCTGGAAATGTAGTACATAACATTGCACATGCCTGGCACACAAGTATTCCGTAAATATTATTTAGTATTGTAAAAACTGTGTTTAAACACGAATGCTGACCAGACATGTGCCGTGTTGTGTGACTTACCTAACAGTATGCTTACTTATTTGAATCATATAGTGAGTAAAATTAATTGTATACCACCTATCCATGCCGTACATAATCACGTTACGTAAATATACCAGATTTTAAGACTTTTAGCTCGATGCTAACACTAATTAATAACCCCTCAATGTTAATATTTTGCATTGTATAATTAGCATATATATACCTAATAACGTGAGGGACTCAGAAAAAATTATAAATAATACATATATACCCAATATTTCATTTTCATTATATCTATTATTATAACTAATGGAAATTTAATATAACTAAATAACACAACATTCATAAAACCATTCACTCCACACTCTTTTTTCTCTTCTACCTTTCTACAATCTCAAAAAAAAAATAACGAAAGAGACAAAAACTGTTTAATTACCAACCATTAACTGTAATGTATACTTCATGTACTGTCACAATGTATTTGTCTTTTTTTAAATAAAAATTTATAATTTTTTTTTTTTTTTTAAATAAAAAAAACCGTGTGTTAGCTTGTACACTTCTATCATATCTCCCTGATTTCGCCTGTAGCTGAGAGACATGATGCCGGAGAGACATGATGCCGGAGAGACATGATGCCATCATGGGTATTATAGTATAACATATCACAAAGTATTTATCTAATATGTATTTGTTGAGTATCTATTATAGATTATATAAAAAACGCAGGTGTAAGAGATTTTGACCATTGGGTTCAATTTCCGTTGGGCATATTCGCGTGAACTGGCACGTTGTGACAATTTAGCAAAGCGAGCTAATCGCGGGAAACAAATCCAACAATTTTGGCATTTACGAATCTCCTAAAATGTAGTTTGTGTGATGTATTATGGTAGGTAAGCATGTTATATACACAATGTTTGTAATGATTCATGTATCGCGACTCGGCTAGTTTTCGTGACCACATAGCGACTCGGAGACCAAGGTCTAGCCTCGTCGCGATACATGAATTGATACAAACACATTGTGTATATAACACATATATACATCTTCTATATATCTGAGAAGCATCAAACGGCGCTTTCGTTACAAAAGAATACACTGCGAGTAACACGATAGACGGCGTTGTGTTACATGGACTAAATTATTGTATAATAGCTAGAATAGTTCGTTGAGCAATTGTTTATTCTGTCCAGATATTTCATATTTAGATGGGCAGTGTATAATTATTTGAAATATCGATGTTAATATGATGACACATTTCAAATACACGTTATATAAAATACTACGATTAGTTGTCACTAGAGATTGAGTGGGTGGGGGAGACAGTTATCAAGGAAAGTTGTATGCAGATGGATATGGAGAGTGTTGACGAGTCATGTCCGGATACTGGATGCAGTAGGGAGTGTGTATGCGAGTAGGACTGATGTCGATTAAAGTGTTATGTGCTATCATGTAAGTCGAGAGTGTGGAGAGTTATAGACTTGTCCTGAGACTGCAGTAGAGAGTGAGCATGCATGTGATATTTAATATGTATTATTCAAAGAAAACAGAAGGAAAATATATGAAGCATTCAACATATAGAATACAGTTTTTGGAGGCTATATATAGTGCGCACCGCTGCCCTCTGGCTTAATTGCACACACACACACACACATGATACACGAAGTGGAGTATTTACTAGCGATATACATGTATATATCAGAGATGTATACACGAGTTACAATCGTGAGCCAACTGTGCCATTCAGGTCACATGCACGCGCTTAGTCACACAGAACAAAACGGATGCTGCTCTTCAATGCATCATGCATGTAACATACAAAACATCTCAATTAAATTACGTTACGGTGAGCGTTTCTTCAGCACGAGATATAATTTGAGGTTAAATTACACGACACGGAAGTCATTCGGTTAAAATTAAGTATCACATTTAACTTGTAACTGAGAAGTTTTTTTTTTCAACCAGTGATGAATGCTATGTGGCAGATACAAGAATGTGTGACTTGCGTGCACATACGTGTAACCTAAAACCGCATACAGTGCTCCCGGACTCTCACACAGAGATGCCCACAAACGGAAACACTTTGATCACCCATCAGGTCCTATTATGATAAAACACATGCTAATAACGAGAGAACAGATAGTAATTTGAAACATGTTTAACGAAAAAACACTAAACTAATCACAACTATGGATATTTTCCAAAATGTTGCACGCGTCGCCTTTACAATATCTTTATAATGCAGCGCTGATATTTCCAACTATATATGAAGAAACAGAGAAACTATGCTCGGCCAACAGCCTTTCTTAAATTCCAACTGTACTCAGTGATTCATTCAATATTGGCATAATTCCGTTGTGACTGTATCGCGAATTATCTGCACATTGTTTTGGTAATGCAACGAAATGTGAATTATTCTAATCCATACGCCTTTAGAGCTTGAGCTGCCTGTAGACCACCTCCTCCCATATGCGGATTGTTGGCGGTTATGATATATTTGTAGGACTATATCAGTCCTTCAATTTGCCGGTTGTTTGCCATCTGGCTATGGGGGCTTTACAGAGTTATCGGTCTTTGAAACCAAGATGGCCACCAACATTGAATATCTGACCAGGTTAATTTCAATTCGCAATTACTCAGGAAGTTTTGAGGTATTACATCGTGCTATATGTCGTTCTGTTCACAATTGAGTACTTCTTATTTATATGTATGAATATATTTCGAATATTAAAAATGGCCGACAAAATGGCCACCGGAAGTGGAAAATATGACGCTTTTCACTAAAATATCTTCTATATTGGTTTCTGATGTTACTTTGGCTCAAAATGGCGGCCTAAGTGGCCGTCAAAATATGGAAACAATTTAATATTGCCCCAGCGATCCCTACAATCACTTATAAGTTGTGGTTGATGAATAAAATTGGCTATATCCATTGAAAACTAACATGTCTGATTCACCTTGGTAAATTTTTAGTATTGTAACCACTAACATTACCAGAAATATTGGATTTTACTCTCACTAACTTGACATAAATATCGGCAAAAAATTATTTTTAGGTTTGGCCATATAAAAAAAATAAACTGTAGCTAACTTGGTATGAAAGGTGTGTATTGTTTTGATGTATTGTAAATATGTTACAGTAAGGTGTTCGTAGATGAAATTACTCAAGATGGCTTCCAAAATGGCAGCCAACTAGGGTAAAAAAGCTAAATTTTCAAATATATCCGGAAATTTATTATCTGCTGTTCCGAAACGTTAGCAAATTTTGACTCACTTGGTTATTATGCATGTTAGATAATCAAATGACAACTAAATATTATATCTGGTTACCCCTGTTCCTTATGGGGTATGACAACTTCATTTTAAAGTTGCAGTATGGAATTTTGCCGAAAACCTCTTTTGATATTCTGGGCCACAACCTTTAAAGGAAATAGGCAGAACTGTGAAAAGGAACTGAGATGCACCATAATCTGTGGCTATTCTGGCTCAATAGGATAAAAAATGATCAACTTGATACAATAGGAAGGTCAAGATGGCAGCCAGAAGTTACAGCGTGGTCATATGTGGAGTGAATATTTATATGGTATAGTTTATGGTCACGAATGATGTGAATAGATATGCAATGAGTGACTATACATATGATCATGAGTGGGGTGTCCATTGTGAGCTGTATAGTTATACAAATAGTGGCTGTATGGTCATGTGTGAGGTGAATATGTTTACAAGGAGTGAATGTATGGTTATGTGTGGATGTACGGGTATACACGATGTTGCTGTATGGACAATGATGTGATAGGTGGTATAACGAGAGTTGCTACACGGTCATATCGGTGTTGTTTATATATATGAGTGACTGTATGGTCATGGTGGGATGTACATGTGTACATTGGTTGGATGTATTGTCACAGGTTGGTGTATATGTATACACGTGTTGTCTGTGTGATCATTGGTGTGGTATATGGATAAATAGAGAGCGGTTGCATGACTAGATGTAAAGTGTATAGGTGTACATGGAATGACAGTACGGTCATGTGCATACAAGCCTGAGGTATATCTGGGTGGTCGTTGGCGAGATAGTATATAGGAAGTGCCCTTGTGGTAATGGGTGGTGTATATTCATATATGTCGTGGATGTATTTGCCATTGGTGGATGTATAGGAATCATGGATGACGTGTATGAGTATACAGTGAGTGGCTGAATTGTCATGTGTGGGGTGTATATACAAGTCTGGAAAATAAGATTGACCGCGTGTGCGAAGTATTGGTACATCTGGAAGGACTTATAACCATTGTTGGTGTGTATATGTACACCTGGAGTGACTGTATGGTCATGTGTGGGTGTATATGTATATATCGAGATGCTATATGGCCATGGGTATGGCGGATAGGTAGGTATACATGGATTGAATGGCCATTGGTGAGATGAATAGGTGTACAAGGAGTGACTGTGTGGTCATCAATGTGGTGAATAGGTATACATGGAGTGACTTTATGGTCATGGATCAGGTGTAGGGGTATACCTGATGTGCATGTATGGTGACTCATAGCCGTATGGTCATGTGCTATGTGCACGGGTATAAACAAGTGTGGTTGTATGTGTATAGCACGTGTGGCCATATGGCCATTGGTGATGTGCATATTTAGACCTTGAGTGACTCTATGGTCATGGTTGGTGTATATGTTTGTCTTGAGTGGCTATTTCGGGTTTGGGCGTGGCGAGTAGAAATATAGAGAGAGACCGTATACGTCGTATAGCCAATGGTGAGGTGAATAGGTGTATCAGTAGTGACTGCTCATGAATGTAGGTATACAGGGAGTGACATTATGTTCAAGGGTCAGGTGTAGGAGTTTACCAGTTGTATCTGTATGTTGATTCATGGCTGTGTGGGGTGTATGTGGGGTGTATTCACAAGTGTGGTTGTATGGTCATGTGTGTGGCGTATGTGTATAAAGCGAGTGACCATATGACAATTGATGGGGTGCATATGTATACATGGAGTGTCTCTATGGTCATGGTGGGGTGTATACGTCCATCTTGAGGGGCTATTTCGCAATGGGCGTGGCGAGTAGATATACAGGGATTGACCATATGGCCAACTGTGAGGTGAATAGGTGTACCAGTAGGGGCTATATGATGATGCATGATTGTGGCGTATAGGTACACATGTAGTGCCTACATGGTCATGGGTCGGGTGTATGAGTTTACATGGTGTACCTGTATGTTGACTCGTGGCTGTGTGTGGTGTATTGGTATACGCAAGTGTGGTTGTATAGTCATGGTGAGGGTATGTGTATAAAACGAGTGGTTATATGACCATTTGTGAGGTACATATGTATACCTGGAGTGACTCTATGGTCATGGGCGGTGTAATATGTATATATTGAGTGGCTATTTGGCCGTGGTGTGGAAAACAGGAACACATGGAGTGACTGCACGGTCAAAGTTGAGGTCAATAGGTATACACTGGTTGACTATGATCATGAATGTGGTGAATATGTATACGGTCATGGGTCAAGTGTAGGACATATCAATGGTGTGAGTGCAATGTTACTGATATATGTATGTTGTGGCTGTACAGAGGTATGGCTGTGCAGTGATGGGTGAGGTGTATGTGTATAAAGCGAGCGACTATATTGTTTCCTCTGTCGTGTTTATTTGTACATGGAGTGATTCTATGGTCCTGGCGAGTTGTACATGTGTACCTCGGGTGGCTATCGCTTTCCACAAAAATTCAATGATATGTTAATCGATAGAGAGGTCACGTCAGAAAGTCCTCCTTTGCGTTTATGCCCAGTGGAGGATATGCTAAAGTATTTCCTGACAGAAGTTGAAAAGTGTTATGCTAATGGGCTAGAGTAGCCACATATTATGGTCCCTCTCAGTTCCGTTCTGCCATTTCCTTTCAAAAACATGGTCAGAATCCCAAAATAATTTTCGGCACAATTCCTCACTGCATGAAATTAAATGTTCATTCTTCATAATGTACTTGACAACCATAATTTAATATTTAGTTGTCAGTCGATTAACTAACATGTCTAATAATCAAGTGAGTCACACTTTTCTACCTTTTCGGAACAGCAGAGTATTATGCTCCGGATATATGTGAAAATCAACTTTTACCCAATTTAGTTACCATTTTGGAAGCCATCTTGAGTAATTTGGTCTCAAAAAACCTCAGTGTGACACATTTAAGACAGATCAAAACAATAGACTTCTTTCGTACCAAAGATAGTTACATTTTACTTTTCAAAAATGGTTCAAGCCCGAGAAGAGATTTTTTGCCGATATTTATGTCAAGTTTGGGAGAATAAAATCGAATATTTCTGGCAATGTATTTCTTACAATAGTAACAATTAACCAACGTTCATCAGACATGTTAGTATTCAATGCATGGAAGGCAGAATAGCCAATATCTACCATTTTCCATATTTTGGCGACCATATTGGTGGCCGTTTTGAGCCAAAGTAACAACTTTTGTTCCCATGAGTTGGAATATGAGTAATATCATGGGTAATGGTATGCCTCACTTGCATTCTACAGTTCTGATCATTCCTTTTTGAAAAATGACTAGAAACCCAATTGTTATCTGTTTGTGAAATTTGATACCGCATTATGTAAAATCTAAATTTTGTGGGATCGGAAGGGGCAAGGACGGCAATAATTGCTTTTTTCATTACCCCATTGATTATTTAATATAAAAATACAAAAATAAGGTCACAATCCTCAACCATCTCCAAACAGCATAAACTGATCTAGAAGATATTAGTGAAAGGCATCATATTTTCCACTTGCGGTGGCCATTTTACATATATGAAATTTATTCATACCTATAGATAAGAATTACTCAATTATCAATATAATGACATATCGCACGACTTAATGCCTCATAAACTCCCTGAGTGATTGCGAATTAAAATTTACCAGGTCAGATATTGTAATTTGGCGGGCATCTTGGATTCAATGGCCTCGAAATATGTGAATAATGACTACCTATATACATCCATGTGTTCATGGAATATTATAGAAAACTGCCCTGGCCTATGTTATCGTGGACAATCACGGAAACATCGGTATTGTTCATAGTTTAAATACGTTATGCATGCGTAAGGTTACACACTGTACTTTTTCAGATATATCTTCAAATAAATAAAAAATATACTATCGAGTCAGGTGCGCATGTAACGCTATCGACGCAGACACTTATTATATACAGTTCGAATGAACCTGAGTTTGAACAGATACATAGTGTTTTAGTATTTATTTTGAGAGAGATGTTTCCCCTACCCCCAATAAGGATTTTATCGCAAAAAATCACAGTCGTTTGTTGAAAATCGCTATAAAATGAAAACTCCCCCACCCCAGAGTGGCAAACAAGCAGAAAAATGTGTGAAATACATCCGTCAATCGGAAACACATAGTCGGCAAAAATCCGCACAGGGGGAGGGTGGCCATATGATAGCTCACGGTCTATTATGCATTATATGAACAGCTCATATCACCCGATATATTCTGCGTGGCTGAATGATACCCAATTGGAACCTTAAAGGAATAGGGTGCTGAAAAAACAATAATATTTTCTTTCAATATACCGATAATATATATATAAATATGTCCATTGGGCGCATATAATCTAATATTCGGCCGCCATTCGTTATTTTTATAACGATAATAAAAAATTCCGAAGTTAGCCGAAGATTTTGTTGTAGACGAAGTCACGTGATCATCGGCCCGATCACGTGATTGTCACATGTAAACAGAAGCATAGCACATGATCGATCCCGTGGTAACCCATCGACAACGCATAGATACGCTACGGCAGTATTTTAAGTTTGCATGTAGTCGATCTCGGCCTTTGAAGATTGTCGCGTTATCACACTACGAATGCAAAACTTTGCCGAAAACATCGCCGTTCTCGTAATTAAATGTCTTTATCGTGTTATTATTATTATATGTATCGCGATGTGTTGTTACTATAAAGCCATGCCCGTATATTATTCAGTTTTGCGCGCATTTATCTATATAAACACGTGCTCGTGTTTATATATTTTTTTCCGTTACCGGAATAGTCCAAGTTATATTATATATTACCTTTGCCTTGTGTCAATAAAGAGCGTTTCGTTTTAATTTATCGTAACGCGGTAAAACTAAAAAAAATCGGTTTATTGCTGTCGGATTTAATCAATTATAATCAAGTCATTCATTACCAATATGATATGATAAGTTAATTTTTCTTGGTTATGAATCATGTATATATTAGGGCAATATGGTGTTTATATATATTTCGGAATATTGCTTCCCCTACCCCCAAACTATCTTGCCGACTGTCACTGATGAAATCACTGCGTTTATGCGTGGTTATTGGCCTATAAAATTAACACTCTAGCAATGCGTCTATTGAATATGCAGGTCAGAACTCGACCTCTATGTGTCAATTACGCATAACAATAGGATTATAAAATATATAAACGTTCGCCGTGGTTCGTTTAAACATCCAATCATATATAACACTTTTTGTAGGAGGGATAATAATCCGGTTTAATATGTAAGCACATATACAAGCGTTCTTTATTCGCAATATATCGTAATAGTGAACGCTCTTTATTGCGTCAAGGTAAAGGGACTGGACTTAGAACAGTTGTCGTCGTGATTTTTTACTGATTACACCAATACAGGTCAATACAGGTACACGAACTTCCGATATGCATGCTTAATATATCCTTCCAAGTCATAGCAATTTCCGCTTTATTAAACTCTTTTTATTCGTACCATATTAGGAAAACTCTTAACATGGAACGCTCTTTATTGAGCCATGGTGAAGGAAATGGGGAATCGACTTAGAATAGTTGTTATCGTGAATTATTCAACATACTCTCCACTTTAACTGCAATTGTATGTATTCGTAACCATGACTGACTTGTCATATTAAACGCTCTTTATTTGGTATACGTAATCGGTTTCTGATTTTGTGCAACGGGTTTCCCACAGAAATCCCGCCAAATGGCACGTAAACGAACATCGTTTGGAAATGAATACAGCATTATACCTAACTGAGAGTCACTAGACCGGTCACAGCCGAAAACACTGCATTTATATGGCATTGTTACGAATGAATGATTGTAAATACGGGACACTCGGGGCATATATACGGAAAATTAAAACAACATCGTGAACACGCGCCCGAATAGAGTTCACATGCCTGCTCGTGTTTTATAAGCTTTATTTTTGACACGAAAGAGTTACCTACCCCGCTCAATCGGCCTTCTATAGTTTTTTTTTGGTCAAAACAATAACTTTTCAAACAGCGTTTAAGACAAATCACAAGTGAATATAACTCACCGCGCGATGAAAATTAACCATGTGTACACAATGCTATTGATATGCCCCGCAGTAATTCCATCACGTTCGCGCGCTGATGTCTATTGCGGATTTTCCATCGTCATATAGGTAGACACAATTAACTCCGACTCTGATTCCGTGTTTTTAATTAGTTTACCTCGCTTGACGTCATGCGAGGTTTTGCGACGGAGATAGCCGACAACCGGTGGCGGTATTATTTATTTATTTCTCGGCTTATTTATTACGCGATTTTTATGGGACTTGGATTATTGTGATCACAATAGGGGTGGCTTTCCGATATAGTTTTGTTGTTTCATGAGCATTGTAATCCTTTAAGTGTTCTAACTGTTGTATTATCTAAACCTGACCCCCCTCCTAAGACTGGAAAATTTGCAATTGAAATTTTGACCAATTAAACAAAAATTCCCCAGTAATAACTGGTTGTAAAATCAAACAATGAGAACAATTTCAACATGTATGTGGTGTACAATTTCCAACTGATGTTGTGTCAGGCATGACACTTCCAAGTGTCAAAATTTGTTTACCCCCCTGTCGCCACGTCCCTGTATCCAAGGCATAGTTAGGATACGTTGGTATTCAATATTGACATAGTTATTAATACATAGGCAGGGCACATTCGCCATAATCACCTTCGCAAACAGCCCAAATCGATTTCTCTCCTGTTCAAACAAATATACCCGTCTTACCCACTTGTTTACTCTCTACTGCAGTTTCACATGTCTCGTCCAAACATTAACCCGCTTCTTCCCTTCGCGTTCAACATCTGTATTATCCACCTATTCATTATCTACTTCAGTTTTACAACACTTCTCGTCCACGCCATCAACCAGCTTCTTCACTTTGTGTATCAGGTGTGTTTGCAGTTATGTCAGAGGGCAGCGGTGCACACTATATATAGTCTCCACAAATGTTATTTATGTTGAGTGCTTCATTTCAGCCATATATGTTCTTTCTGTTTTCTTAGAATAATACATATTAAATATCCAATGCATGCTCACTCTCTACTGTGGTCTCAGGACATGTATATAGCTCTACACACTCTCGATTTACATGATACACCATACCAATTTCCTCAACAACTGTCCTACCCGCACACACACTCTCTACTGCGCCAGTCTCCGGACATGACTCGTCAATACTCTTCATATCCATCCTGATACCACTTTCATTAACAACTGTCTCACTCATCTGTTCAATCTCTAGTGACAACTAATCGTAGTATTTTGTATAACGGTTATTTGTGCATGTAAATGTACCATTATCATGTTAACTTCGATATTTCTAAATCTTCTTAGACTAGGTGGATAATACAGATGTTGAACGCGAAGGGAAGAACCGGGTTAATGTGACAACTAATCGTAGTATTTTGTATAACGGTTATTTGTGCATGTAAATGTACCATTATCATGTTAACTTCGATATTTCTAAATCATTTTAGACTCCTCTACTAAATCTGAAATAACTGGACACAATAAACAAATGCTCAACGAACGATTTCTAGCTATTATTACAATAGTATAATCCATGTAACACATTGCTGTCTATCGTGTTACTCGCAGTGTATTTTGTGTAGCGAATGCGCCATTTGATGCTTCTCATATATGTAGAAGATGTATGGTATATTATCATATATTTGTGTTCGTATCACAATAAGAGCACGAAGTCGACAAAGGGACTTAAATCGATTTTATTCAAAGCTAAGTGCGTTGTAGATAGCTATATCCTGTAACAATAGAAGTATTTCCCGTAACAAGATTTCAAATGATACAAGATCCCAGCAAATGGTGTGTCAAAAAAATATAACTTCTGCACTCAAAATCAATATTAATGAAACACCAAACAGTTTGCATGTAATTCCACTTAAAATTCAGCCGCCTAAATTTCAAATAGTCTAATTTCAATGCGCTGTTTTTATTTCGAGTAACAACTGGTCATTCCTGTAATGGTTTTCTTCGTAACAGTGGGAGACCGTTACGAGATATGTACTGGCTATCAAAAACAAACTATTTCAATGATCATCTCTCATAAAGTAGCAATCAATATGATTCAGAAACTCAGCAATGAATTAGAGATACTGAGGTCCCTGATTTTATCGAATAAATTGACGTGTTTGAACTATACGGTTCCGGGTGCACCTACCGGATACGAACTTTTTTGCGACTGTTTCTGTGAATGCAAATATGCGCAAACTTTTGAAGATGTCATGTGTTCTCACTTTTATAATGCAAGTGATGTAATTTAGTCTTGACAGGGAGGGCCTATTATGTCACTTACATGTACAGGAGAGACTTTGATTTGAGGGACAAGATGTAACGAACACAAAATATGTGGAAATCTCGGAAAGTTTGGCCTGCGGTTCATTATAATTTAGAGTAATGACCATTATTCCATTATGCATGACACTTTTCATAATTATTGTGAACAATGTCTATAGACGGATGAGAAATTCAGCTATAAAGGTGGCAGGTATGGGGTGAACATACCGATACACGACAGGTATACGGTGTATATTATATAGAACTCATTGTGGGTCATATATAAAATCATAATTTGTCAGCATATATCTTGTCTGGAAGACGCCAGTGCCAAAGGGCAAGAATATGGGCCAAAATTGCTCTCTCAAATGGGACATTAAAATAACAGAACGATTACTAATTGTGTATTGCTCTTCAAAAGCTGAAAATAGGCAAATATTTCGGTAGGGTACCTTCACAAATAGTTTTACCATACACAGCTGTCACTAATTCCGGCAACGCCAAGAATAATTTATTTACCTTCCAGAAAACGTTGGCGGCTACAACTTGTTCTAACGAGGGGTAGGGGTATTCGACCACTTTTCGCATTTGGCCGCTCCACTATAAAATATACAAATATGTTGTATGTTTCCCGTGCAACAGCCGAGCATTGTCATAACAGTTAGTGTCAATGTCCACTCTTTGGTAGGTTGCTCACCCAACCTCTTCGGTCCCATGTACCAAACAACAAACGAGAGGTTAACCTGCCGTTACCCGAGTATTCTGACATGTTAACATGACAAAATGACCAGGTTACATGGACATGTTACCTCTTAATGAACCCAGTGATTTTGTGATGTTTTGAAAGCCGACTCTTCCCATTCAATTGATGTTCATTCAAGCGTGCAGTCACTCAGCATATCATTAGTCATACTTTATGTTGGAAACATAGAAGAACTTATCTTCCCACAGTTTCATGGAATTACGACTACCAACCACTTGTCACTGTAAGCACATTTCACGACTAAAAAGCATTTTGAAACATTTTCTCAGAGAAAATATTTTGCCTGTTTTGGTAAATTAATGGGCCCAAAATATTGAGTTGCCCGTCACCAGTTGCCACTGTAACCACATTTCACGGCTACAATAATTTTTTAAACACATTTTCGATAATTTATCAATCACTTTCGGTACAATAATGTCCCGAAAATATTGAGTTGCTCGTTTGCTTCCACTGTAACAGCGTTTCGCGCATACAAATATTTTGATAATAGATAATATTTTGCATGTTTCGGTGATTTAATTTCCCGAAAAAATCTAAAATAAGTTGCTCGTTTCTTGCCACTATAATAACGTGTCACGGCTACACAGCATTTTTGAAATATGTTTTCTCAGAGAGAGATACTAGGTTGCCTGTTTCGGTAAATTAATGTTCCGAAAATATCGAGTTGCTCGTTTGTTACCACTGTAATCACTTTTAGCGGCCACACATCATTTTGGGAATGTTTTCTCAAAGATAACATGTTGCCTCTTTCGGTAAATTAATCTCCAGATAAAATAGAGTTTCTTGAAAACATATTCTGTCTGTTATGGTAATTAATATCCAAAAAAATCGACAAAATGACGACACTAAAGAAGTTTTCTTTCCAGGTGTTGTTGTAACATCATAAGTATGCTTGTATCATTTTGCAGGCAAAGAAAACTGCATACATTATTTTGACCGCGTTTATTGCCATATCGATTTTACTTGCCGTAATCTATCAATGTGTCTCATCGCATGAAACAGCCACGTGGCAAAACGTGTGACTTTGAATACATGTTTGATCCGTCTGGAGTTCTGTTTAAAGTTCGATTTAGACATCGCTGGTCAACTTGAATCTAGGAAGACAGGTTAAACTTAACTTCAGACAATCGTGATTATGAAAAAAAAAACAACATCCGACACAAGTGATGGTTAAACATGAAATTTAAAAGTGAAATTTGAATTTGGCTTGGAGAGCGCGCTGGTTAAATTTGGCTACTGGCAGACTATACTATAGGTCCTATAGTTGAACAAGGATTTAGACAGAGTTCCGGTAAAATTGGTGTTTAAACATAGGTGTGGTTAAGCAGGCATCGGACAAATTGATGATTATTCTTGTAGTTACACAAAGGGATAGCTCAGCTTTAGGATAAGCGGTATGGTAGTTCAATGTAGCTTCAAACTTGACGTTTTATCTGCATACAGTTAAGCGATTTTCTGGAAGTGTTGTCGCAAAATGTACTGAACCCCATCCACACTACATGGGCACCCTGTCGCCTTCAGCCTCTAAAGATACCGCTGTTATACAATGTATACATGTGCGCTCTAATTATCCGTCTTTCCAAAGCCTGATATATTGTTACATTGCTATAGTTTTGTGTTTATACATATTCTGTTAGGAGTGGATGAACATGTACGTTTTAGACCTGTCATCCAATCCCTTGTAGATTTTTTCAGTTAAAATATGGTTGATGGGACTCGATCAGTGCCGCTTCAGTTATCAGAATCGAATAACTGCCCAAAAATGATGCTAACCACAGTCAACTATAGTATAAAATTGCCCGAAACCTTGAAATTATCGGTGGCGAAAAATAATACATTTCAAGCATCGTTATCTGAATACTATGAGATTTGATGGGTGAGTTCCTCAACTCGAATAAAAGATGTTTTACCCCCGAAGCCTGCGAAGCCAAGGAAATAGTCATTTGCGAGCATTAATTCTGATTATATGCACCTTTGAGCTAACTGTGTTCGTCCCTTCTTCTTCCTCCAATCAGACTTGAGCCAATCAAACGTGTCGCAATCTGGGTCTGTATAACGCTGACGTAAAACATTGAAATGTTGGGATTCCGTCATTTTGTTCGAGACTATATACCGAAGGCGTGACTGTCTCAGATTGGGACATGTAAATAACCGCAGAATAGAAATACGTCGTTGTGAATTACTTGCACCACAAATTGAATATTATGCAGAGGCAGAAACGTTTAACATATATCGAGGGGCGGCATAAAGTGATGGAGGAGTGGAGAGAAACCTCCCCATGTAATAACTCCGACATGCAAAGGGTTCAGTCCATACTACTCTATTTACTGACGCCATCGAAGGCGTAACTGCATGTTCTAGATTGGCATATAATCACATAACGAACTCAAACTAATGCTGTTTTGAATTACGATCCAGCCTTTTTTTTTGTAGAGATGCAAATATGGACAGATGGAATAAGACGGGCAATCCTCCGCATGGCATAACCCCAGTAAAGGGTGCCGTTCACATCGTCGCCAGCAGAGGATATGTCAATTACATTTTACACAACAAAACGGCGCTAGATCTCCTAGAATGGGTGAAAAATACACATATTCCTGATGAAATATATTTCTCTACGTTGAACCACAACCCACACCTCGAAGTTCCAGGATCTTACAAAGGTGGGTATGAAGTAGTGAAGGCATGGTTTATTCGATATATATTGAAGACTAATCACATCACTATATGTTAAGTTGTTAACGCTACAAGGCGGTTTGCGCTTCAAAATACGCACATTCATATTCGGTTTTGAATTTTCTACGAACATTTCTACGAGCAGTATATGTCACTGAAAGACGCGCTGCAATCATAAAAAAATACATCTTTGAACACGATGTTTGGGTTTAAAAAAAAAACTAAAACAGCCATTTGCACGGCATGGCACAGAAAAGATGGTAGATATAAAGATCCTTTGTTTGACTTATGTGCGAACATTTGAAAACAGCTGGAAAATAGCAGTCACCACTGTTCACCATGGCAATTAATTTTTCAGCGCATTTGAAGCCGGTATATCAATATTTCGTGTATGTGTAAACCTATTTATACCTCTTTCCAAATTACGTAACAAAATTTGGAAGTTCAAATGAGTTATTTCCGTTTGGCGGGTTTGTGAAATGAGGCATGATTCCATTAACTCGATATATCATTGTCTATATATTTACATACTAAATACAAAAAATTGCTTCGGCTTTTCCCATATCATTACGACAGCCACACCCCTTTAGTCAATATGGTCCCGAACAAATAGCTGTATACATTGAATGCTATTTTAGGCAATGAATGCATACTCGCATTTGATTTCGCGCAGTACTATTTATCGCGCACAATGTGTGTGCGAATTTAAACGAAGGAGAAATCAGCTACGTTATTGAATTGTACAGTACAAGGCCCGTGGTTTTTTCAAAACCACGCGTGGCCAACATTTTAACACGGAAAAAACATGGAAAAATCGCGCGTGGTCTTAGCGTGGTCAACTTCAGAAAAATGGCCAGCGTGTTCAAAAACGGTTTGAACACGGCGTGTACATGCCGTGGTCACCCTAGTTCACGCCGTGGTCATCCGTGTTGAAGTCGTGTTCTTAGCGTGATCAATTACGGCAAAATGGCCAGCGTGTTCAAAAACGGTCTGAACACGGCGTGTACATGCCGTGGTCATCTGAGTGCACGCCGTGGTCATCCGTGTTGAAGTCGTGTTCATGCCGTGTTAATAGCGTGGTCAGCCGTGTTTACGGCGTGGTCTGCACCCCAATGCAGAGCGGCACCTACTCTTTTCAGGGACAGTGCGGGAGGTGTGAATAATCCGCGACATCAAAGAGTTGCCGCAGTATTACTTGCGGTAGGATTTTTTCGGGTATATTTGGCCCGGATTGTTTTCGTCAGTGAATAAAGAATTGTCAGATAAAATCTTTTATAATAAAAAACAATTTCATATATTGAATTATATATATATATATATATATATAGGCCTATATGCATATTTGTTTATCTGTGTCTATGGCCTTTATATCCGTGTCATGTTTTGTTGTCGCATTTTATTTTAGTTGGCATTAATATGTTCTTGTGTTTGTTCATATTACATGTACGCAAATGGTTTCGGTAGTTTGTGCGGCGATATCTTGTTCTAACAAATGGCAGAAAAATTGGATATAACATTACAAAAATTCTTAAATTAAAGACATATTATGCACTCTGAGTGTACTCCGTGGTCATCCGTGTTGAAGTCGTGTTCATGCCGTGGTCATCCATGTTAATAGCGTGGTCAGCAGTGTTTACCCCGTGGTCTGCATCCCATTGCAGAGAGGCACCTACTCTTATCAGGGACAGAGCGGGAGGTGTGAATAATCCGCGACATCAAAGAGTTGCCGCAGGATTACTTGCGGTAGGCTTTTTTAGGGTATATTTGGCCCGGATTGATTTCGTCAATGAATAAAGAATTGTCAGATAAAATCTTTTATAATAAAAAACAATTTCATATATTGAAGTATATATGCATATTTGTTTATCTGTGTCTATGGCCTTTATATCCGTGTCATGTTTTGTTGTCGCATTTTATTTTAGTTGGCATTACTATTTGCTTGTGTTTGTTCATATTACATGTACGCAAATGGTTTCGGTAGTTTGTGCGGCGATATCGTGTTCTAACAAATGGCTGAAAAATTGGATATAACATTACAAAAATTCATAAGTTAAAGACATATAATGCGCTTGTTCGGGCGCGTGAAATTGTTTAGTTAGTATGCAGGCGCTATGCCAACTCGGGGAATGTAGAATTCTACTAACATTGCCAAAAATCTCAAACAAATCGTCGTACCACATCATAGAAAACATCTGATGATACAGGGCCCGTTTGGTTGTATTTCAGGAACGATAACTCTATCCGACCTATATGCAGTACTCCAGTCTAGACAGTTTGACCTATCTTCTCCGCCCACGCGTCGGTCTATTTGTACCGGTTGGACATGTCCGGACATGACCCGCTGGTTATATCCAGACTTCTCCATATGAATGGTATATTATCTACATGTATATCACGTGATGATCTCGGTGGGGTAGCTTCAGTCTTGAATGTTAAAGGGACACTAGGCTCTCACTGGGGATGATTATTAAAGTGACACTCACTATGGATGAATGTTAAAGTAACACATGGCGCACACTGTGGGATAATGTTAAAGTGACACTCGCATTGAAAAGTTCAAAAACTTCAAAAACTTCAAAAACTTCAAAAACTTCAAAAATTTCAAAAAGTTCAAAAATTTCAAAAACTCACAAAATTTCAAAAATTTCGAAAAACTTCAAAAACTTAAAAAAAATTAAAAAACTTAAAAAACTTAAAAAACTTCACAAATTTCACAAATTTCACAAATTTCAAAAAACTTCAAAAATTAAACAAAATTCAGGATTTAGTCATAAATGTGACCCGCTATATCAAATCCAGTCAGAAGTCGGGATTGTTTTATCCTGTGCCAATGCATTCTCTTATATATGCGAGTCGACCAGCCGCCGCCGCCTGTTGTTGTTGTTGGTGGTGGTGGTGTTGTTGTTGTTGTTGGTGTTGTTGTTGTTGTTGTTGGAGTTGTTGTTGTTGTTGTTGTGGCTGATGATACTGTTGTTGTTGGTGGTGTTGTTGTTGTTGTTGTGGCTGATGATACTGTTGTTGTTGTTGTTGGTGTTGTTGGTGTTGTTGTTGTTGTTGTTGTTGTGGCTGATGATACTGTTGTTGTTGTTGTTGTTGGTGTTGTTGTTGTTGTTGTTGTTGTTGTTGTTGTGGCTGATGATACTGTTGTTGTTTTTGTTGTTCTGAAGGCGTGTGTTTAACTTTGATATGACGCTTCAAACTATCTTGCCAAGCATAGACACTTAAGCACTCTTCACATTGATACTTCATTTTCCTATATAATCAGTGAAATCGAGCGTTCTTCTATGCACCTATATTTATATAGAACAGAAACAAGGGAAACGTGGTGGACTAGTTAACTAGTTCAGGCTGTCGTTCACAACGTCTCTTAGTATTGTTTGTACTGGATACAAATTTATCACATTGACGACAATACAACCTACCTATCCAAATGTCAATGCAATTATGAGTGAATTCAATATGAGAGTATATATAAGCATTTGTATCGACATCTCGTGAATCTATCGAAATATCTTACTTCTCTTTCCAAATTGCGTAATAATTATGTTGAGGTTCAGTGGGTACGTCCTATATATCCAGCTGAAGGCAGAATGGACAATTGCTTCCTCTGAAGTACAGTTAGTTTGAATCAGTAAACATATGAACATGATTGTGTCTGTGCAACTTGAAACAATACAATTAAAATCTGGTCGTTTTCGGCGGCGGCCGTAATGCGCATGTCAACACCACCACCACCACCAACAACAACAACAGGCGGCGGCGGCGGCTGGTCGACTCGCATATATAAGAGAATGCATTGGCACAGGATAAAAAATCCCGACTTCTGACTGGATTTGATATAGCGGGTCACATTTATGACTAAATCCTGAATTTTGTTTAATTTTTGAAGTTTTTTGAAGTTTTTTGAAATTTGTGAAATTTGTGAAGTTGTTGAAGTTTTTGAAGTTTTTTAAGTTTTTTTAAGTTTTTGAAGTTTTTCGAAATTTTTGAAATTTTGTGAGTTTTTGAAATTTTTGAACTTTTTGAAATTTTTGAAGTTTTTGAAGTTTTTGAAGTTTTTGAACTTTTCAATGCGAGTGTCACTTTAACATTATCCCACAGTGTGCGCCATGTGTTACTTTAACATTCATCCATAGTGAGTGTCACTTTAATAATCATCCCCAGTGAGAGCCTAGTGTCCCTTTAACATTCAAGACTGAAGCTACCCCACCGAGATCATCACGTGATATACATGTAGATAAACCACGGGCCTTATACTGTATATGAGTATAAATTAAGATAAAAAATTCGGACTTCTGTTATGATATCGATTTGTTTTGTGATTGTACTATCATTCGCCACTGTCAGGCTGGTCAGGGCTTTGGAAATTTCCTTACATTTTTTCGCCTTCCTCTATCCATTTTTCACGAGATCTAACCATGGTTCCGCGGATTGTTTCTCTTCGCATTGCTTCCATTTCGACTTCCAATTTTTCTAAGTCTTCCATTATTTTTTGCTTTTCTTCAGATCTATATGTTGGATGCTCAAGATCAGAAATACTTTTTGCCTTTTTTAATGTTAGATTTTTCTCAATTTTGATTCGCTCACGTTTTCGAATTGCTGAAAATCGTATAGTAGCGTCTCTGATATCAAGCAACACTGCGTCGAGGAATAGTCGTTTTCCAATGGAGCAATTTATCTTGCTTTTTTCCTCATTTGAGGAGTAAGAATATCTTAATTTGTTTTCAGCTATGATTCCTTTTGCTAAATCGAGATATTCTCTACAGTATAACAGAGAATTATTAAATTTCCAGAAACCTGGACCAGTCTTGTTGTCACTGACTTTTAATGGGAGTGAAATAACATAATGATCTGATTTGTATCCCGGTAAAATTGCCACTAGATCCGAAATTAAAAAGTAATCTAGCCTCGCCATTTTAACTGGGGTTTTCTCCTCCACGTATAGCGTCTTTCTTGTTTGTTAAATAATCTCCACACGTCAACTAGTTCGAGGCTGCCGGAAAGGTCGCAACTTCATTTTGGGGGTGGGGGTTATTTAAACGTTTGTAGTCATAAGTGTCTAAGTATTGTTTCTGTACCAGATACCAGTCTCCACACATAATTATTTGCGTGTTCCCAATCTGGGTAATTAATTTGTTTAGGTTAGAGTAAAATGCTGGATTATCTTCATTTGGCCCATACAAGTTCACCAAACTTAAACGTATATTTTCTATGGTTATGTCGAGTATACTACAATTTCTTTGTCTTTGTCTTTATGTGTTTCGTGGATACTATATTCAAAGTTATTTCTAAATAGAATAGCTACCCCTCTAGCCTGGGAAGTATATGATGACATTATCGCTTTGCATCCCCACTCTGTTTCAATACACCTTTCCATGTGTTTAGTGAAATGTGTGTCTTGCAAGCACTATATCGAGCCCTCAATGTTACGAATGTGGTGAAAGACGTCTCGGCGTTTCTCGGCTTGGTTAAGTCCACGGCAGTTCAGAGACAAAATTTTAATAGTACTCATTGATATTATATACGGACGCCCTAGCTGCCGAACCAGAAAAGTGTATTATTTGGTAATGTATATGGTATCTCTTCATGTTGATAATCTAGAATTACTTAGACATTTCAACTTTCTGCATTCCTAATCGCTATATTGACTGTAGCACATGCAATTAGTCCCTTTTCAAGTTTCAAGTTGAGCTTTTGTGTCACTGAAACTTTCATCATTTCATTTCATTTCACATTTTCACCAGCATACTGTAGACATACATGTAAACCAATTCATCATTGTTTTCTTCATTAAAGGAAATTGCAAATTCATTGATTATTCATTGATCTCAACATTTCATTTAAAGGACACTTTACATGTACGGTGTGTTAACACACATCGATTAATTCAGGCGAACCAATCCATATTTCATTAAATTAACACTTCACATTCAGAACACTTCCGACTTAAATATTAAAGTGTCATTCCATTTCCATCCATTGGAACTTCTAATTAAACTTCCGCCGAGATATATATATATATATATATATATATATATATATATATAGATTCATGTACATAATGTACCTACCACTCTATTCATGAGAAAATTGCTGCATTCATGAAACAATAATCCATTAAACATTTAAACCTGTACTTGTGGTAGCGTGATTGCAAATATCGAGGACCTGTGGGCCAGCTTGAATTCACTGCACTTTGATGGATCACATCCATCCTCAAGCTACTTATTCCATGTAATGGCATTTTGTTCTGACGTGCAGGGGTAGATGGGCTTGAGACCCCACCACAGTTCAATTCACACCAGGTTCTCAGCTGTTGTTTTCTGATGCTCGAACTTTAGTAAAATATGTTTGGACTGAACATAACCGGGACAATGCTGTTACCGGTATATACATGTACATCAAAGCCCCATTCGTATATCATTATATAGCAGACTACCCAAATATCAACCAGTCTCTACCATAATTTTTGTCCGAAATTTATAAATAATTTGTAACTCAGGGTTGGTAATTACATGTAGGTGGGGGACAGAAAAATTCAGCAATTTAATGCTGGGTTTGAATAGTTTACAAGATTGGCAACGTCATGTTCTAGTAACGCGGCTATTGGTGACTATATATGATTATCTCAAATTCTCAACCCACGTTCTAACTGGTATTTTAATGTGATAATACGGACGTCTCACTGAGTGGTATAGCACAGGTACATGTACATGTAGCACGCAACATCCTATAATTATTGCAATATTGAACTTGATGATAACATTTGTGGTTGCTCCATTACGTGTCACGTACGATCATAGTATCTGATTCTGCGGAACTTGAATGCATGTATGGCCTTCGTTATAGGTTATAATTTTGAAATAACAGTTACCAAATTATTAAAATTTCACCAAGAATATACCAATAGTATTGGATAATGATCATATGCATGTGTTATTATCCACAAAACAGTGAGCGATTATGCAAAACACTCAACACGGCGTTGCACAAGTTGAAGTGACTTAAAAACCTCTGAACGCTGTGTATATTTGGCGGGAATAGAGGATACTCTTGCTCAAAATGTTACACGTATTCTCATTAATTGTATATCCAAATAGCATCACAAAACATTATTCTTACACATCGAATATAAGTAGTGGCTCACCTTGTTGGATCGGAGTGATTGTCATTTTGTTTATCGCGATTAGTCCGTCCCACTATAATAAAAGAAGTATTTATTTATTTAAAACTGCGTATACTTCAGACGTTATAACGTGAAACATGAACATCA
Organism: Siphonodentalium dalli; assembly: GCA_032622095.1. Lineage (NCBI taxonomy): Eukaryota > Metazoa > Mollusca > Scaphopoda > Gadilida > Siphonodentaliidae > Siphonodentalium > Siphonodentalium dalli. Next base: position 16,350,097 of record CP136067.1, read on the forward strand.
TAAGC